>CAOKZL010000266.1:0-600000 GCA_948472985.1 Iguana delicatissima | reverse complement strand
CACATAGCCAAAAAGAAAGAAAAGCCCTCACACAGGACTTCAAAACACACAACACACACACACACACACACACACACACACACAGAATCAAGGATGACCGCTGTGCTCTCTCTTCAGAGACCGAGAAGAAACTGTTTTGAGGAAATAATCTAACAAGCATTGAAAAGTAGGATGGGATACAGATGGAACAAACACAAGTATAGCTCAGTTAATGAAGTACAGTTATCAGTCCACATTCGATAGGGTTAGGGACACAGGATCCCTGTGAAAGTGGAAAAAACATTAATAACTCTCGGCCCTCCCAAACCATATTTAACACGCACACAGTATGATTATCATATTCAACCCACTGTGGATTCCTCTGAGGAATCAGGGTTCCTTCACAAGTGGGTGGCTAGTGGGGCTTACTTACCACCTCCACTGCTGCCCCACACCATTTTTAAAAGGGACTTAAAAGCCTCATTCACAGTTTCTCAGTCTCACAAAACTTGCAGTCCCTATTAAAAATGGCACAGGGAGGCAGCAGAGGTGACAGCAAATAATCCATGAATAATTGCATCTGCAAAAGTGAAACCCACAAATGTGAAGGACTGGCTGTAAATGTGTTCCTGAGTGTAACGTTTTAACAGAAGATTTAGTACCAGAGACAGAAATAACATGGAAAGAATAGGGACAGATTCCTAACCCACAGAAAAGAGTAACAATTGAACATGCTTCAGCAGTCCTGTTATTCAAAACTAACAATATGAACATGTGAAATAAAATAACCAGGTTAGGTAAGCATAGCATAAGTCAACAAAAACAGTGTGAACCCTCTAAGGGACTCCTTGAATTTTCCTTCCAAATTGCTTGCAGGGATCACTTATCTTTCTTTCACTTTTCTTATGATCTCCATTTTGGTGGCCAAACTTACAGATCTATCCTTTTTTAACATGCTGCTGTAGCTGAAGAAGCAGACTTACCTGTTGTCTCATTTTCTCTCAGTTTTGCTATTCCTGCATGCTCTATAAGGGATTCTAGAAGCAGCTGCTGTTTACCTTGCCTGTTGCAAGCAGGCACACGTAACTGTGGTAGATTCAGGTAGAGCACAATCATGTGCCTTCCCAGCCCAGGCTTTATTGCATTGCTTAATTCAGACATACTGCTGCAACCCCACACTAAATGTCTGCATGTCTTCAATCCTCCTTCACCATCTGTCTAATGGTGATGCTGCTAAGAAACTTTCAGCAAGACAGAGGATGAGGTAGAAAATAGGGGAGCTGGATGGGTATAAAAAGACTTTGCATAAAGGGGCTTTGGGACCAGAGGCGTTGTTAACCTGTATGCTCGTATATAGGTGGCTAATTTTGCTCTGTCATCAACTAAGACAGTTCTTTTCACATTGCAGCCAAGACAAATAAACACCAGGAAGAGCTTACTTGCTTACTAGAAAAGATGTCTAAAAGTAAAAATCAGCAGAGTTCATCTTGTTCTGTTTTCATTTTAACTAAGATTGATAGATTGATTGATTGATTGATTTATATTCTGCTTTCGCCCCAAAAAATGGTAGGTAAGTTTCATGGACCCCTGTCCTATATGTGTTTTCTTGAAGGAAATGCTATTGAGTTCATTGAGAACTCCTCCAAGTAAATGAGTGTACAACTTGCAGCTTTAGGGAAAAAATTAATAACAGGAAATTAAACTGTCTACTTTGAACAAGACAACACAGGTTCTTTATAAGACACAGTAATCATTTTCTCACTCTTCATCAGAATAAAATTAAATAGTGATAATTAAGCATCTCCACATTCCTGGGTTAGTTTACAGAGCTTGGAAAACATGCTGTTTTGAACTTCATGTCCTTGAATCTTCAAGCTAGTATGGAAAGTGGTTGTGCTGGCTGGAAAATTTTGGGAGTTGTGGTCCAAAAGGTAACCTTTCCACACTCTGCAGATAGACATCTCCATAGTGAAATTATACCTTTTGCAAATATGAGCTCTTTTTGAGGTCTCACATCTGAAGTCTGGATTTTGTTGATGATTGTTGACCAGTTTAAATTTTCAGTTATTGCTATCCTGTATAATCATCCCTGAATCCTGAATTCTGTTCTTTTTTTCCCCTGTAGAAAAGCACTTTGTTTTCCATGCATGTAATTGGTGCCTGCATCACTTTTGGAATAGGAGCCATATACATCTTGATTCAGACCATTATTTCATATAAGATGCAACCAGGAATTCATGGGAAGGGCATCTTTTGGATCAGATTGACAGTTCTGCTGTGGTGTGCCTTAAGCATAGCGAGTAGTATCCTTTGTAGTAAAACATAATGAAACAGTGAATTGGAGCTATTCCACAGAAGTATACCTTTAACTTGAAGCATGATCTATAATAATAATAAAAAAATGACTAAAAAGTACCAGTTATTAAGGCAGTCCTGAAAAATATTGCACAATTTGTGAGCTTCAGTAGTTGTTGCTAGGTACACATAATGCAATTTCTTTGTATTCTATATATTGGCCATCAGAAACAAATTTTGATGGAATTCTACTGAGATTTTAATTAGTTTTAGTTACATTGAGAGAGAGAGATTGTGAATCTGAGCATGTCATACAGCCAGTGACCAACGTATCTGCCTTGATTTTGCTTAATAATTCCCTTTTAAACCCATCTGTGCTAATGCCTATCATCATATCTTGTTTTGTCAATAAGCACTTGTTTCTGTCTGTCCTGATATGAATCTGCTGCTAGTGAATTCTATGATATGACTTCCCTGTTCTAGAATTATGAGAGAAGGAGGGAAAACTTCTTTGGCCAAGATTCTGCTTCACAAGACATATTGTGAGGTTCCTCATAGGCAGCACTATGCTACATCTTCCCTTTCACCTCCTCCAGGACTCATGTTTTAGCTGCTGCAGCCCCAACTCTCTGGCCAAGAGAGCAGAAGGCATTGGAAAAGTTCCTAACTGCCTCTGGATATTTTGGCAGATGATATCATTGTCCTCTTGAGTGCTTCCTCCCAAAAAGCAACCACTGTCTTAGTCATCTTAAAAGGGAAAGAAAACCCTAAAAATTCCCAAATATGTTAACCCTTCTTTATAAAGCTGTAGGCCTCTGACCATTTGGTTTTTTGGTTTTTGTTTTTTTGGAGGATTCCAGGATTCCAAGTGCAGCTGCACATAGATGGTAAAAGGACCCAATGCTTCATGCTGTTAGCACCTCCTCTCCCAGGGAAAATACTAGCTTTTGTGGATGGAACAATTTCCTGGGATAATATTACTGGGGGCTGGAGGTCGGTGACCACCATCTACATTACAATCCTTGTTAGAGCTTTACCCCCTTGTAACATTCATATTTAAAGAAAGAAAAAAATCATTGAAATACATGCACATATTTTATAGAATGTCTGCTTGGGCCCTCTAAGCTAAAATCACACTAAAATGCTAGTCTCTTAAATGAATAAATAAATATTATATTATTGATTGATTAGAGTAGGATGTTGTACGAAACGATAGAAGTGCAAACAGTTCTGTATTCAGACAGTTTTTTAATACATCCAGTTATATTTATTGGTAAACCTGAGAAGGGGGCTAGTATGGCAGTCTGTTACAGCCAAGACCACAGAGTCTTGGGTCACTTGACAATACACTTGGCAAATAACAAGTGTTATTTGGCATAAGCTTATGTGGACTGCAGCCCACTTTATTAGATATATCTAATAAAAAGGGCTGCAAATCAAAAAAGTTTATGGCAAATAAAACATAATGATCTTTATTGTTTTTATTTCTCACTTGTTTCAAGAGAAATTTAAAAAGAGCTTGATGGCTGACAATCTGTATTATGATTGAAGTCATGTGGTGCTCCAGAATGGTGTAGAAGGTAAGGGTGGGGAGGGGGAACTACAGCTGCAAGTAAAGATAAACAGGAATCAGAAACTGCACTCTGCACATGTCAGAGTGGCTTGTTGTAGTCCTTAAAACTGGTTATGCTGGTAAGAGCTCTTGGACTTGCACACCAACAATACCTGCAGGGTGGCATGATTCCCTACTGCCAAACTATATGTTGATACACAGCATGAGAGAGCAGATTATGGTAGATAGAAAACAAGGGATATGATAGTTTTGCTGCTTGATGGGCTGGACCTGAAGTATCAATAGATTGTGCTGCGCAGAATTGCGTTTGTGGTGATGTGAAAATTGCCATGAACTTTCTTTAAATGTTTGTTCAGTAATGGCAACACTGCTGCAATGCAAGTCATTCTATAGTCCTCAAAAACAACAACAACGACAACAACGACAACAACACAATACCACAGTTTACACCAGAACCTTAAGCTATTTTTCCAGGGTGAAACAATAAAGTGAATTTATTTTAAAGCTAACGTATATACTGGGTGTTGCCCAGGATTTTATTTTCTCATAGGTAATACGTGTTAGAAAGATTTGAGATCACGTGTGTCTAATTCCCCAAACTGTCTTGTCCAGTACCTGTAACTTTTCCCCATATTCCCCAATCCAACCTGTATTCAGAGTTATTAAATTACAGAAGTTGGGTCCCTGAGGGAATACACTGCCTTCCTCCTTGCTGCTGGGCCTTGTCTCCAAGAGCTCTCTGGCTGAGAATTCCCTAAACTGTAAACCCCAGGATTCCATAGAATCTTCACAGGCAGCCAATCAATGAGGTCAGGTCTTCTCCTGACACAGGCGAACACACAAACTTTAACTTTTATATCTTAGATATACAGAGAATAATGCACACAGAGAATTAAAAGAAAACTAGTATTGAAATGCAGAGAGAGGATATGGGGTAGAAAGTCTTACGCTGTGTGATGTGTTGCAAAATGAGTAAGTGTATTTTGACTTCAGCTAGAATAGGCGGGCTGGATTCAGAGAATTCCTTGTGTAAAAGGAAGGCACTTTGACACATGCAGAGTGAAGTCTAAATTCTGTTATCTCTTCTCAGCTGTACACTTCCACTCATGTTACCTCTAACACCATTCTGGAGGGCCCATTGACATCCCACACCATTCTAGATGGCAGCTTTTTGTGTATGATCAAGGTGTTGTGGTGGAGAGGTGGAGAAGAACAGCTCTCAGCTTTTCTACTCTATGGCAACGCGACAGATTTGACCTCAGAGTGGGCATTTGGTCTGTTACTTGATATCCCATTTTAGAGGATATGGACAAACTGAAGAGAACTGAAAGAAAAATATATAAATCACTGAGAATAAAAAAATTGTGGAATGTATTGTAAAAAAATTGTGGAATACCGGGCAGATTGTGAAGCGTGCAGCTTCTCAGTCAAGGAAGAAAGCTAACGAGGCAAGCAAAGATGAATAGGAAGTGGTAGCAGTACTCCCCATAAACGCTTTGCAAATTCCTTAACTTTTTAAAGTGTTTATTTCTTCAATGATTTTGTACAGTGGCCTTTGTGGAACAGGTCTAATACAGAAGCTGCACTGGGACCCCGAAGAGAAGGTAAGTTTTTTGTTGAGTATTCAGCCCACTTTCCATAAATTGGTGGTGGTGGTGGGAAACAGAGTGCAGCCCACTGACAATTTGTGATTCATAGCCATCCTGTTTAGCACCCATTGATGGCCCTAGGTTTCATGAATTTTTCAAGTCACCTTTCAGAGCCATGCAAGTTGGCAGCCATTACTGTATCCTGTGATGGTGAATTTAATTATGCACTGTGTAAAGCAGTGCTTCCCCCTGTCTGTTCTCCATCTCCTTCCATTCCCCTTCAATGCGTGATCCTGACTTCTAATACTGTGACAGTATTAACAATCTGAGAACTATCAAACATCTTACAAGCTTTAGTTGCAGAGACAAGTGCCTAATAAGATTGTCAACAACACACACACAAAAAACCCTGTTTTGAAATACAAAAGCAAAGAAGTTGGACTTTCTGTTCCTTTTGTGAAAAGTGGCAGAGTGCCCCCACCCCTTACGATAAGTATTTTCATGGGTGCAAGGCTGTTTGGCATGCTACTTGAGTAGAGTTTGCCAAGGTCTTCCTGTGATATACTGTTTAGCACTGTAGGGCTCAGGTTTGGGGCTAGCTGTCAGCAATGAATCAGATTTTGTATTTCTGTCATGGGACGGGGCTACACACTCCAGTAAGTCTCTTCCTGCCAGGATTGACCATCTGGAGTTTGCTATGAAAAGCGGTGTTCTTCTGTCACTGAGACACACTCTGCTTATATAAATTGTTTTGTCTTCTACAGGGTTATGCTTTTCATTTAGCAAGCACAGTCTCTGAGTGGTCTTTGGCTTTCTCTTTCATCAGCTTTTTCCTCACTTATATCCGTGATTTCCAGGTAAACCAATTTTGTTGTTGTTGTTGAATATCTGAGAAAGTTCAGAGCTTGTTATAAAATATAATAGAATAAAAAGACATAAAGGAATCAGATGCAGCTGATGAAGTGGGCTGAGCCATGAAAGCTTATGCTAGAAATTTCTTCTTCCCAGTTAGTCTCAAAGGTGGATTCCTTTGTATCTTTTTAGAGTAAAACAGACTATTATAACTGTCTCTGAACACGACACTTGTAATTAGTTCATTTCTTCAATTGCTAAGATTTAATAATACATTACAGTTGTAACTGATCAAGGGGTGGCTTCACTCTCTTTTGTTATAACTGTGATTTCTTATTTCCTTTTATAGTTATGGGGATTTGGCTGCACTAAATGATGGAGGGAGAGTAATATGTCATTCAAATGCTGATTCATTCTGTGTTTGGGATGCTGAGGTGATAACGAGCTATACAGGAGGCAAAGGTGTTTTGCACCAAAGGCCAGTGACTTGTAGTTTTCAGATTATTTTTAGTAGCCAAAAAAGGATGATTTTTAGTTAGAGAAATGGTAAAGGATTGCATTCTAAAAAGTGTGACTATTAATAACATCTCACATGTCTAGGGTCTTGGAGTTGTAACTGTAAAACAACCTTCCAAGCTCTGAGAGAGTTTGAAGATGGTGAACCATCTTGAAGTTCCAGGGTGTGGGACATGGGTAACATTCAGATATTTTGACACAGTTGGAAAATATTTCATGAGCCAGTAAGGATGAAATTTCCATGGCTAATCACATGAGGCAAAAACCAACCCATGCTAAAAGATTATATTTTGTTATGTACATTTCTTTGGCTTCCAACATTAGCTACTGTTAGAAAGAATGTGGACAAGCTGGGTCACCGAAAGAGCTGCTATTTTGTATTTATTATTTTCTCCATATTTTCAAAGCTTTAAGAAGAGAAGATGGTATACATATACATATACATTTTGTTTTTGGATGCATGATGGTCATACTGAAAGTAACGCCTGTCAGGTCACAACTCCTTTATTAACAACATGAGACATATGCAAGTACACAAATGTGTAACTCTTCATCTACAACGTGATGCTATTCAAAGCAGTCCCCACCTGTGGTGATACCTTTGCACCACCTTTAAACCCACTCATCAGATCCACTTTGGAAAAACTCTTTCAGGCATGCCCTGGTCCAGTGTTTGATAGCATCCTCCACTTTGCTGACATCATTGAAGCTTGTCCTTTCTCAGTCCTGGCACAGCTGATAAATCAAACAAAACAAACTGTATATCTCCCAGCTTGTTACTTACTTCCAGGCAGTAAGCAAGGAGTCATAAATAAAGTGCAACATAAACAAGGTCCAGCAGGGTTTCATGGCAAGGGAGTGTCCAAGGTCAGTCCAAGCATTTGTCAAGGCATCCAGCAAGGTAGCAGGTCAGATAAGCTCCGGAGGGGAAGGACGCCAGTTAAATAGACCCAAAGCCTAGTGCAGCTGTGCCTTGATTGATTGTTGCTGGTTATAAATTCTGAAAGAGTTATATTAGGTCTCTCTTTACTGCCTGTGCTGTGCGAAGCTGGGTCTAGGTAAGTGTTCTTCTGTATCTGAAGAGGCAGGACTCTCTGTTGGAGCTGGCACCATCCCATTTTGTTTCCAGCCCTGCAACCTCTCTCTGTACAGCAGGCCCTGACATGCCTTCTGTTTCAGCCTCTGGCATGCCCTCTGCTTCAGACTCTGAGTCAGTGTCCATGCTCTGGAAGCAGGGCATGACAAAGCCCCAACCCTGAAGGATTTCCTTCATCCAACCAAACAAGTGAAAAACTGAGGGCAGCAGATCAGGGCTGTAAGGCTATCTCATTTGTGCCAGAACTTATGTTGCCAAGAAATTGTGGAGTTATGCATTATTGTGGTGTCACTGGATTGCATTCAGCTATTGTGATTGCATTCAGCTTATTTCTTATAGATGGCTTGTCAAAAGTTTCTGGAGTGATGCAGTGTAGCAGTTGATGTTCATTGTTTTCCATGCTCGAGGAGGTCAAGCAAAATCACCCCATAGTCACCCCAGCATAACCCTCTATACTGAGTTCTGGCTTTTGAATTTCTTTGGTCTAGGGGAGGTCGAGTGCCATTAGTCCATGAACTGATTCTTGGATTCTAGGTCATACAGGTATGCCCAGGTCTCATGACCAGTGCAGATGTTTCTGAAAAAGATACCCTTGAGGGCTTCAGTTGCTGCCAACAGTTCTGAATAGCTGCAGTCTCAGCTGTTAATTGATAAGAAACCCGCTGGCACATACTTTCCTGTATCGACGGTTGTGGATTATCTGCTTGACACCACTGTGACCACATCCAAGTTCCTCAACAATCTCAGACAGTCATACACCATTCTGCACAAATCATGTCGTCTTTGCTGTTCTGGTTTTCATTGGTGATTGCTATCAGTGGCCTTCCACTATGTGGTTTGTCTTCAGCAGTGGTCTTGCCTTCTTTAAACTTTTTCACCAGGCTTTGTGAATTACTCTTATCAGTTGTCACCTCACTATACATCTTTCTGAGCCTTCTGTGGATGTTAGTAGCAGTACACGCTTCTTTTGTCAAGAACTCAATGACTGCTCTTTGTTTCTGCTTCATATCCGTAGTTATGGAACACCTAGATATACAGAAATTACATCAGTCATGCAGCTGGAATTACTGTATCTGGTGGTGTAATAACACTATACATCTTTGGATTGATAGTTTCAGAGAAAATGGCACACAGGCCTTACTTCCAGTATAACCCTCATATATTTTATACTTATTGCCGTGGGCTGTTCAGCTTGGCAAACAAAGCACCATTTTGCCTGGCAGTATTTTTTCTTGCTTATATCTAATAAACAATTTGCAGAGCAATATATTTAATCTTGGGTCCCATTTGGAGGAAAGGTGGGATGTACATTAAATGAATATCCATACTGAATCCCTTGGATGAGTGGTACTCAGTGTAGTGGCCTGCAGACTACTGCCAATTTATGGTTTATATCCAGGAAACTATGTGAATACAAAAATAATATGACACAAATGTGGTTTCAGGTCTTGGCAGACTGGGGAAAAAATTGCCAACATGCCATATCAGATAGCTTGAGAATCACTGTTCTGGGTGGCTCATTTTTAGTAATGGAAAAATACTGAAATTAATTTACACTGGTCACTGCAGAAATCTTTACTTCATAGCCCTCTAGTTTGGATTAAGATATCAATGAACAACTTGTGGTCCTCAGAATTTGTTACACTGCAGTTTCCAATAATTCTAGGCACCATAGCCAGTGGTGAAGGATTTGCAGTCTTAACATCAGAAGGGCTATATGTTGCTTTATATTTGTAGTTGTTCAAAACTTTAGTAAAATTCCTCCGGTTATATCTGTAGGATCAGAAAGCAGTTCAGTAGCATTTGTAGCCCCAGGATCATCCCTGAATTCTTCTGTGAAGCAGCATCCAGTGTGAGCACCCTTAACATGGTTTATTTGTAGTTATGCTGAAGCAGAACTGGAAGAATTAATAAACCTTTTTCTTTCCTTTCCTCCATTTCATTTTATTGCAGAAAATCTCTTTGCATACAGAAGCATTGTTACATGGACATAACCTGTATTATACACACGAGCAGCTTATAACAGATGACCAAGGGATGCCAATCAGGGAAAGAACATAAGAAGAGAACAAGACGAGAGTATGAGTTGGGCCCAGAGATGTTTTTTAATTAGAGGAAGACTTGTTCTAGCAGATTGGAAATCTTTGGAGCAAACACTTTTAACTCAGGTATTCTGATATCTAATATGCAACTAACAGAAGACTGCCAGATAGCCATTATTCAGATTTATGGACATACACATGTTAGAAGATTGGCACTTCAGTGCAGGTGGTAGAAGAGTGTCTTTTTGAGTAAGTTACTGTTTTGGACTACAACTCCCAGAATTCCAGAGTAAGCATGGGCATTTGCCATGCTTTCCTAAATATTGTTTTTAATGCACAAATATTCTTATTAATGAAGGAATGTGACTGAAATGTGTTTATATAAAAGCTTTTAATTAACCAATAAAACCATACTGTTCTGAACATGAAGTAATGGCAGCAATAGCATCCTGTAACATTTCTTTATAGATTTTTATAGACTGAAGAATAAATTAAAGTTTGCTAACTGAGGTCCATGAATTCTTTACATACCAGAAACATGGAAGAGTCCAAAAGATTTCCGTATATTAGTTAACACACAACCACCTAGAAGATTCTGTTAAGAATCTTGATTTCTGAAAAATTGGGGGGGGAATCATTCTGCAAGTACAAAAGAAAGCAGAATTGTTTTTTGCACTGAGCACACTTCGTTACATGAAGTTGTACCTTCCATTGGAAAGGATGATACTTAATGGCTCTGATGATAAGTCTGGAATCACAGTAGACTACTTCTTCATTACGTCCTCTAAATCTGCTTTAATATTTTTGTATGAATTGGTTTTATCGAATATCTTGATTTTTTTTTCTTTTTGTAGAAACCAAACATTAGGAAGGGGGATGGAACTGTGCATTTTTGTTTGGACTCTGGGCTAAAGAAAAAACTCTGTGCTGAGAGGAGCACAGAAAGAGGACTGAACATGCGCAAGCTGGGACAATTGCTGTTTCTAGGAACAAGCCTGACAAGAATGGGTAGTTTTGATCCACTTTCCAGATCACACTACTTAAACAGAACTGAGCACTCCTCAGTTTGAACAAGCTAGACCTGTGACCCCCTCAAAAAAGTACCATGTGTTGATGTGAGAGGCAGGTTGAAGTAGATGAGAAAGTCCAGACAGAGCTAAGAGAATTTGTGGTACGCACAGCAAACTGCTAGGGAAGATATATCTGCTTTGCAGCACCAAGGTACTCAACTATGGAGAAAGATCCAGCAGGTCTCTAGTTACTACTGTACAGATATGTAATGAAGTCCAAAAACACCACCCACTATTGGCCACCAGTTTTAGCCAAACCGTTGTAAACCCCTCAGTCTTCTCAAAAGAGTAGCTGAAGGGTCTTCAACAAAAATTCAGTATTTTTTTTAAAAGCACCTTATAAAGTTGTTACTAGAAAGGACTTTAGAACAATATTCTTCCTTTGCCTAAAATATGCACTGGAAGCACTAAGCATCAGAAGTTGAGCTTATCATTATATAACTAGAAGAGTGATGAGATCCCAGGTATACCTGCTTCTGATGCAAAATGCAACTAAGAGTATTCATATAAGCAAGGCAACACTGGATAAATGGAGTCTTACAATTTGAGGTCTTACCTGATTCTTCAGATATTTTAGCAAAATAAATGTTAGTTTTATCATTCCTTCCCATCCATATGCCTAGCACAGTTTTTGAAACACAAGAGACTTCAAAAGTAGCTTGTGATATGGCTGGATTGATTCTTGGCTGTTTGAAAGGCAGGGGGTGGGGGTAATCAGAAATTATCCTCCAGTATTTCCAAGCCTTTAGGCAACCTTTAACTCACTGGAGATCTGAAGCATTGTACTAGTTTTATGTTCATCCATATGCTTTGGTAGCTTTCTAAAGATACTCTGTTATACCAAGAAATAAAATACTACCTGTTGCAAATAAATGTGTGCCTTCATTTGTCCTATGTTCTAACATATCAAAAGTTGATGAGCTTGTGAAAGTACAGTATATTGAATGCCACAGTGGAAAAGACTGGCTTTTTAACTTGATTGAAATGGATTGTGATGCTTAGTTTTTTCTTAAGGTCCACCCGGAAAGTATGGAGCTAATTTGCAGGCCTTGAAGCAGGCAAATAAATTTAAAGACATTTCAAAGTCTCATTCTAGAGAAAGTTATGCACAGTTTTATAACTGGCATAAAGTGTGAACTTTTCCTGATTCCCATGGCTATTAATTTAAGGTTTCTGTTAGTTTTCCAGAGCCTATGAGAGTCTGACAGATTTATTATAAGTAAGATTATTATGGTAAAAATTGTATGAGAAACAGAGTAGGAATTAAAGACAGTTTATGTAATAAGAATTGCCTGAGAACTTTTAAGAGCATCTGTAAAAAAAAAAAAAGTTCCAAACTTGCCCTAAATCTTTTTAATAATTCTAGTCCTCACAGCATGAAACTGAAGAAGTACCCTTTTTATCATATACTAACATTTGCTATTTGCTTCTAAAGCTACTGATGGAAACAGAAAAAATAGGTGTGATGGAGTTCTGGGGATGTGGCTATCTGAAGTGCCTTTGTCAAAAACCATACTGAAATCAAGATATACTACATCAACAGCACTCCCCTAATCTACCAAACTTGTAAATATCTCCCTATATAGAAAGGATTAGATTAGCCTGGCATGACTTGGTTTTGAGAGACTCATATTGGCTCTCGCTAGTCAAAGCATTCCTTTCCAAGTGCTCACAGACTGACTGTTCAAAGATCTGCTCTAGAACTTTTCATGGTGTTAATACCAAGCTGGTTGGTAGTTGTTTGGGTCCTATATTCCCCTTTTTGAAGTTGGGGACATTTGTCTTCTTCCAGTCTGCTGGGAGCTCTCCCATTCTCCAGGAATTCGCAAAGATGATTATCAACAGTGACTCTGAGATTCAACCTGCAAGTTCCTTTGGTACTCTTCCATGGAGTTCATTCATCTCTGTAGATTTTATTTCAATTGAGTAGTTAGGTATTCCTGTACTGCATTTTCACATCTTTTGGGCTGGACTCCCTTTTTGGCATCATTTATTCTATTTTCACCAGATAGCACACTGCTTTTTCCTTTTGGGAGAAGACTGAGGTGAAGATGTTAAGCAGTTCCATCTTTTTCTCTGCCCTGTTAGCATCTAGCTATCTGCTCCATGCACTGGCCCTACCATTTTGTTGTTCTCCCTCCTGTTCCAAACATAGCAATCAGATAATCCTTTTTATTGTTTTTAACTGCTCTAGTGAGCCAGCGTTCATTATGAGCTTTCATTCTGATTTTCCCCCCTAAAAGTACTGTCTGTCTATATTCTACTTTTTGGTGGTTTTCTTCTTCCTTTTCTCTTCCAAATCCCAGCCCATCTACAAATTCTTTGTATATTCACCCTGGTTTCTGTAGATACTTTCCACTTTTCTTCATCATTGGAATTGCTGGAAATTGTGCCTTTGATATCTTGCCTTTAAGAAACTGCCACACATCATGAATCGAGCATTTCTGATCATGGGATTTCACCAAGTATTTCCCTAAGCTTACTGAAATCAGCTTTCTTAAAATCCAGAGTGCATGTCTGACCCCTTTCCTATGTATAACAACTTCCAGGAGAATGACTCACTCCTACTCAGGTTTCCCACTTCCACTCCACTGTCCAAATTGGGAGGAGTTGCTAATAAGTCCTCTGGCCTATTAGCAGCCCCTCTCAATTTGGTGTCATGCTGATCAAATTTGCAGATGACACCAAATTGGGAGGGGCTGCTAATATGCTAGAGAACAGGATCAAAATTCAAAATGACCTTGACAAATTGGGGAGCCGGACCAAAGCAAACGAAATGAATTTCAAAAGAGAGAAATGTAAGGTCCTATGCTTAGGCAGAAAAAAATGCAATGCACAAATATAGGTTTGGGGGACACGTGGCTGGATAATAGTACGTGTGAAAGGGATCTAGGAGTCTCGGTAGATCACAAGCTGAACATGAGTCAGCACTGTGATGTGGCAATCAAGAAAGCCAATGTGATTCTTGGTTGCATCAATAGGAGTATGGAGTATTACAAGAGAAGTAATGGTACTACTTTATTCTGCATTGGTTAGACCTCATTTGGAATATTATGTCCAGTTCTGGGAACCTCAATATTATGTCCAGTTCTGGGAACCTCAATTCAAGAAGGATATTGACAAGCTGGAGCATGTCCAGAGGAGAGCGACCAAAATGATGAAGGGTCTGAAAGTCATGTCCTATGAGGAGCGGCTTAGGGAGCTGGGGATGTTTAGTCTGCAGAAGAGAAGGTTAAGAGGGGACATGATAGCCATGTTTAAATATTTGAAGGGATGTCATGTTGAGGAGGGAGCGGGCTTGTTTTCTGCTGCTCCAGAGACTAGGACAAGGAGCGATGGATTCAAGCTGCAGGAAAGGAGATTCTACCTGAACCTCAGGAAGAACTTCCTGACAGTCAAAGCTGTCCGGCAGTGGAATATGCTGCCTTGGAGTGTAGCGGAGTCTCCTTCTTTGGAGGTTTTTAAGCATTGGCTGGATGGCCATCTGTTGGGAATGCTTTGATGTGTGTTCCTGCATAGTAGGGGGTTGCACTGGATGGCCCCTGTGGTCTCTTCCAACTATGATTCTATGACCAGTGTTTCCCTGTTGGTTAGGATCAACTGTAAAACAATCAATCCCCTTTTTGCCTCCTCTACCTTCTGTACAATGAAATTGTCTACAAGGCAATTGAGACATTTTTTGGACCATACATTCTTAGCAGAGCTTGAAGTATCTCATTACTATTATATTAATTTTTAATGTTTTGTGATTTCCCTTTAATTTCCACCCAAATGTTCTCAACCTATTTTCCATGCTTTTAAGTGATGGATCTTCTAATTGGTGTATACATCCTTGACACATAATGCTCCTCTTTCCCCCTTTTTGTTTGGTTTATTTTTTGCAATAGGCTGTATCCCTCTGTAACTACATTCCAATCATGAGACTCATACCACTAGGTTTCAGTGTTGCCAATTAAATCTTATTTGCCTTCTTGTATTAAGAGATCAAGTTCATCTTATTTCCCATGCTCTGTGCGTTAGTGTATAGACATCTAAAATCATGTTGTTCCTTTCAGCAAGAAATCATCTATGATCACCACATGTGTCTTCCTGTGGAAATTGGCAAGAGTTCTTCCATCCACAGAACCCTCCAAGGTTACCTACAATTTCTTTGAGGTGGAATTCTCTTGTCCCAGCTCCTGTGTCTAGTTTGGAATCAATCATGCTGCTCCAAACAAACAGCACGGCTCCTGATAGTTCTTCTTCTATAGATCACACCTTCCAGTGTCTGCCTTCTGTGTTTGAGAATTGTCCCCTTCCTTGAGTCATCCATTGTATGTTGTCCTTCCCAGAGACTCTGCTGTGCTCTTCCCAAAAAAGGTTTTATCCTCTCTAGTACATTGAAGTGTTAATATGCAGGTCTCAAGCTGCCAGAAGAGCAACCACTGCACTCATTGCAGATATAGCCCCCACATCCTCTGGCAAGAAAACAAACATGGCATTGATATTGCAAGTCACTGCAATAGCTCCCTCACCATCTGTTAAGTCATCCCATATAGGCACTGGCATAATACTCCAAGTCTCCCCCTTGAAGCCCACCCCTGAAATGTCCATTCAAAACTCCTATTTTCCTCTTCCTGTTCACCAAGCTCTGGAGACTTAAGGAAGCAGCTATATAGAGCCTAAGGTCGCTGGTTCGACCCACAACCAAACAGTGAGTCAGTTTCTTTCAGCAGAAGCCTCACCCTCTCAGATCATGTGCTTAGGGATAGCTCATGGTTTAAAGGAAATAAGTAAGCTTCCAAACAGCACAATAATATCCACTGTCCAGGTTTTCAGATTTTCTTAATTTATGCCACTTCTTTAAGACCAGGTGGGTATATTCTTCCCACATTCGGCCTTTCTATTTTTTTTAAAAAAGGAATAGCCTCTGGTCAATAAAACATAATTTTCTGATTATTTTTTCTCTTGCCTCTTCAGTCTGTCATGTTCTGTCAAAGAGGGAGCTAAGCATTATTCAACTTGTTTGTTTGCAAAAAAGGAAAAACAGGGAAAAGCATGTTCCAGCCCTTTTATTGGGCACTTTAATCAAGAACTCCCTGTGGTTTTTAGAAAAGCAGCCAAGATGCAAATGGAAAATTGTGTTTTTCATAAATACAACATTAGTTACTGCCAATGGCAGTTGAACTAAGATTGGCTAGAAACTGTTATTACTTTTATCAACATTGTTTATACATCACTTTTCCACCCAAAACTGGGACTCAAAGTAGCTCAGAAATAAAACAAATACAATATAGTTAAACCACACAAAAGGTCTGTACAGATTATCCTCTTCATGATAATTTAAAATTGATTTGTTAAAATTGATTTGAATTGCTGAAAACTCCACAAAGAACGGATTTGTTTTTCTTCTCTAATGTATATGAAATATACACCCAATTCCCCCCCCCCAGTCTCTGTCCAAATCTTTAACACTGGCTCTAATCTAGGCTAGAACTATAGCAATGTGGCATATCCTCCTGCACTCTTAAGTTTGCTTTCCTGGAATATTCAAATTCTACTGAATTAACTACTCAGAATTCAGTAGTTGAAGGAATATGTTATCAGTCCTTTACATAATCAAGTTAAAACAGTTAAGAAGAACCATACACTTGACAACTGGGTAAAACAAAAGGTTTATCAAAGGGACATATTTGCATATATTTTATGACAGTCAAAGCAAAGTGAGTTTCATTTATGTATATACCATTCCTCCCATGCTTGAAGCCCTCCAAGCCATTTTGGACACACAGTGAAAAACCACAAGGTTTCTCTAAGTTTTAAAAATATTTAGAGGCAAAAAAAAAAGCTAAGCAAAGGATGGTGATTCAAGCACAGCATGTTGAGAAGTGAGCAAGCTCTGTTGCCATTGAGCAAGCTCTTCAGCTAAGTTACTGTATGTGGGGGTCGGGGGGAAGAATGGTACATCCTGGAACAGAAAATGGTTAGCTGGAAAATTTTGTTGTAGCCGTAAAATCTTACTCTGGTTAAAAAGATAAAGACCTAAATAGAAACTGACTTTTCAGCAGGTTTGTGGAAACCTAGTTATAATCTGTTGTTTTTAATGCTGAACTCTAGATTATGCATTCATAACTCCCCAACAGGATTTCAGTGAAGGAATAGGGTAGTACAGAATTCAGCATTATAATTGTCAGATTATAACTAGGTTTCCACAAACCTGCTGAAGTTAATTTCAGTTCAAGTTCTTACCTTTCAAAACCATTTTCTGTTCTAAGATACACTCATTTCTCCTGTGCCCTGTTAACTCAGCTAAAGAGCGTGCTTAGTGGCAACAAAGACTGCTCTCTTCTCAACATGCTGTACTTGAGTCATCATCCCCTACTTAGTTTGTTTCCCTCTAAATATTTTTTCAATTTAGAGAAACCTTGTTCCTGCTTGTGCGTGAAACATGTCTGGACAGCTTCAGGACATTCGTCACTATTACCTCCCTATGTATTTCCTAGTTTGGGGGATATGTAGAGACCATGAAAATCCCCCAATTCCACTGTCACTTGCAAAGCAGCTCACTGATGTTTTCACCCTCCTTTGTGCAAATGATCTTGTGTACAAAGGGGACCCTACTCCTACTTTGTCTCAATGTGCACAACTCGTGAGAGGGGCTGGGAATGTCTGTCAGCTGCTTCCCAACTGACAAGTGAAGAGACTTCCTTCGACTGCAATGGGGACTGGGAGGGTCAGGTGGGGATTTAGTTACATGTTTCTAACTTAGTAACAGGATTCTGGCCCTTGTCGTTATATACAGCTTTGAAACATTTCCCTATTCAAACTACTGATCAATCATATCAGTATTTTAAAACCAACGTCAGGCTATCCCATTTCTTCCCAATCAAGCAAACTGTGTGCTTCAAGAAAATCTGCAACTTAAAGACTCCCATTTACTTTTCTAAGTACAGGGCTCTGAGACTTAATTATTGGTAAAAATAGAAATGATTTCCTTTAAAATAACACAATAGATTGAACAAACTAAATAATATTTTCTGTAAACTATATTCTTCTACATAAGATTGTAGACTTGCATGCTCGTTGGCACTGGGATTTAGAGCTAGAATTCAGTATCGGACTTATGGATATCCCCAGGTTACGTATAACTCCAAGTTACCCATCCATACTGGATCTGTATTCACAAGTGTGGCAGTATTGCCATGACTGTAATTGCCTCCCCCCACTCTGCCGCAGTTTTCTTTACCAGCCAGCAGGCACATGGAGAAAGGGTACCACTGTGCTGGCAACTGAGCCATGGGCAGGTGATGTTTCCACCTCCCTCCTGCCAGCCAGCAAAACTGCAACTAGGAAGTGTGACAAACATCCTGTGTCTGGTGGTCACAGCTTTTTTGATGGCAGAAGGGGAACCGGGAGCATCATCTGCCCATACCCTGATCGCTAGCAGAACAGACTCCTTTCTCTCCATGCAGCAACTCCCCGTTAAAGTAGCTTTGGAGGGATCTGTTCAGGAGACACTACGCTTAACGTAAGTAGACCATGTAGAGGCCAGCCTATGCATTAATACCAAGCAAACATCAGAATACCTGATTTGTTTCTGTGCTAACTTTAAAAACCAAAGTCTATAGGTAATTTTTTCCCCCAAAGTCACAGAAGCAAAAGGTTTGCAGCAGAATATCAGGATAAGAAAGGACATTTGTTAAGTCTGCTCCATTTTTTTACGAATCTCTTCTAATGCTGCCTCTTGTTCCCTCAGCAGGAGTTTAAGCCTTGTTATTTTTTCATCTTTTATTGTGTCCTCTAAGTCTGGGAGGCTGAATGAAAAAATGTCTTCTCTGAAAGAAGTCTCATTGTGAGAAGTTTCATTTTCATTGCAGTCTGAAGCAGGGCTAGATGTGCTGATTTTTTCATTACTCTGAGTACAAGGATTTGAATCAAGATCAACTCTCTGGGAGAACTGCAAAAAGCCTCGAGAATTATCTTCCTGTGATTCCAGTTGTCTGCATTGGCTATTTTGATTACTCACTGCTGAATAAAAGTCATTTTGTTCTGCATCTGGCTTTACCATAGTCTTTTTCCTCTTTGCATGTTCAGACATTGGGGGTGTTTTTGTCTTCCTCTTTACATTCAACTTTTCTTCCGGTTTCTCAATTATCTGTGTGCAAAGAAGAACAAAAGAGAGGTAGTACTGTTCAATAGGAAATCTGGCTTATTGTCTATGAGGAATGAGCTGGTGCATGCACCTGATCACTCCCACTTGGAACAGGAGCAACAAGGTAAGGTGGACCATTTATCATGACATGTGAACAAAGCACAGCAGTCTCTCTGGATCCCCCAGCCCCAACAAGCTAGAAAAACAACTTTACAATAGACTATGGGTTATTTCTGTGACATGTCAGCAGAAGCAATCAGCTAGTTTACATTAGCTCATTCTCAGCGAGCTGGAATTCTCTTGAATTTTAGTTCAACGTGTCATTCAAACATACCCATTTTTTTTCTTTTTAGTTTAGGGAAAGTAATTAACAGAAGATTGTTTAATGTTTAGCACATTAGCTATTGTAATTGCTTCACCAGTCAGCAAAGAGTTCACCAGCCGTCTTGGGATCATCCAGACTTCCACAGCCAACAGAAATGTGTTGGTATCCATGACAAAAACATATATTAGAGATGTTTGAAAGTGTCAAATTAGTATGAAGTAAAATGAGGGGCTGGTACCTACCATGAATGTTCAGTGTTGGATGGCCTGGATGAGCAATCTACATACTGTTGGATTATTCCCCACCTGCGAAAGTCCAGTTCTTTTCTAACTACTGTCTCCTTCTTCCTTTGGACCAGTTTCATTATAAAGCCTGCTTTATACATCTGAGCTATATGCTGTCCTATACTGCATTTGTATATTATATTATAATTATTATCTTGTAATATTATACACCCACAACTTGTGATGGAGTGCACTGTTCCCCTGGACTGTCCAAGAATGAACATTCATGGTTAGTACCAACCCTTCATTCTCTGGATGGCACAAAGAAGCAATCCACATACTCTTTGGATGTACCCAAGCCTCCACTACCTGGGTAGGCGTAACTGCCCCGTCTACATTACTGATTGCATGACAATTTGTCAGACGGCTGCCCGTACTGACCTAAATTTATCTATTTTATAATACTGTATAAATGTGGATAGTTCCATTCTGCCACATTACAAATATCTTTCAGTGATATCAACATTATATAGTTAGTATAGGTTGACACAGACCAAGTAGAATGTGGCCACAGATTCTGTGGTCTTGACACATTTACCAAGTTGCTGCAAAGAAATATACATGCCCTCAACTAATGGGCAATTGCTATTTTTAATTCTTTGTTTTCTCAAGTTTCAGGGTTGAAAAAGAAAATAATGCCTCTGTGTGTCCCAGTTAAGATTTTTTTTTACAGCTTGTCTCACATCCAATGGATGTGAAGATTTGGGACAGAAGTTTGTCAAACGAATGGATTGATGAAGTGCTTTATTTAATTGGCATTTGGAGGAAAAGCTAGATCGAACAATAAAGTTAAATTGCCTTGATCCTGTCCACACAAACTGGGATGCATTGACAGTGCTGGTAACTCCAATACCATTCTTGCTGATGTAGTGGCTACCAGAAAAAAACACCTTAAAAGTCAGCAGCCTTAATAAGGCTTTGTTTAGTGGCTCAAACAGAGGGCTTGTTAACCTGTTCAGTGCTAAATTTAGATTCCATGTAGGAAACCTATGTAAGGTTTGTGGAGTCCACAAAGCCACTCCCTTCAAAAACCATTTTACGTGTGGATCTGCCATCAGGACATAACCCTCTGGCTTTATTGCTATGGCCAATACTGCTACCTCTCTCTTTTAATGTGTTTGGTCTTCTCAATATCTCCCTGTAGGAAACCGAAAACATCACTGAATTGTACTGCATCTGTTTGAACTTCATTAGAATGGCATCAATTCATAAAAGCTTTCCATGACATGTTGTAAATCCATTGCATCGATTATTTTCTTGACACCAAGACGGTGTTTGCCACTGAATCTGAATACAATTTCAAACAGCTCAGACTGTGGTGCAGAAACAGCCCTTAACGGAGTAGATGTGGTCTCTCTGGCAGATACCAATGTTTCTGATGCATATCTGAACCAGTGGTAGAAACTAAGAGCATCACAGCCAATATGGTGTGACCTTCCCTATGTGTATCTTTATTAATACCTTCTGTATTGTTGGAATCAATGGGAAGGCACAGAATACATGTGATGGTCATACTACAAAGGCGCTGTGCTGCTCTGCACCTACGTTTCTATACAGTGAAAAATATGTTTAATTTGAAATTTGCTCCAGAGATGAGTAAGTCTACTTAGCAAGGACCACTGTAGGTGTCCAACTGTTGAAATACTTCTGTGGATGAGAGATTATTCCCCTTCCTGGATTTTATGCCTGTTCAAGTAATCTGCTTTCGCATTTAGTGAAGCTTTCAGATAAACAGCTGTGATGGACTTCGCTGTTCTCTTCACTCACTGAAGGATTTGGTCCATCTCTGATTAACAGTACTGATCCAGAACTTCTGTTCGCAAATGTAAAATTTCACAGACATGTTGTCGGTGGAAAACTAAATGTTCTTATTCTTTATCTTCAAATGCCATCAATGTCAGTCTCAGCACCTTTAGCTCTAAATAATTTATATTGCGTGATGGACTGACCTTTGCAGTGAACCCTGTGCCCAGCAAACATAGAAGCAGAAACAGGTAAACTTAGGGACAAAGCTGAGGCTTCATGGGCCTTCTTTAGTACAGCCTCAGTTCTACACTAACCGTGTATGTCTAAGGGCTTTATCTTCCTTCTTAGGAACTATCATATACGAAATCATTACCAAAATAAGATTATCCACTAGAAGGGCTTTCAGATAATCCATATTGCTCTTTTTATATGTGCACAGCTTCTGGCTGTACCCCAATAATTTCTCTGTGTTCACTGGGGCTTCCCACTCCAGATTTATTAACTCTTTAAATATATTTGGTCGCAGAATCTCTCCATCTTTTGGTGCTGGCTTTTGCAGCAGTGATACTATTCTGCTGCCTGTATCACCTTGTTCATTTTCTGCCATTCTGATTAACATCTAATCCCAAAGACATATTTTAAAAACAGTCTGTGTCAAACAACCTACTGGCAGTATTCTCTTTCCCAATATCAATTTGTGAAGATTCCTCTTTCACTGTAACTCTCCTTCTGCAACTGCTTCAGATACTTGTGAGTCTTCCTCCCTCTCTGAATTTGATTCTGAATCATTAATGTTTAAATGTCTAGATTTACTAAACCATTTCCCCCCTATTAATTTTATTCTCTTTTTTCCTTTCTGTACTTTCTTACTGTCAGATTTGTTCTTATTCTAAGTTACTTCACTTTGTCAGTTAACTCTCAGACTAATTTGTATTTGATTGCTGTAATTCATGGTGCAATAAATTCATTCTATTTGCATCTTGCCTTTGTATCAGATTCATTAAATTCATTAACTTCATTTCATCGAACCTATTCACTGAATTATAATCATTAAAATTCACTATATTCTTAGTTTTCCTGCTAACAGACTTTTTCATTTCAGTAAGTTTGAGCTGATCTCATTTTGTATATATGATGGACTGTGGCTGAACATGAGTGGTTTGATTTGCAGTTGCTGAATTCTCTGAAATGACTGTTCTTAAATAGGTTCAGAAAGAAAGCTGTGGTTCTGCACTGCTCCTAAGCTCTGCTGTTTTTCTCTGGCACTGCTTCTTGTCATTCAATTTTTAAATTAAAACTGTCTTCACAGGTATTTGTATGTTCAAGGGTTTTAGAATATTTGACAGCATTTGATGCCATTACCATAAGTCAGCACTCATTATGAGAGGCTTCATTACTGTTAACATGCAACAATATAGATGAATACTAACAGAATTTAAACATCTAACAGAAATGTAATACAAGCAAACATTTAAATACCTTTTCTTCTTCTTGCAGTTCAGATTTAATAGGCACTCTCTGTGAAAAATCACAGGAGTCACTGATTTGTACATTTCCAGAACACACAGTTGTTTCCGGTCTTACAGGAGTAACTGGTATAGGAACTCTCCTCAGATATACTCTCTCCTCTTTAAAAAGACCAAATTTTTTTCTCAGTTCAGAACACTGTTCTCTGTCTTGCTCTTTCCTGTGCTGGATCTGAATTCCTGGGATAATCTCAATCTGAAATAGCCAACATTCAGCATATTAGCTTGCAAAAACATTCCAGTAATTAATAGTCTGTTCAAAAAGCTTAATATTTAGCTTGCTCTGCAGAATTTTTACTTACTCCACTCAAAAGTCCTTTCTCTCATCTTGAAAATAGAAACAATACAGTACTATACCAGAGTTTCAGCATTACTTTGAATTGCTTCAAAATAACCAAGCCAATTCAGGTAGAACAGTTTGTTACTATCATTTTAACAATGGGAAGTAAATATGTCTGATATTTTCAAAGGGAATTAAGTCATCCACATGAAGAAACACAGTTAATGCCAATTATATATGGTTTCTACCATAATTCATATTGAAGTTTGAGGGAAGGTCATATGTTTCTACAAACAGTTTCATTACATTTAGTATTTTTGCCATTTCGTTTAAGTTACCTACATCCCATTTTCAAAATCAATAATCAAAGTAGCTTACAAGATAAAAGAAAGATAAAAAAATTAAAAATACAAACACTGAACACATCAAGTATCAAACACAATAGTAGTTAAACTAACATAAAATCAATCACTACATATGAACAGCTCTATGTTACTTTTTTAAAAAATGCCAAGAAAAGCTAACCAGTGACTGTATTGGTTTAACTCTTTGGTTTTAACTCTTTCTTCTGAGTAAACAGTAAACAATTCTTTATCACATAATGATCTGTAAACTTACCAGACCTCTGACACCTGGAACCAAAGATTAAACTTGCTTTGTGGGGAGAGATGTTACCAACCCCAGTTACATGGTAACTTGAATGCTAATTTGTTCAGTGTCTCTGCATCAGACACTGTATGTTAACAAAACATTTCCTTCTCTGTCCAGCAAAAGACCATGTAGGACCTTCTTGCTGAGGAAATGCAAGAAGACAAAACCAAAATCACTCAGTAGTTTACTTTCTGTGGTTTGTTTGTTTGTTTGTTTTAGATGCAGACTTTAGATAGCAGATAATATAGCTACTTTCACAAGTTTTTAAACACACACACACACACACACACTCCCATCTGCTGTGACAGTAAAATTCTGATGTTTTACTTGCATCAGGAATCTAAACATACAGTCATGTGATTTGGTTTCTGCAGTATGCTACCTGGCAGAATGCAGATTTAAAAGTACCTGAAACTTTATATTAAACCCATATTAGAACAATTTGCTATAGTGAATTACCTTTTCTTTTTCCTCTTTAAAAGTATCAGGCATTTTTGATGGCAATAAAGTGGAAGCTGCTGGCTTATGAAAAAGAACTTTCTGTATGAAGTTTTGGTTTGTATTCTCTCTTGTAACTGGTTTCTGATCTACATTCATTCCAGGTAGAATGTTTCCAAGTACAAGCGTTGCTTCATGTTTGCTGGTGCTATCCATTTGTAGATTTCCATGTGGTGACATCAAAGAAGTGGATGCAACTTTTAAACTCTTGTTCAGTTCAGACGGCAGCTGTCTCATATTCTCACTGGCTTTTGGGTCATTTGGATTACACGCAACCCCTTTGCTCTTTGACAACACTAGACTAACAACTTGATTAGTTATTGTACTACCTGCAGGAGAACTAATTAAATGTGATTTGTGTCTTTGGAGGTGTGCCTCATCACTAGGCAACATTTGCTTGGTAAATTTAATTTCTGACACACCACTGGGCTCTTTTTTAATCAGTAAATACATCTTTCCATTGTACATCACTAGTGTATTATCCTTCACAGAAGAAATTTCTGTTTGGCTTTCACTCAGGTTGTTAGAAATGGCAGGTGAAATACTGGCAGGATTGTTTTCTATGATCTTTACATTACTCAAAGTGTTTAAGATATTTGATGCCATGTTATGTGATGACATTACAGGAACAAGGCAAGATGTTGAGGACTCTGGGCTTTCTTGGACAACCCATTTTATAGGAGATGCCTGTTCTGTCTTACTATCAGATGCTGCCCCATATAGGACAGAACTACTGACTGCTGTCTGTGGCACTGTCAGTATTGTGACAGGCTTTGGACTCATGTTTTGCAATACTTTAGAAGGAGCTGATTGCACTATATTTACTGGTGACAGGTAAATAACAGTTGGTGCTTTAGTTGAAGCATTTGAGGCTGCTGTAGCCAAAATCTTCTGTTGAATTGAAGGGGGTAATAAAGAAGCTGAAGATTTAACTTCTGCATGAGTTGGCACTTGGAGAGGATGTCTAGAAGGAGGCACTTGAGACTTTGGAGCAATGGGAAGACTGTTTGCATTCACAAGTACATAGCCTGCATTGTTTTTTTCTGAGCATGCTGGGGCAGCATCATTTTGCAATGCTGATCTGTCAACTGAATGATAATTATTCTGAATTCTAGAAACTGTCACAGTTGTTGGATTCTCCTTTATAATACTAGAAATCACTGGTGCAGTTGGATTCTCTTTTATAACAAAAGTATCCACCTTTTCCACTTGACCCAACAGTTTTGGCAGAATTAATTTGCCAGGTGTAGCTTTCTTAAGTTCAGGGTTTTTAACACATGGAGATGTAGTAGTATTTGCAAACAGATCATGCAAATTACTATGACCAGGCATTGCAACATTTGCTTTCATATTATCTGATACAACTGGAGACTGATGCAAGGGTATGAAATTTCCAATAGGTTTAGAAACTGGAAGTAACTTCAGGAGATTTTTTCCATCCAGCCCAGTTGTTGGAACTATTTGATATATACGACCTGTAATACTTAAGAGAAAAATGTAACGTAAGTAACTGTTTCTCATGTATTGTGATTAATTGGGCCTAAATTCAACTGCTACTTCCAACTAGAATAGTTCCATTGCTAACTTAGCAATAATTTTATGCATCTAGAGCAGTACTTCTCATCCTGTGGGTCCCCAGATGTTTGTGGACTTTAGCTCCCAGAAGCCCCAGCCACTATGGTCAATGCTCAGGGCTTCTGGGAGCTGAAGTCCACAAACATCTGTGGACCCACAGGTTGAGAACCACTGATCTAGAGTAACAGCTGGATTTAGGCCACAGTATGAAGAGCTGTGCCCTGTGAATCACATGCGAAGTTCTTATCATTCAAGCCATCTTCCTTGAGTTTAGAGTGTTACCCTATTTCAATAGGGACTTTTCCTAAATTGCAGAATTCAGTTAATAGTCAAGTTATTCAGTCACTGGACCAAAAAAAAAATCCTTACTTTGGCTATTTTTGGTTTACCTAAATTTACTTTAAAGTTAGCCAAAAACTGCAATGTTGGAGGGACAGTGAAAATGCATTCTAATTGTCTGGCACATTTGGACTTTTTTTTCAGTTACTGCTAAATGTCTGCAGCTATTCTGTTGTGTTATTACACTCTTCTGCTCCTACCTTCAATAGCTCTGACGCTGTCCATAAAGCCTCAAAATCTGAATTGCTCTAAATTCAAATGAATTAACTTTTTTTTACAGAGGAGACAGATGAGGGCTTTGTGTTCTTCAACTACTGTTATTGAGTAGAGCTTCAGTTTCTCTCTCCTGTCTACTCTGAGGTAAATCACAATGACCTCAATAGGTCTCATTCTCAGGTAAGTATATAAAGACTGGAACAGAAATAGGATCAGAATCCTGAATGTGTCTGTTCAATGACTTATGCACAAGAACAAAGAAGAGAAGTGCCATAACAATTCGTGCAGAGAAACAGATGATGACAAACACAAGGCAGGACTAGAGACCTCTCCCAAAAGATCTGAGAAATCAAAGGGAAATTTAAACCCAAAGTGGAGAACCAACACAACCAGCAAGGACACCAGATGATCAAGACAAAGCAGAAAGATGATGGAAACAATACATTGAAGAACTATATAAAAGAGATGAATGGATGACAGATTCATCCAAGGAAGAAGCATTTGAAGATGAATCTATGTTTCAGAAAGTGATCTGGAAATTGCATGCAAAGTACTTTGGAGAAATAAATTACCAGGAACAGATGGCATACCAAGAGACCTGTTTTAAGCTACAGAGACAGAATCCAGTCAAATTTGAATAAAAATTTGTCAACAAATATGAAAAACAAGATAATGGCCCACAGATTGGAAAGATTCAATATACATAAAAATCCCCAAGAAAGGGGACCCCAGGGACTGCAGTAACCATTGAGCTAGTTCATTAATCTCCAAACAAAGTGATTCTCAAAATTTCTACTACAAAGACTTTTACCATGTATGGCATGAGTAATGTCAGATGTCCAAGCTGGGTTCAGAAAAGAAAAAAACACTAGAGATTCTACTGCAAACATATTTCAATAATGGAGCACACCAAAGAATTTCAGAAGAAAATCAGCAAAACTTTTGATTGTGTAGATCACGAAAAATTATGGATCACTCTTAAAGAACTGGTTGTGCCACAACATTTGATTATCCTAATGCATAAACTGTATTCAGGACAATACAGTTAAATTAGGATAGAATATGGAGAAACAGAATGGTTTCCAACTGGCAAGAGGATCAAGAAAGGCTGCATTTTATCACCCTGTTTAACTTGTTTGCTGAATCCTGCATATATATAGCAGGATTAGACTCAGAGGAAGGCGGCACAAAAACTGGTGGAGGAAACAGCAGTAATTTAAGAGATGCAGATGACACCATACTACTAGTGGAAAGCAGCAAAGACTTGGAACAATGACTGAAAAAGACAAGAAAGTCAAGAAAGAAAGTGCAAAGGCAGGTTTACAACTGAACATTAAGAAAAAAAATAACCACAGATGGTTAACATAACTTTAGACAATGAAGACATTGAAACAGTTCAAGATTTTCCATACCCTGGCTCAGTCATTAATCAGAATGAGGAATGCAGTCAAGAAATCAGAAAAAAAACTAGGACAGGACAGCTGTGAAGGAACTTAGATAAGACCTTCAAATGTAAAGATATATCACTGAATATCAAAGGCCATGACAATGTACTTCCAGAGTCTAAACGAAAGCTGAACAGCGGGGAAAAAACCCCTAAGAAGTGAATAATCTTATTTTGAATGTGATGATTGAGGGGAGTTCTGCAGATACTATAGACTGCCAAAAAAGACAAATAAGTAGGTCCTAGAACTAATCAATCCAAGATGACTAAGCTGAGACTGTCACACTTTGGATATATCAAATGAGAAGACATGGCTCACTAGAAAAGATAATAATGCTTAGTAAGGTAGAAGGGAGTAGGACAATAGTAAGACTGCTATCCACTGCTGTCTGTAGATAGACTCAGTAAGGCAAGCCACAGCCTGACTTTGCAAGACCTAATCAGTGCTGTTGAAAACCGGGTGACTTTGAAGTCTCTCATTCATAGGGTCACCGTAAGTTGAAATTTACCTGACAGCACTTATCAAGAACAAAAATATACACAGGCTGAAAAGCTTAACAGGTTTCTGTGATCCGGTAAAGAAGAACACTGCCCATTTCTGCTTCCAAAAGAAGCATGTCCCACTGACCCTGAAGTTATTTTCCATACAGATACTACAATTTATAAAGCACCAACTGGAGGAGAGAGGAAGAGAATGTTTCCAGATGCTCAAGAAAAATGTCTGAGTCCAATTCTTTTGAACACGGTTCTCTCCCAAAGAGCTGGAGAAAGCGACCACTTTCAAAGGCGGCAAAGGAAGAACTTTGTTCCAAACATAGTGAACACTTAAAAAAAATGTTTGTTTGTGGATAATTCCCATTATTTTCAAGCCAATGATGGAAGAGAATGATCCAGGGCCAATCCAACTATTAGTCAGGGTGAGACACTTATTGTCAGATTTTATGACATCATTAACGGACAACTGTTTCTCACTGGAAGCTTGAAGGGACGTGTTCGGGCTGTCGGAGACACGAAAATGTCTTGTCCTACCCCTAGAACAATTATGCCTGGAAACCAGACTTCCAGGCCACATTTCATCCCATCCCTGACCTAGAACGAAAGCCCCCCGCTCACGTTTTCACAATTCCGTCCCTCGGGACAATGACGCAATAGCGCCGGCTGCCCTTCCAAGGAAAAGCTGGGACTGCCTTTCACGCGGAAGGCCGCTAGAGGGCCTGCGAGGGACCAGCGGCGCCAGGCGGCACGCGAGAGGCCGACGCAGCGGGGCGCTGTGGGGCGCCTCGGAGACCAGGCGCTGACGTCCTGGGGACAAAGGCCGCGCGTCCTCCTTTCGCGCGTCAGCGACGCACAGCGAGCGGCCCCCCGGAACCTGGCGTCTCCGGCCCTAACGCACCGCCCCGAGGCTGCCGGCCCCTCTGCCCCGCCGGCCCCCCGGCAGAGTCCGAGGGGGAAGCGAGCCCCGCGACTTACCAGGGCGGGGTGGCGGCGGCGGCGGCGGCGGCGACCCGGGTCCCCCTTTCCGCTTCACCTTTGACGCCAGCCGTCACAGCGGTCCCCAGCGCCAGTTCGGACATAGCGCCCAGGAAGCGCCGAGGGCCAACCCCGGGCGCCTCACTTGGGTCCAATATGGCAACAGCTCCCCCTCGGCCCCATGGCTGAACTCTTAACTCGAAGCTTTTGACGTATTTCCGGACCGTGGGGACGTCCCTGTTGGACTCAGTCCTCGACACCAATAAGAAATAACTTCCTGTCCCCTCTGTTTCCGACGAGGGTTGTGTCGCTTCGCTTTTCCACTTAAGAGGATGCCATTTTGCTGTCTTCCTGCCCGACTGTGTTATAGTTTCCCGGAAGTTGCAAGAAGTACTTCCGGTTTACGGCTGAGACTTCCTGTTTGCAAGAAAGGGTTCTAGATATTTTTTCTAACATCTGGGCTGCATTGTCAGAAATCACACACGTGCACAAACACTGAAAGAACAAATTGTGAACCTTACAACAGAAAATATGGCATATTTATATTGATATTTCAGTACCACAAATGCCCATCATTTCTCTGTTTATCAGTGTTTATTGGGAGAATTTCTTCTCCATTGTTAAAAACAAAAACACAATTAAAAGGGCTCCTAGAGTGTCTTAGAACAATAAAAAAGTCCCAGCCCTCAAGTTTACAGTCTTAAAAATTGGAGATGTAAGGAAGGGAATAAAAATAGAAAGGAGAAGGGAAAAAGCATGAAGAAATATGTGGGTTTAGTTTGTCCCCAGGGCAAAGTGAGTTATATTTGTTCTGGAATGATTGTCCTTGGATTAGCATTCTGTTCTCTTTGTGGGCTGGCATCTTCTTTGCAGACCAAAAACTGCATAACTGAAAATGCAATACCAAATTCTGTTTCCATTGGCTTCACGATATTGTTCAGAGCCAGTAGTAGTCTACTCAGCTTCCCCAGATTTCATTTAAGGCATCAAGGAATATATTTAAAACAAGAATGAAGTTTTGCAATAGTGCTGGGAATCGGCTATAACCAGAAAGTAACAAGAAGTGGAGAAACAGCAATGAAACTACTGCTTTTGCCTCAGTTACTTGCTTCTGAATGGCGAATACTGACTTTACAGAGTGTCAAAAATCATTTTTATTGTTATATTACTCCCACTGGCATTTTTACCAAAGTAGTTTGATCAAAATAGTTTGATCTAAGGGCAGTGGGGCATAGCAGTAGCATTGCCATCATATGAACATTCAGTTCATCATGAAGATAGGGTCAAAAATGCACATTTCATTCATACTCCAGTGGAATGCATCAAACACAATAAAAAGGTAATCTTGACAAATTATTGCATATATTTTACATATATGGAAAATTAAAACATTGAAAAAATTGAAATTTGTAGAGAAAAGGAATGCTGTTTTATAAAAAATATGATCATGTGTGGTATGTATTGACAGTTGTTTAGAAGAAAACTGTTTATAAGCAAAGTGACTAGTCACATTTTATACCTGCCAACCAGCTCTTCTAATCAGTACAATCATACTATGTTTATTTATGTCATGTTTTAAGCAAATGCATTGTGCTCAAAGTAGTTCATGGAAATAAAATGACAAACGTTTGCTGAGAATAATAGCACACATCCTGAACTACAATAGCCATAGTGCACTAACAGAAATGAAAATACATTACAATATAGTACTGACAATTCACCGGTTAATTAGCGGCTCATTTAAAGTATAGCAGCAGTTTAAAGCACACAAAAAGTTAAGAATATCTGATATAAAGAAAGACGCAATTATTATTATATCAAGAAATCCACATATTCATTAATTCACTCATTCAATCCATTCATAGTAATGATTGATCTTACGTAAGTTTCCTTGGAAGTAACTGCCACTGAGTACAGCAGCTTATTTTCAATAAGCATTCATAGGACTGCAATGTAACACAATGACCTTAGACATGTCTACTTAGAAAATACATAGCTTAAAACTAAACTAGAATAAAAGAGGAAAATATGCCACTGATAAAACTGAAGTGCAGCAACCTCCAACCAAACCAGTGAACCCATACTATATATCTAAATGCAAACATGCTCAAAATATCTAACTGCAGGTTCTACTTTTGTCTCTGATGTGATTCCCCTTAAACTGGGGTCCAGTTCAAACTCCCAAAGAGAATGTATCATATTATTAAGTTAGAACAGACTGTTCTCAGACAAAAGAAAGAGTCTGTTCCTCTGCTAGCATCTCATGTTTTAAGCCAAGATACAGCATCCACCACTGGACCCTTTGTATGCAGCAAAGGATCAAAAGTGATATAACAGAAATAACCCTTCCAGGGCTCATGTCCTGACTGGAGTTGCTATTCCTACTATATAGTGATAAAAGCAGTGCAACACCCTTCCTACTCCAAACATTGCCCCAATGCTGACCGAACTAGCCCTCAGTGGGCCTCACTGGCACAAACCAGACTTCAAGCAACGATCTGAAAACTGATGGCTAGGGAAAAGAGCCACTGGAATCCCGCTTAGTAGTGTCAAGTCCTAGATCCAGCATGTTACCTCTGACTAGACAGACATAGGGTTGTTCTGTTTAGTTGGCCTGTTACTGTTGGGTATGAGTCTGTGTATGAGTGAGGACAATGTGGCCAACAAGAGCACAGAAGTAAGATACTGCTAGTCTTTGGGCAAGAGGGCTGCCATTTTAGGGACCTCAGTTTTCCAGCAGTGGGGGCAAAGCCTGGAAGGAGTAAGCTAGTTTACTATGTGAAGGTTCAGTCTGCCCCCTGCTTTCCTTGCAAGAAGCATCTTTCCTATGACCTGTCCAGGGTCCTGCAGGATTCCATTTTTTTTACCTCTCCTGTCACTGCTACACAATTTGCCCATTATTTATCTTTTTCTCCAGATTGTTGTATCAGTTTTAATTTCTCCATATTCTATCATGAACTCATGCTTGTTTGGAGAAGGAAACTATAAGCTTTAATAGCATGTTTAAATTCTGCAGTTTGCAGATACTTCTCACTAAAATGGTTCATTCTCATCACCTTCAGTATGTTCAATTTTATTTTTGTAAATGTCATTCGTTAAGAGGTTTGCTTTTGGGGAAAACAGTGAGACTTTACAATGGATACAGATATTCCTAGGTCTGCCTCTGTTTTATGTTTCAGATACACCAAAGTTCATATGGAGCAAAATAACATAATAGGCTATAATATTTTCCCATAGTGGTCCCTCTGGTGTGTAGTACACATTTGTCCCTATATGTGTATGTTAAGACAATTACAGAAGTAAATTTCAGTGGATACATACACTGGGTGAACACAGTTTTATGACAGGGTAAGCAAGGTGATTGACACTGGGCAGCACCCTATTGTGACATACAGATGTGTACATGGCTTATGAACATGTTAAGTCTCCTTTTGGATGAGATTCAGGTGAGCCATTGCAGGCATTTGTGCTGCACTCAAACATCCCTATGGCAGTTGTCAAGCCCTAGGAGATACTGCTGCTGCTGCTGCTTTCTGGTGGGGAGGGAAAGGCAGGAGGAAGCAATTAGGACAATGAATTTGTGCCTGCTCCAGGCCCCCAAGGGAAGGAAATGGAAGTCCACGCCATCTATAAGTAAACCTCATTTCTTTTCTTTCTAACCAAGATCAATTCCTTCTTCATCATCTGAATTGCCTTCTTCCTTCCTTCCCCAATGAGTAATCAGCAGCAAGGAGCCCTTCCCAGTGTTGCACAGCTGCCAGATGTATAGGGACAAATGGAAGTATACGGATAATAGCAAATCTGTCCAATCCATGATTGAATGAGATCTCTAGGGCTGTGAAAATGATATATTGCTTTTATTTTCCAACTTGTCCATATTTAATTGTAAGATGATCAGAGTCCTTTTAAGGAAAAGATATCAGAGAGAGAGAGAGAGAGAGACAGAGAGTAAACCAGTCCTGAGAAAGCTATGAATAGAACTACTTAAAATGGACTGCCTTGTTCTACACTAATGTGGCTGAAACTAACACTCATGTGCTGACAAATACAGTGCCTTGCAGAATTATTCACCTCCCTCCTTTTGACTTTTTCACATTTTATTGCTGGTCAGAGTTGAGACTAGGCAGCTAGATGGACCAGTGTTCTAAATCGCTATATACTTTGCCTTGAAGAACTGTTCACATACACCTTTGACTTTTCCTTCTTTTATTTTGTGTGTGCGCGCGTGCCACAACCTAGAGTCGGAATTGATTTAATTGGTATTTTTACCACTTAATGGACAGAAGATACTTAATACCGTGAAAGTGCAAAATATTTTTATAGTAGTATAAAAGGTAGGTAAATGAAAGCAAAATGGCATTTATTGTTTGCATAGGTATCCCCATCCCCAACACTTGGTAGGAGCACTGTTGACAGTAATTTCAGATTTGAGTTTCCTTGGGTAAATCTTTATCAACTTTGTGCATCAGCATTCTCTTATTTTTCCTGGCAAATTTGCTTTGATCCTGTCTGATTGGATGGGGCTGTTGCTAAAAAGCAGTTTTCAAGTCTTGCTACAGATTCTCAGTAAAACTGAAGCTTGGCATTGAGTTTCTTATTTTCACACCACTCCAGGGTTTGGATGCATATTTAGAGCCACTGTCCTGCTGGAAGGTGAACCTCTACCTTTGTTCCAGGTCTTTTGCAAACTGAAGCAGGTTTAATTCTAAAATTGCCTATATTTGGTTCCATTTATGTTCTCAGTTCAGAGCAATTTCCCAGTGTTTGCAGCGGAAAGGCAGCCCCAAAACATGCTGCTGCTACCACCACACTTCACTATGGGAATAACATTCTTAGGGTAACAAGCATTATTGACTTTGTGCCATACATACCATTTTTTGGTGAAACCACAAAGTTCAATTTTAGTTTCATCAGACCAGATAACATTTTCAATATTCTTGTTTTGTCTCCCACATGGCTTTTTGCAGATTCTAAATGGGCTTTGATATGGGTTTATTTCAGAATGTTTTTCTTCTGGCTACTCTTCCATAAAGTTCAGCTTTGTGGAACATCCAAGTGACAGGTCTCCTATGGATCATTTTCTCCATCTCAGTTGTAGGTTTTTTCAACTTCTTCAGTTACTCTTGGTTGCTTCTCTAATGCTCTCCTTACCCAGTCAATGAGTTTGAGTAGACAGCTTCTTTAGGCAAAGATACAGTTGAGCCATAGCATTTCTATTTTGTAATTATGGATTAAATGTTGTTCTGGAGAATGTCCAGTCTGGGATTATTTTTTTTAAAAAATAACCTAACTCTGATTAATGCTTCTGCATAGCCCTCTCCTGGAGTTGTCTTAACAGCTCTTTGGTTTTCACTGCTTCTGCTTATTTGGATATGCTCTCCAAAAAACTCTAGGGCCTACCAGAAACAGGTTATTTAAGCTGAGTTCAAATGGTACTGGAATTTCCACAAGTAGATTCCATTCTGTGGCTTCTGGAGGCACTGCCCAGCACTAGAGTTTACTTAGGCATATCACAGCAAAGAGAAAGAATGCTTAAACAACCAACAAGTGTCAGTTTGGTTTTGTTTACTTAACTTTTGTGTCATACAATATTTTGCATCTTCACAGTGTTGAATATCTTGTGTATATTAAGCAGTAAAAATGCCAGTTAAATCCATTTCAGTTCCAAGTTGTAGACCAACAAAAAATGGAAAAGTCCAAGGTGTATGTGTGCTTATCTGAACAGTTCTGCACGTCATTGTATATATCTATTGAAAATCTGTTCCATCTTGCTAAATATTCTCAACTCTGACTGGCAGCAGCTCTATACGATCTCAGGCAGGATTCCTTCCAACTCTCCCTGGAGGATTCCTGGTATTCCCTGGTGGTCTTCTATCCAAGTATTAATATGGTCAGACCTTCCTCTCTCTCCAAAATCAGATAAGATTGAACAATATAATGTCTCTCTCTCTCTCACACACACACACGCAAATTCAGAAGGTAAACATGTCTTGTTCTCTGTGTAATGTTTTGCAAAAGCTATCTTTTTTGTTCTGGCCTTGCTGCTGAAGTTTAGATTTATGTTTTGACCGATTTTCATCGAAGTATCCCTTAAGTATTTCAGAGTAATTCAACTAATACCTCATTCAGGAATCCAGAACTAGAGGGAGCATATGGACTGGGACTCACTCTCTGAGGTTTTCACTTCCAATGAAGGTGAAATAATTTGAAATTGGGCATCACTGACACATTTTACCTTTAATAGCACCTATATGTTTCTACAGATGTTTCAGTACAGCAGCTTTTCAAGGGACTCACTGTATTCTGCCTACAAAGGGACTTCCCATCTTGCTCAGGACAGGTACAGGCTGGATCTCAAAAAGAAATTCCCTTGCTTTCTAACAACAGAGAGAAAAGCTTTACTGATTTGCCTAACTTTTGTGTCTCCAGTGTCTCATGGCTACCAACACTGTAGCTTTCACCCACATTAACCCTTCCTCGACCATTTAAACTCGGCTTTAACATCTCAACAAAGACACAGCTCTGTGATCCTCCATCATTAGTTTCTTCCCCTAAAATAACCTTTAATACCCAAGCCTGTGCCTTTTGAAAGTCTGCAAGATATATTTTGTGCTTTTTGATTGGCCTTATACTGCAAATGTGTTTTTTAGATTTTGCTGTATAATACGTATTTCACATTTCTCTCATCAACACATAAAATCTTTATACTGGTTTCTTAATCTCTTTTGTGTAATTGTTGCTTTAAAGTTCCACATTGATCTTCTGTTAGCTGCATTTTCTTTATTTTTATTCTTGACAGTTCTCTTGTGTTTCTCCAGGTAAAATCAATGGCCCTTAAAATATTTTCTGGGAAACTTGTTTTCTCACTCTTTCCCATCTTCATGCCTTCAGTTTTTTAAAGCTGTACATCACACTTGGAATACTCCTTCCTCACCATTCTTGTTTTTCAATGTTCAAATGTCTCCTTAATATACCTTTTCTGGGAAACAAAAATGAATTGGTATTATCTGTTTTGTTTAGGTTTCTTTCCCTCTTTGCACAGTTGTATTATATGTTGCTCGAACTGTAAAACCACTCGAAAATGAATACTGGTTTTATAATGGATGTAAACATGCTATGGTTCACATTTTTCTTTGGCTTTTGGACAAAGCAGTGTGAAAGTATGATTTCAAAAATACCCTGCATTTTTTCAAAACAAAATTTATAGATAAAATATGATATTTTTGAATGTACATGAATCAGAATGAGGTGCTGTAAAAGAGTGAGTCCATGCTGAAGAACCAGAATATAAATTTAATATATAAAAGTTAAAGTTTGTCTGTATCAGGCAAAGACCTCATATGATTAGCTACCTAAGAAGATTCTATGGAATCCTTGGGTTTGCATTTTAGGGAGGGGCCTTTATAATTCTCAGCCTGAGAGCTCTTGGGCCTCAGTTAAATACGCCTGCTTTGAATAGGCTGGTTGCTATGGAGAACAGGCCTAGCAACAAGGAGGACGACACTGTATTCCCTCAGGAACCCAACCTCTGTATGTTAATAACTCTGAATACAGACTGGATTGGGGAATATGGGGAAAAGTTACAGGTACTGGACAAGACAGTTTCGAGAATTAGAGGCACAGGATCTCAAATCTTTCTAACAAGTATTACCTATGAGAAAATAAAATCCAGGTATATACGCCAGTACAGAATATTTACTATAAATTTTATATATTAAAATATAGAATATTAACCTTGTTTCATGAGATCTCAGGGCAGTGTACAAATAAATCAATCTAAAACAATTTAAATCAGTAAGGAGTAATTAACAATTTAAAGAGATGAAAAACATAAAAAATAACTTAAACAACTTACAACAATTCAGAATAGTTTAAAACCATGTAGCTATACATATTTGGGCATGATCCCTAGACCCCAAAGTCTGTGTAACAGGCCATGTTTTAACTCGGTATCAGAATGAATCCAGCGTTCATACCAATCAAACCTTTGACGACAGAACACACCACAGCTAGAATGCCATAGCAGAGAAGGCATAAAAAGCATGATTCTTCTATACGTCAAGTTTATCCATGAATAATTTCAAAAGTAAATGTTTTAAGGAAAACATTTTGCTTGCAGAGGAAATTCAGGAACAAAAAAGGGCAAATTCATGTGCATAATGTGGGCAATAATTAATTGCTTCCTTCTGCCCATCACCATTTTCCATTTTGATAAATCTAATGGAGTTTCTATTGTCTGCATAATAAAAGCCACTTCTCCCTGGTGGCATCAGGGTGTGATTCTCAAAATACATACTTGGAAATATGTCTCACTGAATAGAGACTTATACCATGTAAATATAAACAGAATAGGATAGTCCGTCTATATTTCTTCACTGTTTCTTGCATGTTTTCCTTTTTGAGTGTTCTCTTCTGAATGTTCACGTTTCAGTCTAATTTCCATTGGATCATCGGCATCATCTAGAAAGAAGAATATCATAGTAAACCGTAGATCTGTCAGATTAAGCTGCTGAGTAGTGACTGGTGGCATGTTGGGGATTTATAGCATTATAGCTTGTCTTTGTCTGTATATGTTATGTTCTGTCCATTGGTGAAAAGGGTGTTATACATCGTTGTTGTTGTTGTTATTAAACCAACTGGGTACCAACTATGGAATTCAAAAAAGCCTAAATACTTAACAAAAATATGTACAACTGAGTAAGATTTGAGGATGTTCAAAGAAGACAATGTCCTTCAGCTTCCCCTTCCCGCAGACAGCAGCAGAATCAGTCAAAATACACAAATACACCTACATACAAAATTCAACATCTCTTGATACAGAATTTGGATTACTTTGCTTTGGATTCTGATTTTTGTTGTGAAGTAAGTATCTGGTTAAAAGAATGAAAAGAGTGGATAACTATTTTGCTATTTTATAGGAAATACTAAAAAGATTTTCTGAGAAACCCATAATTTCTATTATATTAAGACAATCCAATTTTTGTTGGTGGACACACCTCTTGTGAGCTGAGCTATTTTATACTGTTCTTCACGGACTTGCTTCATCAACTGCAGGTTATAATCACTAACTTCTTTGTGGTTTACCATAGGAAAGGGATAATCTTTACCTAATGAAAAACAGAGGCAAAAATGATAAAAGGTAATTTTTTTATAAAGCAATGTCTCTCGAATCATTTTTTACAGAAATTCAGTTGGTCAAAATTTCTCGATTTCATGGCAAAATATTAATGAGGCAAAGAGTACTCTACTAGACAGTGGAGCTAGCTCAAGTTACAGAAAACATTCAAATAAAAAACATTACCTTATAAAAACAATCTGCACATAAGGTACAGTTTGTTAAACACTGTTAATAAAGAAGGAAGGAAGGAAGGAAGGAAGGAAGGAAGGAAGGAAGGAAGGAAGGAAGGATTTCTTACAGCCAAGCCCTGAAAGGAAAGGAAGAAGCAGGCTCTGATACTAGGGAAGCAGAACCTCCAGTGTGTCTGTCTGAGGGAAGAGAACTATTAACTGGGTAACAAGTAGTTGCACTCTCGATACTGTTCAGCAAATGGGGAAATATAGCAGCTGCACAGCTGGTACACTGGTCTTTAGTTTCAGCAATGTGGTCATTGTACATAAAGTAGCAAGGAGGAGTTGTCTTGCCAGGGAATGGGAATTCTTGTTCATATTCCTTTAACAGAATCCTTGGATGAACAGCGAAGTCAAGAAGAAAGAGAACAAGTGGCTGGGAAAACTATACCTACTTCTAGCAGATGTCACTGGAAGAGATAAAATAAACACAGGGACATTAAGACTGAGTAGGGGCCACTTCGACTCAAACTTCCCTTTTGAGTATTACCTATAATGCATCCTGCCTCTGTCTGTGTTTCTTTTGGTGCTGTCCAAGGTTCATAAATGTATTTAGAAGGAAAATTCTTCAGCACTGGGAGGTATTTTCTGAAAAAATGTAATTAATATATATCCGATAGATAAATGAAGGACAAATTAAACATGGTCCATGTACATCATCATTACATGTATTAGACTGCATGTCTTTAAGCCAAATCTAGACATGGAACTTAAAGAAGTAAAAAAAAATGAGTAAATGATATATTTAAATACAAGTAAAGTATACACTTTGACTTGACTTAACTGTTTGCTCTAACATGGGTGGGGGGACTATTTTCCACTGCAAATGCTGCAGGGTACCTAATGCAACTGGAAGTGATGTCATGTCATTTTATATTTTTGACTGATTTTAGAGTTGAGGGTAAGCATCATATGTTAGTGGAAAACATTAGGTTAATTCATGGGGGAAAGTTCTGTCTATCAATTAGTACTGCAGACAATGGCAAAACAGAAGTGCCATGTTTAGAGATAGCATGCCACTGAACACCAACTGATGGAAGGCAACAAAAGTAGACCACTACTTCATGTCCTTCTTATGGATTGGCTGTTACATAGTGGGTTTGTCATTATGGGAGCTGGATGACATCATGTCTTAAATCCTTAGCATGACAGGCATTGAATTAACAGAGCCATTCAACTATGGAGACTTACCGAATATACTGGCCTTCTGGATCTGTGCGCTTACCAAAACGAACAGGACAGAAAATGCGTGAGTACTGGTGGAAGAAAGCACTGGCTGATAGCCACATCCAGTTCCCTGCGTTAATGCTGTAATCTGCATCCAGAAGCAACTCCTCAAAAACCTTGCATTAATGAGAGTAATAAAATTAAACCTGATGCATTTGAATGTCTTTGCGTATATATTAAAAAAACTTGGCACTTTCTAGGTATTAGAAAGAAGACTAGAGTGGAGCCCTTGTCCATGCTATTTACTTTTTTTTCTTTTGTATGGAGGTGTTTATTTGTTTAAAGGCACATTAAATCATATGAGACAGCACCTACAGTCTGAGTACGTATAACATTAGGTATGCTGTGGAAAGAGTGGGTATGTAGAAGCCTTTTTTCCCCCTTCTCTTATAGCACTAGAATTCATTACCTGGAAAGGAAATTAAGCTGAATGAAGGCAAATTCAAAAAAGACAAAAGAAAGTACTTCTTCACATAGTACCTAATCTCTGGAATTTAATTTAATGAAGACTGCCAACACAGACAGCCTTAAAAGAGGCTCAGCTAATCTCACAGAAGCAATCACCAATTATTAATCACAGTAATGTCTCCAGTGTTTGGGGCACTACATCCCTTAATTACCACCCTATGAGAAATGAGTTGCCACTGTGCAGTTGTCCTCTTCCCTTACTTGTAGGTATATGCCCACCTGTTTTTGTTTTTCTTTATTTTTAACCTTATTGTATATTTTCTTGTTAGAATTCTTCTTTTTTTTAATGTAGTATTTCCTGTATCTTGATCAAAGTACAGTACTGAGTCTGGTCCACTGAAATCATAAACAAACATGTCAGACTTCATGTCAGATTACAAACAATGAATATATTGAAGAAGCTGTATTAATCTAATGTTATGGTTATCTAAAGTCTGGGTTCAGGCAGTTCTGTGCGAGTACACCCATCTGTGGGCCTCTGCTTGGCTACTGTGGCAACAGCATACCTGACAGGGCTCTTCTTACACATTTATGTTCTTAAGTGGTACCTATTTAAGTGGTATATGTTTAGCATCTCAGTGAGACTTATGGTAGTTTCTGTCCTGAATTTTCTGAAATGTTTCATTTCAAAAAATGATTGCTGGTTCTACTGATCAAAACAATGTTTGCCTCTCCTTGCCAAAAGAGATTACCCCCCACTCCCAGGGAAATTACTGGGAGTAATATAAAACCTTCTAGAATGTTTTCTTTTTACAGGAATTTTCAAATATCATTCAAGACAGAAGAATTATTGCAAACCTTCATGCCTTCCTCCCAACTGATCCAAAGGTCTCCACGTGTCAGGAAGCATGCCACAGCATGGCGAGCAAGATGATGTATCCAGCCTTCCTGATGGAGTTGGGTCATAATGGCATCAATCCATGGGAAACCTGTCTGTGCCTAAGAAAAGCAAATGATCTCAATTTTAAAAAATTCAGCTCAACTGTGCTTCACTTCTTCCTTAACTGTTTCCTCTTTTTTATCAAAAGAAAAGCTACAATTTCCTCTTTAGCAAAAGACTACAGTGCTATACCAGAAATTATAATAAACAGCAGATCCAGACTAAAATCATAATTAATAACTATATCTGTGGTTTTTTTTACAAAGACAGACAGAAGAGCACAATTTTCACTGAAAATGGGAGCCACAGAGAGGATGTGATCAACTCTTTTCTTCTCTGCCCCAGTGCTGACAAAAGAGGGCGAGGGAAGGAGTACTATTAGCTCTGGAGAGAAAGCTCCCACTGATGAAGAAAACCCCCTTCTGCACAGCCTGTTTTTTGTGTTTGAAAGAAAACATGTGTGTGGTTGCTGGTGGAGTGTTTGGCATCATGTTGAGTTTTGCCTTTACTGTTTTCATAAAGAATGGTCTCCTCTCCTCTCCATGGTTTACACACATACATACGCACATTTCCCAGAAAACACCAAAAACAAAACAAAACAAAAACCACCTACAAATACATAAATTAATATATAGAAGAAACAGAAAAAAACCCTAAGCGAACATAGAAACAAATGAATCAAAAGTTGAAAAGTAACAGAGAAAGAAAGAAGGAATTAGAGAAGGAAAGAAAGAAAAAAGAAAAAGAAAAGCAAACAGAAAATAATTGTGTGGTGCCACAGGGTTCTGTCCTGGGCCCAGTGCTATTCAACGTCTTCATCAATGACTTGGATGAAGGAGTGGAGGACATGCTGATCAAATCTGCAGATGACACCAAATTGGGAGGGATTGCTAATACCCCAGAGGACAAGATCAAATTTCAAAATGACCTTGATAGATTGGAGAGCTGGGCCAAAGCTAACAAAATGAATTTCAACAGAGAGAAATGTAAAGTCCTACACTCAGGCAGAAAAAATGGACTGCACAAATACCGGATGGGAGACATGTGGCTGGATAGTAGTACATGTGAAAGGGATCTAGGAATAGATCACAAGCTGAACATGAGTCAGCAGTATGATGAGGCAGCCAAGAAAGCCAACGCGATTCTTGGTTGCATCAACAGGAGTATGGTGCCTAGATCGAGGGAGGTAACGGTACCACTCTATTCTGCATTTGTTAGGCCTCATTTGGAATACTGTGTTCTGTTCTGGGCATCTCAGTTCAAAAGGATATCGACAAGCTAGGACATGTCCAGAGGAGGGTGACCAAAATGGTGATGGGTCTGGAAGCCATCCCCTATGAGGTGCGGCTTAGGGAGCTGGGTATGTTTAGGTTGCAGAAGAGAAGGTTAAGAGGGGACATGATAGCCATGTTTAAATATTTGAAGGGATGTCATGTTGAGGAGGGAGCGGGCTTGTTTTCTGCTGCTCCAGAGACTAGGACAAGGAGCAACGGATTCAACTGCAGGAAAGGAGATTCCACTTGAACCTCAGGAAGAACTTCCTGATGGTCAGAGCTGTCCGGCAGTGGAATATGCTGCCTCGGAGTCTGGTAGAGTCTCCTTCTTTGGAGGTTTTTAAGCAGAGGCTGGATGGCCATCTGTTGGGAATGCTTTGATGGGTGTTCCTGCATTGCAGGAGGTTGGACTTGATGGCCCCTGTGGTCTCTTCCAACTCTATGATTCTATGATTTTATGACCACTGCCTTCCTTTAGACAGAATAAACCCTATCATTTGTTCCAAGCTTCTCAAAAAAGAATATCTAACCTTCTCTTTTCCCTGTTCCCAATTCATACTTCTAAGAGAGAAAATATATAAACTTTTTTAACATACCTAACACATCTCCATATTTCTTCTATTACATTCCCTTACAACATGCTTGTGTAAATAAAAAAATTACATAATGAATATATTACATTGATACTGCTAGATAATAATGCTACTACAGTCAGCCCTCAATATTTGTGGGTTTCACTTTCAAAAATTTGATTATTTGTGAGTTTCTCCAACTCCTGCCCCCCACCTCAAGCACTTCTTTCTCCAGAAGAACATTTGTTCTTGGTGGCTCCAATCAGGCTGTGCAGCCCTTTAAAAACTTGCTTCTGGTCCTTCTCCTCCTCTACCAGCCACTGCCTGGCTACCTAAGGATGGATCACAGCCTGATTTCTCAGCACCACACACCCTCTTCCAATGCCCCCCACACTCAAGGAAGGAGATGGGCAAAAGAGAGAAAGTACAGGGCCACCAGGCTGACCCACCCCACTTCCCTCTTCTTTCCCTGACCTGGTTTGGATCCTAGATGACCACTCTTCCCACCATGCCTCAGCCCCCTTCCCACAGACAGTGGTCTTAACCTTGTGCTCTTAACCCTGGAGAATGTGGAGGGCCAGCTGTAATTTTTCTGAATACTCTTCTCCATGGTTTTAAAATTTGGGGGGGGAGTTCTATAAAGCTTTTCCCAAACTTTTCCAGGGAGTGCATAAAAGAATCAAACAAGAGTAATTTAAAAAAAACAAACACCTCTGCACTGCCAAAGAAAGACTGATCAACATCTCACCTATATAGTTTAAGGGTGTTCTGTCCCCACTTCCAATTTAATGAGTTTATATTATACCACATACACTTCTCATCCAGGATTACAACACAGCATGTTGAAGTTCTTCAACATTCTAGTAAATGGGTGGGTTATTATCAGAAAGGTGTAAATGGAAATGAAGTATTTTCTCTCAGGGCTTTGCCTTACAACACTGTTATAGTGCTATTATTCCACTTTCAACATCCTGTGGAATTCTGGGGTATGTAGTTTACTGAGGCCAAAGAGCTCTCCGCTTTAGAATTCTAAATACTCTTCCCTAAACTGCAAACCCCAGGATTCCACAGGATGTTCAAAGTGGAATAATAGCACTATAACAGTGTAGGGTAGAAAGGCCCTTAGTTAACCATTTTGCTCGTAAAACAACAGCAACAATCTAAACCACTTTTATTTATTAATTTGTCTCTTTACCTCCAATATTTATATTTAAAATGACTTATCTATATTTCATTAAAGAATTTTCTATATCCCTTAGAGACAATCACCAGATGGAAGATATGATAAAATAACATTTTACAAAGTATTTATTTATTTATTTGAACTGTTAAATTATAGAGGCTTACAAAATGGCCATTAGTGTTCTGAGATAAATACTACACTTCTGTAGTACTACTGTCTTACCATTTTCCATTTGTGGAGTTTCTCCTCATCTTCATACCATTCTATCTGAAGGCAGATGGGGTTCCCAACCATTTTTGTAAAGTTGGGTGTTGCTGATGCTACTGTATAAAAGAATTCTCTCCAAAGCAGTTGTCCTTGAAGAGACACGGGTGGCAATGAATGGTTCTTTGACTGTAACACAGACAGCGTTCCATGAAAACATATACATGGGAACAATTATTAGGTTATGAACATGCAATGCTTAATAAAGGGGCTGAATTTAAGCACTGAAACAACAAGCTATGATCTTTACAATACACTGTTTCCAAACTTATAATGAAGCCTGATTTACAACTTGACATGCTTCGATACAAACTTACACAACTGCCAGGGGATAAATAAGTAAAACCTCATGAATGAGATATGCAGATGAATTAAAACAAACATAGCAAAACGTTTTTTAAAAAAATTTACCAAACAATATTTCATATATGCAAGTATGTGTGTGTCTGTTCATGTGTATACACACACACAGAGTGCACATATAGAGTGTAACCATGAGATATTAGTAATGTTAATTAGGAAGACTGCTGATCTTAATGGAGGTCTGTAACCAATTTTGCATGGTGTTATACTTCCCTTCAAGAATCAGGTAAATGAGTATAATCCATTCAGGTAAATGAGTGTAATCTTAGATCAGCATTATGGAAGCAAGGCTGGCCTCAGTAGTTTGAAGTGCTGGTTTAGTTATGATGCTATCAGGAGAAAACAGGCCTGACTACATTCACACTAAACAACTGCTATGTTCTCAGTCTGGAGCAATGGTAGGCAACTGTGGAAAGTTAGGGAGCTGCATTAGCCCCCTCCCACTGAAACTGAAACTGTGGAGCACGGCACTCATGCCCACAAAATTTTTTTAAAAAAATCCCCCAAATGACTTCTAAAGGATATGGGGGTATTTTCACTTTGTTTTGGGGCCTTCTTTGGCCATTTTAGACAAGAGAGGCCTTTTTTAAACAACAACAACAATGTGAGTGGATAGTCTTGAGTCTTCATTTGTCCACGAGTGAGGAACATGCATGCAGCCCACACTTTTCCCATCCTGGTCTACAGCCATATTTAAAGACTGTCTGGAGACTTCCTTTGGCACAAAATCTAGCCATCAGAATGCTTATAGGAGCATTCTGTAGGTAGCTGATCACATCAGATCCATGTTACATTAGTTGCACTAGTTATTCACCTGTTTCAGGAGTCAGTTTCAAGTGCTAATGTTAAGTGAAGTATTTAACTGTTAAGGACCACACAAGCTCATCCTGGCCCTAAGATGATCTCAGAAAACTTGTTCTCTGGTTCACAACTAAAATTAATCAGGTTGTTACCTGGCAGTAGCCATTCCATCAGGATGAAGTACAGGGAAGGCAGAGAAGCAAAGCTCTGCTTACAAACTACTCATATTTGGCTCCTTTCTCTGAATTGATTCCATTATAAGAACTAGTGGCAATCAAGAACTAGTGTGTGTTTGATTTTTTTTTTTTGCTTCTTCCTTTCCTATTCCTTTTCCTTTTGTATTGTGATTTCTAGATTGCAAACTTAAATGCAGGAACTGTCTGATTTCTACTTTTTGCAATCCACTTTTGGAGCCTATTTTAGCCAAAAGTAAAATAAAAAAAATGTTTCAAATAAATAAATAAAACTGTGTGCAATCTTACCTGAGCATAAATTTTTGATAGCCGATAAAAAAACATCCGAGCTGATAAACAGCCGAAGCTGAAATAGGGACTCAAGCCTGTGGTACTTGGAAGCAGAGAATTTGGGATAGTTCTAGGCTTAGCAAACTTTGCTATCCACCCCTTAAAAGAGAAATACAAAAGCATAAGAAGCACTGCCTAATATAAACAGGATCATAATTGTGTTAACTAAGCTTGTATGTCTTAGTTAAATACTATTAGCTGATCTCAGATCTCATTTCTTTATTTTATATTCATTTTTAATGTTCTATGGAAACTACTCTGGGTATAATTTGAAAAAAATACGGGCTACCTATCTTTCAGAGCTGGCCTAAATACCCCTAAAGCATCAGATCCTATCTGGAAGGTAAAGAGGGTCAGCTCTGATGAGTACCTGGATAAAAGACTGCAAACAAATACCAGATGCTGTTATGCTGTCAGGAACTGGCCAAACCAGCTCTTGAGTGTTCCTTGCCCAGGAAAACCCTATCAAATTCATAGGGTTGCCATAAGTCGACAGGTAACTTGAAGGCTCGCACTCACACAGATAATTATAGACCATGCAACACAGAGCGCCGTGAGTCCCAAGTTTGGGGAAAAAGGTAGCATAAAAATAAATATAATAGGGATAAATATTCAAATAGCTCTGTGCTAATAAGGTTTATATAAATGTCACCTATTCTACAGGTAACACACGCTACCAGACACAACTGTGGAGTGACCGCTGCTGCTTCTCAACAGACACTGGGTGTACATTCAGCCTACATGTGACATACACTGGTTGCATAATATGTACATTTTATGTGATCAGGTGTGGTTTTGCTCATCTCCCTCCACTATCCATTTTATGTGATTGTATTACTGGTCCACAGAGGATCACTGAATCAAAGCATTGTGCAAGTGCCACAGGTGAAAGCAGTCCACCTTGTCACCACCTCTCTGCATCTGTGCGTAATTTTCCATACATTCTCTAACCAAGATTAAGCTTGTGAGCAGTATGTCCCAGCAGCAACTGAAAAAAAAAATCACTTTAGCTGAAGTGAAAGTCTGAAGATGAACTTGCAGAAATAAAATAAAAACATCTGAAGCGTCTTCTAGATGTTTTCATATATAGATCCCTAATAAAAGGAAAAGCATGGGGTTCGATTGCATTTAAACTTCTCATGCAAAAGCTATCAGAGAGACTGGTGATTATCTTACTACTTGCTAATGCTAAGATAAAGAGACACATACCACAAAGAAGAAATAAGACTGACCTGGTTTTTCATGTGCTCTTCAAGTTGCTGTAGCCCAGCAGTTTCCCCACCTCTCCAAGGTGACAGGTACTCTTTGGAAATTCCTACGTCCTCAGGGAGAGGCATTCTGTAACATTCATCCAGGCCCATTTCAGGGAGAGGGCTGAGTTTTCTAAGGAGGTAAGAAAAGAACTTATAACAAAGTTGACAAAGAAGACAAAAAAGCTGTCCCATTCAGCTTACTAAATGAGACCATGACTGTTGGGTTTTTCATCACAAATCATGGACATTCATCACAGAGCAACACTTTATAATCACCATGTTCTCTAGCTAATAAAAACACAGAAAAAAATATGAAATACTGTAGTAACTGCTGTTTGTACTTTTCCTATCCCTGTGTTACTGGAAGCAACATAACAAGATACTTTCCTAAGAAGCAGGGACAACCAGAAGTCACTTCAAATTCCTCAAATGAGCTAAGATAAGAAGATATTTGCTAATCAGGAGCAGAGGTTGAAAGACAGAAGGATATCTAAACTACTGCTATAATGAATATGAGCTCACACATAACTGAGATCACAGTTCCTGTTGCTATTGTTCTAGATCTTATATGCCTAATCTCTTTAAATAGTTTTGTCCAATCACACATAAAACTTGTCTACATTATAAACTTAAATGATTTAACTAGCAGAATGCTGTACAATATAGTATTCTCAGAGACTCACAGGTGTACAAGTAACAAATGTGTACTTACTAATATAGAGCACCATCTAACCAAGGTTAAGCTGTTTTTATTCTCATAAATTATCAGGTTAATGCTATTGCAGTGGAATCAGTAATATAAGGAATTTAAAGCAATAAACAACAACACAGTTCAAATACAAAATGACAACATGACCTAAAACCTAACCAAACTAACAGTGAAGGCTATAGTTCTTCCAAAGCAAGCTCCATTTAATGATATTTATTTGAGAGCCAATGTGGTATTGTGGTTTGAGTGCTGGACTGCATCTCTGGAGATCAGGCTTTGCTCAACCAGGGAAATCCACTAGGTGACCTTGGGCAAATCACACTGTCTTAGCCTCAGAGAACTCAAAAGCAGCCCCCTGAACAAATCTTGCCAAGAAAACCCCATGTTGGGTACACCTTAGGGTTGTCATAAGTCAGAAACAACTTGAAGGGACACAACAACAAACATGCATAGAATTGCACTGTAAATTATTAAAGTACATTTCCCAGGGTTCCTTGTGGAGAGCCTTGATACTTATGCTGGTTTTTAAAAAGTTTTTATATTTGTATTCGTAATTTAGCAATAGCCTCAATTTACAGTTTTCTGTATCTCTGCAGTCATAAATTCGATAGCAGCTACTACACAAATCATACAAACCAACATGAAATTTTTCATAACATGCCAGTACATTGCAATATCAAATCTTTCATAATCCCCATCTAAGCTTTTTATAATATTTGCTATGCTGTTTTTCAAATGTACCCATTACAATTGGTCATTATTCTCCAGTGTTACCACATTAGTGTGAAAAAAACTATTTTTAAAAAAAGAACTAATTCTATCTCCACTTGTACTTTATAAAACAAAGCTCACATTACCTTGTAATAGGCAGCACTATTTTCTGAAGCAGAGTCCATGTACCAAATACTGAAGTATTGCCTAAACCCAGCTGCTAAACCCAATTAGAGTAGACCCACTGAATTAACTGGTAAATCATAAATTAACACTTGTACAAATCTCTTCAATTCAATACATCCACTCTCTTTAAGATGAGTAATTGGATTGAAGCCTATATTATGTAATAAATCATTATACAGTGAGCAAATTATTCCTTGAGAAGAAATGGAATTCTAGTTATAGTAGTACAGTCATGTCTTACTGTGATGTTTCAGCTGTGAGGTCATCCACAGGCATCTCAGGATCTCCAAGGATAGCCACTATTTGGAGAAACCTCTTGTATGTCAATGGAGGTGCTCCTCTATTTAATTCCACAATCCTGTATGTCAAAAGACAATTATAATATGAACGGAACCTAGTCATCAAAACAAACTTCATGATAACGGTTGTATATTCAGCTACATGATCTGTAAGCAAGTTGTCAACATTCATGCATTTACAAAGAGCCATACAGAAAGAGTTATGGAATTTTGACAGATTCAAACATTTCCAAGATGTTTTATACATTTTTCTACTTGCTGGAAGTTTAGAAAATAACAGCTCTCCAAAGCTTCAGCAAGTTAAACAGTAACAATGTGCGGTGCTGCAAAAGTCCAAGACTGTACCATCCTAGTTTTTGTACATTTATTATAATACATACATAAAATTTCTTTGAGACATTAACAGTTATGCATTATTGGATGCATGCATGTAAGACAGTGTGCCTCAGCTGCATGCAGTTAATTGCAAATGGATGGGGCAGATGGGATGATCCTGCTGCTCAATGCATGTTGATGCTTCTTACATTTGTCAAGTGTCCATATTCCTTTAGAAATCTGCTAAGAATTATAGCAGAAAACAGAATGGTCATTTCTAGGATTAATTTTGTGTTAAATAAGCTTTAATATCCTGCATCAGATGCACACCAATGCAATTTAACATGATCTGTACTGCATTCAGAGTCAATTCCAATAGTCATTTCTGTAACACTCCTGTATAGTATCTAAAGCTGTACTTGCAATAGGTTATCACACACCTGTGTTTAATGTAAATAAACATCAGTTGCTTCCTGCCATGTTGGACCTAATTGTGCCAACATGATTTTAAAGGACATTTCTATTGACTGCTTGGATACAAGAGCCTAGTTTGTCTGAAATCTTGTATCTAGCCATTTAGGCAAAATATTTTTATGCCCATCTTATTCTTTATTGCTAGTCTTTCAGTCATGGAGGTATTTTCATTTTGATTTTAAATATTTCAAGATATTTTGGGCCCTAATCAGTAACCGATTCATAGGGCTGTCACAATGCTTGAAGTATATCCGCAATGTTTAGAAAGCTAAAATTTAGTATTCATCAAGATATTCTAACAGGACAATTCAAACATGTGTTCACAGAGGCTCATTCCCTAGTAAATGTGCTCAGTTGTGCAGCTTCTCAGTGAAATCATAAATATAACTTCAGTGGGATTTGTCCCAGGTAAAAGGAACTGTAGCCTTGTTATAATCTCCAAAATTGTTTATGCCTGGCAGTTAAAACACACAACATTTGTCTTGTAACAGCGGCCAGTTCTAAAGCAGAGTACAAGTTAAACCCACTATGATATGGAAAGACATGAAGAAGTGTACCAGTTCCTCCTTCGCATATTTGAACAAGCCACAAACAGCAAGGTGAGGAACAGAGATTTGCGTTGGCAGACATGAACACATCTATGCTTTCAAAATGCAAAGTATTGTGATAATGGGGCTTCCCATTATCTAGACTTAGCTGAAGGGGGATACTTCCCTCTTCAGGTAAACCAAGGGTTAATGGGGTGTTGGGGTTAGGTTACACTTTTTATTGTGGGTCAGCCTCACAGATCACAGGAAGAGAATTGCCCAATCGAGGGGAATTTCCTGCTCCTTTTCAAGGGTAGAAGTCAGTCTCAGGGGGGCTGGAAGTAAATCCAGTATGACATGGTGACAGCGGTGGGATTAGTTATAAAATCAATATAGGCCTTCAGAAAATAGCTTTTGTCCCCTTAGGTCAGTTCCATACTGTTTGACATCATATAATGTATGTCCCACCATTGAAAATACTTCAAATCCCATTTCTTTCCCAATAACTTGGATAGTCCTCTCCATTTCCTTGTAAAATGGTTCAATCTCATCATCCAATGTCACTTGAGTAATATTCCACTTTTTAACATGCTCCCGTAACACAACTTCATACTCTCCCTGAATAATCCATAAATAAGAGTTCAGTTTCTTTAAGTTTGCCTGCAGATCTTCCAGAGATTGCAAAAGAAAATGCCAACGGGCAGTTCCCATTTTCATTGCAGATGTCAAAAAATTTCTGTCCAGTATGTAGACTGGATATACAATTTCAGAAGACTTCAATGCAGCTAGTAGAGTGGGGTTGTCGTGTAACCGGAGACCCTTCCGGAAAAGATGAATAGTCTGATGAGACATGTTGGATATTTATTTGAAACCTGGAAGAAAAATAGAGCAAGAATTTTCATATTTATTAATTTGAGAAATAAAATGGAAAACTAAAAAGATGATAGCTCTATGGAAGCCTAAGAGAAGAATGGTAAACTTGGGTAAGAATATTAATAGGCTGGTACTAAACAGGAAGTACAAGCATGTTGGTTCAAGTCACAGCTGATACTACCCTAATCTTGGAGAAATATTATATAGTAGAAGGAAATATAGTAGTAAAATGAACAGAGAAATTTCTTCCTAGCAAAACTTTTGTAAATCTCTTTTATGAGACCATTAAATATAGAAAACAGATCTCTGCTTCTGTATGTACTACACATATCCTTAAAAAATTATTTTCACTAAAATGCATTCCCTGAGATACAAAATTAAGGAACTACATTTTCAAACTATATGCTATGAAACTCTGGGGCTCACTGGAAACTTAGTAGAGCCCTTATCTGATGTGAAGATCAATAGTGGAAGACAACCTGAAAGACACCTTACTTGTTATTTCCGTTTAAAGAACAGCCTCAGATGAGTCTGAAAACATTAGACTGCACTCAGTTTACTATGCTTCAACAGTCATGCCTCAAAATGCTGTCTGGCATGCTATGCAAGTGACAGTAAGCCTTAGATTACATCCCATTTTCTTCTACAATTTACAAGTTCTTCACACAACAAAACCATTTTGAAAAAGTTATCTGAATGTATTTACTAATCCTGTAGTTTGAATATTTATTTCACCTTGGTCTTAGGCCCAAAAAAGGGTACCCAATTCTTTCTGACACAAATAGTAAAATATTATGGTTCCAGTATATGATGAATCTGCCTTGGCACAGCTTAACAGTAGAGGAAGTGCTCTGCATGCACACAACATTTTTGATGAGCAGCTCCAGCTCAGGCCAGGAAAGATTTCTGAATGAGTGAGGCTCTCTTCTAAATTCCCCAATTAAAGTTATCAGGTACCTGAGAGAGAGGCCAGATACTTGTCATACAGATTCTAGGATTAAAGCAGATTTTTTTAAATGTTCTCTTTGCATTTATTGCTGTTTTTTAAAAAAAGCTATATTTTTTTTAAAATTGCAAGCTACAGGCCATTTCTGGCCTGGACCAAGAGCCCCTTCTCTAAACTGCAAACCCCAGGATTCCACGGGGTGTTCAAAGTGGAATAATAGCACTATAACAGTCTAGTGAAGAAATGGCCTTGAGTCCCAATTTTGGGAGACAGACAGGATAGGAAAAATACAATAGTTATTACAATTATTGTTGAGGTTGTGTGCCTTCAAGTCATTTCCAACTTATGGTGACCCTAAAGCAAAGCTATCAAGGGGTTTTCTGGGGTTGAGCATGTGTGACATGCCCAAGGTAATCCAGTGGGTTTCCATGGCCGAGCTGGGAATCAAACCCTGGTCTCCAAGGTTGCAGTCCAATGCTCAAACCACTACACCACACTGCTTCTCTTTATAATTATCATTTACAACATATTCTAAGATAAGATTTATTACTATTCTAAAACATTTTTTTCCAATGTATATTTTAGAACTACAGCAAGCCACCATGTGGATTTTTTTTCTACATAAAAAAGTGGGATATAAATCACATAAATAAATTAAAACAGATGCCACTAGTGTCATGGCCCACTTGCCATTTGTATTAGGCAGGATTTCATGGACTGGCTTTCATTTTGATCACTGAATATTAGGAGACTAATTTTAAACTGTGTACATCTTGCTGCATTAAGGTGGGCAACCCTGATGCACCAAGGGACCAAGTGTTCACTCTCAGTACCTGCAACATACTTCACTAGGCTCAGAAATGGCCAAAAACTGCCAGTTATCACAACTGAAACGGACCAGATATCAATTTTTAGTTCAGTTTTTTTTTTTTTTTTTAGGTTTGGGGAATGTTTCTTGACATGGGGAAGTCCTGCATTTGCCAATGCAAAACTCATAGCTCTTGGAGGTCTCCAGGAGTGCACATATCTCCCTCTCAAACTAGATTGTTTTTGACAAGGGCCACATGCAGCCTCTAGACTGCATTTTTCCAACCCTCACTCTACATCTAATATATAAAAGTCAAAGTTTGTCTGGGTCAGCTGAAGACCTCATATGATTGGCTGCCTGTGAAGATTCCATGGAATCCTGGGGTTTGCAGTTTAGGGAGCGGCCTTTACAATTCTCAGCCAGAGAGCTCTTGGGCCTCAGTCAACTGTGTCTGTCTTTGAACAGGCCGACTGCTATGGAGATGAGGCCTAGCAGCAAGGTGGAGGGCAGGGTATTCCCTCAGGAACCCAACCTCTGTATGTTAATAACTCTGAATACAGATTGGATTGGGGAATATAGGGAAAAATTACAGGTACTGGACAAGACAGTTTGGAGAATTAGAGGCACAGGATTTCAAATCTTTCTAACAAGTATTACCTATGGGAAAATAAAATCCTGGGCAACACTGGGTATATAAGCTAGTGTATAAATAAATGGAAAAATTCTAGGTTATAGTGAGAGACACAGAAAGATTTATTTAGCCTGAACAAAAACCTTATCCTGGGATGTACGACTGCCTCTTGTGTGTCCACATGCCTCCAAGTCACCTGTGTCGACTTATGCAATCCCATGAATTTCATAGGGCTTTCCTGGACAAGTTAATAGAGGTGGTATTGCCACTTCCTCCCTCTGAAATATAGCCTACCGCACCCAGTTGGTATTCCCTGGCGGCCTCCCATCCAAGTCCTAACCAGGGCTGACCCTGCTTAGCTTCCAAGGTCAGACGGGATCTTGTTAAAGTTTAACCTAAGCGAAGGACCCCGCCTTACCATCTACAGCGGGCCGCTCTCATCATTATTTTCTCCCCCAGAACAGCCGCTTCCAAAGCGGACCCCATGGGAAAGTCCCTCCGAACACAAGAGAGGGACTCCGACGAGGGTCCTAGCAAGGCAGGCAGAAGTTAACGTCCCCTCTCCACAGGGAATCTGAGGAGAAAATCCTCGCTAAACATTGCGCGTGCGGCTTCCCCTTGAGAGGCTGGTCCCTAGAAAACGGCAAGGGCTGCCCAAAGCGTCGCTTCTCCGGGAAAAGCCACCCCATTTCTTTCGCGGACTCAGAGGCGAGGCCCAAAGGCGAGAAAACGGCCTGATGTAGGAGGGCCGGGGGGCGGATTCTTAACGCCGTGAGGCGCCACAGAATGGCTCATTCTCGCGGGGTGGACGGGGGAGAACGTTCGGAGGTTCTGGGCGACCCCACTTTCGTCCCAGGAGAGGGTGGGAAAGAGAAAGAATAATGGGTACCGCCGTTACCTTCTTGTTTCTAGCGCGCCAAAGGGGTCTTCCGGCCAAGCTCCTTACCTGGCGTTCTTAGTTCCGGTGGCGACGTCTGCCTCCGCCTCCGCCTCCGCCGCCTGCGGAGCGCAGCAATTGACGGTCGGGCCGGCTGGGTCTTGAAGAAGGAGGGCGTTCGCGCGGGAGAAGCGCGGCAGGCTCCTGTAAGAGACGAAGGCCGTCCCAAAGCCTCGTTGCTAGGATACAGCGTCGGTCGCTTTACCCCGGCTTACTTGACGAGGAAGTCCCCTCCGTAAGTATAGGGCTGTAAATGTGAGAGCGGCCGGCATAGCAGTTGCACTGAGCTCCCACCTCACTGAGAATCGCTTTTCTCGGGGCGCACGTTTAGACGTAGGCCTTTTCCGCACTAGACTGTTACAGTGCTATTATTCCGCTTCCAGCGTCTTATGGAATCCCCGGGGTTTGCAGTTTAGGGAGGGGCCCAGAGTTGTTGAGGAAGAACTGCGAGCAGAACTGGGTGAGCGTTGTCCTTCTTCTTTCTAGCAGGACTCCTCTAGCAGTAACAGGCAGAAGTTAAACAGGGGTTGCTCTTCCCCAATATGAACATCAAGTGAGCAAGAAAACTTCACTGATATGGCTTCGGCACGTTTTTACAGCTTTTTGAAGGTAGAGCATGGAAAATTCTGCCGCTTTTTTTGGAATTTTGTTGCCCAAAATTTCTGGACTTTGCACTCCAAAAATGATTTTTCCCAGGCTCTGTTTGAAAACACTTCGGGGATGTGCTGGAATTTTAAAAAGATAGGAACATTTCTGAATAGGTACCAGCTTCCTCTGCTTGCCTGACAGTTTAGGTACCAGAGCACTGTCCGAAAACAGAACTGGTTGAAAAGCAGAACCCCTGAATTGTACTGAAAGGAGCATGAAGGACTTATGGAGGTTCACTTAGAACTGACTGTGCATGTGCTGCTTGCAAAGTCTCTCAACTGGCTTGGCACTTTTCCCCCCTTCTCAGCTCTCTTTGCAAACTGTCCAAGCAATCCCTAGCGAGCCTCCATAAGCAAGAAGAACTGTTGAAAGGGTGGAACACCCATCAAATTAATGGTCCTTAATTTGGAAGTGTCGAAGGAACAAGTTATCAGATAAGGGGGCATAAAAACATGGAGGCTTCCTGTATTCCCCAGGGGTTTTGAGGTGGCCTAGTGCAAGTGTGGGCCCTAGAAATTTTTGAAACCTGCCACCTCATTTCTTACAATGCAGATATGGTGATATCTGCACTGTAGGATAAAAACAGATATAATTCTCAATGAAATGAGAATGCTGAATTTCAGTATTTCTAAGGCATGTTCAAGTTTGTGGCCGGATGCTATCCACAGGCAAACAGTTCCTCCACAGAGAAAACTAAGGTATCAGAGAGAGGCTGTACTTCTTGATATATTTATACAGAGGGGTTCTTTGCTGAAATATCATTGCCAGGTGGACTTCCACCAGCAGTTTGAAGCAAGTCTACAAAGACATGTTTACCATCTCATTGAGGTGAGGATGAATCTCTCTTTGCATGCACGCTTAGGCAGTTAATACTTTCAGTGTGTCTGTCAGATGAAAGTAGGCAAATCCATGTAGCCTTCGTTTTTCACAGTGATTGCTCAGTTGATGCTAAAAGGCACAAAATAAATGACATTTCTGTTGAACTGGGTGAGGTGGATATGGAAATATGCGAGCATTCTAACCTATTAGGAGATATGTCAAGAGTTCAGTGTTTCCAAACTTGTATGGCAACATAAAATTACTGTAGTAAAAGATATTCTAACAACTATTTATCGTAACAGAACAAAAAGGTTTGGTATTAAAATGAAGACATTGCTTACACAGTGAGAGGGATGTAAGAGTACAGAGGCTTCTTGAGAAATTCAATGTTCTCTGCCCAAGAAAGAGGTAGTTAGCCCCACACAAGGCAAAGCTTACAATAGAAGTTATTTTTACTGCTGCTAAAGGATCTGAAATTTAATTGCCTGTGTTTTACTGACCTTTGTTCCTGATCCCCACATAGCCAAGAAGAGGAGTATCCTCTGTCTGCACTGATACTCTTCTAGACCATCTGAACTGACGACAGAAGTAACGTCTGAGGCAAAATGTAGGCCGGTGATTCTAACATCACTTTTCTTTTCCTGTATACTTTAAACATTGTTGCCTGAAGAAACCATTACTGCTTTGAAAGCTTGCATGATGTATTTTATGCATTTTGATTGGCCAATAAAGGTATTGCCGTTTTGTGAATTTTGTATTTTGTTATATTTTACTGCATGGCCAACACAGCTAACTTTGAATATTGTTCATAAGATGTTTATAATACATGACCTTTGCTACAGCTAAGTACTATTTTTCATTAAAAACACACATCTGCAAATCTTTTATATACTCTTGAGAAATTTCCCCCAAATGCTACAGCTCTCAAAATTAAGCTGTGGCCTGAAAAAAAGTCACAGGTCAGTTCAATACAAAAAATGTTGACTTTGTACTAATCAAAGAGGACCACTGGGAGACCATATCACAATGATGTTTTTTTGGTGCATCAGAAGCAAAGCAAGAGGCTGAGAAATGAACACCTCCTGACATCCTACACATTTCTTAATACTATTCTTCACATTTTAACTATTTGTCTGCAGCCTTTTTTTCAGGATGGCATAGAATCAGCTGGATGGTTTGGGCAGGTGGCTTGAGGACTGAACCCAAAATACATGTGGTGTTTACCTTTCTAGCTGAAATCTTTGAATACATTCCAAGATATATCCCACAATATATGTCACTTTTTAATTTTCATTAGAGATCTAGTTTATATGTAACTATGTATAAGTAACCATGTATATGTAACACCATAAAATAACTAGGTCATATTAGCAGAAAATAGGTCATTCTTAAGTCACTCCTCTCCTGCTAGCAGTAGTTGGAATTTAAAATTGCCAGTTAAAACTTTGAAAAAGTAGAAGCATTTTATTTGGGAAACTGCGGAATCTGTGCAAAAGAAAACTCACAGTCTCTTGTGAAACAGCTAAAATGATCAAAATGTATCATTTATAGTTCAAATTTGGAAAGCATTTGGACCAACAGAAGATTAGGAGACTCAATAGTTAGAAAAACCATCTTACTGTCAAAAATGTATAAAAACTTATGTACTGATCTGATTGCTCTGTTCCCATATCTGATCAATAATAGTTTGTTTACTTCCTTAGAGGCTTAATATATAAGAAAATTATAGAAGCCAGTGGCTATTCCAAAGACACAAAGGTAGACATTTTCCTCCCTTATACCATTTTTGGTGGTATCTGTTCAAAATAGGGTTTGGATCCTAATGCTCTCTAGGTAGAAATATCACCTCAGTATATGTCTGCTCATAGGATGCTTCAACCAGCAGGATGGAGTGAGAAAGGCGTTTTTGTTTATTCTTCCTCTGCAGTCTCGTTTCCCTTAAAATCTCCTCCATAGGCCTCTAGAGCAGTGGTTCTCAACCTGTGGGTCCCCAGATGTTTGTGGACTTCAGCTCCCAGAAGCCCCAGCCACTATGGTCAATGCTCAGGGCTTCTGGGAGCAGAAGTCCGAAAACATCTGGGGACCCACAGGTTGAGAACCACTGCTCTAGAGGTAGGTGCCCTAGTACTCACAGAAAGTTTTGGATACTAGCTCCCGCTATCCATGATCGTTGGACATGTCGGGGGCTTCTGGGAGTTTTAGGCCAAAATATTTGGAGGGCCAAAGTTGCCTATTCATTATGACAGTTGCCGATCTCCTCTCTCTTCCTCCCTCTTCTGTAGCACCATCCTTTCTGTGGGACAGGAGGAGCTCTTCAGTTTTTAGACAACTCACATAACTGGTACTCCAAGCCAGATCACTTTGCAACTAGTGCTATGATTCACTAGTATTATGATGACTGTTTTTCTATATATGAGGAAAGAATAACTGCAATTGTAAAAATTAACATTTATGCTGTTTACTTAGAGTTTAGCAGCAGCCACTTTAAATTGCTCCAGTCTAATAACTGACAGGTTCAGAAAATGTGGATTAAGGTTAATTATCAGCCTTCTTTTTCTGGTTTATTACTTGTTTAGAGACTTTGAATGGTGTGTGTCAAACAGAAATGAAGTTCTGATCAGTCACTCATCACTTTATGGATCATCTTTGAAGTGCTTATCAAATCTGGCTGTCAGACTGCTACGGAAATTAACAAGAGAGAAAATTGACTTAAGGGCACCATTTTACCTGACATCAGCATATTAACTGATTTTAATCTCTTAAAGAAGTTACAACAACAAAGAATCATTTGCAAATGAATGTAATATAAGCAAGTGCAAAATGATGAACATTGAGGCAAAAACAAAAAACACACTTTACTAATGGGGGCTGAGTTGTCAGTGGCTTACCAGGAGAGGGATCCTGGGATTGTGAAAATGAACTGTCAACACAGTTTGCAGTTGCTTTTTCTTAAAAAGTGTTGGCACAATTAGAAAAGGAATTATAAATAGAAGTGCAATAGTATATTGCCCTTATATAAATCTATGGTGTGACTATATCCAGAATACTGTGTTCAGTTCTGGTGACTGCACATAAAAAAGAATATTGTACAGCTGGAAAAGGTATAAAAGCAAATAGTCGGCTTTTGGGTAGACAGAATGTTGGACGAGATAGACCTTTGGTCTGATCCAACATAGCTGCTGTTATGTTCTTATGATACGTTAATGCAACCCATTTGTTATAGCATGAATTGAGTAAAGTTTAACAAATTTATTGTGTAAAGGTTCATGAACTATTATTCCAGAGTAAAGGAGTATCACCTGTGTGCTGATGATTATTGTAAGTAGTGAAGTCAGTGGGATATGTAACTCTGAGTGACATTGTGATGATTATTCACAAAGTAGTGTCAATCAATTTACCAACTATTGCAGTTCTAGAAACGGGTCTGAAATCAGAGTAATTTTTTAAAAATCAAACTCAGTGTATTAACAATCCTGTCTGTGCCAGGATATCACTACCACTATTTTCTGAATGTCTCTGTTTAGCTTTAACATAATTGCCACTATCCAGACTTTTGTGTTGTTTCTTTTCCCTCCAGTATATTTGCCACCACTATTTCTTTAAAGAAACAGCTTTGGAAAGTTCTTTTATATAGTACAGTAACATCCTCTGAGTCTAGGCTGGGTTTCTTCATGACGACTTTTAACAGTTTGATCTGTTCCCTATCTCAGTGAGGCATTTACAATTTCCTGGACCCCACAACCAGTTACATTTAATAAGTATTAGGGTCAAGGTCAAGTATTCAAATGGTGGGCCAGACTTGATTGAACACTTTGGCACGAATTGTAGTCACTGGTAATTTAACAAAATTGGATCACACATTAGTGGGCAACTCCAGTAATTAATGTTAATTATATTAATCGTGGAGAGCAAGTCATAAGAGATAGAGAGACCCTTATTTTCAAAAGTATACTGCAAATGCATCATGGTATCTTATCAAAGCTTTTATACTTTTCTCTTGGGCAGGCTTTGAAGGGCCCTGTTCCATGTGGAAAAACTGTTAGATGATGCTGAAGGATGTAATGATGGAAGAGAAGAACCATTTCTTTGCCTCTGTGACTGCCACAGAGTAGGCCTTACCGATCTGTCTTGTGGTTTGGTTAGATTTGGCCACAAGTTTTCTTTCACCTGTGTTCCAGCAATGTCTCCACTTCATTGCTGGCACTTGGGTAGGTGCCACTCAGCAGAAGCACTCAGGAAAAATCACATCTAATTCCTGACCAATTAGCTCCATTTCATGGGAATATCACTGGGGTCTTCACAGGCAATACTAGCTGGAAAATCCCCAATGATTTCAGGTATGTGTCTGAATCTATTAGTTTTTGCAGCCTCATAGTCACTGACTTAACTGTCAACAGAAAATAATCTAACCATGATAAGGGAATAGATGCTAAATTGCCCACACTGAGTTCACACCCTCCTACCTGATAGAACCAAATCTAGAATATGCTCAGATTCATGTGTTCAGTAAGTGACATGTTGAAACTATCTCATGGTTGTCCCGGTGGCCATTAAGTTCTGAGTCACCCAAGACAAGGAGGTCCTTGCATGTTAGAGTCCCACAAGACAGTCTCTGAGTCTTCAACACCAAGTCCAAAAGACACCTTTGTCAGCTTAGGCAGGGTGATTGCTGAGCACCCATCTGAGTGGTAAATCAGTACATAGTCTGCCTTAGTGTCCACAAATTGTTATTTATCCAGATCAGCGCACTGGAAATGGATATGGAACTCCTAGAAATGACAATGACTTCCCATCCCAACCTTCTAGCCTATATTGTTGTATTAATACTGAAGACAGCACAGCTGGATGGGACCAACTTACCACTGTTTCATTACCACATCACAGGTGTCAGTGACACAAAATCATATAAATAAGAACTTGAGAACAATTTTTAAAAATCGTTGGGTAGGCAATATCTTTATGTTATGTGCTTTCAAGTCAACTTTGACTTACAGTCACCCTATCATTGGGTTTTCTTGGCCATGTTTATTCAGAGGAAGTTTGCCATTGCCTTCCTCTAAGTCCATGAAAGCATGATTTGCCTGAGATTCCATGGCTGATCAGGGATTTGAATCTTGGTCTCCTGGAGTCTTAGTCCAACATTCAAACTTTTACACCATATTGACTCCTCTTAATGTTCTTTATTAGGATCAATCAAATGCACACAAAATTGTGGTCCAATCTCTTAATCAAATAAGATATTACAAAAATGTTGGTAGGACTAGTGCTTTTTTAAAGGTGAATTGAAGTTGGAATCCTGAGGTCTGCAAGTCCCTGGTCTTAAGACAGAGTGGAGGAAGAGAGACACAGACTTAGATCAGGTGCTACTAGGTGGCATGCAAGTTAAAAGCTATAGCTAAAAATGCTGGGACAAACATATAATGGTTGCTTCTCCTTTTTTGGATGCTTTAAAAATAATCATTTTTAAAAACTGTGTTTTAAAAACAAATTAGAGTTGCCCTGTAATAACTCACAATGTGACAACAGACATGTTTATACTACAGGTACGCTAGGTAGAATAGACAGCCAGAAAGTAAACATTCTGATGTTGACATTTGAGTCATCTCAAAAGGTGACCATATGGAGTTATAACGTAGCAATATTCTATAAATTCATTTAATATACTAGAATCATTACCCAGCAAGTGATTCAAAATCTAAATCCCTTTTGTGCATTAGATCATATTTTAAATATTAATACAAAATGGACCTGCCACAGACTCCTAAAAGAAAAGTGTTGCCTAGTTAGCCATGTAGCTTTTAAGAAAATATTTCTAACATTTTGTTTGATCCATGAAAAAATCTATAGTGCTTCTGTGTAAGTGACATATTAAACTATTTATGCATAAGTAATCTACCCACAGAGAGCCAGTGTGGTAAGTGGTCTGAGTGTTGGACTGGAGTTCGATTCCCCTCTCAGCCATGGAAACCCGCTGGGTGACCTTGGGCATGTCACACACTCTCAGTCCCAGAAAAACCCTGTGATAGGGTCACCTTAGGGTTGCCATAAATAAGAAATGACTTGAAGACACACAACAACAATAAATCTATCTACAAACTATTCTGGAAAAAAAAATACTTAAAGATAGATATATTTTCTTATATGTATTTCTGTATAAATTTTCCTGTCTCTACTAATAGGCCTCATTTGAAATACTGTGTCCAGTTCTGGGCACCTCGATTCAAGAAGGATATCGACAAGCTGGAATGTGTCCAGAGGAGGGCAATCAAAGGGTGAAAGGTCTGGAAGCCATGCTTTATGAGGAACGGCTTAGGGAGCTGGGTATGTTTAGTCTGCAGAAGAGAAGGTTAAGAGGGGGCATGATGGCCATGTTTAAATATTTGAAGGGATGTCATGTTGAGGAGGGAGCGGGCTTGTTTTCTGCTGCTCCAGAGACTAGGACAAGGAGCGATGGATTCAAGCTGCAGGAAAGGAGATTCCACTTGAACCCCAGGAAGAACTTCCTGACGGTCAGAGTTGTCCGGCAGTGGAATATGCTGCCTCAGAGTCTGGTAGAGTCTCCTCCTTTGGAGGTTTTTAAGCAGAGGCTGGATGGCCAACTGTTGGGAATGCTTTGATGTGTGTTCCTGCATGGCAGGGGTTGGACTGGATAGCCCCTGTGGTCTCCTCCACCTCTATGATTCTATGAAGTTTATATAATGGGTTTTATAAATGGACTCTCAGGCTATAGTTTAAAATGACATCAGAATGTGAAACAAAAAGTTTCACAGTAGGTAAATTTCCACTTTAATTTCCCTTTTTGTTCCCTAATATTTGCTGAACTACAGACACCTTTTAACAATCGCCCATTAGTTACCATGGGGGGAAGACCTTTTTCAATGCAAAGACCATATGTACTGAGCAAGGGGCAGACAGATTGCTTTACTCTGGCCAAGTTTGAGGGGTTGTGGCCAGGTTAATTGTTATAAAGAATTTTGCATGTCCCCAGCCAAGTTAGTGTGATGAGGTGGATATTAAAATTGAAACTGTAATGATTTGCCACTCTTAAGATTTGACAGGATTTATTTGAGCTTTGAAAACTTTCCACCACTTTGAAAAAGCAGAGACTTCATCTGCAAAGTCACCTGAACTTCACTGCCCTAAAAAAAAAAAATTAGCTGTTCTGAAGCATACTAATCTACTCACATTTGGCTTTGCACACCACAGGGTTTAGGCACCAACATACAGCTGAAAGCTATCTTGTTAAGGAACTGGGACAAGTCCAGACTCATTTCACAGTGCAAACTGGGACATGTGTGGCCATGCAACATCAGAGTGTGGTCAGATGGCATAGGTTACTAATGAGGAAGAACACAAAAGTCAGGAGAGTCTGCAGTAGTTTGCTTTCTCCCAAATCTACAGGAAGGGCAAGATTTGGCTCCTTCCCTTCTGTTGAATGCAAACTATTGTGCACTTTGAACTCAATTTTCAGAAATAAGTAAGCTGAGGACAAATGGAGAAAGTGGGAGGAGTAGAGAGAAACTGGCATTTTAAAAGCAGTTGAAAAAGTGGGACAACTGAGGATTAATCGAACTGTTCCATCATTCAGATGTATAGAATGATTTAGCTGCTGGTCATCATGCCCTGCTCTTCACATGGTCAACAAACATTAGCATGGAAATATTGAGTATGGTTGTTTCCTTGGTTCATCTGCAGATATTTTCTCTTGATCAATGGTTTCCATCCTTGGGTTCTCAGATACTGCTGAATTTCAGCAATTGTGGGTGAGCTCTGAATCAGCCTGGAAAGTTCCCCAACTTTGGCCAAAGAGACTTCTTCTCACTCAGAAAGAATGCAGTCAAAACCACTTCTTACATGGGCAAAGATGAAGATCCCTTATTGTTAAAAGGAGGTTTGTTTTTTTAAAATAGATTTGGGGTGACAACGATCTCATAAGGCATATTGTGCATGTACAAGAATATTTGCTTTCCCAGGACTAAAATTCTGATAAATGATTGCTAATAAAGTAACTTCTGGTTAACAATCAACAATGAACTCTGAATCAGACATGTATTTGCTCAGCAGTGAAGTATAAGAAATTGACTTTGCCAATTAAGTAACTGACTTTGCCAATTGATGTCAGCATGATTTCAAGTAGGACAAGGGGTTGACAGTATGAACAACCTTTAAAGTTGACTAGAATTCAAAATGGAGAGAGACAGATAGTTTCTTTAACTTAGACATTTAAGCAGACTATACACTCTGTAAACTGAACTGTCCAGAGCGCTGAATCTCTTGCAGCCCTGCAGAGTAGACCAGGGAAAAGCTGAAAAGCACTATCTATGTTGTCTGTACTCTTTTTTACTGCTTATAGTTTCCTCAGACACTGTTCAGTTTCAGCTGTCAGGAACCCTTAGTCTACATGGGTTCATGGATTCTGGAAACTATAGTCCAACAACATCTGGAGATTTGTCCAAGTGTTAAGACCCATCGTGTCATTGTGCTACTCCTTATTGAGAGTGGGGAATGTTTGACACTCCAGATGTTGGGATTTCAGCTCCTTAATAACTGTAGCCAAGGTGGCCAGTGTCTTTGAGAGGTATAATCCAAAATACCTGGAGGTCCAAAATTTTGTTAGCCTTGTCTTATGTGGAATGAGCAGTACCAATTTGATCCAAGCTCCAGTTGTGATATGTAAGACAAATTAAAGACAGAGTAGCATACTAACAGACATCCCATGATCCTTGGAACAGTGCAATAATATTATGCCTTATCAGATTTAAGCCTTATTATAATAAAAAAAATAATTGTTATGTGTCTTCAAGTTGCCCTTGCCTTCCTCTGAGGCTGAGAGTGTGACTTCCCCAGGTTGTCCAGTCAGCTTCCCTGGCTGAGCTGGGATTTGAACCCTGGTCTCCAGAATCAAACCATGACACCATACTGGCTCTCAAGGAACAATTCCCTAAGGGATAATCCCTACTCAAAAGTGCTTTAGTTCTTAGGTTTTACTTTTGGACTTTTTCTCTTTATGGAATTATAGCACTTTGATATCACATTAACTCTTCTAGCTGCTTGGTAAATCATCCAAGGGTTTGTAGTTTGGTGAATTATTAGAGCTTCCTCCCCCTTATGAAACTATATATCCCACGATTTCATAGGATGGAGCCATGGTAGTTATATCGAAGTGCCATGACCTTTGGTTATGCTCCTTTTGTAACAGACACGGGCCATTTCCGCACTGGATTGTTATAGCGCTATTCCACTCCCAACATTCTATGGAATCCCGGGGTTTGCAGTTTAGGGAGGGGCATTCCATGGGATGTTGAAAGTGGAATCATAGAGCTATAACACCCCAGGGCGGAAATGGCCGCGGAAAATGATTTTAGCTTTAAAGGTAACCAGCGTTCTTGTTAATTTGCTCCCGATGACATTAAATCATTTTGAAAGCCAGGAGGTGGACCCGTGTGTGTCGAAAGCCCTATACAATTCGGACTAGAAAAACCAACGGGTCCACAGACCAAACCATGATGCGTGCAACTAGCGATTTACAGCAATGATAAACTGACTACAACAGCAATAAATTAGTGACAACCCGCTCATCTTAACATTGTTGAGGAAGTTAAGAGCGTGCAGACGATCAGGAAAATTAATTCAACTTGGGACAGAAAACATCCGCAAGATTAGAGCCGCTCAACCGATTTCCTGGGAGGCGGTGATGTTTTCCCCATCGACCAATCAGCATTAAGTTTTATTTTGACGGACGCTTAGTTTGCCCATTCAGACTGCGACACGCTTGGAATGCTGGATCTATTGCGTTCAAAACTAGGGGCGCGTTTCTCCCTCATCCCATCCGATTGACCTCGCAGGCCTTTTTTTTTTCTCCTCCTTTGGTCTGTTGCTTTCCAGGCATCTAGAAACAGGGTGAGTCGATGTGGCGCTTTTGGTTCCCGCGCTTTTGTCAGTCCCCGGCCTTCGAACACGGGGAAGTAGGATGCTTCCCTCTGAAACATGTTGGCGAGGGGAGTTCAACGTGCGACGTAGGCGGTCGTGCGGGAAGCTGTTTGCCGTGCGGGGCAGCGGCTGGCGAGGAAAACCATTCTAGTTACGGCCATTTCCGCACTAGACTGTTATAGCGCTATTATTCCACTTTCAACATCCTGGGGAATCCTGAGAGGCCGCTCCCTAAACTGCAAACTCCAGGATTCCATAGGATGTTGAAAGTGGAATAATAGCGCTGTAACAGTCTAGTGCAGAAATGGCCTACGTTAGTACTTCTCTGCAAGCTTAGTTAAATTACACTTTAGAGTCGAACTCGCGGAATCCCCCAGCCAGCATAGCCAGTGCTGACGCTGGCGGGGGAACTCTGGGAGCTGCAATCCCAAAAAATAATTTCATCGAGTTCTTTTTCTTCCTAGCTTTACAAGTGATGGTAGCTTGTGTAGTCCTCCAGCCTGCACAACTCCTCATCTGTAGCGTTGCCAAAGTGACAGCTGGAATGGGCTCCTGTACCTTGAATGGTTGTGTGGAAGAGGGAATTGCAGCTGGTTCAATGATAGGCAGCACCTGCTGAAACCACCTCTTCTGCACAACCATTAAGGCAGTGGTTCTCAACCTGGGGTCCCCAGATGTTCGTGGACTTCAGCTCCCCGAAGCCCCAGCCACTATGGTCAATGCTCAGGGCTTCGGGGAGCTGAAGTCCACAAACATCTGGGGACCCACAGGTTGAGAACCACTGCATTAAGGGAAGCCTTCTCTAGTTCTCGCTCAGGCAATTGTGCTAATCAGACCTGAACTGCAACTCCAATGAGCCCTGGTCAGTATGGCCAAGGATGAAGAAAGTCAGAGTCTGACATAAGACAGGGTGCATATTACCCATCCCTCTTTATCGAGGATTACCAGGAGCTCTCCTTTCTTTGTATAGGGAATAGTTTTTAGCACATGCCCACCCCCCAGTTGGGCAAATCTAGTCCATGAGGAGGTTTTAGCATTAAAGCTGGCCTCCATCTGTTTTACTATTTCATATTTGCAGAAGTGATGGGTGAGGGATGTTAGCAAGCAGTGGCTGCATTATATGATGAAAACAGCCTCTCAGCCTCTCAGCTGGAGCTGCTTCACTTTTTAATGAAACTTTGGCACTATATAAAGAACAGGTAATTTTATGAACACGCATACTTTCGTACTTAGGGAGATGTGAAAGTTTGTGGATTGTGGGTTACAAAGTCATAATAAAACAATATTCCAGGGATGTTAACTTGTGACGACAATGGGATGGAGCTTAACCTCATGGCCCTTATCATAGATGATGCACCCTACTACCTCTATGGAAGCCCCTAACATTTGGTAAATGAAACTTTTCCCCTTTTCCCACATCACAGCATGCTGTTCCAACAGTTTAATTAAAAACCAGCCACTGCTTTGGGCATTACTATTCTAAGTGTATTAAATCTCTGTATGTTCAGATATGTTAAAATAAGTTTAACCATTTTTCCTTGCAAGTTTGGGGTTGCTTCCAAATATTATACCGGCACACTTCAATTAATGAAGTAGATATGTTGCTGCACATTACTACTTTGACAGAAAATTTGGTACCAGAGGCAGGAATAACATGGAAAGAATAGGGATAGCTTTCTTTGTGATAAAAGAATATCAGTTAAATATGTTTTAGGAAACTGATTATTCGAAACTAATGATATGCACATGTGAAATGAAACAGTCAGGTCACCAAATATTTTGAATCTTGTAGCTGCATGTGCAAAGCTTCTTCCAAAATGCATCCCTTGCGTTATTGTTTCCACTTTTGTGGTCAAATTCATAGATCAAAGCTATTTTATAATGTCCTTGAGGTGGATAGCTTGGGAGGCCCACCATGGCACTTCCTTTCTGTGGTGGTGGGATTGCATGCTCCTATGAAGCAAGAGGCAGTGCTAGTGGTGGCAGGGATGCTGGTAGCATCTCCCATGAAAGATAGGTTTTTGTTGACAAGCCAGAATAAGTGTGCCAAACAGCTACAGGGCAGTAACAGTTGCAGGAGTGGGAAAACTGGCAGCTAATTGCTCAAATACAGCAATAGTAGCAACATAGCTAATACTTGTTAGTACTGTGCAGAAAGAGGCATGGTAAATCCTTATTGAATATCTTTTACTATGAAAACCCTATGATGATACAATTTAAAATGAAACAAAAGATGGTTTCAGAGGATACTCACAGTTTGGCAAACACTCAACAACCTACTGGGAAAAGCAGAGGGTAACTTAAGTAGTGCTATGGCTAATGATGCAACTAAACTGAAGCCAAAAGGAAATATAGCTGTTGATGTGCTCAGAGATGAAAGGAAAGTCCAAAGCTGCACAGCATGTATTATAGGAACATGGAATGTGAGGAGAATAATCAGGAGAAACTAGACGTAGCAAACAAGAAATGAAACGTATAAACTTTGCAATAATTGTGGTGAGCAAGCTAAAGTGAGCGTAAATGGGACGTTTTGTGTCACAGTGTTTTACTCAGGAACTGAACATCTAAGAAGAAATAGGGTAATGTTAACAGAGAGGAGAGATGTAGCAAAATCAGTCAAAGGATATAAAGCAAAGTCTGACTGAATAATATCAATGAGACATCAGTATAGCCGTAATCCATGTTTATGCTCCAGATACAGAGGCAGAAGTAGAAATTGAAAGATTCTATGCTGGAGTCCAGGGGAAATTGATCACATATCAAAACAGGACTTCTTGTTTGTCATAGGCTATTGGAATGTAGACTCTAATATTGTAGGAAAAATTGTCCTATGATCAACAAAAAGATTCAAAATAGACAAAAAACTCATTTTGGTGATGACAGTTATGAACTGGAACTTGTTAAGTTCTGTAATTAGTAAGGAAGGTTTTCTTAGCTTGTAGTATGTTATTTTATTTGTTTTTTTGGTTATTTTCTGTTTTTAGGTGTGTTTCTATTGTATCTGAAACTTTTGTGTTTAATAAAAATTATTTCAAAAAGGAAAAAAAGGATAGAAAATTTGTCCTGGGATCAAGAAGTGAAAGGAGAGTGACCGACTGAATTTTGTGAGACCAACAGTTTATTTATTGCAAACACATTCTTCAGGCAACCAAAGGAGTGAGTGTATACATGGGTATCTCCAGATGGCCAATATAGAAATCCAATAGACTACATCAGCAATTCTTAATCTGTGGTTTGTGGACCCCCAGGGGGCCACAATGTCCTCCCAGGGAGTCTGCAGAGGCTTAAAGAAATGTTATGAGCTTTTACAGTAAAGAAAAAAAACTGGAGAGAATGGTCTTATATTGGCGTCAAAGAGCAGTGATAGATTTCATTTTGATAGACTTCATTTTGTCAGTGATAAGACTTCATTTATACAAAATTTCATTACAATATCTCAAACTGTTCAGAAGTTTTTTTAAAAAATATTTGATGTACTTTAGATCTTGAATTAACTCTTGAGTGCTAGTGTGTAATGGTGGGTAATGGTTTAAGTATTGGGCTATGACGCTGGAGGCCAAGGTTCAGTTCCCTGCTTGACTGTGGAAATCCAGTGAGTGACCTTGGGCATATCACATACTCTTTGCCCAGAAAAATTCTGTGATAGGCTCTGTCCTTAGAGTCACCGTAAGTTGGAAATGACTTGAAGGCACACAACAACAACAACATAAGTCTTGGTGGTCTGTGGAAACTAAAGATACTATATTTGCTGTTGTATAAGACTCATTTTTTCCCCCTGAAAAATACTATTTGAAAATGGGGTGTGTCTTATACGCTAGTGTGTCTTATATGTTGGCAAATAGTGTTTGACAGTGTGTAAATGGGGTGGATCTTATACATGGGTGTCTTATATGCTGGCAGATACGGGATTTAAACAGTCCACAGACTACATAATTCGAAGCAGAAGATGGAGAAGCTCCATTCTTCCTACAAAAACAAGACCAGGAGCAGATTGTTGCATAGACCAAGAGCTGCTGATAATAAAAACTAGAGTAAAGCTAAAGAAGAACACTAAACCAACCGTTGTGCCATAATACAATCTGAAATACATCCCTGTAGAATTTAAAGATAATGTAAATTTGCACTATTAAGCCTAATTGACTAGAAGCCAGAAGACCTCTGGACTGAAGCCAGGGACATTGTCAAGGAAGAATATTAAAAGACACTATCTGCTGCCAAAAAGAAATGCCTTAGTGGATGACAGATGAAACTCTTCACATATAGAAAACAAAAGAATGGCCCACAGATTGGAAATGCTCTTTGTATATTTCAATCCCTAAGAAAAGGTACACCAGGGATTGCAGTAACCAGAAGACCATTGCATTAATCTCTCATGTAAGGAAAATTATGCTCAAAATTCTGCAACAAAGACTTACTATATACGTAGCAAGAAATGCCAGATATCCAAGCTGGGTTCATGAGAGGAAAGGGCACTAGGGGTCATATTACAAACATATGATGGATAATGGAGTGCACCAAAGAATTTCAAAAGAAAATCAGCTGTACTTTACAGATTATAGCAAAGTCTTTGATTGTGTAGGTCATGAAGAACCAGGAATTGCTCTTAAAGAAATGGGCATGCTACATTTGATTGTCCTGATGTGCAACCTATATTCAGGACAGATTAAGGATCAACAGAATTGTTTCCATTTGGCAAAAGGGTCAGGCAAGTCTGCATTTTATCACCTTATAACTTGTATGCTAAATCTATCGTATGCAAAGAAGGATTAGACTTGGAGGAAGGAAACATGAAAATTGGAGGAAGGGACACCAACAATTTACGATGATGCCGTACTACTAGCAGAAAATAGCAAAGACTTGGAACAATTAATGAAGAAAACCAAGGAAGAAAGTGCAAAGGCAGGTTTACAGATGAACATTAAGAAAACAAAAATAATGAGCACAGATAATTTATATAACTTTAAAATAAGATGATGAAAACATTGACATAGTCAATAATGCTTGGTAGGGTAGAAAGCAGTAGGAAAAGAGGAAGACTGTGCTACAGATGGATGGACTCTATTAAGGAAGCCTCAGCCCTGTGTCTGCAGGACCTGAGCAGGGCTCTTGATGATAGAATGACTTGGAGGTCTCTCATTCATAGGATAGCCATAAGTCATAGTTGACTAGACAAACTTGACTTAACAATAAGAACAAGGCTAGTGAGGCAGGCTTATCACTCTGTTTTTTCTCTGTTTTGATGTTCATGCATGCTCAGTGGAGGCAGCCTCTGTCTACTGTGCCTGCAGTAGGAAAGACACATACAGCTATTGTAGGTTTGACTAGAGTAGAATCCTATTATTTTCTGGCTCAAGTTTTATTGCATTGTTTACTGCAGGCCTGTGGTAACTCAACACTGAAAGTCTGTGTTTATCCAGCCCTCCTTTACCATTTTCCCAGTGCTGACACTGCTAAAAAGCATCTAGCTACAGAAGATGAGGAAGAGTTGGGCAGACATAAATAGACTTTGTAAAAAAAGAGTTTCTTCGTCAGACGCTTTGTTAATGAAAGTATGCTTGTATGTAGAAATAGTTCTCTCAGTGATCTTTCATCATGACTGCAACTTTGTTATCAAATTTTCAAATAATATTGTACTGCATTTTAAGCCTACTGCAAAGCCTTAGACAGGTATTTTGAAGATTCTGCTGCTATTACGCTGACAAAATGCAGTTCATGATTAAAGAAGGACTTAATGGTTGAAGAAACAAGAGAAACTAAAAGGTACATATTTTTCTCATGCTGTTGCAGTGCAATGCAGAGGGCATCACGACTGAAGAGGGAATTGCACCTGTTAACTACAGAGCCACCGCCAGGTATTACCTGCTGGCAGAATGGAAGTCGCATAGATGAACTTCAAGCTCGTATGTATCTGTCTGAATTCGGTCTTCATCTTTAGGTGGCAGTTCCATTTAATTATTTGTTATTAGTAGTTTATATTTCCTGAGCAAGCCAACAGATGTTGTTTCTGCAAAACCTCCTGGTTTGCAACTAAATAAATCTTTATGTTACCTATGCCCATAATCCATATTCATGAAGTCTCTGTGCTGCTGATTTCTGCTTTGTGCTTTCTCTGTAAATATAAGAGCCATTTATGGTGCTATTATTCCACTTCCAACATCCTGTGGAATCCTAGGGTTTGCAGTTTGGGGAGGAGCATTTAGAATCCTCAGCTAGAGAGCTCTTTGGCCTCAGTAAACTACAAACCTCAGAATTCCACAGGATGTTGAAAGTAGAATAATAGCACTATAATAGTGTAGTGCGGAAAGGCCATATGGCTGCAGTTATATATAAACTTGATTGAATATAAGTTCCATTTAACAAAATAGAATTTCATTTAGCATAAGCATGCGCAGAATGAATCCAGAAGATTTCACAAGCAAGTGTTGGTAGTTATTCAGCAAAATTGTATTCTTGTCTAGTGAAAAAATAAATATTCATGGTGTATGATTGGTCATAGATATTCCCGAGTTTCTGTTCTGTAGAGCTCAAATAGTTGAAGGGGTCTAAAATAGAATTTGTTGGCAAATCTTAATTAGATTTAAATTGGGACTAATCTAATTCTTCCACGTATGGGATGCAAATTGGTTTTCAACATAGTTTTTTAAAAAAAACTGTAAAAGCCTAGTAAATCATACACATTAAAAATATGAAACTGATCAAAATACTAAAAGGCAAATTAAACAGTTTTAAAGTCCTCAGTAATATTAAAAAATTAAAATATTTAAAGTTTAGATTATTCAGTTTAAAACATCTGTGTGTATCAGCTAGTCACTTGTTTAAGTCCCTAATAGAAAAAGCTCTGCCTGCCACCAAAAGCACAACAGAGGGATAATCTAGTTTAGCCTCTCTCAAAGAAAAGTTCTAAAGTTTGGGAGCAGCAATCAAGAAGCATGCCTTTGACAGAGATGAGTCTGAAAGAAGGGCACCTCATTAAGTTCTCAGAACCCACCGACCTTGTACAGGAGAATACACTCTTTGAGACAGCATAAACACAGGTTATATATAGTGCCTTGCATTCACCCCCCCCCCATAGATTGTTCCACATTTTGTTGTGTTACAGCCTGGAAGTGCCCGTTTTCCATTATCTAACGCTGCTGAGAACAAACAGGTTCACCTAGTCCCATCCAATTCCTGGAGTAGGTTGTCCATCAAGGCAACCAAGTCTACTCTGATCCATGAACAGACCTGAAGCCTAGATGCTTCAGGGCCTTCCTTGGAATTTTGAAAATCAGTCACTAATTATCCAGTTCAGTGGATTTTTTTGTTTAAGCGATTACCTTAAAATGGATTTTCTGCCCCCCCGGCCCCATTGCAGAGAGATGTTAACTCTCTCTTTACACAGTCAGCCAGTCTCCTCTGGGCTGCTTTTATGAGCCAGAAAGAACATGAGTCCAGCACACAAATGCAAGGATACAAATACAAAATCATAAGCTCAATAGAGGACCCAAGTATGGTAGGGTAGCATTTCCTGGGTCTTCACAGCAATGATGACCTGTTTGTCTCCTAGTTAGATGGTATCTATATAGCATCACTAATTATGTCTTTTACCTCAAGTCAGATGTCTTTATGGTGGTTTTTTTCTATGGAAAAGCAACTTTTCACTATAGATGGTCTCAACACAAAAATCTAAGGAGAACAAAACAGCTTTAGGGATTTTTAAAAGCAGCCGGAGAGGGTACCTGATGGTGGTCTCGAGGAAAAGAATTCCTGAGAGATGTGAAGATGTGAATATTAATAATTTAATTTCAAAAGTTCTGTTGGTTTTAAATATCTAGGTCCACTTGTTAGTCTCATCTAGAGTAGACATGTTGAATCATTGGAAACCATGGTATGTTGACATGTAGCATTGATGTAATGTGTGTATTCCATTTAATGTGTGTATTTTGGTTTAAGCTAATATGTTTATTAAATGATGTTGTTTATAAAAAGAAACGCTGAATATATTTGAAATTGTTTTTAATCTATCTTGCTAGATAATCAATGTATATAGCATCCATATACAGGAAAGGATTTCTGTTTTTAAAATGAAATTCTTTTTGGCCTGCAGATTAGTGTCTGTCTGATTCTAGTTGCTATTTTGGACATTGGTGCTGCCTCATCTGCCTTTTGTAATGCAGAGGAATTTCAAATTTGCTCAAGCACCATTCAGTTTGATAAAACTTTCTACTTTAGCTATGTAAGTTTGGATTGTGGCTGCCATTTTCTCAGCTATTAATTTAGTGAATAGCTAATTTTGTTCTGTGTTCTATTTTTTTTTTTAAAGAATACTACTTTGTAGGTGTCATGAGTGGTCATGACAGATCTTGGTTGGCTTTCTTATTTCGTACATTGATTCTCCTCTAGTGTGAGGTGATATACATTTGAGATCAGTTTAATATAATTATTCAGCTCTTGGTTGGTGATTTTACTGAGTCTGGGCTATGACAAAATCCTGCTCTTTTTAATTCTGTGGCTAAATACTAACTACATACTAGAATGATCATTAGGCTCTTTCTGCACTTCTTCCTGGCCTGCCAGATTTCCTGGATGTGCATGTGTTTAAGAGATGATGAAAGGGTTACCATGGCTACACTGATGCTTATAGTGACTATAGCAGTCACCTAAAGAGGGCAATGTTGACATAGTTTATCTGTTCTTTTCTTTTTCTTTAGAAATACTGGGTTCTGCAAATACACCATATGAAAAAGGAATTTTTGACTTGGAAATAATGGTGCCTGAAAGGTAGATGGTGAATTTTTATCTTAATGTATATTGTATTTAGCAAAGATGATCTTGAAACAGAAGGAAATAGTGGTCATATGGAAGAGGGCAGATTAGACTGCAGATCATTAAAGAACTGGTACAGAACCAGAGAGGAGTCAATGTACATTTGTTTCCTTTGGACTTTGAGGTGTTTGTGTTTAAGGAGGAGGGACCTGTAGGTGTAAGCTTCTGAAACATTTTGAAATGTTTAAATTTTTTCTTATGTAATTGTCTGCTTTTGAATTAGGTATCCATTTGAACCCCCCAAAATGCGCTTTCTGACTCCTATCTACCATCCTAACATTGACTCAGCAGGAAGAATCTGCCTCGATGTTCTCAGATTGCCACCCAAGGTAATTAGTTGTTTCTTTTATGGAAATCAATAAGAACAGGTGTTTTAATCTGTAAGCATAGGTCTTGATGCATATACTGGTACAAGATTTCTTGCTGGAATTGCTGTCTTATGATGCCTTGCATGGAAATTATAAGACTTCCTGTAATGCCTTTGGGATTTTGAAGTGTTGTGCTTTGAGAACTGGGCATGCTGGAAATTGTTTTTTTCTTTTTCTTGGCCATACACAGCAATAACAGCAAATTCAGGTGATGAATGCTAGTTGGATTATAGCCAAAATGGGGCACTGGGATACAAGAGGGAAGTATCATCATGCTGTGAGACAATCTTAAGGTCTGCAGAAGTGCAAAACTGAAAAAAGGGAGTAGATGACAGTAAATTCTGCAAAGTTTGATTATTGAACATGCTCAGTGGTCCTGAGGATAGGTGGGATGTTGGTTGAAAACTGAACCAGAATACTGAAGTTGGGATGGGTTAGGCCTACCTGAGCCCCTTACATCCAGCTTGGAAGGGAGAGTTGGCTGAAATCTGAATGATGACCCTCTTTTGAAGAAGTGAAAATACACTGTTCATATATATTTAGGTGCCAGGCATGGTTTAGTTGCAGTTTCCTAATCTATTACAGGTTCAGTTTCCCTTATCTGAAAATCCAAAATACTCTAAAACTTTTGAAAACTGCAACCTAGTCTTTTTCCTGTAGTGAACATGAGCTAATTATAGAGGTTTGTTTGGGACCCTGTGCATGCTGCTTACAAAGTCTTTCAGGTGGCTTGGCACCGTTTTCCCCTTCTCAGCTTGCTTTGCCAGCACTATACCGACCCAGGCAAGCTGAGAAAGAAAAAAGACAGCAAGCCAACTGAAAGACTTTGCAAGAAGCATGCAGGCAGTCCCAAGTGAATCTCCATAATTCCCTCAAGTTCCCTATGGGAGGAAGGCAAGAGGAGAAGAACTGACAAAGAGCAGACCATGTTGAAAGAGCAGTATATAAATTCATTATGTGTATGCAAATATTCCAAAATCTGAAAAAATCCAAAACACCGCTAGTCCCATGCATTTCGGATAAAGGGTGCTCAACCTGTACAACAGTACCTAGAAAACTGTAGGGAAAGATTTAGCTTGCACCTGAAAAATAATAATTATACAATAAGGCAATCTTTTCCTTATGTCTAACATGTTCTATTTTTTTCACTTGTTTTTTCTATGAAGGGTGCATGGAGACCGTCCCTGAATATTGCCACATTGCTAACCTCTATTCAGATGCTGATGAATGAACCCAATCCTGATGATCCTCTCATGGCAGACATTGTAAATTTCCTTCTTGTCTTTGAATAAAGCATGTGTTAGATTTTGAAAGTTAAGTGGTGCCATAAATTTGCTGTTAGGGTTTTTTTTTTTACACTTGTTTGTCTTTCTTCTGCATACAAAATTAACATAACTTCAAGGAATGCATATGAGTAAAGCAAATGTTAACTAAATTATGGCAGGATGTTCAAATCAAATTTGCTTTGCTGACTTTGAGGTCAACATTTTCCATGTTGAAACATCCCTGTTTAAAAATAAGAATTAGGCAATATATGTATTGCATGCAGTAAAGAAATCATCAGGTCTCTCGCAAATGTGCCTTCTGTTCTGAAGTACCTAGTATAGGTAAGGAGTTTTCCATGATGTTTGGTAAATCTGTCATCAAACATACCTATGATCTTATGGTTGAGAGACCATAATTATCCTTGTCTTTTGTTTTTTATTATGTCTAGTCTTCTGAGTATAAATACAACAAGCAAGAATTCCTCAGAAATGCCAGACAATGGACAGAAAAGTATGCAAGCCAGACAACAATGGTAAGAAAAATAACTTCTATTAAAAAGGAATGGGGTGTAGGTTAATCTTTGCATGTGCAGTCTTGCTGTACCCAATGAAATATTTCGGATTTGCGTCACTTAATTGCCCTTTTCCCTTTAATTGAGTTAGTGGAACTGGAGTTCTGTGAATGTGCCATAATACGCAAGTGTCTACATTAACTTCTCCCTCCTGGAATATCCTCTTTTTTTCTAGCAAGCCAAGTCCTTTCTTTCCCTTTGGCTATGTTATCATTGCTGAACATATTAAGGGAAAATAGAGGGATTTTTCAGGTGAGGGCTTAATATATTTTATTTATGTCTGATCTTGTAAAATATGCCTTGGGTGGGAGTATTTGGACTTTATCCTATTGCTGTCATACTTTAATTGTAGTTCTGTTTGGCATATAGCCTGGTTCTAAGACTTGTGGCAACCTACATGTTCCATGTATGAGCAAAAAGGTCAGCAGTACAAACAATACTCCGACTGATTTGAGAGAGGCATGGAAAATCTGATCAATTCTTTTCACTGTGCTAGCAGATTTGGAAATTCTTCGATTAGACCTGGTCTATACATGCAGCAAAATAAAGTAGTAAAAGCCAAAGGTAGGAAAGTGGATTTAGACTGCAGATGTGGGATGCTCTCCTTAAACCCTCCTTTGTGTAAAAGTTTCCCACAGATTAAAAGAGTATCTAGTGTCTCAGGGGGGAGCAAAGTTGTAGCTCAGCCTGTATGTAAACTGGCCAAATCCAAATACTGATGAATATAGGAGAACTTGGGCTTTGTTGTGTCTTGGAGCTAAGGAAGCAGAGGCAACTTCAGGAAATATACAGTTCCAGGGGAAAAAGCTTAAGGAAGCAAAGGATGGAAAGGGCCATTATTTAGGACAGCAAGGTTGTATTCCATGCTGTATAGTCCTTTAATATATTCTGACTGAAAGCTGAGGAATGAATAGTATAGCAAGAAATATTCTGGAGCGTAGCACCTGCTGTCCTCAAACTCATCCTTCCAAGGAAGGTTGCCTGGAACTTCTTAAAAACACATCCAAGTGTTAGTGATACACATATATTTGAGAATAGCTGCATTGATCGTTTATGTGAAAATTATACTATGCTAACTGCATTATGGTGTATTCCAGTAAATTATTTTCAATAATTGACGATTGTGCTTCTTGTGGTACTTGCAGCAAATTTGTGGTGAAAAGATTGTGATTATTCACTTGTAACACTAGATGGCACCTGTCTCTTAAATAAGATTTTCCTTCAGTTGTATTTTCAAAATAATAAAGATGTAGTGGTGAAAATGAATAAAGTGTCATTTCTTAGACTTCTTCCATGTTTCTGTATATTCAATCTATCTGTAGAAAGGACTTTCCATTTCTGTTTGGCAATCCCCGATTGTCTAGAACTTTCTCCTAAAGCGTCTTGTAAAAGAGTTGATGTTATATGTGGTAAAGATATGTGCACAGCCTTTAAAAAAGTCTTATATTTTCCTACACCCTCCATGGATGAAGCAGCTTCTGAAAAGATTGTTCTGTTCCCCAGAAGAATAGGGGCAGGCTGGTGATACAAACACTGAAGGAGGCGAAACATATTTTAATCTTGCTGCAGCATTACAATGTATGTTGCTGCAGGAAGTTAAAACATATTTTAATTTGTAAAATATTTGGGATAATAAGGGATTCTTGAATGGAAGGGTGAGAACATGATATAAAATGAGAGTTTAGTTGATTCATATGTTGAAAGAGTAGAATGTGTTGCAAATTCTGAACTGGAGAGACTAAGCATCTGAAAGATGTGAATGAAAGGCACTTTAAACAAAGTGTGTACACTTAAACCTGCAGTACATTTTTCCCTCTCAGGAGCTTTTCTCTTATGCTATTCCAGGCTTTGGAAACTGCAGGTGAAGAGAACCAGCAAAGGGAAGCCAACCTACCCAAAGATTCTAACATTTCCCAGAAAAGGAAGGGAAGCAGTATCAGTGGATTGTCAAAAAAGGTTTGCTCAGGAACATAGAGGGTTTGTTGTACAATATCCTAGTCTGTGTTTGTTTTTAGTATTACTTTCCATCTCTTAAATAAGCTTGATGTAATTAATGTACTGTTTATACATTATGTAATGCCTCTCCAGCTGTCAGTGATATTATAGTATCCAGTGCAGTGATGTTTGTTTTTAAAAAACATCTTGTTTCACTTCTGTAGAACTTCTACATTTTTAGTGTTCTTCACTTTATTTTGTGCTGTATTTTGTATCTTGTGTGGTTTATTTAATGAATGCAGGCATAAGGATGAGAATAATAAATTATATATTTGGTCCCAGTATGACTTATGGTTGTAAATAGTTTGCTTCAGGTAGCAAAAGCTGCTGTAGATTAACTTCAGCCTAACTTTCTAGGCTAAGACTGAGTGTACAGAATACATCATATAACTGTTTTTCCCTTTTTCAACTACTTTGGAAATCACTCCATACCTTCACCAACCTGAGCATAAATTTGAATGAGCCATAATTTCAAAGATGAGCCGATATTATCCATGGTCAGGTTCAATCTGTTACCTCTTTAGTTAAAAAGAATCTTCAGTTAGTAACAGGTGTTAGAAAATGTGTAAATGCATGGGCAGCAGCAAACATAAGGCTAGGAATTGCATTTGCTGTAGTGATGGTGTGGAGCTAGAGTGGAGAGTTAATTTTTCAGTGCCGAAGCAGTGCTGAAGGCATGTGAATATTGTAATTGTGCTGTTGTCTGATCATACCTTTTTTCCTGACATGACTGGTGCTTTCTGCTTAGTTGACGCACACTAGCCTTGCCCATATGTTTGTGACATTCATTCGCTATCTCCAGCAATATTAGATTGTGTCAGTATGATTTGCTCCCAAAAGCAGTAGGTGTGATTAAGAAGGACTTAAGGTTTTCTCCACGTTGGTGTTATTTGGGAATGCAAGAAGGTTCGATTAGTAGTCAAGTCTCTTGCTGATTTTTTTTAAGAAACCTTGGCATCTGGATATTCTTCGTCGGGCTTTTGTTCTTAGTATCTTTGATTTCTCTTAAGACTAGAAACTGTAGTCTTCCATTAAATGCTTTCTCTTTTAAATTTTAGGGTGTGCCAGTGGAGATCAAAACATTAATAAAGTACCTTTGAGTATTCTTAACTGCAAAGGCAAAGGAGGATGTCACTTCTCCTTGTGGTTACTGTTTTTAGCACTATAGGCACATTCTGTTTTTGAAGGGGAACTTTTACATCACTCTGTTTTCTATAATTGGTACCTGTCATTTGGTACAAATTCCATCCCACTAATAAGGATTACTTATACTAAGTGTTTCAGCACCACATAGTCTCAGAAGGCTATAGCATTTTACCAGTTTGTCTTTTTTTTTTCCAATTAACAGGCAATAATAAAGTAGAAGGCAGTAGGAAAATAGAAAGACTGCATTACAGGTAGATTGACTCAGTCAAAGAAGCCACAGCCCTGAGTCTCCAAAGAAGTTATCAGGGCTTTTAATAACAGGGTGTCTTGGAGGGGTCTCTATTATAGGGTCTCCAACTTGATGGTAATTCACAACAACTTCTATGGGTGCTGAAGATTGGGCTGTTTTGAGGGTTTGGGTACCTGCGTAATTTCCTTAAAGTAACCTTTTGTGCATTTACAAGCCTTAGGGTTCCTCCTCCAAGCAGGCTAGCATCTCCCTCTTGTTTCACAGTTGTGTTGTTTCATTGCAGATGTGGTGGTACTGATCATCTGAGTTCATGATTAGGAGTGAAATGTTCAGGAAATATTTTTTAGAATGCAACACTTCATCCTGTAAAAGAAAAGCATATACAGCCATGTTCAAGTCTACAGTTAGGCCAACTTTGGATATGATTATATGGTTGTTGCTGTGTTCCTTTACGTAGTTTCCAACTTATGGTGACCCTAAGGTAAGTCTATCATGGGGTTTTATTTGTTCAGAGGGAGTTTGCTTTTGCCTTGCTCTAAGGTGGAAAGAGCGTGACTAGCCCAAGGTCACCCAATGGGTTTCTTTGGCTGAGCGGGAATTTGAACCCTGGTCTCCAGAATTGTAGCCCAGTGTTCAAACCACTATACCACATTGGCTTCCTTGGTTATATGATACAGTTGCCAAAATGGCTCATATGATCTTACATAATTTTGTTCTCATTTATACCTGACCTACCCTCACTTTGAAATGTGAAAATTCTTAGTTTCAGTTGTTTTATGACCGAATATGTTCATTGTCTAAAGGGACTTAAAAAATTCTTCTCTTTCATTGTTTTCTTGGATTGCTTCACTAACAACATCTTAAAGAGTTCAGCACATAAAAACATTAGGCAGCTCCCCTCATGGGTATCCCCTCAAGAGGCCTTTTTTGGAGGATGGATCGAAATAGAAAAATGGCTACGATGCGAGGATATAATAGAAAAAACAGCTCCAAATTTAATAAAGATCAAGACAAGAGAGAAATTGGAAGAAGAGGGGGATAATATTGAACTGGTTCCCCTATAGACAACTAACTGAAAGATTTCAGATGGATTTAAAAACCTATGGAATTGAACAAAAGGAGACAGAAGGAGTGATTAAATGGTTATTTGAAAATCCCGCACATTTACTATCTCATATATTTCAGGAAATATTACAACAAGAGAGAGAAGAGGAAACAATAAAGAATACAATGATTTTATGGGCTCAAAATATAGGACATTCAATTCAGTTAGAGTTTTGGGAACAGAGTTGGAAAAGAACACAGAAATTTACAGTGGCCCAGAATTTAAAAGAAAACTATTATAAAATGTTTCATAGATGGTACATGACACCTGAAAAATTGATGAAAATTTATAAAACAGGAACAGGGCAATGTTGGAAATGTCAAAAGGAGGTTGGTACGATGTTTCATATGTGGTGGTCATGTAATAGAGCAAAGAAATATTGGGGGGAAATACATAATAAGATCTGTACAATATTGAAGATGCAATTTGATAAGACACCTGAAATGTATTTGTTAAATATGACACATGGTACTGTGTTAAAGAAATATTGGCGGATTATATTGTATATGGTCACAACAGCTCGTACAGAATTTGCAAGATTATGGAAAAACCAGCAAATACCTACAGTTGACCAATGGTGGGTAATGTTTATTGAAAACAGGAATGCAGATATAGTATCTCAGAGATTAAAGGGCAAATCTGATGAAGAGATAAAAAAAAATGGAGAATAGTGTCGGATAATTGCTGGGTACTTTCAGATAACAATGCTTGATGTAAATGTATAACTTTTATCAAGAGGATGTGATCAGATGAATAATATGACATATAACTTAGTACGGATTTATTGTAGGAGCTATCATGAAATATTAGCATATATTAGTGTGATACATTTAATTTTAATTTTAACATGTTGATTAAATTGAAGAACATGAAATCTAGGGAGGAGAGGAGGACTATCAAAAATATTACAATGAATTGTACAAGTATATATATGTGTTTTATATGATGGAATTTCAATAAAATTATTTAAAAAAAAGAGTTCAGCACATATATACTTGTGAGCTTTTACAGTGTAGCATATCAGTTGCAAGGTTGTTTTTATCTATAAACTTTAAAATACTATAAAAATCTATGCTAGAATATTAATTAAATTCCTACAGTGGTGTGATTAATAGAGTTGACAGAGATACAGGATATTCACATTTGAACTGATTATATTGAAAGAACATGGCCACCCCACAAAATACTCTTTTATTATGCCCATGCTTTCCATAGATTCAAACTGTTCACCTCTCTCTACAAATGTACTAGTATAGTTTACCCTCTGAAAAAAAAATAATAGGGGCTCTCCAGCCTACTCGTCCCATATACGCAGTGAGCTAAATCCATTTGCTTATTCCAGCTAGAATAGATCCACTGAAGTCATTGTTGCATTGTATGTCTAATTTACCTAAGCCCTGTTGGCTCAATAGTTACACTGAAACTGGGACTTGCAATTGAATTTAACCCAATAGATTTTGTGTGGAAAAGTAAGAGTAAATGCCTTCAATGGTCTGTCTAGGTTTACTCAAAATCAGAGAACAAATCTGATAATCCAATCATTCATAGAATTTACTGTTTTGGCAGACTTCTGCCAAAATCTGTTCTGAACAACTTTTAAGCCTATTATGTAATTAAATTAGGAAAATACTTACATGTTGTTAGAACTGGAGAATCTGGATTTGAATCAAAACATGACAGCAATAGCTGTTCACAAACTTATTCCAATAAGAAACAATCCAGTCTCTTATATGTGCCTTTTTGCCTTCTGTGCTTTCATGCACACCTGATCTGTTAATTTAAATTGAATATCATCACCAAAGGGAAGCTGAGGATATAATGTTTGATGCACAGTCATCTTTGAGTGAAAGTGATCTTTGCACAACATATTACTGATCTGTTGAACTTTAGTGGGAATGTTATGGTAGCCATTGGGAGATTGGATTATCTGTATCAATTTCTTCAGTCAGTTATCGTTCTCCTTGGGCTGATTTAAGAATTGCTAATCTCAGCATGATGTCTTTGAATTGTTTATACATTTGTGGGCTTCCTCTTCTGTTTGTATTAAAAATCTGTCACAGGCTCTCCATTGCACATTTTGAAGTCCTTTGGATTTGGCCTTGTAATCATCAGTACAACAGCCTCAGTCATACTGTAGGTCATATACTTCATTTAATGTTCGTTACTGTTTAAGACTAGTGAGCTCAACAGCGTCTCAGGCACAGTTCAGTACTGCCTTCAATGACATCTGATGTGTTGTGTGGCAGGGAAAAGTGGGTTACACCTTGGATCACATAAGAAATAGCCAGGCCCTGGGGATTGTCTATATGTGCACATTGAACTGGACGAAGCTAACAGGAAATCAGTGTATATAAGCATGAGTCAGCCTTCTGAGCTCCTAATAATCTGCTTGGCCAGGTGAGGCCACAGAATTCTACATTTGTTCAAATTTCCAAGCCAACATCAAAGGTCTCACCCACTGCCAGTTTTTTTTTTTTTGGCCAGCTTTGTTGGATGGGGGTATTTCTGTGGGCAATCCAGCTTCCACAGAGAAAGAAGTTTCTGATCCTTCTCTAAACTATCCAGATACTATTGTCTTCTGTACATTCCTTTCTGTACCTTAAAATGCATGAGTTTTATATCCTGCCTTCCCACATTAAAATGCCCAAGGTCGTTATGTACAGTGTCCCTGTACTCAAGTCTGATCTACTAAGACCCAGAAATCTTGTTTTTCTATTGTGGACCAGTCCCTACCTGTCCTTTCTTCTGCCACACCTTTTTATTTTAGAATACATTTTCAGGTAAGGTCAAATGAAACCCAGCAGTTTTTGTTTTACTAAGGAGGAATTCTATGGGGGCTGCTAAAATAATAATCTCAGTGGTTTCCCCAAAACAAGTAATTCTCCCTACCTATAGCATTTTGTTCCATGGAGAAGGAGAAGGTGGATATGGGTGCCACAAAACTGCAATTTAATGGAACATAGTATGGGAAAGCCATGGAAAAAAACAATTAAACATCTCCTAGAACATCATAGGCTCCATTTTCAATCTAAAGAGCCCCATAAGGATTCTGATTAGTAAAAAAAAAAAAAAAGTGTGTGATCACAGAGCTCCTGTCATGCATGCTTTAGCCATAAGGTCTCTTGATTTTAAATTTGGATTGCGATCGGGTGTATATCTGTATCTTGATGTATTTTATCACTTTTAGCTGTCAGTCATGGTGATATCTGCCATGGTGATAGGTGGGATAAGGAGGGGGTGGTCATTCAATAGCTGAATGTGTATTCGAGTTTGTATTTGAAACTGGCTGGATGTATGTAATAATCACTAACTGCCACCGTGTATCCCATACAAAAGCAATTCTACTAACAGCTGCCTTGTATTTAATAGATCACCTGCTGTCACATTGTATCTGATGGATGGGGAAGAAGTGTTAGAACTGGAAGGTGACAGTAGGAAATACTTGGTACAAGAATGTTTTGAAAATGCGGAGGGAAGGAGATAGCTGGGGAAGACTCAGAGATGGGTCAACAATTGTTCAAGGACAAACCAGCCTGGGAGAGGCACTAATCTGGGAAAAGAGCAGAGGGAATGGGCCATGCTGTACTAACCAAAGAAAGTTTTGCATGCATGAATTTGTAATCATAACATATAAATGCATATAAGGCCTACACTAATTAGTTTTAGCAACTTCTGACAAAGGGTGTCTTTAGTGCTCATGTTAATCCAATGAATAAAATACTGTTAACTTCAGAGTGTGTTCTTGGTGTGTGAGTTACCTGGTATGACATTAGCTTTTGTGATTATTTTCTTTGCATATTGCCTTGAGTATTAATTTAGAATGGTATGCCATACATATATCTATAGTGAATGAAAACTAACATCATATGAATAGAGGTGTTCTTATACAGTGGCATAGCCTCCCTGTCTCTCCTATCCTGCAGTTCGCCATTTCCCCATAAACTTTGCTCTGGATCGATCATGCCCCAGTGTAGATTTTGCAGTTGTATGAGGGAATTGATCACTGTTAGTTTGACTCAGTGGAAAAATGTCTTTGAAATTCATCCAGTGATACCCATTTTAAGCAAGCTATCAGAACGCAACTACACTGGGAGGGGAATTGTGCGGTCCTCCAGATGCTATTAGACTGCTACCCCAAGCTTTTATCATGATTGGCTATGCTGATTAGGGTTGCTGAGAGTTGCACCCATAGTTCTCACTCCTGAACTAGATCAGTTTCTTTTCTTGAATTATAAAAACATTTACTTTGCCTTCTCATTGATTTATATTGAACTTATTTCATAGGACTGCACCTTTTAGACACTTGGTGCTGTGAAACAGTTTGGCTCTTTATCTGTTTTGCTTTTCCAGTTGTCCTCTTTGTATAGTGCTAGGGTTTTTAGAAACCTGAGCACAATGAAATCTGACTTCAAGCACAAGGAGGTTTGATGCCAGATTTGGAGTTTTAACAGTTTCTTTTTTCTTGATTAAAACAAACTTGACTTTCATTCCCCATGATTCTATCTATCTGGGGGAAATGTTATTTTCTCTAAAGAACCAAATAGAGTGTGTCTGTCTACCTTTATTAGCTTCTACTGATCAGAAAACAAGTTTTTACCACACAGCACAACTCCCTAAGGTTCCCTGTCCCTCCCTGCTGTTTCTGTTAACTTTCCCATAGCTTGTTCTCTGATATGAAGTCAAATTTGACAAACCCAAATTTAGCAATCAAGCATGCATATGTATATGATCTATGTAACTAGACTTTGACCTCCACAATTGTAGGCTTAGTTTGCCTGTGTACAAATTCTCTGTATTTCATGTTCATTTTTTTGTATTGGATATGCTCTTATATAGATTTTCAAAATTTGAATGATGGGCTTAATTAACATTCCAGCCCTTGTGGGTTAGCCATCTGTATTAATCTGCCTTAAGAACAACTTTGATCTTTTTTTTTGTTCCTTCAATTATCTGAAGTCACAGACTATTAATATTGTACTTAACCCTCCTTTAAAGCCAACTGACACTTAAGGCGGAGTGTTTCTCATTCATCTCCTTGGGCATACATATAAAGGCATGCACTGTAAGACTTCATGAGATAAGAATTTGTTGGTTTCTTGTGTTTCCCTGAAGGACTGGTGTATTGCCTCAGCAGCTATTTTGTCTTTGGTGCTGTCAAGACAGACTCCTTCCTTATTAAAATAAAGTCTTCCACTGTTTTTGTCTGAGGTGATGTCTGGTCCTTCTCCCCCCGCCCCACTGCTTTTGATAATCACTTCTGTATATCCCACTTGCTGAGACACTAGATTTTTCTGGTTCTTCCTAATATACACAGAGACCTAGTTCACATATACACGCCATCACTTGAGAACTTTGTGCTTCAGCTTTGATGTCTAGCTGCTAAATGTATGAACTCATGAATTGAGAAGCACTGTGCTTGAGGTAATGTGGATGCTCTGTGATATTACATCTTTAGGGTCTGTTGATACATTAATGACATATCTGATATTGTAATCAAATATCATGTACAGCCTGCAGTCTTGTGGCATTCCAACTTCAGTCACTGGAACAATAAAAATTAGTTTTTTAAAAATTACAATTTTTAATTTTCTACATAGTCTTCCATAGGGAATGATTTACAAATCAATATACAAAAAAAAGTAGGAGTTCAAACAGGAGCCAATAAGAGAGGGAAAGTGGCTATATAGCTCTCTATATAAATATATACATAATATACAAACACACACATGCTGGATATTGCATATATGACATGTATATACAAACAGTAACATATACATGGTGTGTAAAGGTATTTCATCATATATTGCTTAGCTTCAATGTAGGACAGGATCTTGATATGATATTGGATACAGTAGGATCAATGGTAAGAACTGCAGGAATTCAGTACTTGTATTGGATGAACCTGATTCAGTCAAACAACTACAAAGATGACAGTAGCATCCTGTTTCATGTAGTTATAGCTACCAGTGAGACTCCAACACAAGTTATATGACAGAAACCATGGAGCTTTAAGTCTTCAGTCAATTCCTAATTCTCTCTTTCCCTCTAGCTCAGTTTCTCTTCTGTGTGCCAGCTGGTAGCTGTCCCCTTATCCCACGCCTTCCCTCTATGTCACCAGGTTTCTCTTCCTGTCTTCCTGCTCAGTTCCACATATATTGATATGTTGTTCCTTTTGTAACTTTAACCCTTTATGGTTCTGTAGGGGTATCCTATCTCAAAGAAAGATGAATAGAAATAGTCCCTTGTTGTGATACAGGAAAATGAACTGCACCATTTATCTCAGCCAGAAGACCCTGAAGTAATTACGCTGTAGATGGTGCCAGTCTTAACAGGGTGACCTGTGTGTGGGGAAGACTAGTGCTTATTTTCCTTTGGTGACCTAGCAAAACTGAGCAACAACTAAGCAGAAATAAATCTTTCCTGCCGCTGGTTGTGCATCTCTCTCAACAACTAGTTGGCCTGAGTTTTATGAGTGTGATGTTGATAAAATTACAATGGTGGATGATCTACCTGGAATCTCTTTAGCCTGTACCATGTAACTTGTAGGCATTTTTCATACTCTAAAAACAAACAAACACCTGAATGACTCCTGATAATGGAATTCACATTCTAAGCAATATATGTGAAGAGAATGGAAATACAGGAAGTATTTGTATTTTTTAAACATTTGCCCCTTTAGGAAAGCAAGATAATAACAGTCCCAGCTTTAAAACAAACATTGGCATTTGCAGTGTATTGGTCCCCATGGCCACTGGAAGGCCGTGACCTTGCCACATATATGCGGCTTCTTTTTTACATCTAAACGATCTCTTCTAACCACTAGGACTCACAGTAGTAGTTTTCCCATGTTTTTAGATGACTCTGGACTGTTTTAGTCTTGGGAGCGGACTTTTTCTAAACAGGAAGTAAACAAGATATCAACTTCCTATTTGAAAAAAAGGTTTAAAACAGCCGCCACCGCCACCCCAAGAACATAGTAGAATTCCCTCCTACCTCCCCAGTGCCTAGGCAGTTAGGGGCCAAACTTTCTCCACTCTGGTTTTCAAATCATGTTCAGAGACCAATGGTTGATGGTGTCTGAGGAATGTTTGATATTTACAGAGATTGAGGGTCTTAGAACTTTCCCTGCTGTAATATCTGTAAGGCCTGTACAACGTGTTTACCTCTACACAACAAGCAGGAGCAGAGCTTGCTTCAGGCAAAGAACTATCTAGCATAGCTTTGTGAATTTTGTTTCATTTCCCTATATTTAAAATGTTGTAGCAAATTTCTGACATGGGTCAAATAATTTTCTTGGCTCCCAGTTGCATGTGATGTAGACTAATCCTGTCAGCATGTTATTTTGTTACGAGGCATAGCTAAGATACAGTCCAGTTCTTTTAAAGTCAGCATCTGGATTCAAACTGCAGTATATTCCCCTGGATCAATTTTGCAGTGCCCAGCATCCTAATCTGTCCCTTTTTTTAAAAAAAAAAATTCAGAATGTTCTCTCCGCACATTTTGCCATGTTATGTATTTGAGGCTGTTCTGGGCCTAGGAGAGGACTTTAATCAGGGTTTAAATTGTTTCCTGAATGCTGATTAACTTTCCTGTTAGATGAAGGCTTGTTCTGGACCTAAAGCAGACCAGAAGACCCACCCACGCACCCCTCATATCTTTACCAAAATTAACTGTACACTCTCTAGGATGTATTTAGAGTTTTAAAGAAAAAAATATTCCCACCCCAATCTCCAGCAGTTCCTGTTCCTCCTATAGATTAACTCACCTGCACTTCAGAATTTCAATCAGGCTTCATATTGGTCAGGAAGGAATAACATGTAATATGAAGTCCACACTGAAAGCCAATGCTATTTACTGTTTTGGTGTACAATAGCATGCTCGGCATTTGGCAAGCCAAATCCCCAAGGCAGCAATATTAAATACAACTACTTGGGAATAAATCTCATTGAATTCAGTGGAACGTACTTTTGAGTAAACATGCTTAGAGTTGTACTATATTGTTCCTGGGTAAGCAGGTGGCTTCCTTTGATCTTCATCCTTTCTGGTAAATTTATTGTGGCAGTAAAGGGCAGCTATGTAAGTTATTTAATTTGTGAACATAGCAATCCTGCTGGGTTTGGTTTCCGAATTTGGTACATAAGCTGCTCTTTGCCAGCTTCATTACTAAAGGAAGAAAGTTCTTTATGTGGCTAATTACTACCTGGAAACCTGGCTGACGGCTGCACTGATTAATAGCTTATGTCAGGAATTCAATTATTTCCTAATTTATAACTTCATGTGAGACCTTCTGGAATTCAAGTGCTTCCTATTGCATTAGCTGCACCTTTCTTCTTTTGGGTAAAGCATAATTAGTCTTCCTATTACATATTAGCCAGATTTCACTGTTTCTGCATAAGGCCATGAGCCTAGCTAGCAACTGGGGAATTAAGAGTTCTGGAGTTCTGACTAAGTAGAACTCTGCAGTAACTATAATTATTAGACATGAAAAATCAACCTCAAGGGACAAAAAATGCATCTGAATTGTTTGTTAACATTCTTTATTTCTCCTGGGTTTCAGTCTTAAGATTCCTTTCCCAGCTCTATAACAGTTTCTCTAAAGGTAGATGTAGATAATATGGTTTGTTCTCTGACGTACTAAAGTGTTAAAAGAAATAAATCCCTTTAATAAGAAGGTCTTCATACAACACTAGACAAGTAATTAATGTTGATAGCTATGCCATCTCAGCAAGGAACAGAATATCAACAATAATTTGAGGTTTTCCAGCAATTTTATGCTCTTAAAATGCAATTCCAATGTGTTCATTTTGGAAATGAGTCCATCAAAATTATAGCAAAAATTTAATGTATGCCTTAACTGCACAGTGACTTTAACTGACAACAGTGGGAGTCAAGCTTGTGAATTGCCCTATGTTACTATGAGCTCGTGTGGTGTGGTGGTTTAAGTGTTGAACTAGGACTCTAGGAGACAAGGGTTCAAATCCCCACTCAGCTGTGGAAACCCACTGGGTGATCTTGGTAAATCACACTCTCTCAGCTTCAGAGGAAGGTAATGGCAAACTCCCTCTGAATAAATCCTACTAAGAAAACTTGTGATAGGTTGAACTTAGGGATGCCATAAGTCTGAAATTACTTGAATGCACACAACAGTTCCACATTAGAACTAGTGGCTCCTTCAAATGAGATGGGAAGGCAAGAGGTATAACTTCTCCTTTGTAATTTATACCCATAACCTTACAAAGAAATTGGATACGTTTACAGTTAAAAGCTCAATTCCAGAAGCTAAAATATACTTTTATTGTCTTCAGACAATATGTCAAGATTTTATGACTGGTGCTTAAATTATTATCATTGTGTAATTGGATCACAGTATATGTAATGGTTGCCTTTGGGTGCAATTTATGCTGTGTTGGAGTTGCAATAGTGCATAAGAATATTTCATAGTGGGAATCTTTGGCTTATGATCAATAAGTCTGTGTCTTGCCTTTCCCTTGAGTATAGGACTATGTTTAGGCCTTAGATTTCTTCCTTGTAGCACTGGCACTTTTAAAAATTGAGAGTATTACAAAGCAGAAGAAATATTTATGTACTGTTTGTTCTTCAGTAGTCTGGACAAGGGTGGCTAGAGCTTCTTTCTTTAAACAATTTTTTATTTCATGGCCTCTAAGACTTTGTACTTATAGGCTCTGGTGGAACCAGGACCAAGATGAGGCAACTTATCCTAAGCAGTGAGCTACAATGAAAACTCTCATGGTATGGCTCTTAGAGGGGAGGGATTCCGGAATTCTGCTATTCTTGGATTTGATTCACAGACAGTCATGCTGTAATAACAGACCTTGGTTTGGGGTGCATTACTTTCCTGGGAGTTACATTTTAGATATCTTAGAATCATAGAAATGTAGAGTTGGAAGAGACCACACGGGCCATCCAGTCCAACCCCTGCCATGCATCTGCAGCCTGGGTAGCTAAATCATTCCTAAAAAAAAACCCCTAGGGTCTATGAAAAATGCAGCCTTCTAAATTGAAGGTCAGCCCTCTTTTGTAAAAGCCTTCAGATATTCTTTTGCAAAGCATAATTGATGGTATATCTCATTACAGAGAGTGAGGAGGGAAGAGACAGTGATGGTTGGTTCTATTTATGTTTTGGCAGGGACAGTGGTGTCTAAGTACTATCGTATTAGTCATAACATCATTCAAAATGATACCTACTCTGTCGGCTGTGCTAGGGTAAGACTCTCCAGTTTAACATCCCATTATGATTTGCTGTTGGTCCCACACAGTTCATCAGGGGTCAAAAGTATCCCAGAAAACCAAGTCGTGATTGGTTAGGCACCACAGCAGCTTCTGGTTTTGCTGTAGTCTGGCTGTGCTATGCAGTAGTCTGTCTTCTTGTTAAAAGGATTTGAGGATTTGAACTCTTCCGTAGTTTTAACTCTGCTGAGGAATACTCTGCAGCACACTGCTGCAGGAGAAGAGATGATGCTCCAGCAAGCAATACCTTGCAGGCAATTAAGCCCCGTTTCCAGAGGAAGCAACAAACTGGGTTGCCCTTTTCCCAGAACAGTCATTGCCCCCAAGTTCTTGGTGGCTACAGCGTGATGTCTTTGCATAGGTTTTCCACTGAGGGAATTTGCATTGGGTCTGGGAAGCTGGCAGACTGTTTATAAGTGAGAAGTGAAGGCTGGTGTAGGCGGTGTGGGAAACAAAGCAATCCGAAGGCTGCTCCTTGTTGCGTCCCTGTTTTCTGATGCAATTAGCAGCTCATCATCAGCAAGGTAGGAAAGGTGGGTAGAGTAGCCACTGTCATATCCTTTCAAACCTGCTTTTTGTTGGCATGGAATGAGAGTCACAGAAGGGAAGTTGTAGGCATCTAGGATGGATGAGCAGCTCGATGGCACTCTAAAGATGTCTGGTGCCTCAAACATGTGATCCATGTCAGAGAAAGCAACAAGGGCCTGAGTAGAGTCATATGAGCTCTTCTCTGTGTCCTCAGACATATAGGACTGGGCACAGCTCCCCTGAGCCTGCCTCTTCTTCCTCAGTAACCGCAAGTCATCTCTGAAATGGGGGTTAAAGAGCAGATAGAGCAGGGGGTTCAGGCAAGCTGGCAGAGGAAACACCACCAACAGCACAGACTTGATGACTTCAGGGGTGATGAAGAAGAGGCTGAGCATGGAAGAGAATGTCAGGAAGGCCACAGGGCAGTAGAGAAGGCAGTTGGTGAAAATGAGCCAAGCAACATGCTTGATCATAGCACAATCCCATACAGAGTCAAACTCACCTTTCAGCAGGTTGCAATAGAGGCAGATGTATGTCCCGGTGATAATGAGGAAGCAGAGGGTGTTTACCAACACCAAGGTCACCATGAAACCCAGGACGGAGGGCTTCCCTTCAGGAAGTGGGTAAGGTAGGCAGAGAGGGGATGCCCCATATTCTCCGACAGAGAAGAGAGGCAGCATTGCAGCTACCAAAGAGAGTGCCAGGCAACTTAGGGCACCTGCCTTGACAGTGCCAAAGGCTGGTACCTTTCCATATGTCCGCATGCATGACACCGAGAGACTGCACTGCACAGTGGCCAATGTCAGGAGGAGAATGGAAGCCTCTGAAGCAAAGACTGACAAGAATCCAGTCACCTGGCACCCAATACCTGTCTCCCATCTAGCTCCATATTTTGCAAAATGACCAAAAGTGAATGCATCTACAAAAGCCAGAATAGCACAATACAGGCCTGTCAGTATGTTGGCACCAGCAATAGTGCCAATAACAAACTTGATGGGAGAGAGATAGCCAGGTGAAGCAAAGACAACCACCGTGACTAGCCCATTGCACAACATAGAGACCAATGTGATCAGCCAGACCCCGAGGCGGATGACCCAGCTCTCAAATAGGTGATCACAGGGCTTAAAAGGACCTGAAAAGGAAGGAGGCAGCAAAGTTACAAAATTGTATAGTAAAGATGTTGCAACAAAGCAGGTTACACAGTACCTTGCAGAGCTTCAGCTCAAAACTGAGACATGTTAACATTTTTTCTTTACTTTGCATTTAACAGAAAATAAAGCAAAAGACATTTACTGAATGCTTAAGCTGAGACTAAATCCTGTGAATATGTTCTTAGAAATAAGGTGGCTCACTGCACAAGGCAGGCATAATAATAGTGCTGCTCTCTTAGACTTGTTGCTCAATAGCTGCAACAGGAGGCTTGGAAATTAGCATTCAAAGGACAAAGGGCTTATTTGAGTCTTATTTTTTAATCTTTTAATTTTTTTAAAAAATACATATCATTTATTATTGTACATTTCACATTGATATGGATACCATTTAATACCAGGTTGAATTTCATTTGAATTTTACACAGATACCCTAAATTAAAAAAAATGAGTCTTATTTTGAGAACTAAATGGGACACAAAAGACTCCCCTTTGGAAATCTTCTTCTAACCATTTGTAAGATTTTGGCCAGCACTGAATCATTTTCTTTAAGGCAGTAAGGGCCAGAAATATGTTTTGTTGAGAGAGAGAGAGAGAGAGAGAGAGACAGGGGTGCTGTTTTGTTTTGAACTATATAAACATAGGTTGGGTGGAAAATGAGCTATTAGGATAACAATTCTGAATGCAGAATTCAGTAACATAGCTGTGTTAGTCTGGATTGGTATGCAAAGGAATACTGTAGCATCTGATGAAGTAGATTGAGTCCACAAAAGCTTATGATACAAACTTCTTTTTCTCAGTCTCAAAGGTGCTACATTATCCCCTTGTAGTTCTAAATGCAGTGATATATGTAATGTTAATCAGGGATCATCACAGAACTAGTATTTTTTGAGTAGCTTTGTACTTTCCAAGGACCAAACAAATATATTAACAGTCATCACACTAAATGAAATAAAGCTTTTTATCAGTGATGTCTGTATTTTAGCAATATTTCTTACCAGGGCTGGGTGTACACTGGATGTTGGGGTATAACTTTGAATCATCAAGTTCCAACTGGAAGTCGTCTATATCCAAGTCATCTAGATAGTAATACAGAAAGAAAGACATCACAGTTATATTAATGCTCATTTTTGTATTGTGACATGCCACTTAATTTCTTAAAGTCACAGCTATTAAAATCCAGTTTGGGAGAAATCCATCTTTGTTATCCTTTTTCCACATCTCGATCCTGTAATTAGAGCAGCAAGGCTCAGAAATGTGACAGTTTGTGCTACAAAACTTAATATCATATATCATAAATTTGTTTTCTTAAAACATTTGTCTCCAACAAAACCCAAACCCATTCTTATTATTTTGAGGGGTGCATCTGCCTCATGATTTCAGAATCCATAAAAATATCTGCTGAACATTCAAGAACATTTTCCACAGATTAAATCTGTGAGTTTGTACTCTCAGAGGGACCACAGTTACACTGTCACCAAACTGTTAAGTACCAACTGCTGTTTCAGTGTTTTGTTGAATGGCTGATATAATTATGGCATCAATTATCTTGTTGCTAACACATCTAAGATGAGTATGTTTGTTTGTTTAAAGCATTTGTGTATCTTCTCAGCCTCCTGAGATTCCCAAGGTGATGCACAATGGATAAAAACAATTTAAAAATAGATAAAAAGCTTTCAAAAACAGACTTAAAAACAGATTACAAACACTAGTTAAAAATAATTTAAACCAAATAGTGGACAGAGCAAATTTCAGGGACCAAAGGCCAGACGAAACCACCATTTTAGCTACCTGCCAGAAATTCAAAAGAGAAGGAGCCAGCCTGAATCCTGTTGGGAGCAGTTCCATAGTTGATATACTCCGACAGGGAAAGCCCTGTCATGTGTACTCACCAACCTAGCCTCGTGAGAGGGGGGACACTTAACAAGGCCTGCACTATCTACTACAATCCAGGAGTAGAGGAAGAGGGAAAAATGCTTTCTAGTTCCTTCAGATGATTCAGATGAGCCTCTCCCAAGTTACGGCTATGGCTGACCCAGTATTTTGCTCCTTGATTACTATGTTGAAGCTGCTGTGTTCTGTTGAAGTCGGTGTTGCAGCTTACCTTGTGCATGTAACTTCATGTTTCTTTAAATTATTCAGACCTGTAGATTTGGGCACCAAGCAGATCTGTATTCTTAATTCACTATTTCTGGAATGCTTTCCTGAGGTAATTTACAGAGATTTTAATGGGCAGTGCTGGGGATCTGATTAACAGAGAAGAGGGCTAAAGCTAGAAAAACATCTTGCTGTTTAGGTTCAGAGACAGGAAAAATTGCACCTATGGAATTTCTACCCATAGAATGAAAGAAAGAGAGAAAGAAAGAAAGCTGACTCTATAGATAGACATTCTGTTTGTCAGGCAGCTGTTAAAGACACAGAACCTGTGTCAGGCAAAATTATGACAATCCTACAATTAAGGATTCCTCTCTTCAGTAGCTGTTTTCTGTTTTAAACAGAAGTTTCATACAGTATGGAATTTATAATATTTCCCCAAGGAATTTTTGTACAAAAAATAAAATAAAATAAAAATGATGAATGTCTGTGAGCTATACTGCCCATCGCTAATTCCTTCCCGTTGCAGGGAGCCCAGGTAGATCCAATCTAGGCTAGGAATATGCTGGCATCTGGAAGAGAATGACTTGTTTCCCAGTAGTCTAGACAGCTGAGTCTTTTCTGTTTATTTTACTGGAGGTGTCAAGAACATGATTTGGACTGTCTTAGCAAAAAGGTGCATATTCTTTTCCCACAAACATCCTGCCATCAAAACAGCCTGGTTGTACAAAGGTAACTGCACAGAGCTTCCATTGAACGTGCAAATGAAAAAAAAAAATCCTACTCTGTGTACTGCTAGATGCAGGGCAAGGCCCAATGGCATAGCATAAAAGCCATGTAGAACCTATTCCCTTGGGCTACATGAATCCTCTCTGTTCTTTGCTTTTGAGTGACGCAAAGATTTTCCTGGAAGGAATGTGAGCAAATCAGTTCATTCCATCATGGGCAAGAGGATGCCTGCCCACGCACAGAAGACACATTGTGGGTAACAAACCAACCTGTTATTTGAGACATACTCTGTGAACTGCTGCAGTTGGACTATGAAGGACAAAATTGTCATATCTCATGCAACACAGCAGACCTGGAAGCTGATGTTAGCATGTCACACCTCTGATAGAAAAATAGGAATTGGCACCTATACAACAATGTCCTAAATGGTAAACATTTTTCAAGAGAGTTTGCTGTATAGAGCTGCTGTTATCTCACTTAAAAGTGAAGGTAGCAGGAACTGGGAAGCAACCTCAAGGCAGGATCCATGACCTCTAGGAAATTGCCCATTAGAAAATTTACCTTCAATAGGAGAAAATTCCAGGGGTGAGGAAAATCAGAATTCTCACATGTAAAAACCATCTATTCCGTAATACTTTGTTGTTCTGTCTGCCTTCATTTCCTACTTACGGCAAACCTAAGGCAAACTTATCACAGGGCTTTCTGAGCACTGAGAGTGTGTGATGTGCCCAAAGTTACCCAGTGGGTCTCCATGGCTGAGTGGGAAATTGAAAGCTGGTCTCCAAAGTCATAGTCCAATGCTCAAATCATTACACCATGCTGGCTCTCTTCCACAATGCACTCCCTCCCAAAACAGAAAAGGGGTTTTGGTTCTACTTTTTAAGGAACTTATATATAAGCTTATACTTAAATGAGGAGGCTGTTTAATAATAGAAAGCATCAACCAGACTGCAGTGGCAGCTCTAGGCTGCAGATGGTACAGCTTGGAGGCCTGCCTTATAAAATGCAGGAAGGTATCCTTCCTTTTCCAATAAATAGACTACTGCTTCACATGCCAGGACATAATAACATAGACCAGGAGATTTTCTCCAGAGGATGAGAAGATGGCAAATCTCCTCTCCCTTTAGTATTCTGTGTCAAATGTATTTTTCATTTCAACTAGAGCATCTTGCTCTTGACAGTGTGTGTGGGCCATGTGTTTATACAGTCATGTCATGCAGCAAACAAACAATCTAAGCTGTGGTTTCGGAACCAGATCCACCGGTGTTTTTCACATGCAACTTCCAGTTGCATAGAAACAACCCCCCACCTCCCACCACTGAAAAGTTTATGCCTGGGAGCAGGAATAGATTAAGCTGCCCCACTTTGATCTCCACTATGCAGAATCTTTCCCAACATAAACTCAGACTCCTTCTCTAGTTCCTTGCAGTGTACCAGACGTAGTCAGTGGTTTAGACTAGTCACAATGACTGAGATAATAATAAAATGCACAATGGGTGTGACTGCAGTTTGTTCCAAAACACTGGCAGTGTGGGTCTGCTTTCCTTCCTCCATGTGCTCCTTTTTGTAGCTTTACTTCTCTTTTAGCAAATTCAGAAAAAGCTTAAAATACAAAATTGGTCTTACAGTGATTGTCAGCATGGCCTGGAAATAGTCCCAAGGTCCTCTTGGGGCCATCCTCATCCTCAGGGCTCATATCCTCCAAATCCCACTGACTGGAAGCTTTAAAGAAGTTGCCACATGCTCCATAGGCACAGCACTGGTAGGCATAGGGCACCTCCAGGACCCTGGGAAGGAGAATAAATGGGTACCAGTTACTTGACTATCTTTCCCATTCTACATATGTGGGTTTAGAAATTCACACTGCAATAAAGGTAGCCTTCTTCATATTGAACATAGGAAGGAACAAGGCTATGTGGAAAGCTGGGGAAATGCAAAATACTTTTAATTGTTTAATCCCTTCAGTAGTTGCACAGAAGAAATTTTTGCACAAAGAGCTTCTCATGCAGTCTTCAGAAAAATTCAAACTGAGGATACTCCTTCTTCTACACAGCTGTTCAGTGTACAAGAGTCCAACCTCCTAAGCACAGTGTGTATGTGTGAGCAAGAACCAATGTTCATATTTTCATGATTTGGTTTAATGGGCAGCCAGCATAGGATGGAAACAAAAAGACATTTTTTCCCCTTAGGCTGAGCACCCAGAGTTCCTGGAGCAGCCAACGTGTGAGCAAAGGCACTGAACTGGGTTGTGTGGTGGTATCTAAAGACTCCCTACTTGCATACACACTAGACATTGCTGGCATTTCTGCCTCTGTGTTCTGAGCCTTATGGTACATTGTCTTAGCTGTTTACTCTCACCGCTCCAAGCAGCTCATTAATCCACAGCAGACAAGACATGGCCACACAAATAGCATTTACTGTAGGAAGGCTGGATGTCATTAGCTGAGGTTGGCTTTTGCAAAGGTTTTCCGCTCTGCTGAGCCCCAGGCATGAGTCCTCTGCTTTCAGGGCCTCTGCCTTGTGCACAAGTTTAGAGGATGCCAACGACAAGACATTCAGTGGCTCATCAGTTTCTCAAGGCAGTGATAGATTCAGAGTGTGAGCACTATGGCATGCTTGCTCAAGCCTCTGGCTTAACAGAATTACATGGAATTGTCTGGTAAACATGGGCAGCAGAAGGCAGATTAAAGCAAATAAATAAAGTGCAGCCACAGACAGAGAGAGAACACTTTGTGGAGCTAGAAATCTGAAACAAAGCTCACCTTATCTTGGGGAAGCTTTCTTTACTGAAGGGTTCAGACAATGCTGGGTTGCCTTTGAGCTTCAGATGAGTCAGTCCATTCAAACCAGCCAACGGCAGTGTCACCAGCTGATTTTCAGTCAAATCTCTATAGGTGGAAAAACACAGGGGACACTGTGAGGGTCCCAAGTGCTGTGTTTCTCACAAGATTTTATTCCAGACAATTTAGTGTTTCTGTAATTAGTGTTTTAAACAGGATTTGTGTAGCATTTTGTTACATTTTATTTTCATAAGTTACTCCACATAAGTTACTCCTAGATAAGTACTCTGGGATATTGTTAAAAAGAAAGAAAATAAAATAAAAGATTATTTTCCTCTTCTTCTGTTCAGATTCAAGTGCTGAATACATACACAATTTGGAATGCTTGCAAAAAGTTATAGCACATGTCTGAACTATGACACCATATCTCAATGTGAATTATAATTTGTTTTACATGTTGTATTATATCTATACCCAGGAAAAATGCAGAGGTTGGGAGTAACTAGTTATCCATTGCTTCCTGGGGTTGAAAGTAACTACTTTCAGACCATTCCTATCCCCAGGAAAAACTTCAATCTGAGAGTTAATGAATTAGAAATTACTTCCTCCTATGAGAGTCACTGGTGTGATGTAGTGGTTTGAGAGCTGGACTACAATCCTGGAGAACAGGGGTCAGTTCTCCACTCAGTCCTGGAAACCCAGTGGGTGACCTTGCGCATGTCACACACTCTCAGCCCCCCAGGTTTGCCTTAGGGTTGCCATAAGTTGGAAATGACTTGAAGGCAGACAACAATAGCAACAAACTTCCTCTTATAATGTTGTTTGACTACATCTGTGACTTAATATGGGATAGCTTCATACTTTCTGTAGTGCAGCAAAAGATGAGGAACAAGGGGGTATACATTCAAAAATATCTGCTTAGCTTTGAAGCTTGTTGGGTTTGAGGTTTATTGGTCATAGGCCAGTTACCCTTTCTCAGCCACAGATGGTTGTGCGGATATAATAGCTAATTTCACATACATCATGGTTGTATATGCTAGTACAGCCTATCTTATCAGTTCAGTTGCAACAAATGGTTTTAGACCACAGTGGTCTCTCACTTTGCTAATGGTGGAACCAACAATGTTTGTGTACTTGCTATACAACAGAAGTCTACACACTCTGTCCCATAAGAGAAATAGGCACTCTTCCTGACATACCAAAACAAGGTCACAGGGACCCATATCATGAACATATCAATTATGTATCATCAGTCCAACTTACAGTTTGACAAGAGAATTGAGAGTTGCAAAAGCCTCAAAATGGATACGTTGAATGCAGTTCCAACTCAGATCTCTGCAGGATAAGAGTACAAACAATGATCAAAAAAGCATGCTGAGGACTCCGTAAGTGATGAGTCTACAGACACAGGTCCTTTTGTTACTTTCAGAATATCAAGGTGTCTTTTAATACAGTTGTGAGAATGATTTTCTTGTCAGAAAGGGCAAATTCCTTTGTTTTCCTGAATACAACTCTGTCCTCATGAAGATTTCTGGATTTCTGTCCTCATGAAGATTTCCTGAGTACAACTCTGTCCTCATGAAGATTTCCTACAGGTCTCCTTTTAGGCATCCCTAATGCCTCTGGGATGTTCTCTGAAAGCAGGTACTTACAGGAAAATAACTGTCATACAATTAGCATTTTTATAGCCTTGTCCACACTCTCTAGACTGGTATAATCTCAGGAATTACAGTGATGCTAACTGGTATCTGGAAACGTATTTTCAACAACAGGCCCACTTGCATCCCAGACTGTGTATGCATTCCATTTTCAATATGTAAACAATGGAGAATGTATCATTTGCAAGGCTGCTCTATGGAATTGTTGGGCTTTGTTGTGAGAGGCACAGATTCTCAACAGAAATATTCCCTGGTTTTGATTATTGGTGTGGTTTTAAATTGTTGTATTTTAAATTTAGCTATGGCTTTAATATAATAATCTCATTAACTGTGTTTTAATCTTGTGTAACTAACTGCTTTTAAAGTTGTATCTGTTTTTATCATGTTGTGAGCTGCCAGTCATGGGAGGATGGTGAGATATAAATCAAACAAACAAACAAGAAAGGAGACATTAGAGTTAGTATGGGCAAAGTATAAATACTGTTTCCATAAAACTTCAAATCTGTGAGTTTTAGAAATACTAGTTGTCTAGTTGCTCAATGACCCTCCCTGCTTTTTAAATAAATAACTAATTAATAAGCCATGAGGGGTTACAAAACGCCATTATCTCAGAAAATACATTCTTCGACCTGTAGCAGGAAGAACTATATAAGGAGCAAACAGGAAAGGAAGGCTGTGCAGGCTGGTGTGCTTTGAGGTTTCGAAACTGGCCTCTGGGAAAATTTTAAACAATACAAAGTGCTGCTGGAAGACCTGAGGGAAAATGAGTGGTGAACCTTTACTCCTTTGGTTGCTTATTAAAAAAATTATGCCTTGCCTTTCAGTCTCAAAGGCTGAAATATTTTGTAGAGCAAATCAGTTCCTGTTCCTGATATGCTTCTAACTCTGAAGAACGTAATATATTGCAAGCTTTCCCTTTGCCTCTGTGTGAGGTATATAATATGATATATATATATAGTGTGCGTGTCCATATCATATTTTATTTGCATCTGTTACTTTGCAGGCCTGGACCTGTGCCCAACATGTTGAACTATATACTCCATTTTCTTCTCATTTTGGGCTGGTGGAGGGAGGAGGAGATATCGTAGTAAGAATGGGCTGTTGTGTGTTCCATGAACTAGTACGGTCAATTTGTTTTGAAGGGATCTTTGTATAGCTGGATCTGTAATAATGCCTAGAGCAGGCTACATTATACTACTCACAATCTCCTGATTCTTTTTCATTATAATAGATCCTCTTACAGTTCGTGCAAGCTGTACTTACATGGAGCGTAAAGCTGTGAGCTGCCCAAAGGTGTCTGCTCCAATTTCGTGGATGCAGTTGTGTTGAAGGCCACTGCAAAGACAGAGAGGCTGCAATGAGAGAAGGAGACTTGCTTCATAGAGTTCTCCATCTTCATTGGCAACAGAAGAAAGCACTCCTGCCATTAAGGTTATTTCCATTAAAGTTGCAAAAGGGTTCAAATTTCAAGAGGAAAGTGGATCAAGAAAGAAAACAACCCAATCCCACCCACCCCTTTCCCTTCATGCAGCCTTGGTCCTGGGACAGTGCCCCTTTCAAATCAAAAGCTTGCTTGTTATGGGCTTTACAAGCATCAATTTTATTTTATACCAGCTGTTCCCAGGCCTCCTCGGCATCTGCTCCTGCTACGGAGCCTGGAGGGCTTAATGTCACCACCTGGTGCTCCTACCCATGGGAATGTCCTCTGTGAGGGGTAAAGGAAGAGAAACACTGGGGAAACAAAGATTCAGTGCCTTCTTAACACTTGTGTCTTTTTGCCCCAGCTTTCTTAATCTGATCTCATTCAAGATACATGACAGTCTCAGCATTCATTACTTAGTTATTCATTGGAGTTAGAAACTACTTTTCTTCCAGTGAGGCCACGGTTGTGTACATGGCTCTCCTCTCTACTTTATCTGCACAGTAATGGGGCAGGTTGCATGTGAGTGGTCCAGAGTCACTCAGTGCATTCCATGGCTCAACAGGGGCTTCAAAATAGACCTCCCAAGCCATCTCCCTGTGCTCTAACTGCTACATCACATGAGCTTTCAAAATGGCTCATGATGTTGTCATGCAGAAAGTTCAGTGCTGGCCACAATCCAGACTTTAAACCCTTGGGAAAGTCCTGACTAGGTGCCTGTACTCCATGATCCACCTCTCCATTGTTCATCCATTCCCACAGATTGCATAACAGACTGGGAATGCCACCACAACTTGCCCCAAAGCAGCTGTTACTCACATTTCTTCCAGCCTCTGGCAGTAGTGGAAACTGGGCAGCTCCTCAATTTGATTGTGTGAGAGCTCACTGTGAGGGGAAATAACAAACATTCAAACAAAGCGAGCTTTCTTGAAGACCCTCTTGGAAATTATCTGGCACAGAGGAAAAGAGTGGGTGACCTCAGGCTATGCAGGTGGTAAGGCAGGAAACCAAAACCAGGTTAATATCTGCTTTGTACCCACCTGATGCTTGGCACCAGTTCCTTCATTCATTTCTGTAGTCAGCTCCTGGTATTACTCCTAGATTACTCAAGCCTTCCTGTTTTCAAACTCCTTCTTTCTGTCTTTCCACTGCAACCAACTCATCAAAAAGCCCAAGATACAACTGACTTCTATTTTATGTTTTAATACATCAGGGTTGACATATGTAGCTATCTCTCACATGAAGACTAACAGAAAATAGGCTTCTATATCCTTAGTAAGTATGGTGCCATTTTATCCCTTTCAGCTGTTTTGTATGTGAGCTGAGGAGTATGCAAGAACTCTAGATGTCCACAATTTTCTACTCCAGCATTTCTTTCACCTTCCACCAAAAGCATATCTTGATTTTAATTTTGGGTGATTCATCCTACCACCCCTGTTTCTTCCTCACTCACTCTTATACAGTAAACTCAATCCAGTATGGCCTGATACTGGTGTAAGTGTGGCATTCAGAGACTAAAGTTGAGATCCAATTGACCACTTAGGGAAATGAAGTCTGTAAGTGCAATTCCCTTATTGCCGGTTCCTGGAATGGAGAAACAGCAGAATGGAAAACATACCAAAGCTGTATAATAGATGCTTGTGCTTGACTTGGCCATCTACAGGGATCTATGACTGTTGTGTTGCTGATACACACACCACTCAAGATCCTTACTAGGGGAGAAAAATGCATAAAATTTATAACTTACAGAACACGAAGACTTGGCAATTCTTGACACATTCCTTTGGGAAGCAAGCGGATTCCAGCTCGTGTCAAGGTCCTGTAGGAACGAACGTGAGTTAATAGACTTAGACCATTCCTGTTAGTACTTGGGGATACCACTAGGAAGGAATTAAAGGGAATGTAGCACATGGCAAGAAGAAATCTATTATGTCTAGGGTGAGGGCAAGCACAAATTGTTCTGTTAATGTCATCTAAGATTATGATGAAATACAAAGGTATGTGAGGATTACTACCCCACTGTTAATATCTCCTTTTTGAGTAAGGTGCTTCAGCATATGGAAGCTGGGTATCTGTGGTGAGGAAAACATTATTTGGACCCATTTCAGACAAGGGCAGAGCACTGGAGAGGTCTTTGTCACTCTGACTGACAATACAGATGAAAGACAGGCAGAATACTACCCCACTGAACTTCCTGGATCTCTCAGTGGCTTTTGACACCATTGGTCCACCAGCTATGCCAGGGATAATTTAGCCATAGTAGTATACTGGAAACTTTACAGTTAGGCTACAGTAAGGCAGTAGTCAAAGTGGAGCTGTCCTTGAAGATGACTTGAAAACTGAAGCTAATGCAAAATGCAGCAGCTAGGTTGCTGACCAGAGCACCATTAAAAAAAAATATATATAACACTAGTATTAAAGGAAATGCTTCCAGTATGCTTCCAGGCTTAATTGAGGATACTGATAATGACATTTAAAATCCTAAATGGCTTGTGACCTTGATCGTTGAAGGAGCACCTCTCCATAAATATATCTGCCCAAAGTTTGAGGTCTGCTGAAGAGGCCCTTCTCTGTGTCCCATCTGTCAGGACAATACACTATGGGAGGACATGGGAGAAGGACTCCTCAGTGACACACCAGATAGGGAACTAGATTGGCACCAAAGTTGCTGCCATTCTACTACCAAGTGAAAATGTGGTTGTTCAACTAAAGCTTTTTGGGGCCTAATTTGTTTTACATAAACCCTTATGTGTACATGGTTTTAAACTGTTGTAAAATATTTTAACAAGTTTTAATCTGTCTCTTTAATTTGTTAAACTATTGGATATATTTTTAAGCTTTTAATTTTTTTTATTGTTTACACTTTTAAATTAGTCAGGTTGGTTTTATTGTACACTGCTCTGAGATCTTGATAAAGGGCAGAATATAAATATTGTAATAAATATATAAATAAATTGAAGAAAGGTAAGGGAAGTGACTCCTTGACTGACCAGGTATGCTCTATGCCTGGTCAAATTTCTGGAATGATGAAGCTGCAACATAGCCAGAGCAGAGTTCTCAAATGATCTGAGGTATTCATTAAGGGAAACTTTGGCTGCTACAGCACCACTCTCTGAAAGCACTACCATTAATAAAAGTAGAGCATGCAAGAAAAGGTGTCGTTTGGACACTCCTTCAGCATTTTCCTTATAAATCTTCATGTCTTCCCATATCTAAAAAGCTGATCATTGTCCTTTACTGATTTGGATAAGGACAACATTGAAGCAATTATTTGTCAATCCCTTTAAAAAAATCCTCTAACAATGAGGCTAATGCAAAACAGTACATTATGTAGGTTTAGGACCAGGCAAATGAGATGAAAAGTCACTTTCCAGCTCGTCTTGTTATTCTTCTTGCCTCCTTTCAATAAATAAACAGATCAAAGCCCTGGAAGATATGGGTTGAATCCAGACTGATCTTTCCATTTTTCAGAAAGGCTGTTCCCATTCACAGAAGACACAAAATTCCAGCAAAACCTCCTTGCTGGAGGAACTGGGCAGGGAGACAATCAGCATTGATTTTCCCTTCAGTTCTCAATGTCACCTTTCAATGTTGCTGTGGAATATCTTCCACAGCAGTTTTTTGGGAGATACAAGAGACTCTGAAGAAAGGAAAAACCATAAAAATCATGTGCATACACTCTTTATGTGATGCAAGTAGACTACCACTAAGTTCTACTCAACTCCATGACTGCCTCCCTTAAGACAAGCATGGTTGCGGGAGGGATGGGGATGTATACAGTAGATGTGGGTTTAATACTCCTATTTCTTACATAATTTGGAGTAAAGGATTTCCAGCAAATGCTTTCTCTGGAATAGCCTTGATGTTGTTGTTATGAAAACCCCTGTTAAGAAAGGAGACACCAGAATGGTTAAGAGGTAGAACAAGGAGCATTGACTAAACATGGAAAGTCTTGAGATAGCTTTCCCCAGCATAAAATTTACTTCATGGAAATGTGAATCCTTCTTTTGGTCTTTCACATATGGCAAATGCACAGACTTCTGTTTCTCTGTGTATGCACTGTGCATGTGACCAATCATACCGCCCATATATAAACACATGTCCATTATGCAATACATAATCATCTAGGAAATAAACTTCTTATTCTATTTTAGCATTCACTCATTCTCTACGGAGCCCAAAGCTTTATCTTAGCCTCACAACAACTCTATGGGGTATGAGTATACAAATATGTGTGACTGTCTAAGATAAAAAGATAGTCTGAGACCTGTACCATTTAACAAAGCCAGCATTTTAACAAAATGGAACAACAATGTTTCTCTGACCCAACATCACAAACAGGAGTTATAAGCAGAATATACGCAAGCAAGCTCAGGGGGAAGCCAACAATAAGAATTCCAAAGCCCTGGTGTCCTGGGACCTCTGGTGTCTGGTGAGGACCAGGCAGCGGAAGAACCCCTGGATGGGTGGAATGTGCAGGAACTGGAAGCACTGAAACAGTCCATGCCATTCTCAAATTAAGACCATCTGAACATACTCTAAATGTTAGGAAACCTATTACACATAATGTACACCCATCTCTTGGGAAGCCAAATGATGTCTGTGAGGCATTTGTTGCCATGCTGGGGAAGAGCAAGCTGAATTTATGAGAGAAATGGTGAAAGAGGAATGCATATTAAGGTCTGGAATGTGATTCCTCTCCACATTAAAGCTGGTACCAGATTATTTGTTTGAGCATTACTCCTACAGAAAGTACAAGAAATATGCCTTACAGCTCTTGAAGTCGTCCGAGTGTCCTGATGGCTACTGGGAATTCCACCAGCTCATTATAGTTTAGATCCCTGAGAGAGAAAGAAAGGCAAAGCTGTCATTAAGAACATTGTGAAAGCTGTGTGTGACACATTCAAAAGGTCTGGAAACTTGCTTATTAAGCATTGGTGATCTAGTCACCAATGTATGGAAGAACAGTTTCAAAGGGATGCTATTATAATCTCAATTTTAGGAAATTCATCAGGCCCAATTCCAGGGACCCTTCAATGGGTCAGTGCTATTGTTCTCTTAAATCCAAAGCATTCTCTATTTAATGTACTTCCAGGATGATCTGACACTCTACAATCTAATCCTGCACTCACCATTACCTCTTAAACACATCTGCAATAGAAAACGAAATGAAGAGAAAATTCTTTGGTGCTTTAATTTTTTTTTTCTTTACAGCTTTCATTGCTTTTCTTTTTCCTTTTTCCTTTTTCTTCCCACACCACAGGTGAATAATTGTGGTCTTTCCACACATTTTGGACCCATAATCCAAACAGTTCCTGTAGTCCCTCATAATCAGCTATGCTGTTTGGAACTGTTCAAAGTTATAGGCCAAAGACATCTGGAGAACCACAGTTGCCTATCCCTGCCCAATAAAGAAGCAGCAACAGCAATTTGTTAGTTAAGCAATAGCCACTGCCTTTATGAGGATACAGCAGCTCTTGCCAGGGTAAGTAACATGGGAAATTTAGACAAAGCTTGGTAATCCAGGGCAGAGCCAAGCAAGTGAGTCCTGCAAAATATGGCTCCATTTGCTTTCAGTGGCTGAATGCATCAAGTAAAACAGATGGAAGGGAACTGAAATCCATGTCCATCCCATTCATTAGGAAGATCACATGTGAACTTGTTAGAGTTAACAACTTTTGTGTGACTACATTCACAATTTTTAGTCTGCATGATTGCAGATTTCCTGTTTGTTAGGTTTATCCTCACCTTCTCTTTGCATCAGCTTAACTGTGGCCATTTTCTTCTTCTCCTTTCCTCCATTAGACTATGTATTTGATTATAGATAAGTACTATACGTAAAATTATTTTTATGTTTTACAAAGAAAACTAAGCTTGCTTCTTTTCTATGCCAGACCCTGTGTGTGTGTCATTAGACATGGGGCTGGTTGTTGTTTAAGACAGGGATTCTTAACCTTTTCTTCACCACAGACCGTTTAAATATCTTTTGTTGCCAAAGGCCAGCAAGATATAACTCTAAATTTAAAACTCTAAACTGTACCAAATATTTATTTAAAGTTGCTCATCAAGGGCCTTCAAATTTGGAGAGAAGGGAGAAATAAGGAAATGCATATACGCCTATTACAGTTTGAAATACTGTAATGAAATTTTGTACAAATGATGTCTATCACCAGCTGAAGATTCCTACACTTTGAGATCAATGTATGTCCAATTGTCTGTCTGTCTCCTTGCCTGCCTGCCTGCCTTCCTTCCTCTTTAACTGTAAAATCTCATAACATTTCTTCATGCCTTCACAGACTCCCTGTGAGTACCTTGCAGCTTCCAGGAGTCCAACAGCCCATGGACCACAGGTGAAGAACTGCTAGCTTAAGACACCTTGCAAACAATGCATCTACCATCTCCTATGCACAATGACCCCACACCCACATAACCTACCTTTTTCTCAGTGGCTGGCTGCCCCTTGCCACCCCAATCCATTCAGTGGCTGAGGAGGGGCCACCAACCTCCCTTCCAAAAAAAGAGTATGTTGTGTGCATAGGGAGAAGAGGAGGAAATGGAACTACACATGAAGTAAGATCTTGGCTATGATTCGTTCTTCTTTGGGATATTGATATTTTCTGCCTATACATTAAAAACCCCTTGCTGTTATTTTATTGTCTTTTTTCTGACATGCTATTTGTGTGGACACATCAAGCTGGACCAAAACCTCAGAACTGTAAAACACTCAGGCTGCTAGCAGATTTCAAAGATACTCAGCTAGCATGTATCTCAGATTTGAGGAATAAATCCCAAGGCATCAATCTGTTGGGAGCTGTTTTGTCAGAGGAAAATACGCCCAACATACTCATACGTCGAATGATTTTGAATAAGGAAAGCACTGAAAACTTCTCTACAGCTTCTAAGGCAAGGGAGAGGAACATTTGGTCCTCCAAATATTGTTCAACTTCAACACCTGATTATAGTTATGTTGGATACAACTGTTGGCAGCTATGGTCCAGCAGTATCTGTAGGGCTACATGCTCTGCATCCCTCTTCCAAGAGGTCCTGTCTGAGACTCCAAACATTCACAGGGAAAGCCACATGCTGTGTAGATTTATGTGCCACCCATCATTGGAACAGGTCAGTACAATTCACTCCAGACAGATCCATTTTTCCATTTACGTGGTAGTCTGTTGGATTTGAATTGTTGAATATCTTAGAATACTAGAAAAATTACTAGCTTCTGTGTGGATCACTTTGAAATGGTACTTAATGGCTCCTAAAACAATTACCACATGAATAGGACTGCAGATTAAAGAACAGAAATAATCATGAATAACCATGGAATTAAATGGGATTTGCAGTCTAATTACCAAGTAATGCCTAGCTTGACATACTCCCTCCAATCACTGCCCATAATGACCCTGTAACTCTTCTACATCCTTATCTATTGAAGGCAGGGCTAGACATGCCTCTTATTAGCAAGTGTAAAAAGCATCATATAATTAATCAGTGTCTAAAAGTGCTCAAATGAACTTATACAAAATGCTGTAGCACTTATATGTACATTCAGAGGCCACCATCCAACTCTGAATTAAGTATGATTTTTTTTTCAGCAAGGGTAAGCCCACTCAACTCTGTATGAGATTGTGGCCAGAAATATTTTTTTCTAGTTGTTTTTTTTTATGCAGTAGTCTTCTACTATATACTGCTGTAATTTCAAACATTGCTACTACAAAAATGTTTTTATAGGTGAGAGTAGGAACATCGTCCTCTTAAATGCATTATCAAGAAATGGAAAAGATCCACTTTAATGTTTTTGTCAGTGTGTAGTTTAATTTAAAAAGCATATATGGAAAATTTACCATCACATTTAAACATGTTTTAGGAGCACAGCTTAAGCAATGAACAATGTTTAAAGAAAAGATACAGAAATCCTGACTGAGGGTATAATACTCCAGGGCACAGAGAAGCAACTGAAGTGGGTGGGATGGATCTATGAGCTCAGGGGCCATTTTCTATATTAGGCAACTGAACATGAGCTGCATGTCCAAAGTGGGCAAAACAATAAGGAAGAGGTCTATGCATTCACTATTATCATATTTAGACTTTGATGGTACCTTGGCTTAGTTATTATTTACTTAATTATTTTATTTTTCATTATGATTTGCTAGGGGCTCGGCCAGATTGGTCTAAGGAAGCATGGGTTCCTTGAGTTTTGCTGGCTTTTGCTGGCTTTTGCTGGTTGCTGTAGCCCTGTATTTACTTATCCCATGCTTTTTAGGGGCCATTTGTAGCAATTTTTTTGGATCTGCACTAGAGTTCCTCCAAAGGTGTTTAAAACATTCTATGGCTTGAAAGGTAGATTTTTCTTCACTCATTTTGTTTTTAAAGAAAATAGTTTTAGAACAGTGGTCCCCAGCTTTCGGCCCTCCTGGTATTTTGGACTTCAACTCCCAGAAGCCCCAGCCAGCTTGGTCAACAGTAAGGTATTCTGGGAGCAGAAGTGCACAACATCTGCAGTACCAAAGGTTGGGAACCACTGTTTTAGAGTTATATTCCCATACTGCATAAGTGCCATTTCAATGATTCACTGTAATTCTTTGAGACAAAGAGAAAGCAAGAAGGACAAATACTTTTTTGTTTTAATATGTTTCAGCATTACAAAGAAACCCACTGGTGGAAATAAAATGTTGCCAGTGTTGGGAATTGCTAGAAAATAGTCCAGGACAACAGAAATGTCATTTGAATATTTTATAATCTCCTAAGAATGAGGAAAAAAACTCTCCCAACACATTTGCCCTGTTAGGAGGTACTCAAGTACTTGTTTATCCTTAGCTTCCATTATTTCCTTCCCTTCCTTCTTCCAGCCTATCCTTACTTTCTCCTCATCCTCACTTTGATTTCAGGATTATTTTCCCCAGCATTGAGCACCAAGAGCAACTTGGAGGGCCATGTGTTACCTGTCCCCACTCTAAGTGATTGACTTAAAGTAGGTCTGAGGAGAAAGAAGTGATTTGGCTGCTGTCATTTGAGCTCCTTTAAGGTTTCATTATATCTCTAGACTAGAGGAATTAGGGGAGTTGGTGGGTGATAAACTCAAAAGAAGAAGCAAGCAAGAAAAGGTCCCCTGAATCAGTGGTCCAAGAGGAACAGCAGGGCCCAAGGAAAAACAGAAGAAACAGTACCCCACAACAATAATGGGAAGATATGACTAAGGGCCTTTCCGCACTATTCCCCGGGTTTGCAGTTTAGGGAGAGGTATTTAGAATTCTCAGCCAGAAAGCAATTTGGCCTCAGTGAACTACAAACCCCAGAATTTCACAGGATTTTGAAAGTGGAATAATAGCACTATAACATTGTAGTGTGGGAAGGCTCTAACAGAAATTTTAAGTGTGAGGGAGCAGAAGAGGCAATTGATCTAAGAAATGAGAAGTGGAAGAGAGGAGACTAGTCCACAGCAATGACAAGATGGGAGAACATTCAGAAGGTGGAATCAAGCAGTAATGAATGCATTGTATTGCAAACGCTGGTGGCAAGCTTGCTAGATTAAAATTTCCCGAAATAATGGAACTTCTATGAAAGTGGGGAGTTATGAAAGACAGAGCATCTATTATGCAGCTCTAGTCCTCCAAACAGCTTCTTCCATGAACAGGAAGAGTCTGCCAATCCTTGATATGAGCCATGCTAGAAATGCTAGTAAAAACAAAGTGTCAACTGATAGCAGCATAATTAGCAACATGTAAGCCACTCATTTGCTCCTTCAGTTCCTCTTCCAAGCACTCTGTTTCAAGGGTTTTCTTTAATTGACAGTTTGCATATCAAGCACCATGCAAGTACATGCTGGCATTCTTCACAACGTTGAAAGTCTATCTGGGTAAAGCTGTGGTCTCTGCTTGGCAAAGAGAAATGTATTGCATTTTCCAGCATATCCTGCTGGATAGCAGAACCATCTCTGAACCTGATCTGGGAATGCCTTTGCTGGAGGGGCACAAGTTTTGGCAGACACAAACAAGCAGAGATGCACAAAAGACTTTTCTTAGAGTGTACTCTTAGGAACACCAGTGTTGGGCAACACACGCACAAAAAAACGAAGAGTCACTTGTGGAATAGTTGAGATTTAAGAGTGGGAGGCCTCAGGGAAGTCCCATAAACACATTTTATGAAGGAAAAAAAATGCAAGTATTAATGCACAAGGAGTATCAAGACACTGAAGGCACCCACAGATGGATGTGTAAAATGAGAAATAAGATATGTGGCATAAACACACACAGAGGCAGTACAATGAAAAGAAAAAGAGAATCTATATAGATGGAGACAGGCCGTAAATTCAGCCAGAAGAGCTTGGCCAAGAACCTATTCGTAGAGAAAGATACACCCACCATAGGTTAAAAATTAAAATTGAAAAGAGAGCTCTACTTTGCATGTGCAGATTCCTCTTTCGTCACTATAGAGGAGCTCAAGGCTGCTAGGTCCAATATGTAATTTTAAGATGTAATCTCTTATCTTTTTTTGTAATAGATCTTTTCTACAGTTAGGATTTTGGAATCCTTTCAGAATAATCCCTTCATTTCTTCTAGGTTAACCCTGTTCTTAATTTGCAGGAAAAAGGATACTAAAGGTCAAGTCTGTTCAATAACGACTCTCATAGATCTAAAAGACCTTCCACTATTAGTGATATATGAGACTGTTTCTACTTAATCACCAGTGAGGAATCCACATTCTAACTTTCTTTTAACACTTTGTGTTCTGGTTTAAAGGTCTGCAATGAAAATAGAGGTTAGTGCTTGTAAGCCCTTTATCAAGCGAAGCGTTGGACATATTGGTGTGCCACAGTCAGGGGCCAGCAACTGGGATTAGGAACTGGTTTCTGACCCTGGGGCCCTCTATGACACTGATACTCCCCCCTACCCCCCAACCCCCCCCCACAAAAGTGTGAAGTGGCTAAAAGCCCACTTCTGTTTATGAAAACTGGGCACAACAATTTAGAAGCTGGGGTTGCAATTTATTTAAAAGATGAATTCTAGTTTGGCAAAGGCAATTCACTCTTTCTTTGCCTCTGACAAAGGGCAATCTGGGGAGCATGGAAACGGGATTTATAGGTCACAAACAGCACTGGTGCTCACATGTGGCCCCAGGACCACATTTGAAACATCCCTGATCTAGACTTACATGTTTCTCTGTAGTTACCCTTGTGTAGGTGATGTCTGAACAAAGTGACTTCTGTTTAGTGCAAACAACTTTCGATTCATTTATGGGATGATCTAAAGATTTTGTGGGCCATAGAATAAATGCTTTTGATGTGATGTATTAACTGCAGCACCATGTAATATCACTTAACATGTTAACTTCAGTTGAACGCTGTTTTATTCCCATTTCACTTCCAGATTTCTTGTCTGTTTTGGAGCGAATCTTTGTGTGTTTCCTGCATCTGAGATTTTTCATCTTGGAACGGTAGGCTTCGTTTAAAAATTTTTTGTAATAAATGCTGAACTTGCAGAATTACAATCCTCTCCAAAACAGTTCATTCAATTCGGTGGAAAAGGTGATGAATCACAAAGCAGAATTGCAAAGTGCCTTACCTTAGCCTTTAGAACACTCTGGATATATGGCAATTCAAATACAAAACAGGCAAAATAGAACAAGCCATAGGCTTAATGTGAAGCAAATTTAAATTGAAGAAGAAAAGTTTTGCAATATTCCTGAAAGAGACCCAAGTGTTGCTTGATTCTTCAAGGGAGCTTTGTGGCAGCACTTGATAATACCTTCATCTAGCTTCAGGATCTGGTATTCACTTTGCTTTTTGTAAGAAATCTAACGTCCACAATTAGACAAAGGGAAATAGTGGGTAGGAGCAGAAGGCATAAAATAAAATAGGCTGTCTCTGTATAGAAATGTAGAAGATATTCTTCTATTCCAAGTTTATGTATAACTTATAAAACTTATCAGATTTATAAATCTGCACTTTTCAAGATTCTGTAGTTTGGTTAGCAACTTGGAAAAATCAGCACAAACATGCTGACTAAGGAAATGTGCTCATACAAATATTTATAGGGAAATTATATACAGAATATTTTATACTAAGGAAAAACATTTGTCCAAAGTGCACACACTAGGAAAAGTGCACACAAAAATGTGTACATTTGGGAAAATTCACACAATAAAAAGTGTACATATATTTCAGCAGACATTTATTGTATGAATTTTGTTATGTTCAAAAACTGACATAAATACAGGCAGAAATGAACCTACAGATATGGGTATAATAAATTTAACAATTTATAAATTTAGCCTCCTTTATCCTTGGGCAAATCTCAGCCCAGGAATTTGTTTTAACTTCACAGTCCTTTTCTGAAAGAACCAACTCTTAGTTTCCCCTCAAGATTTCTTTGCTTTAGTAGACTAATTTAAGCAAACTTAGTAGTTGTTGAATATATTGTAAATCTTTCCTTGCTAGGATAATCACCCAGAGACCTACCACTTATTCACGGCTGTCTGAAGCTGGTGTGTGGAATGAATAATCAAGAAAGAATCTCAGGACCACTCTAAGGTGGAGTGAGTTGCAATTCTAGAGGGTCACAAGTTGCATCATTGTTAGAGTTGCCATAACTCACACAGCAACAATGCAAGACATGGTTGTACAGAACTGCAACTTCCATCAGGCCTAGCTTGCTGATAGTGATAGATAATGGCATTTGTAGTTCAACAACATCTGGAGAGCCATCAGTTGTCCACTCCTAATCTATGGGGTTAGCTACGTTGTCATCTCATTGTCTCCGGGCTTTTCCACCCTACATTGTTATGGTGCTATTATTCCACTTTCAACATTGTACAGAATCCTGAGGTTTGCAGTTTAGGGAGGGGCATTTAGAATTCTCAGCCGGAGAGCTCTTTGGCCTCTGTGAACTACAAGCCCCAGAATTCCATAGGATGTTGAAAGTGGAATAATGGCACTATAACAGTGTAGTGCAGAAAGGCCCTCAGTTATGCCCAATGTAGGAGTATTTTTCTTGTTTTGATGCAATGACTCTTGATATCTTTTCTCCAGCTACAACTTCTACATTGGAAAACTGCAGATTTTCCTCTGTGCAACAGTACTATTTCTAATGTGCCATTTGAAAGCTAGTTGTATGAAAACCACCACTGGGATGTATCAGCAACATCAATTATGTTAAGTAGCAATAGCAGTTACATTTCTATACCACTTATTAGTGCAAAGCACTCCCTGAGCAGTTTACAATGTATTTAAGTTAATTGCCCCCAGGAAGCTGGGTACTCATTTTACCGACCTACGGAAGGATGGAAGACTGAGTCAACCTGAAACCCTGCAAGATTGAACTCACAAAGTTGTGGCTGCAGTACTGGCATTTAACCACTGCCCCACCAGGGCTCATCAACTGACATCTCTGGCTCACATTAAGACCTTTTTCTTTTCTGAATAATGTTTTTCGTTGAGGTGCCTACACATACACACACTGCTCCACTTAATAGCTCAAAGAAGAAAATGTTCAAATAAAGCTGTGAATCAAACACCAGCCAACGAAAAATTAGTAAATGACAGCAAGGCTCCCTTGTCCCTTTTCAGCCCAGGCTACTCTAAAGAGGAGTAAATGGCAAATGAAAAGAGGCTATTATTATCCATGTTAATGGGCCTTCTGGAGCCAGTCATCCTGCCAAAGTTAGTGGGGAATGGGTGTGAGAGGCATGACCATAAAACACTTACTCGCTTAACCACATTTAGAGTTGCCAAGTCAGGTTCCTCACCTAGTACTGCTTTTAAAATAGGCAACTCTTTAAAATTCTCCTGAAAAAGCAACAAGCCAAATGAGCTTGTTATTGTTCTGGAGAGCTTCTGTGTACCCATATTTAGAATACTTCAATCAATGTTTATTCAGGAGTAAAAGTAAAATGACAGTAGCAAAATGATGATTGCCAGATTGGGCTGCCAGAGTGATTTGTCTGAACCAGTGACACGCAGCCTGGAACTATTAATAACTTGTGAGGGGCCAGAGAAAGAGGGAGGAAGAGGAAAATGGACAGCCTCAGCTCAATTTTCTGCCTCTTAGAGGCTATTAGTGGTTCTGCTTATGAAGCCAAGAAAATATATATATATATATATATCTCCATAAATTCTTCTACAGAACACCACAAATTTGCAGCTAATAAACCTAAATATGTAATGAGCTCAGAAACTGAAACTGGAAATTTTCTGGTTATTTTCATCCTGCTCCAGGCTCCTTCCAGGAATTCAGGCTTCCATTGTAATTCTGTGACTGTGCTTGCACCCAAAAGTACAAAAAAAGAATCCTTTGCACTTCCAGGCTTTTGATGGGGCATTTTATTTGTATTGCTGGCTAATATTTTCTCCTTGGTTTCATCTTTTTCTGACTGCCACCAGAAGTAGTGCAAGATAATTTGATTGTACACCATTTGGGGGGGCAGTGGCGGGGAGGAGATATAAGCTTGTGCCAACATCTAGATAGTGAAAAGGTTAAGGGGGGGTATGACGTACAAAGAGTACAAAAACACAGATTCTAATTGGGAATGAAGAGGTGGGCATGAAGTGCAACATTATAGAGATTATTTGGCCCAAGTCAAATTAGAAAGTGGTTGTTATGACAGCAATCCATACTGATTAAATTTCCTAGGAAATTTCACATAAGGAATTGGGCGCAGTTACATTTAAAGCAATTATGACATGTTATGCCCTGTACATTCAGTTTCAGCTCTGGCATTTCAGGCTGCCTGAGGCTAAACATAGAAAGAATACTACGTCTGCTCTCCCACAACCATTTCCAACCTGAGACAGACAGACTACATAGGAATATTCTGTTTACATCACTAAGTTTTCGAAGTTGTTATTGCAGAATTAGAGAGCCACTGGTGTAGTTGTTTAAGTATTTGTCTAGGACTCCCAGAGACCAGGGTTCAAATCCTTGCTCAGCTATGGAAACACACTGGGTGGTGCTGGGTAGGTTACACACTCTCAGCCTTAGAGAAGGACAGTGAATAAATATGGCTAGAAAAACACTATGCTAGTTGATTTGACGGCACATAATAATAGCACTGCAGGACTATTGATAAAACAACCCCTGTTTCAATAAATGAAAGATGTTAGGAACCTGCTGTTTTTGCCACACATTCTCTGTGACTATCTGGGTCTCATCTTTCTCTCATAATGTAAAAACATAAGCTTTTCTCACTAGAGATACTATGCCTATTGATGTTTACCGGAATATCTATGGATAAAACATGTGAATTAAAAGCCCTTGGTCTTAACTGGGGATTGAAAGAGATACTAGTCTCTTTTTTCATCATGGAAATCGGAGGTTGAAGAGGAAAATTTACATAGCTTATCTTATAAGAATAACTAAAGATGTGAGCAGACTTTCTGGTTTCTCCCGTTTGAGACCAAGTCAGCCTTCTCTGACCTGCAAGCCACCAGCTCTCTCAAACAAAAATACCCATCACCCATAGCCATTGGTTGTAGTTGGGGATGATGGGAGTTATAGTCCAACATCAGGTTGGAGAAGTCTGTACTAAACCATGCCTCTCCTTCTGCATCCATATGCATCTTGATGGATTCTAAATGTAAAATGAACTTTCTAGTACTTCTGAAGATATTTTTAGGTTTACAGTAAGAACATGCAGACTCACAAGGCATCACACTGCCTCCCATTCTAGGGATGTCTCATTTGCAGAATGTAACGTGGAATGTGAAATTAAACCGAGTTCATGAAGGTAGTGATGTGAAAATTATGTGATTTGAGAAGAATAAAGATTTCCCTGTCCTAATGCAACACCCATAATAGTAAGGGAGGATTCCCTCTTGCAGAAGTGAATGAAAATTAATTACAAAGAAAGATGAAGATGAGGCTCTGATTCTTACTGTGGTTTTTCTGTATAATCAGCTTTCCTCTTGCATGGGAAACAACTCGGTGCAGGCAGAGAGAGTACAGTTTGTTCAGCTTCAGGGTGAAGTGGAGAAAAGTCCTGGTTATCCCGGACAGAGGACTCTGCAGCACATGGCAGCCATCGTAGGCCAGATTGCTTAGGGCTCAGAACTCATCCTGTCCCCTATCTGCCCAGAGCTGGGACAGTCCCAGAATAAGCACCTCTTCCCAAGAACATGCCATTTCATAACAGCAAAACTCAGCTGTCTCAGCTGTTTCTTCAGGCTATCCCCTCAGATTAAGCCCCTTTTTCTAATGCTTCCGGAAAGTGTTTGTTCTCAGCTGTCTGTTCTGTAGCTGGGGAAGCTTCTGAATTCCATATGGCTTCAATTTTGCCTGAATTTATTTAACAAGTTTGAAGTAGGCCTCAGGGAGCTGGACTCTCCTGGGGGGTCCTTTGCTTTACAGACGCAAGGCAGTTACACAGAAAAAAACTATGGGAGTAATTACATGGGACTGAGAGGTGCTCAGAATTATGGGTATTAATTAGGTGACCAAGGGGGAATTTATATATACAGTACTATGCAATTCATTTTATATGCATCATGCTCATTTTCAAAATGCATGTAGGTGTGTGTATACGGGGGCCATTTTTGTAAGATGCTTGCTGATAAAGCACCATTAAGTAGATTAATGGCTGCTTTTTAACGATGTAATAACCATAAATGTTTTGCCAGAATGACTTCTGTGGATGTATTTCTGTATTATGAGAAACAGAATGCATACAAAACTCTACAAATTTCTGCTTGGGAAGTAAAGACAAGTTCATCTTTGTTAGTTGTTGCAAAGAACACTGTAGAATGATTATTTGGATCCAGATGAGTCCTTTTCATTGCCTTTAGGATGCAGAGACTGAGACAGCAAAGAGAACATGGACTAGGAGTCACTGGCCCTTTCTGCACAGTATTTGCCATGTGAAAGGGCCCCTTGAGCATCGCACGATTGTGAGGAGTGATCTGCATGATGCAATCACAATCACGTGACGCTCCAGGGGCTGGCAGGCGCCTATTGCACACCTTTTCATTTTTAGCTGGAAGCTGAAAATGGTGTGTGATCGCACATTGCTCCCAGGCCCCGCGCGCACTTACTGGCGTGCAGAGCCTCTGGAGCCGTGCTGGTTGTGCTTCCTGTCCCAGCACAGCCTGGGAAACTCCCAGGCTGCGCTGCAGAAGGAAGAGGTGGGGCTCTCGCGCAAGCAGGCAGCTCGTGCGGAGCTGAAGCAGCAGGGATGCGAGAGCTTCTCGCCGGAGGCTGCTCACACGAGCCCCGCACCCCAGCACTGGAAAAAGGTGGAAAGGCCCACTGAGAAGACTAAAATTAGCTGTAAAATTTGTGCCCCACTGATAGATTAACAAGCAGTTCAAGGTATTGGTCTAACTCCTTCTGTATGTTCTTCCCCCTCCAATTTATCCTCCCATGGAGATAGAAGATAAGTGCCCCTGCTTGTAAAAAGGCACTGAAGGTTTCTGAGAATGAATGAGATGCTAGCAAGATGGAATGCAAAGTTCCCAAATGATCAAGAACTCTGAGCCAATGCATCCAAGAGACCCAACATTACTAGAGAACTACAGAACAAAGGGACTTGAGCAAAGCAAGTGCCTTCTTTTATCCCCATTTGGCATCTTTAACAACTTCTAGAGTGGTGACCCTCCCCAGGCTCAACTAAGGAGCCTGGCTGCACATAAAGGCTCACTGCAGCCTTATCTAGAAAAAAAAATCTAGTGAAATAGCATCTACCTCTTTTCATTGCCATTGTTTGATAAGTACCACTGAACTGTGCACTACTTAAAAGCACATGAGGATATCTGGAAGTCACTTTACAGCTGCTCACTCATCTACTGAAATAGAGACCCACATTCACTCTCAATGCATAAACTTTTCTTCTAATTTTGGATTTCCTTCTCTACTTGTTCTTTAAATATAATTTTTACAGTCATGTTTGGGAATAACTGATTTTTGTCAACTGGTTCTTCCCTCTCATGTAAATAATGACAGTGAAAAAATGAAAATGGAGTAGGCACTTTGTTCAGCTCTTCAGAAATCCCCAGTTTATGCTGATACAGTGGTGAACAAGACTCAGCCAGTAGTTTTATTGTAGATTTGTTTCAAAGATTATAGCCTCTGAAATTCCCTTAGAACTGCTATACGTAACCCTCTATTACTAACTGTACAAAGAACTATGAGTGCTATGTCCAGCATATGCAGCCTAACTGCGCAAATGAGGTGCCTATAAAATATGCAGTCAGCTGAACCCCTAAAACTGTTCATGAATTCTAACTGTGGTCCTTGGGGCTACGTAAGTTGTTAACCTTTGAACATCTGAAACTTGCACATTATCTATTAAGAAAGCTCAATCTGCAGTTAATTCTTTTAGACCATAAGCCAAAGGTAAAACCAAAGATTACATTCCACGAACACCTGTCAAAATCTATCAGCTAGCAAACAACAAACACATGCCTTCACAGCTCACATCACAGGGACACAAAAAGTAGAATGAGATTCACATCCAATGGCTGTGCTCCAAGATATGGCCATTGAAAGGCCTATTGGCTTATACCTTCAAGGGATGAATTAATCCTCTTCAATCAGCCATGATTAGAAAAATTGAAGAACTGGCACAGACTGAGAAAAATCAGAGCTCTTCTGTTTCTGTTATTACAACTGTGCTTTCCCTTTGCCAGATGTATACCTATGTCATTACAATCTTCCCAACTCTGCACTCCATGCTCCCATGTTGCTCTTCTACCTCTGAAGCCATATCTTCTACCTCCTAGCACTGTAATTTCAGCTTTCCTCTGTCTCTTGCTACTTCCAGCTCTTAAGAAGAAAGCAGGAATTTCAGCTGGGTTCCAATTTTATATTTGGGTGTAATACCCAAGACATCCAGTGTGGTGCAGGGATTTGAGTGTTGGACTACAGCCCTGGAGACCAGGGTTTGATTCCCTGCTCGGCTATGGAAACCTACTGAGTGACTTGGGTGCATCACATGCTCTCTCAGCCCCAGAAAACCCTGTGATAGGTTCAGCTTGAAAGCATACAACCACAACAGTGTAATACCCAAGTATACATTCAGAAATATAAGCAGATAGGATCCAGTTCTCAATCCATTCTTCTATACTTAGTTTAGAGCAACATACACTGACAAATATACTAGCATACCTCATATCTGCTACAGCAAAGGACATGCTAAGATTAAGGCCCTTTCCATAGTTTACCTCCGTCTGGTGTGGTCGCACAGGGATCATGCGAACAGCCTCTTCCACGAGGCGTTTGTATTCCTGCTGCTCTGGCAGGCAACATGAGGACTCCGCCTCTTCCTTCCACAGCACAACCGGGTATTTTCCCAGGCTGCGTTGGGGGAGGAAGCACGAGGGCCACAGCTCCAGAGCTCCACACGGATGGTAAGTGTGTGTGGGGCCCTGGAGTGATGCACGATCACACATCATTTTCAGCCAAAAGCCAAAAATGATATATTGCACAATCAGCACCTGTTGGCCCCAGCAGTGTCGCACGATTGTGAGGATGTTGTGTGAAACACTCCTTGCAATCACACGACGCTCCGGAGGCCCTTTCACATGACAAATGCAGTGCGAAAAGGGCCTAAGGTGAGAATAACACATCATGAACGACATGTCACATAATGACATTAGATTCCAGCAGAAAGCCAATTCTTAGGCAACAGAAATCCTTATCTGCAGATCTGTGGGGAATCCTGCCAAACTGCCCACTTTTTTCATTTCACTATATGTCACAGGCCTGCTTGCCTATATGAGTTTATGCACTGCATGTATGAGAACTGTCAGTGTTTCAGATGAGTAACCCTTTGGAAAAGAGATAAATTGCTTAACAACAAAAAGGTTCTCTTTTGGCTTTAACACATGAGAGAAATAAATTGTAATTACAGCAGGATAATTGCACCTTTGGCTGAGACTTATCACATTACTTTTTCCCTCTTCTGTTGTTCTCCCAGTGGGGAACTGTTTGGAAAGTGTTTCTTTTACAAAGGAGGCCATTAATGGATTTATGTGTGTGTGTTTAGCATAAAAGAAACATTTTCCAAGTGGTCTCCCATTGGGAGAACAACAGAAGAGGAATGACATCATGTAAAAAATCCCAGCCAAAGAGATTTTCATCCTGCTGTAATTGCAATTTGACTGCCTTGTGTGATAAAGCCCTTCATCTTCACAGCCAGCTCTCCCCGCCAGTGTTTTCATGCAGTGTTTCCATATACCATTATAATTAAGTCATCTTTTTTATTTAAAAACAATGCCCTGTTACCTAAAGTCATCTTTTTTATTTAAAAACAATGCTCTGTTACCTAATCAGAGACGTGTGTGAATTTCTCATTTAGTAGAAAATAAGTTGCCATTTGATGCAGAATTGATCTGAAATGCACTATTTTAGCTTTCGCAAAAAATTATGAATATGGATAACAATGGTTTTAAGCCAGTGAACTTGGAAAATTAGCCTTGGAGACTTTCAGATCATCTCTCAAACTGGATATTAAAAATTAGGTTTTTCAAATAAGAAATAAGATTTCCATGATAAAAGATTGATTCCATGGAAGAGATTAATATCTACACATGTGTTAACTATATTGCAAAGATATCCCTGTGTCCCAATCAAAAGCTTGAGTTAAGGACTATGTGTAAAGTGAGTGTTCTTCACTCACCGCTTTGCCAAAGAGGCCAGGCCTCTCTACAACTTGCACTCACCAACTTGCCACCCAGAAGCTTGCTTGAGACTGGAAAGAACAGGGGAGAAATGAGGTATATACAACTATCTGATACGTTTTTGTGTTTTGGGGAAAGTTTCTGTGACCTCTGATGATTTCAGAGTGGAAATACGAGGCCTTGTACTGTTGCTATAATGTAAGCCTATTCATTTATAGCTTCTGGGGGCCCGTTTTGAAAGTGGGGAGACAGGGAGACAATCTCCATGCACAGATACACATCTGTATGATCAAGGTTCGTGTCCTTTTTTTTTTTTTAATACATGCCCTGAATTGGGTAAATTCATTTTAATTGATTAAGAAAACACAGATTCTGGTTATATCTCCACTACACTGTTGTATCAGTCTCATTCTGCTTTAAATGTCATAGCTGTAGCTTATGGAATCCTATGATTTTTACTTTGGTCTGTTAGATAATGCTAGTTCTGTAGTTCAGAAAGAGGCAAGAATGTTTCTTGGGCCCTTTAAAATTGTTATTAATTAAGCAGTTTTAAAAAATATGGGACACCTAGATGAAAACTGGGCTGGTTGCAGACAATTGCGATGATTTTTTTTTTTTACTTTATAGAATAAAGCAACTGTGAGTGAAGGAAAGACCACCTCCATTACAAGCTAGGAGGTGGTCACATACACAGGAGTCCTAGCCCCTCCCGTCTGCTGACTCATGACATTACCTCACCTGTAGCATCTCTCCCTGGACATTGCCTTATGTGGAAGGTAGTTTGTGATTGGAGGAAGCCTCATATTACCTGCCCCTTTGGACATTTCCTTATATGGATGGAGGTTTCTGGACATTACCTAATATGGGGCAGGTGGTCTGCAATTGGTGGAAAAATGCTGCAGTGGGTGTGTATGCTGTTTACCTGGATAAAAAGGCATTGCCACGCCTCTGGCTTTTGTCCCGAACCTCGGCACCCTGTTGCAACAGATTTATATATTTTTATACTTTTATACTCAATAAATCTGGCCTCTAGCCTCTGAACCAAGAAACGTCTGGTCATTTGCCTGTTTCTCAGGAAAAGCTGACCTTCCTAAGGGCGTAGAAGGTGACAGAACGACCACATTGTTTTAAAATGTTATTGATCCCAAACAATTCACACTATAAATTTCTCACAACCAATATTCAAGCCAATAGGGTTTTCAATGGCAACATCACTACTGTGTTTGAAGAGATGATTAAACAAACAGACAGACTCATGGAACATCACACGTGAAAAGTACTTTTAAATTTTGCTAATCACAGGTCAGTTTCTGGTGCAAGAGTGAAATATGGAAGTTTTACAGCTGTGTTCTTGCATATCGTGGGCAAGCTTGTGACTCCTAATTGACTTCCAAACTGGTAAATGTTTAAAAATACAGACAGAAAATTAAGTAGGAAAAATAGATGTGAAAAGAGTTAAGAAGCTTATTTTAAATAATGAAAGCACAGAAGATCAAAATAAAATGTAGGAGTAAGAGACTAGGAATCTTTCACACATTGATAACTCACTAGAGAAAAGTTACATGTTATTTTCAAGGCTGTATTATTTCCATGGAGAGTGGAGTGTAAATTTAGGCTTGGATACCACATGCCCCTTGTATGAGCAGAATACACTTCTTCTGATTATACAAACATATTGTTACTCCTTAATTACATTTCAAGGATGTTTATTTTCTGAGCTTTTTCTCTAAAAATACATTTCCTGTTTCTGCACAATAATCTTGAAGTCTACGTATTCTTTCTGAGCCTAGAAAATGTAGCCTCTGTTTGCTACAAGGCTGATGGTGTCTATTTTCAATCTTTATTTCTTATCCAACTCAATTTATTTTCCCAGCTGGCAAAGAACAGAACATATTTGGATATGTTGAGTTGCAACACTCTGCAGCTCCTCTAAATACTTAGTATATTTGTAACTGTGATTTGAATAAAGAACATTTATTCAAAGCTATTTATTATTTTATAAATGTATCGAATGCATTATAATGTTAATAGCACAATTCCATACATTTCTACTCGGAACATTATTTTCAATAGCATTTACTACTTCCTTTCTCCTACTAAATTTAAACCAGTTTACATGGGATTACTATGAGGGTTCATAACCAGGCATGCACCACACACAAACCTACCTTTCATCAGTAAGGTAGTCTTGAAAGTAGTAAAGTTTAAATCTACCGTATATACTCATGTATAAGTCTAGAAATCTTAGTCAAAAAATTGACCCAAAAAACACAGGTCAACTTATCTACAGGTCAATGTAAGTACTGTAAATTATCTTGTATCAAAAAAGGAACCATCTCCTTCTCTGAGTTGAGTGGCAAAAAGTGAGAGCTTAGGTTGTATCAGGAAAATCTATAAGAAGAACCAAGCCCTTTTTACTTTCTCCACTATAGTGCTATTTCTGGCCTTTTTGAATGCCTGGGCAAAAAGATAGCAGCGGAGGTTCTTGGGTGCTTCTCCTCAAAGGAGTGCCAAGAAAGTAGAGGGGGTCAGATTCTTTTTTAGATTCATCCAGGAAAGACTAAGCTCTCACCTTTCACCACTCTACTTAGAAAAGGGGATGGTTTTTGATAAGTTAATACTGTACCTTAACATATGTATGTATGTATGTATGTATGTATGTATGTATATATGAAAGAGCCATCTCCTTCTCAAGTAGAGTAGCAAAATTTTTTTTGAAAGGCTGAGTGGGAAAATAGTGGCAGCAGCCAGGGGCAGCTGGCCCCCTGAGGTGGCATTGGTGCTTTTTCTCTCTGCGGAATGTCCCTTGACTTATCCATGGGCCATATCAAAATCCATAATTTTGGCCACAAAGCCTGCCCTCAACTTATACATGAGGTCAATTTATACACAAATATATACAGTAGTAAGAAAGGGAATGTGCCATACATTTAATCCTCCCCCTCCCTATTTCCATTTCATCATTTTAAATGAAGGCAGATGTTAGTTTGCTACTACTGGGCCATTTCTACACTAGATTGTTATAGTGCTATTATTCCACTTTCTTTCTTTTTTTTTAACTTACAACAACATCTTTAATACTAATTACATCCCTCTGCATGTGCTGCATTCACAAATTTAAATTCATTTAAAACATTCACAAACATTGTGAGGCATGCATAATTACTCATCTTTTATTACTTTCACTACTCTCATCAGATTATTTTTCCTTGTGCTATCTCTATTTGCTTAGCTTTGAAAAAATACACATTGATCTACATTTCAGGGGTTTAGCCATAGTTTCTCTTGTAGAATATACTCAGCATACAAATGGGATTCAAGTGACTAAAACATTTGAGACATTTTTGCAAGGCCATAGGAAATTGCAAGTAGATTTTGCAGACACGTAAAGCGTATAGCAATATGTTCTATTTTCAAAACTATTGATATTCATTTAGACATTTAAGGTATTTTCCATGTTCCTTTGGCTTCTTGGTCTAAGGAAGGGCTGGAAAAATTGTGACCTCCACAGACCATAGTGTCTGCAACATTAACCGTCTGCTTCCGTAGGGGACTTGAAGGGGGAAAGTTGCTGTCCCTCTCCCAAAAGATGTTATATAAGCAGAGACTGAGTTCTTGTCTCTTCCTGTTCCAAGGAGAAGCCTTGCCTAGGCCTAAACAAGTTATGAGATATTCCACTTTCAACATCCTATGGAATCCTAGGGTTTGCAATTTAGGGAGGGTCGTCCAGGATTCCATAGGATGTTGAGAGTAGAATAATAGCACTATAACAGTCTAGTGCAGAAATGGCCCTAGCAAACTGAGTTGCTGCATCACTGAAAAATGGGCAAAAGAAAACACTGATCTGCATAAAATTTTCATATTCTAATTTACAGATGCAAATATAGGAACAACTGCTACAGTTTGAATAGACACATGCCACAAACCAGTGTACCACAAATTTTAAGATTTAATCTTTTTGTAAAGATTCAGTTTTATTTGTAAAGTATTCTTAAGATAAAATTCAAAAAGCAGTATTTGAAAAATGTTCCAGTTTAAGATTCTTACATTTTGCTGAATTTTGTGTTAATGCGAAATTTAGTTTTAGCTCTAGCTTGAGCATGTCATCTATGTTATTGTTTGCCAGACTTAAAAGCAGATTCAATTTTAAATAAAAATGCCTCAAAGCAAATGTACCAAAACACTTATTGAATCATATATTAGCATCCCCCCTCCAGTTTTGAGTGTAACTTTAAGAAATGACACTACACTTGTAACTCGATCCATAACCGATTTAAACTTATTTGAACCAAAGCCAATTTAGTTCTGTTATTGCCAGTGGCACTTAATAAACTTAACATCAAGTATTTCAGCTTAATTGCACTGTCAGGATGCATACAGGTTTACTTAATTTTGTCCTCCTTGAATCATATTTTTCTCATCCCAGAGAGAGGAAAGACTCTACAGTCCTCCCTCTACATTCGCTAGGGTTAGGGGCTCAGGACCCCCATGAAAGTGGAAAAAACATGAATAATTCTAGACCCTCTCAAACCATATTTAACACACAAAAAATGTATGATCACCATATTCAACCCACCGTGGATTCCTTTGAGGCATCAGGGTTCCTTCGCAAGACAGAAGTGGGTTGCTGGTGGGGCTTACGGCCACCTCCACTGCTGTCCCACACCATTTTCAATAGGGACTTACAAGCCTTGTCCGCAGTTTCTCAGTCTCACAAGGCTTGCAGTCCCTATTAAAAATGGCATAAGGAGGCATCAGAGGTGACAGCAAATAATCCATGAATAATCAAATCCACAAAAGTGAAACCCGCAAATGTGGAGGGCTGACTGTATGTTGTTTTCTAACAATGTCTGGGGGAGTCCCAATTTGTTATGACATACTGAATTTGAGATACATGTGAGATTGCAACATCCTTAAGAGGGTGCTGTCCCTTCAAGAATTAGCAATCCATCTACCTCTGCCTTATCCCTCTGCCTCAGTGAGAACTAGCTGTCCCATTAGAAGAGGGATAATGCAGCCTGAGGAGAGACCAACTGTGGAAAGAGTGTAGGAAGAAGCCCAGCAGCATAAGATCTTGATGAAGCATGTCAGGTCACTGTGACCCTAGCATTATTATATTATTTGGATGCAGAAGGTAAGCTTTCTTCTTCCACAATGGTTAGACAGGATAGATAGGATAAAGAAACTCCTATTTATGAACTTCTGATATATCTACTCATTATTGCTTGGTGAACCAATCACTTGAATTTTCCTGCCAAGGAGTGAAGAAAACCATAGACCCACTCATACATATATACCTGTGTATGGGAGCAGCTTCTCCAATGGTATGATTCCACACTGCTGAGCGTGACTGATCTCATTTTATCTTGTGTTCAGTTTTCACAGTTGCCTGGATCGCACAGAAGGAAACCTCTTTGCATGACAGTGCTGGTGTATATGACAGGGGCTTTAGTGGTCCCTTGTTTCTCTGTGTCTGCTACAGAAGTTTGCTAAGACTCTTCTTACTACTGACTTGCCAAGAGATGCACATACACAGTTGTAAGTTACTATATGGTGAATGGCTGTCCGTATGTTCCCACTGAGAGTAGCCAATAGGAAAGTTAGGTTTTCCTATAACAACTGCAGGTTGCATCTGCTCCTTTGCACTATGTTGAAGCAGTCACAAGATACTCTGATACTAGTGAAACAGTTTAGAAAATAATGTTGGGGCAATACAGGCCTGATATTCCTTTTTGCAATACAGATACCAACTGTGATCACATTCACATAGTGCAGATTGTATTTTGAAGTGCAACCAGAACCCTGGCTCAGACCAGAACAGGGAAGTTGCTTATGCATTAGAAATGCAGCTTAATGGATCTGATGCACTGCAGATAGACATAGATAACAAATGAAGGCTTCAACAAAAACAACAAAATGCAAATTGTACCCTAGTCTTTAAGCTTCTTGTCTTGCAAAGAGTAACAGTATATGGCACACCATATGCTTCATACTAGTTGTCATTGTTAAACCATGAGTACAGCAGATAGGGAAATCTCTTCATATGCTATTCCTTCTACTGTTTCTATTGAGTATCTTGTTTTCTTTTGTTCTATTTTATTTTCTTCTACAGCACTTTTCAAAACTCTTCTTTTCTTCTTTTGTATCAACAAATTGCATTCTTCTCTTCAGAACTGTACCCCATAAACTTAGTTCCTCCTTTTAGTTCATTCTTGAGACTTTTCCTTTGTTGCTTCCACATCATTTCACATGATAGCTTGAACTTTGTGATTTAATGTCAGTTTCAATAAAAGCCTTGGCAAGGAGTTTCAAAAACACACTCATACCAATCAGCTTCCCAGAATAAAGCCTGGCTCTGTGATCACTGTGCCCTTGGGGTGGTGCAGTTTCTTCTTTGCATGCATTGTCTTCTATCTCTAGGTGAACTGGCTAGGCTCCTTAATGACTTCCAAAGGAAAAATGCCAAACCGCACAAAAGAAAATGAATGCAGAGGTTTCCTTCTTTCTTCCTGTTATCTTACAGGAGAGGAGATGACTTGGTGGCAAGATCAGGGATTGCTACAGGGGGAGATACCTCGCCAATTATTTAAGTTGCACAAGAGCAAATCCTGGTGGGAAAGGGACCTCACTGCAATCTGGCTAGAATCCAACTGCTCTCCCTATTGCTGTCATATTCCAGCATCTATCTTCTCCTGACTTGCTGGGATACAGTCTGTATTAAAATATACAGTATTTATTCCACTTAGGTAAAATACAACGAGAAGTAGCATGATGCAGTGGTTTGAGTGTTGAACTACAACCCTGGAAAGCACAGTTTGATTCCCCTCTCATTCACAGAAACCCATTGGGTGACCTTGAACATATTACACACTCCCAGGTGAAAAAGTCCCATGATAGATTCATAGAGTCATAGAATCATAGAATTGGAAGAGACCCCAGGGGTCATCCAGTCCAACCCCCTGCTATGCAGGAACACCCATCAAAGCATTCCCAACAGATGGCCATCCAGCCTCTGCTTAAAAACCTCCAAGGAAGGAGACTCCACTACACTCCAAGGCACCATATTCCACTGCCGGACAGCTCTGACCATCAGGAAGTTCTTCCTGAGGTTCAAGTGGAATCTCCTTTCCTTCAGCTTGAATCCATTGCTCCTTGTCCTAGTCTCTGGAGCAGTAGAGAACAAGTCTGCTCCCTCCTCAACATGACATCCCTTCAAATATTTAAACATGGCTATCATGTCCCCTCTTAACCTTCTCTTCTGCAGACTAAACATACCCAGCTCCCTAAGCCGTTCTTCATAGGGCGTGGCTTCCAGACACTTCACCATTTTGGTCGCCCTCCTCTGGACATGTTCCAGCTTGTCGACATCCTTCTTGAATTGAGGTGCCCAGAACTGGACACAGTATTCCAAATGAGGCCTAACCAATGCAGAATAGAGTGGTACCATTACTTCCCTCGATCTAGACATCATACTCACCTTAGGGTTTCCATAAGATGGCAATGATTTGAAGGCACATAACAACAACAATGTGCAGCACCAAGCTTCACATTACTAATGCACAGGGAACAAGTGTGCTTCAAGACAAGGGGCACACTAACCAGCCTTTGCCAGCTGGCACTCTCCCAAAGTGTTGAAGTACACTCCCCGGCATGGCTAATGACATCTCTGGATGGGGTATGATAGGCTTTGTAGACAACACATCTGGAAGGTGCCATGTTGGGAATGCTGGTCTATCCTAAGGATAAATGAATATGCAGAGACATCCACTGCGTATTTACTCAGAAATGAAACTCACTGAATCCAGCAGCACTTTCTCCCAAAGAAGTGCACACAGATTTTCAGCCTAAGAGGCATAAATATCTTAAATGGCCTCTTATGACCTCGGATGAGTAAAGAATTTTTTAGCATATAGTGTTTGGCTCCTGGAGTAGTATGACTATGAAGAAAAGTAACTGAAGATGCTTTTAGATGAAACTTTTATTGAGGCAATAAAATGAGGCAATTGCTTCACTTCTTTTATGGAATTTTATTGGGAAAGAAACTTTTCTGTATGCGAACCTCTGTTGTGATTTCCTACTGATTCATCCATGTTTTATCTTGTCAGAAAATCTATTAAGAAGGAAAAGACTAATACAGTCGTTGTACAATGTCTTTTGACTGATAGCTCTAGGAGCTCTGTCAGAACACCCTATGTGTGTAAAGACACAGGTTAAATCCACACTGCCAACATCTTCAGTGCTTTCAGTTTAACCATTTCTCTGATGCAGGCCAATCCATGCAAAGAATATTCATGGCAAAGTAAGTCATGTATCACTTCTGATTCCCTAAGATCAGCTTCTGAACAGCTGCTTGTTGATGTTTAATTATCTTCTGGGTGGGGCAACATACAAGGTTGGCCAGGCCTTTTCCTCCTGGAAGGGACTGCACTGTGTGATGTAAGAACTGTACCCTAGGAAATGTTGTAGAGGATGCAAATACACATCTGGATCCTATCCACAGTCCCTTTATTACCATTTTTCCTTCCACACAAAGCTGAAGCCTCAGCCAAGAGCTGGCTTTACTGTGAAAACAGGATTCACTGCTGTCTGTAACATTCAGCATAAATGAGTCACTAAACAGAGGTCCTGGAACTGGAGGATGTCATAGTGGGTCCTAGCGCCATTTTTCAGTTCCTCTGCATCCTCCTCAGCCTACACTGATATGCCCCAAACTGATGTTCCAGGTGACCAGAAGTTGCTTCAGGGCATCTTTAGATGGGTTGTTGTTTCTGTTGTTGTTGTTACAGAGAGGTGGCCATCCAAAACATGAGAGCCAAACAGGGTACCTGGGATGCATTTGTGGCCACAAAAAGTATTTTGATTTTTTTTTTAAAAAAATCTGTGGTTTGGAAAGCTGGGAAGAAGGGTTGCACGGGACTCTCATCCCCAGACTGTATGATTCCCACTCCTGCTGGACTTGCTCTTGACTGCAAACATAAACCCTGATACTGATCCCTCTAATCCTTAGCAAAGAGGGACAATAGAAACTTTGGCAGAACTTTGGATCTTTGTGGCAACATTATCTCTGTGAATGACATTTTTATCCTGGGATAGATCCCTTCTAGTGTCCCTTTCCCCCTTTGCCATTCTTGTTTTTTTGACACTTTTATTCTACAATCTGTTTTAGTGAGTAGATGGAAAGTCTCTGGACAACTGAGGGCAACAGCCTCTTTTAGTTTGACATCTGGAATGCTGATTTATCTCCTTGTTTATTTCTTTTTTATTAGGCCATCATAAAAAAGTAAGGAGTTTCCATCAAAATAGTTAGGCAATGCCTTTTGTCTGAGTTTGGGGACGCAATATTTAACCTCTTGAAGAACTGTACAACTCTGAGACTTAGAATGTCTTCTGCTTGATTCATACATTATCTTAGTGGCATCCAAGCTGCTTCCTCAAAGTAAGTCGATCTGTCCCAGGCTGTACCGATAAAATATGTATGGAGGAACCAGAAGGACAAGACAAATGTCATGGTGCCTTCCACAATTGGTATCATCCTCTTGAGGGCTGTGCAATTTTCCTTTAGTTTTACTTATGGGTCCTCAGTTACAGTAGAGAGGAACAGTATCACCATGTTTCCTGCAGTATTATATAAATAAAGTATCTGTCTTGTGATTTTCTTCAAAATTTAATTCAAATAAATCCTTAGTGTTGCTGGCGTATAGGAAAATGGCAAAACATAAGTGGGTACAAGGGAATACAGAGCTAGCACAATTCTTTTTAAGCCAAAACTCAAACGTGCTTCCAGCACTTGAATGACTTTTGTGTCAGTGCTCAATCCTTCAGCCTGTTCAGTTTTTCCAGCCAAATGCAGTTTGGTGTGAATGACAGATCACAGCTCTTACGGAATGTTCTTCCCCAACTAGTAGTCAAACCTATCTGTGGGATATTATGAGAATACGATCAGTGGCTCTCAGAAAAGTGAGCACCCCTGTTTGAATGGTCATGAGCAGGACCCAAGTGAAATAAGCCCTTTGTCACCCCAACTCTTTGGGTGCTGCTGCCACTACCCAACCTCCTGCTTTGCATCTCTGTTTGCTTCCCCGTCTGCATCATTTCCAACATGTAAAAGGCCTCCCTAGCAGAAACAAGTAAAATACCTCAATTAGCTGCTGGAGATTCCTTCTCTTATAGAAAGAAGGTGTGGGTGCCAGGCAGTGCTTTGCAAATGGGCTGACATAGCTGTTTCCATGCTCACTTCTATGGTAAAATAACTTTCTTGTATGATAAATAATGTGTTGTATTTCTCTAGGCCCTCTTGTAAAGAGACAAACATCAGGATTTAATAGTGGCATTAATGCTCACACAATCTTCAGGTGTGCAAGCAGTTGTACCTTTCCAGAGCTGATGTAAAGAGGCATCTGACACCTCCTTATTCAGACATTTCACCTATTTGGATGAAGCTCTAGACCCATAATCTGAAATGGCTACTGATTAGCTCACAGGGCACATCAGGAAGCTTCTAGATGGCAGTGTCTGCTGCATTGCCTTTGCTGTTGTCATCCTACTACTTGCCCATCTTTTGTCCTCCAACCGCCTATTGTAAGTATGCTGCTAAGGGCGTTCTGCTCCACTGGTATTAAGTATGATCTCAGCCAGAGTGAATCAACTGGGCATTGCACAACTATGCAATACTTTCATTGAGAATCACGAGCACACAAAGAAAAAGCAACTCACAGAGTTTCCAGGCTGTGAAGTCCTTCAAAGCCATGTACTCCCAGGCTCTGGATCTGGTTGTTATGTAGATGTCTGAAGAGAGAAAGGAGAAACTTAACTTCTGAACATCAGTGAACAGATTTTTCTATTTCTTACTGCTCTGAGTCCCATATTGAGATAAAGGTGGTATGTAAATTAAATAAATATATTTTATACACACACACACAGAGGTCCTTTGAGCTCAGTGCTGCTCAGGACAGTATTCTTGCTGCACGTGCTAAGACGGTTTTCAATGCTACCATGGAAATAGCAGGGAAGTGAACATTTTCAGAATTATTATGGATGGGAGCATGCCCAATTGGTTGTATGCAATCAGGGATTAATGGAAGGGAGTATGGCCAGTGGTTCATATGCAACAGTTTGCATTAGCTGATGTCAAATTAATCTCATTTCAAACAGGCCCATAGCCAATAATTTTGAGGTATCATCCAGCAACAGTAATGGAAGATGCAAATATGTGATCAGTTCCTTCTGTGCCCCCCGCACCGCCCAATGCCCTAACGCTTGCTAGTAGGAACTTGTAAGCACAGTGATGCTAAGAACTGGAGTCTGCCATGTCCTCACTACCAAGGCTGCAGAAATCCTAACAAATTAGAGCTCCCAGAGATCTTTGCACTATGGAGATTTTGTAGGAGGGAAAGATCGCCCACACATGCCCAAAATTGATGTTTCTGCAATGAAAATTTTGCAGAAAGAGAAAGGATGGAAGAAACTCAGAAAGGGGCCATATTTATTTGCAGATTTAACTGAAATTCAAAGGGATTTTGTCTTAGATCATATTTCCAGTCTCTTCCTCACTAAAATCCTGAAACTTGGTAAGTTCTCTAGATATGATACTCTTATAAGATCAAAGCAAACTGTAAGCAAAGCTCCCAATTTATTTTAAAATATAATTCACAACTCCAGGCTGTGCTGGATGAGACTGATTACTTAGATCCATTTTGATCCAATTTTGGGTTATATGTTGGGATGCAAATAGTACTGGTTGTATTATTGGGTGTCTTATACTGTACAGTGTATGGAAACAGTTCAGCCTCAATGCTTCTCCTAGGCATAAATTGCTTGATATTCTTACAAAGTGCTTATTTGGATTAGATGTAGGAGGCACAGTGCACAGTCATTCTGGTCCTAGCTGGATGATTTACCTTAAAAAATGATGCCAAGGTCTTCTGTTACACCCTATGGTCATGGAATGATGGGATGCTAAGGAGGTCCCATCTTGTCTTCCATGTTTTTAAATGTCTACAGGAAACTAGTGAGGGGAGTAATCCAGCGCTTTGGACTGACTGCTATCAATATGCAGATGACACCGAGCTTTCATTTCCATCTGCCTCCCCAGGGAGACTATGTAACTCAGGAACCAGAGATTGGAAGCACTTGATCAAAGCAAGACAGAAGAGCCATGGGCGGGGAAATCAATTAATCTTGGTGGAAATTTAAAATTGATCTTAAGAGTCTGAATTGTACTCTCTCTGGAGTAGCAAATGCATAGTTTGAATGTTCTTCTAGACTTGGTACTGGGGAGGGTCAGGTGTCCAGAAGTGCTTTTCATCAGCTCAGTCTGGCATATCAGGTGTAGACCTATATGAAGAAATCTTAGTTATCCTTCCTTTGGTTATCCAAGCAGTAATGATGACCAAACTAGCTACTATACTCTGATATGTGAGAGACTACCTTTAAAGACAGTTTGGAAAACCAGCTACTGCAACCACTTCTGTATTGCCAGGGCCCATGTGGTAGATGTGATAGCTGTAGTGTGACTGTTGCTTTTTCAGGCACAGTTTACAGTATTATTTTTAACTTTCAATCCCTCAAAATGTTTGGGGATTAAGTTACCAGAATAACACATCAGCTTCACATTAAGATTCTTAGTCAGTATTGCATTTGCATACTCACTGGATAAGTTGCAGCTTAGATTTTGAGAGACTTCTAAATACAAAAAGTATGTTATGACACTTATGACTTCGGTGTCTTTTAAATTTGACATCTGTAAGGGCCTTAGCAGGAAATAATCCAGCCTTGTCCACAGCAGAATCCCTCACTAGCCTCATGTCCAACTTTGAAAGCAATTAGATAGGTGGCTCACAAGGAACAGGTCCTCTTCCACAATGGCCCCATATTTGTGAAATGTGTGATGAAATGAAGTCTGTCAGGCTTTCATATTACAGAACTTTAGGAATGCTTTAAAAAAAGATTGCTTTTGGCAGCTCCCCATGAGGTGGGTTTCTTGCATAGCTGTTGATTTTTAGCTGTAGTTATTTATTGGGTTTTGCGTATCAAGCACAAGGGTTTTGAGTTTTTTTAAAAAATTATTGCTGCATTTTTATGAATTACTCAAAGTTTATTTTAACATTTTTTTTCTAATCTGAAGAGCCACCCTGAGAGGGGTTTAATCCTTTAAGGTAGTCTAATTTTTTTTTTAAGTAAATAAAATGTTACTCTGGTCTTTTCCTGCCAGTGAGTGAGGCTGCCACAATCAGAATCAGGATTTCTGCTGCAACTCTCCATCGTAGACTGCTGATGGGAAGTGGCTGGAAATGTAATCCTGCTACACCTCGATTGCCGACAGAACAGACCCGCATCTCTGAGTGGCTGCTGACTAGTAAGGTAGGCTTGGGGGAACAGGCCAGGAGATAATATTTAACTATATATTTGTAACTAAGGTGGCAATATAGGGTCTCAACTGTTCTTTTCTTTCATCCTCTCTCCTTGTGGTGAAGAATTTTGTACAAATTTTCACTATGAGATCCATTGGTACAATAAACAGCAATGCCGCAGACGTACAGTGGTAGGTTTTGGTTTCCTGGCTCATGCCTCGTAGCATATAAGGATCGCAATCAAGGATCACAATGCATTTTAAACCACAACCTTCAAGCTTGAAGAATCCCCATATTTACTTCTGGGAATCAAGTATAATCTGTAGTGCTTTAGGAACTACTCCCTTGGACTATTATACTGGGACAGAACTTGCTTTTGTAAACAATATGGACCTGCAGACACTCATCTGTCTTGCTTGTAATGTCTGTTGTAACACAGCACATGAGGTACTGAGTTATAACAGACATTGCACTGTGTATTCTTCAAAATCCAAGTCATTGACCTGAGAGGGAAGTAAGGAAAGGCATAGCACAATGACATCATGTGTTCTGCCTTAGCAGATGTTACCCAGAAGAGTAGGCAGACATAGGGAACAATAATAATGCCTGTATATGCCACTGTTGCTTTGTGTTTGTTTGCAGTGATGCATAAAATTGTAGTTTCTACTGGAAACAAAATGTCCCAGGGTCACTTCAGATATTCTCCAGAAGCAGTAAGAATGGAAACAGGAATGACTCAGGGTCAAACTAGATATTGGAGAGAATGTGCATTCTTCATGATTAACCTGTATTCCATCCGGAAATGGGATTTCCTCAGAGATACATACCTCAGCAATCAAACCTGCAAACTAAATCTGTGCTTACCTTCCAATGACCATTCAAAAAACAAAGTACACAAAATCGAAGAAAAGAATATCATGTGCTATGACAAAATGAGTACCTCTTCTTCTAAAAACTTGCTAAGCATATTGCCTAGTTTGGCCCTAGTTTATACTTCCCATGTATCTTATCAAACTAGCATATTCTTCTTCTACATATATCCTAGAGACATGAGGGAAAGAAGCAGAGTGATCCCAGGTTTTGAGGAAGAGACTTGGCACAACACAATTAGACAAGTTACCAGTGCCAAATCTGTCAGCAGATTACCTGCCCTCTTCATTTTTCTATCAGACAGCTAGAGATGTCAGGAGGTGATTATCATCTACCTGCTTTGAATGGGCAAGTGACTGGTGTTGTTAAGAGCAGCTACCAACTAGATAGACTGACTGGTAGTACTTACTCCTCATTGCTGTTACCATTCATTATCTTGCCCCATTTAGTCAAGAGACCAGAGACCAGAAGTAATGTCTCTCAGTTTCAGCGGAAGGTAAGGAAACTCCCTCTGAACAAATCTGCCATGAAAAGACCATGATAGGGTCACCCATAAATCAGAAGTGACTTGAAGGCATATCACCATCACAACATCTGTTGGGGAATTGAAAGATTTTTAGTAATAAGTCTCCCAATCAGCAGAATATTTAGTAATGCACAGATAGAAGCTGAACAAATTACCAGTCCCACTTCATCATCTCCATCCCAGACACACTTAATCAAAATAAACACAAACAGTCTGGTTAAAAATATAACAAGTTTATTCACAAAATCCTGTGCATAGTCTACACAGGTTCAATTCTTGAAGAAAGTAAGACAAAATTAAGCACTCACATGCTTACAGGAAAGCATGCTTGCCAGAGAATCAGAGACCACATGCTCGCAGGGAAGCCAAAGAACAAACGAAGGAGAAAGAAAGAGAACATGCAAGGGGAAGTGGGTGTTGACCAAACAACAGGAAGTTTACTCTAGGCAGTCCCCTCTATGCCTGCAATAAACATGAAAACTAACTAGCCAATTAATTAAGCATGCAAAGGTTGCCACTCCCAACAACATCAACAACAGCTGCCTCTCTTTGGTGAATGAGAAAAGGAATGAAGAGGTGTTGCTGATCGGGCAGTTAGAAAGTCAGTTGAAATCCTACAGCTGGGCTGAGTCCTCCCATTGCCTAGAGAGTATGGGTAGGTGACTTTGGAAGTATAGCAAAAGTTCAGGGACCAAAGGTGGTTCTTCCAAGATGCTGGGGCCTTGCAGGATGCTTGAGGATATTAAACCAAGAAGCCAGTCTTGGGGAGGAAGAAATATAAATCACAGGTCCTTTCACACTACAAAGTTACAGCACTTCCATACCACTTTAATTGCCATAGCTGCATCCTATGGAATTCTGGAACTGAAATTTCTTGAGGCATTTAGATTTCTCAGCCAGAGAGCTCTAATGCTTCTTTACCAAAGTACAAATCCCAGCCTTCCATAGGATGCAGCCGTGGCAGTTAAAGTAGAATCAAAAGGGCTGCAAAATGTGAAAGGGCCCCACGTCTTCAGTTTTGTCACTCCTGGAAACTATCCAGAGAAGCCATGAGACTGCCGTATCTTCACAGAATTTTGGCAGATTAAAGATGTTTGTCTTGCACAGATTTTGTGGGCATATGCCTAGCCACTTCTTTTGTCTCTAAAGAAGGGGCTATCTATGTGACTATAAAATCTGTGGAAAAGCTCATAGCCAGGATATTCTTTGTGATATAACAGGACAGTGGTATCTGGGAAGATAGTCACCAGAGAGGCTACCAAGACGTGAATAATTGGCACTTTAATTATTTGTGTTGGTGGGGGAGAAGGGGAATCCCATTCTACCTGGTCTCAGTACTGGCTGTTTGGTGGATAACATAAAGTTCCATGGTAAAGGCAGGCTGAATTTATGAGAAAGAGAGTAAACATATGTTAGATGAATATAAGCCTGGGACACGCCTGGATGTTTCTGATGAATGCTTAAAGATGTTGCTCTTTTTCTTATTCTTTTTGTATAGCTTTTGCTTGCCCTTCTAAGGCAAGCAAGGGACAAGGGTGGAAAAACAGCTGCTTGGAAAAAAACCTGGATCCATTTTAACTTTCAATAGTGGGAAAGATCAATTTCATTGAAAATCTAAATCAGGTGATTAGGGTATAAAATAGTTTTCCTCATTGGCTGGAGGAAAGCAACATACTCCAAGTCCAGATGGTTTCCTCTGTCAAATTTTATGGGGCATTTCCAGATCAGGCTGCCCTGACATCTCCTTAGACCTTACAGAGATAACACCTGCAGTTTAAGTTTCTCTGAATGCTGGATCTCAGGCTTGGCAATCCAGAACTGAAATATATTACAACTAGTGACATATAACATATTGCCATATGTGAAGAATATCAAAGATCTGCACATAAGCAACGGAAGTAACTGTGATTCACCTTTCATAGCTTTGATTCATTACACATAAAGATAGTTCTACGTTTAAATCAAGGCAACAACGCATATAGCAGACATAATACTGAATGGAATACAGGTCTATCTATAGAACCCATCCATTCTGGGATTATTGCTGGGTCTCTGAGCACTGCTCTGCAAGTCATTACACAAGAGAGGTCTCATACTATTCACCTTTCACTTTGTCCCCAGCTGGAAAAATGTAGAAGAAACATTTGTTCATCATTATGGGTCACTGCTGACTGTTTCTCGACCTCAGAAACATTTAATTGGAGTTCATTATTGTTAGTCCCTAAAGACTGCACATCAATAAACCACCATATCAAGAAACATTTAATTGGGGTTTGTAACTGCTAGTCCCTAAAGACCACACATCAATAAACCAGCATATCAATGAACAAGTGCACAGATCATGGGCATGTGTGCATGAGAGTTCTCTGCACACTTAGTTTGGTGCTTTAACACTTCACAGTATATGAAAGACGTGTCGCTTGACAAATGGTCCTTTTTTTCCAGGCATCTCATATATTCAGTTTTTGAATTCAATAAAGGGTAGTGCATTTAACCGGCAATGGTAAGAAAATTATGGTCCTGGCACATGTGCACAGCTGATCTCTTTTAAAACCATCACATGATGTAGCCAATGGCTAAAACATTCAAAACCTTTGGGAGATGTTCTTTGAAATGGAAGTTTGCTTCATAATTAGCCCCTCAAACTCCTACATACTATTGTTGTGTGCCTTCAAACAATTTCTGACTTGCAGCAACCCTAAGGTAAAGTTATCATTTTTTTTGCAAGATTTGTTCAAAAGGGGCTTGCCTTTGCCTGTCTCTGAGCCTGAGAGAGTGTGACTTGCCCAAGGTCACCCAGTAGGTTTCCATAGGATTTGAACCCCATTCTCCAGAGTTGTAGTCCAACGCACAAACCACTCTACCATTCTGGCTCCCACTAGAACTACCAATGTCTCACTTTCATTTTTCTTTAAAAAAAAAAATCTTCTTTTTTCTATCTCATCATAGTGATTTTTTCATCTTGCGTCATGCTCAGTGTAGTATAAGCTTTCCACTTCTTAAAATTTTTAGTACTAAGCTAAGTTGTGCCTAGCGCTGCTATAAATTATGAAACAATGAGCTGATGCATGCATACACAATGCCCTAATTTGCTTTGTACATGTCAACCTAAACCACATAAACAGAGCCCACATTCATCTAAAACTTTGGCTGCCTGTCTGCCCTGGATGGTTGTTATTTGTGTAAATTATTACATCATACTGAATTTCAGATGAAGAAGACAAGTGAATACAACAGCATAACCAGGGGAGCCACTAAGTTTCCAAACTGGGAAACATTTATATGGGAAATGTCAGAATTGCACCATCACACAAATATAATCATGACTTTATAGCAGCAGAAGAAAGATACAAAGGTTGAGCTGTTTCTGGCTTAAATTTGGCCAGGAATGTTTTGTCCTGTTTGGAAATGAGGCAAACCATGAACATTCCAGTTCCCAAAGAAACGTTTTTATAAAATCTGAGAAGTGATGGAAATTCTGGAACTCTCATAGAGAATGGAACCCAGTTTCTGCCACCAGCTCCGTAACAACGTAAACAAAAGGAGTTTGACTCATAGTCCAAGCTGGGATGGTAAATATTTGAGAAGAGGAACTCCTTTTCCATCCTTCCATCCTCTCATCCATGTTAAATGCATTAATTTAACAAGTGGAATCACAGTTGTTCTGGTCCCTGCCAAACTCTGCTCTTCTCACACAGAGACGTTTCTCCTGGTAAGTTCCAGATGGTTTGACAATTGCAGAAGCAATGCTTTGACAAAATGAAGATATAGGTCTTTAATCTTTTGCATCATTCAAGCTTCTACAGAAATTAATGGCCATGCTTCCTCTACTGAGTCAGTGAGAAATAGGATGGAGCTCTTTTGCAATATGCCTGTTGTCAGTGCCAGAAAAGAAGGCACATTGGAATTAGTCCAAAAGGGGAGCATCTTTCAGAATATCTATGTCTTAATCTGTTTTCTAGAAAATAAAACTCGATCAGTGGCGGAGCTTGGAGTGTATGGAGAGGGGGCAGGAGGGGGCAGGGCTACAGCATAAGGGGCGTGGCTACTGTGGGGGGTCATGGCTGCGGTATGGGGGCATTGCCAGAGCATGTGGGGGCGTGGTTATGGACCGGGATGCCCCAGAAACATTGCTGCCTGGGGCAAATTCCCCCCCGCCCCCACATCCCTACACAACTAAACTCGATGCAGTCAGGGACAGTGAAGTGGAGCAAGGGAACCCTGAATGGCACTAACAGACATTGTAGAAGGTGGCACTCAGGAGAAAAGGAACATGGAGGCATTCTTTGCTGATTTCTCTTCTTGTTGCATCCTCCTGCATTGACTCTCAAGCTTCTCTTCCATTACATTTTTTCATGAGGCATAGGTGGCAGGAGGAAGAATCACAACACTCAATTTCCTGACTCCTTTCTACCTCATGGGAGGACCTTCACTAAACAGTACTCTGGATCCCACCAATTGTCTCATGTATATAAGAATAAGGACAACTTCTCATGCTGCATGCTGTGCATGAGTGGGGTCAGCCAAGAACAAAAATACATCTGATGCAAAGCTAGGCATGTGCAGAAAGTCTGAAGGCCATCACCCCTACAGTGAGCTGCACTATGCCATTTTGTGCGTAAAAGTTATCTGAAAATTGCAACTGGAAGTCCATGAAGGGACTATCAAGAGTTTTGATTTTTCCAGGAAGGAAGTATGAGGAGTTTATTTGGAGAGGGGGAGTAAAGAATGGGGGGGGGTCTGGAGCTGTTTGGGGAGCTGCACAATTTCTACCCTGGATCTGTTGCATCATTTTGCAAATGGTACAAGTGTATCCCAGCTCCCCCAGCCCCAAAAGACCCAGTCATTGAGGTCAATTTTTTTCTTGACTGCAACTTCTGTATATTTTAAAAGGAATTCTATTGATTTCTCATGTATGCACTTACACAACTAAAGGGTTCTGTATCCATTTATGTTGTCTTTCAATATCTGCATCCAACTCTGTGTGCACATCCCTTCAAGTTGCCTGCCAACATATGGCGACTCCATGAATTTCATAGGATTTCTTCAGCCAGGAATACTTAAGAGATGATTTTGCTACCTTCTTCCTCTGAAATATAGCTTACAGCAACTGTACAATGTGTTTAATATAAAATCAAAGTCTCTCCCTCTCTCTTTTCCTAATAATACATTCTGGCCCCAGCTGAAGATTTCCTCTTGGAATGTACAGGAAACAACGGGAAATTCCCGTTTTTTTTTTAAATCTTATTATTTCTTCATAGAATCATAGAAATGTAGAGTTGGAAGAGACCACATGGGCCATCCAGTCCAACCCCCTGCCATGCAGGAACACCTTCAAGTACTCTCAACAGATGGCCATCTAGCCCCTGCTGAAAAACCTCCAAAGAAGGAGACTCCACTACACTCCAAGGCAGTGTATTCCACTGCTGGACAGCCCTGACCGTCAGGAAGTTCTTCCTGAGATTCAGGTGGAATCTCCTTTCCTGCAGCTTGAATCCATTGCCCCTTCTCCTGGTCTCTGGAGCAGCAGAAAACAAGCCCTCTCCTTCCTCTACATGGCTAAACATGGCTATCACGTCCCCTCTTAACCTTCTCTTCTGCAGACTAAACATACCCAGCTCCCTAAGTCTATCCTCATAGGGCATGGCTTCCAGGCCTCTCACCATTTTGGTCGCCCTCCTCTGGACTTGCTCCAGCTTGACCATGTCCTTCTTGAATTGGGGTGCCCAGAACTGGACACAGTATTCAAGATGAGGAAAAAAGTGTCATTCATCAAGCTCTGAATATCTATGAAAGTTTTGTGACACCTTAAAGACTTTTGTTATAAGACTTTAGCAATCAGAGCAAATTTATGAACAGAAGTCTATTTTAGCCTCTGACTCATCCACTTGGGATGAAAATGAGAGGATTTTTTTTTTTTTTTTTGCTTTGTTGTCCGTGCTTGGATTATATAGTGCTTGGACTATAAACAAGAGTTACAAATAATGCCAATCTGTTAAGAGTTCCCTCTCCTGTTACTTATGCTTGGAACCAGATGGGTGTCCTGTCTGAAGTGAAAGTTTAAGTCTGCTTAACCTGGAATGGAAAAAGTTTTTTTTAAGTTCAAAATACACAGCTTCTTTGGATTGTGCTCTTGACTTTTTTTTTTCCTTCTAGTTCAAAATTTAGGAATCTTCAGAAAACTGAAATATTATTCTGTCTTTTTGTTCCTGGAAAAGATTCTAGGTGTATCAATGTCTCTTAGTGACTCTCCTGAACACGAAGCTAAATAACTTTTCTTCCTCAGCAAGGATGTATAAAATCTCATGGTACAGAAAGCTGTAACCGCCAGACATTACCAAAGGAGAGAGGCTAATTTCTGCAGTTCCTGTTAACAGAATGTAGGTCTGTACAGGATTTTCTCTTGTTTAGAAAGCATCCTTCACCCCCCTCTTACAAACCTACACAAGAAATGGATGGGAACTAGTATATGGAATTCCTTAGTGGGGATGTAATTTATTAGCAGAAGCTGATGCCTCTAACTTGTTCCAGATTGGAGCTTGTATATTTTGATCTTACTTTTTCCGCCATCCACGGACAATCAGCCATGCAGCTCCCATAGGCCCAAGGTGTGCGCAGCAGGAAAGCACATTGCTGCACCTGGGAAGGTCATGTCCTCAGCCATGAAACTGCTGATCAGGGGTATCCAGAAGTATTAATCAGGCTGTAAATGACATCTTCCCTAGTACCCCTCCACAGCTGTACTTTGGCCTCCTCCCAAAGGTGGCTATTTCAGTAACTCCCAAGTTAGAACAGTACTTAAGTTTATGGCAGTGACAAACCTTCTGCCTCCACATGTTTGTTTCTTAATGCGCTCTCCTGCACACTCATCAGGACCAAGGCAGACATTACCTTCAGTGCACAGTTAGCAACCATGTGATCACACTTATTTTTACATTCGAAGGGAAATGTCTTGCAAGTTAAGGGGCCATCTGATGAGACAAAAATTTCCAGAAACTTTATTTATTCACTTTGAAAGTCAAGCTACACATTATATCCTTCCTGTGGAGGATGCTGAAAAAATAAGTTAGCATGTGGATACTGCATCATGTTGGCGCTGGAACGTCTAGAAGCTCATGTGGGCTGCCTGAATGTATGGAAAGCTTTTATAGTAGTTCAGCACATTAATGCTGTGTCTGATACTTCTGTAAACATCCTCAGTGTGATCTATGCAAAGCCACCTGATACATGGATGTTATAGAGTAAATGTGAATTAGTAGACACACAGAGATTCATACCAGTGCTTAACAGGTAGAGCAGGAGTAGGCAACATGGTGTCCTCCAGGTGTTTTGGACTACAACTCTTATTGCCTCTTAACATTGGGTGTGTTGGCTGGCAATGGATGGAATTTATAATGCAAAACATCTAGAGGGCACTAGGTTGTCTATCAAGGATGTAAAACATTTCTAAACCAGAAATAGAACATGCAATGGGCTTGACATTAGAAGGCATATGCCTTTTCTTCCTTTGAAGAAGGTCTTGATAATGTTGAAGGAAAAATTATCTTTGAGAAGCCTAGAGGTAAATGTGGAAATATGGAAGAAGAGAACTCCCATATAGAACACCCAAGCCTGTAATCTAAGTTCAGGTAAACTTAACTTTATGTTGCCTCCTTCTGCCTATATCAGGACAAGGAAACAAGTAGCCCTCCTCATATTGATAGATGAGCCAGCACAGCCTGTGGTGAAAGATGGTTGGACCAAGAACACCTGAAAGATGGTGGGACCAAGAACACTGAAGAACCACTTGGGACTTTCCCCTTTCTGTGTCAAGACATCATCTAATTTTGGAAGCTAGGCAGGGTAGATTTGCACATGGACAAAAACCACCAAGCAATATCAGGGCTCTCTGAGTAAAAGAATACTTGCTGGATCTTGGAGAGTTGCTACCAGTGTAGATCTAGATATTGGTTTGATGCTACATAAGGCAGCTTCCTATATTCTTGTTATAAAATAATAATATATATTGGTTAATCTAAGGATTATAGATTGGATCTGAGCATCTGAGTACTTTGAATAGAACCACTGATATCACAACTAACTTAAGGCCCATTGAATCAATGGCTTAAATCCAGTTGTTTGCCCCTACCAACCAGAGTTGTCTGAGACAGGAATTACATGAATGTTGACATCACACAGCAATTTGTTCAATAGGCCTACTCTATTAAGATCCAGCAACTGAATTTCGTCCAATGGGTTTACTGTAGGCATGATTAAATCTATATAAGCCTACTAGTTTCCCACGTACTCCCCAGCCAATGAGGATTTTTAAATAAGAAACAAGCCTAGAGATGCTATGTTAATACATTTCTGTTAATAATACATAGAATATAAAAATAATGGATGGTATAAATGTTCGAAATAGCTTAATAACAAAAGCAGGAATTAAAACCAATTAAAATAATTTCGAAAACTATATGCAATATGAACCAAACCAGTCCTGAAATGAACTGAAATAATCTTTTGATTGAAAAGAAAATGCATTTGATTTGAGTGGGACGATATAATTGAAGAAAAGCTACAGCCCAATTATGAAGTGCTTTACGTGTACACGGGCCAGTAACAGGTAGTGGCTCTCAAGATAGTGAGGTGATAAATGGTGTAATAGTTTGAGCATTGGATTCTCTGCTTGGCCATGAAAACCCACTGGCTGACCTTGGGCACATCACATACATACTCTCAGCCCTCAGAAAACCTTGTGATAGGTTCTCCTTAGGGTCACCATAACTCAGAAATGACTTGAAGACACACAACACATTTCACATTTTGGTCTGAACTTTAAGGGAGCTATTCAAGGCACCAAACCTATTTGGGAGACAGTTCATCACCTTGGATAGCTCATTTAAAGCTGAGATTAAAATCAGAATTGGATTGACTACCTCATTAACATGGAAGCCCCTAGCTATCATTGATATGGACCATCTCCCATCCTAGTATAAAGAGTATTATGTGACAGGAACAGTGGACATCTTTGCCTGAGACCCCATGCTGTGAAATTCCCTTCCACAGAAGTTTGGTTGGCTCCCTCCCTGATATCTTTCCACCAACAGGCAAAGACTTTTTCATTTAGATAGGCCTTTGGCAGGTGAAACTTTTGATGGGTGTATGTGTGTGTAATGTCTGTATTATATTGTGTTTTAAATGTGTTTTTAACTGCTCTTTTAAAAATAATATTTAATTGAGTTAATTATCTTTTATCTTTTGTATTAGGAGCTTTTAGTTGTACTTCGTTTTAAAAAGTTATAAGCCACCTTAAATTCTGAGAAGAAAGCAGAATATAAATTAGACAAACTTCAATTAGCCAAATATCAGTATAAAGCAGTTTCTTCTGTCCAAAGCCAGCTGAAGATTTGTTGTTGTTGTTGTTGTTGTGTGCCCTCAAGTCATTTTCAGACTTATGGTGACCCTAAGCCATGGGGATTCTTGGCAGCATTTGTTCAAGTGGGGGGGGGGTATGTCCTTGCCTTCCTCTGAGACTAACAGAGTGTGACTTGGCCAAGGTCACTTCATGAATTTCCATGGCCAAGCAGGGATTTAAACATTGGTCTCCAGAATCATAGGCTCTTTCCACACGGGGTAAAAAAAACGGCTTAGGGCGACCTCATCCGAGGTCGTCCACACCGTGGAGCGCGCTAGAGCGGTTTGAATAGTGGAGGTTCCACACCTCAAACCACGCTAGCGTGGCCGCAAGGGGTAGCGCGGCGCGTTTTTTAAAAACCACATTTTATGTGGCTTTTACGAAACGCGAGCGCGCTAACCCGTTGCAGCGCCCCGTGTGAAGCTGCAGGGACGCGATAGTGCGTCCCTGCAGAGCTGCCCGGGGGCGGGCTTCCAGTTGGTGCGCTGCCCTGATTGGCGGAGCGCCGCCGGAAGTCGCCAGCCGCCATTTTGTGCGCCGCCGAACGCCGCCAAAACTCACCAGCATATGGAGCGGCGAACGCGCGCTCCCCGCAGGGATGGAGCAACCTGTTTTCAGATAAGATCCGTCCCTGCGTGCGCTGCCCCGTTCCCCCGTCCCCCGTGTGGAAAGGGCCATAGTCCCACGCTCAAACCACTGTACTATGCCTATTACATAATGCTCTTGTTTTTAGAAGTAGTGAGAATAGAATGAATAGTTGTGGCTGACACCACATACTCCTCAAAAGCTTTGCACAGTTCACTTTATCAGAGCCTGTAAGACAATAACAATAAACTGCTTGTCTGATTCCTCATCACTACTCACTTTCCTAGGTATTTCTTTTAAATAATTGTCCAGGCAACTAAAGCCAACCCATAAACACTTTTGGAAGTACTCTTTTCTTCATTAGTCTTGTGTGAGTGTTGTGTTCTTAGCACTAAACACTTGCTGTATTTTTGTTTAGGCTTAGTTTTCCAGTGTTGTTTCCACAGACCAGCCACAAAGCATGTGCCTTTCCACAGCAAGAATAGGCTGCTTCAACCCTGTATCTACTAATGATGACAACAGTTTGAGGGCAGTTAGCAATTATATGTAATGTTACTAATCAACATCAAACAACTTATTGCTGTATACAAACAATATATTACTAATTCATATAAACAATATATTATTAACTCCTTTTACAGACCTAAGCTTCTGTTTTAGAAGAAGAAGAAATCAATAAACCACTCAATAATGGGATAGATGCCACTTACTAAGCCGTAACAAAAGTAACCATACAATTACTGATTGAAAAAATATTTAATTTGTCTGTGAAGTAAATGTGACCCATCTGACAAGGCATGGTGGTTGGAAGCAATAATGTTTACTTACTTTGCTCAGTGCAATGTGGAAGAAGCTTTACATTTAAACTAATCATTCTTTAAAAAAAGGTAGAAACTCAATGTATTTTAAAGATATACACTAAAGATCTTTGGGTTTTCAGACATCTTTGCTATGTACACACATCACACAATATCCAATCCTATGTATGCACTGTTGTTGCTTTTTGCCTTCAAGTTGTTTCTGACCTATGGCAACACCAAGGCAACCCTATCACGGGGTTTTCTTGGCAGAAATTGGACAAAGTGGGTTTGTTCTTGTCTTCCTCTGAAATTAGGGAGACATTACTTCTGATTTCTTGCTTGACTAAATGCTCAGGCCACTCTACCACTATTCTGACTCTCCACATGCATTCTCAGAAGTACGTCCCTCTGAGTACAGTAAGATTTATTCCCAGGTAATGTGCATAGCCTCACATTCTAACAGCGCAATCCCATACCTGTCTTCTCACAAAAGTCCCAATGAATTCAAGGGTGCTTCCTCATAGCTAAATGAGTACATGATTGCAGTCAAAAACTTCTAGAAGTGTGCTTTAATTAACTTGAGAGGCTATTATTTGGGCAGACAAGACTTCCATTATGAGACACTGCCCAGAGGCAAATGCTTTTTGCATAACCATTTCTACTGTCCAATCACTACATCAGGAAAAGGTTTTCCAAAAGATGGAAAGCATAAAGGGGGGGGGGAAGTAAAGTAAAACACTTACAGAACCACAAGACTAGTAAGGTTCTCAAAGGCATAGTCTGGAATGTGCCAGATTTTGTTGAGTGCCAAGGTCATGGCCTGTAGAGCTGGCAGGTTGTTAAGTGCTTTAACAGGGATCTCGGTCAGGGCGTTATCATCCAGCCAAAGGTGACGTAAAGAGGGAAGCCCCTCAAAGCTCTTCTCTGGTACCACAGAGATCAAGTTGGCATCCAGGCGCCTACAGAAGAGAAACAAGGAACAAATCAGATCCAAACCAACATTGCTTTCTGTGTATAATGCAGAAAATGTTCTGCCAATTATAACTTGCTAACTAAGGACCCGAGTGAGTCACCACAGCAGCAGGGCTCTGTACAGAAACATGGCAGGCAGGACTGAGAGATCCCAAATTACTGACAGTTCTCTTTTATCTCTTGCTTTGATAAAATAGGAAGTGGAGAAGGCTTCTACTTCCAGAAAGGTGCGGCATGAAAATTGCTTTGATTAGTGGTTCTTAGTTTGGAGTCTGCGGACACTTAGGTGTCCATGATGCCCTCACAGGGGGTCTGTGAAAGGCTTAAAGACTGCTCGGCCCATATTCTCCTCCACAGCAGAATGGCAACATGACAGGAACCAAGGCAAAAGGAGCCAGGTAAGCAGACTGGCTGGCTGAGCCTGCAGACTGTCTGCCATGTGGCTGTTCTGCTGCAGGGAGGAAGTAGGCTCAGCAGCTGAGGGACAAGGGAGCTGACAGTCAGCCAACCAGTTAGCATTTGCCCCTCTTCTCTCACTCTCACTCCCCTCGTTTCCTGTGGAGAACAGTGCAGTGTAAATCAGAAACGTTCAAACATCCTCCACTTTTTTTGCCTTCTTCACCAGGAGGAGAGGAGACTGAGATGGATGAAGGAGGGAGGAAGAGGAAAAAAGGAAAAAGAGGAGTTGAAAGCAAAAAAAGGGAGCTGAAACAAGTGCTCAAAGTTGGAGCAAGGGATCACCATCGGCAAAATAAGCTGCCACTCAATTCAGATGAAAGCATGCTCACTTATGAGTAGAAATGAGGGGTTGTTTCAATCCCCCCCTTTTTTTAACCTTCATCCCTCCTTTTTCCTTTTCCTTCCCTCCGACCCTGATCCCCTTTCCTCCTGGTGAAGAAGGAAAAAAAAAAGAGGGGTGCTTGAGATGACTGGAAAAGAGAAGGAGAGAGAAAAGGACAAATGCTGACTGGTTGACTGGGTAGCTGGGCCTACAAGTTGCTGTTTAAGCCACTCTAGCTTTATTTTTTATTTTTTTTAATTAATTTTTATTAAAATGTTTAATGAAAAAACAGTACCCTTCCTGCTTCCAGACATCAATTTTCCCAGTTAAATCTGAGTTTAACATTCCATTCCATATAAACATTCTGTTCCATACATTATCTCTATTTTATAACAATCATATACTATTACTTTTAGATTATATGTAATTATTTACATTTTATCTTTTACCACCCCATTTTGTCTTCCTCCTTTTTCACAGCCTTCCTTTCTTTCCCCCTATTTCATTCTTTTATCCAGTTCAATACCTCTCGCCATTCTCCTTCAAAGCCCTGGACTGGCTTATTTTTAAGTGAAAAAGTTAACCTTTTTGTTGCTACCATATCCAGGACTCTGAATTTCCATTCTCTTATATCAGTATATTTTCCTTCTTTCCAATGTTGAGCATAAATCAATCTTGCTGCAGTTATTATATATAACAATGTCTTTTGATGAGATCTTATTTCTCTTTGTTGCCCTAACATATTCAACAAATAAAGTTCTGGCTTCATTTCAAAGTTTAAACCATGCATTCTTTGACTTTCATCATGTATTTCTTTCTAAAACTTTTTTGCTATTTTACAGGTCCACCACATATGAAAAAAAGATCCCTCTTTTTCATCACATTTGCAACATTTTCCATTCCCATTTCTTGTTATTTTTTTTCAGTTTTACAGGTGTCATGTACCATCTATATAACATTTTATAAAAATTTTCTCTTAAATTCAAACTTGGTGTAAATTTTATATCTGTCTTCCATGCCCTCACCCATGTATCCAACTCAATTGGATGTCCTATATTTTGAGCCCATCTAACCATGTTATTTTTAAGAGTTTCTGGTTCCATCTCTCTTTGTCACAATATTTTGTAAAATCTAGAAATTCTCTTTTTCTGGTCCCCTTTCAATACATCCAGTTCGTTTTCATTTCTTTCAAACCTGTATAATTTTTGATCCATTTTAAATCTGTCTTTTATTTGTCTCCATGGGAACCAGATAATTTCATGGCCTTGCTCTTTTAATTCCTCTTCTGTACTCATTCTTAACTTTGTACCATCCTTTTTCAATAGGTCTTGATACGTCAATAATTTTTCCTGCTTTGTTGGAGCAATATTAAATGCTTCTTGGGGTGAGGTCCACATTGGAAGTCCTCTATAAAATTTGCGTTTTATTTGTATCCACACTTTCAGTAGAGACTTTTGGATACAATGATTGTTAAAGTCTTTATTCATCTTTACTTTATCATAGCATAAGTATCCGCGCCAACCAAATCTATCTTCTATTCCTTCAGCTTCTTTTATTGTTGTGTTCTCTACTTGAATCCAATCTTTAATTGTTTCTAAGCAACATGCTTGATAATAGATTTTCAACAATGGCACATCAAAACCTCCTCTCTCCTTTGCGTCTTGTAATGTTTTAAATCTTATTCTTGTTTTCTTGCCTTGCCAGATAAACTTCCATAACCTTTTTTCCCATTCTTTAAAGATCTTTTCTTCTCCTATTATTGGCAAATTTTGGAACAGGAACATTAGCTTAGGCAATAGGGACATTTTAAAAGCATTTATTCTTCCTAATAGAGATAAATTCATATTTCTCCATTTTTCCATTTTGCTTTGAATCTCCTTCCATGTCTTCTCGTAATTGTTATCAAATAATTCTTGATTTTTATTTGTTATATTTATTGCTAAATATTTTCTTTTCTTTACTATTTGATATCCTGATCTCTTTTCCAAATTTTCTTGTTCTTTTTTTTTGTATATTTAATGTCGTCATCTTCATTTTTTCTTTATTTATATTATATCCTGCTATTTGTCCATATTTTTGCAAGATTTCCTTCAACCTCTGTATTAAATCTTGTGGTTCCTCATGAAATATTATTACATCATCTGCAAAGGCTTTGTACTTTATCTCCTTCCTTTTTGTTTTTAATCCTTTTATTTGTGGATCTTCATTTATTACCAGCAGTAATACCTCTAAAACTGCTATAAATAATAACGGTGATAACGGGCATCCCTGCCGTACCCCCTTCTTTATTTCAAAGCTTTGTGTTTTATCTCCATTTATTATTAACTTCGCTAAATCCACTCTAGCTTTAAAGTGGCATGGAGAAGCAGAATAAAATTCTTCTCTTCTCCTCCAGTGCCTCTCAGGAAGTGTGCATTTACTTATTCTCCCTTGTCTTCAGATTTTAAGATGCTGGAGGAGGAATTTTAAATAAACATTTGATGCACTTTAGGGTTTGAAATCTTGAGTTTAAATCTTGGAGGTCCATGACAACAAAAGATATTGAAAAGAGGTCCCTGGTAAAGAAAAGGTTAAGAACCACTGGCGTTGATGATACTTTTGTTTTCTGTGCAAGTTGTGCTAAAATATTAGGAATCACATGGCAAGCTTGCTTTGATGGTTCTACATACACCTCCAACTCAGAGCTGCTGGAAGGCAATGCAGATATTTTAGGGCAGTGTTTGGCAACAGTGGCCCTCCAGATGTTGTTAGACTACAATTCCCATAATCCATCACCACTGGCTATACTGGCTAGAGGTGAGGAGAGTTGCAGTCCAAGAATATCTAGAAGACCAATGTTGCCCACTCCTGTTCTGTGGGTATTCTGCATCAATCCCAGGAGAACTCAAATGAAGTAAAAATAATCTTAATAGAAGCACTAATAAGCACCTTGAAGAACCATGCAATATGGATCTCTCCTTGTATCAACATTCAGACATATGATTGGTTGACCTTCTTCTCTGTTTGCCAACCAACTGGTACTTGGCTCATAACTACAGTATCCAAGAATATAGCAGCTAGGCTATTTCAGTACCAAATAGAAAGTTCTTAAATGGAGAAGACTTTGGGGCAATCTGGGAAAAGGCAACTGCTTTCTAGAGAAATGAGAAATACTTCATCTCTCCCACCCAGCTATTTCTCCATAATTTCTGTGTTCTGGGGTAAAAAGTAGGAACAGTATCTTAGTTAATCACCCTGGTTTACGCAACCTGATCACTCCTTTCCCTACAACTTCCAAATAACTATTAGCATTTAAGGCTTGACATTTGCAGATGCTCCTGAACTAGACAGGAACGACTGAAGATTCCTTTTCACACTGAAAATTTGTACAAGAATACAAAGGAAGAGAACAGCCACCTCACAAGAAGCAAAGTTATACTGTTTTGACTGTACAAGGGGCTTAAGTTTTCTGCTATAGTTTTCCATGGGCATTGCTATTTCTTGTTATTAAGAGATAAAACTCACTCATTGGCCTCCCCGCTCTACATAACAGCTAAGTAACAGGCTTGGTGTAGAAATGGGTTGCTATGTTGTCTGTGGAGACCCCTTCCCAAAACAATGAAATACACTCTTGTTGTATCTCATATTGCACAGAACAGCAATAGGTAGCACAGATATACCCAGTTAATAAATACATATGTTTCTGGGCATTACTTCTTTAACAGAAAACTTGGTACCAGAGGCAGAAATAATGTAGAAAGAATAGAGGATAATTTCCTACACCAAAAAATTAAGAACAGTTCAACATTTCAACAAAAAAATTATTCAGAATTAACAATATGTGAATGTGAAATGAAACAAACACATCAGGTAAGCCTTGCCTAAGTGAACAAAAACATTTTTAATCTTCTAGAGTCCATCTGAAAGCTTCTGCCAAGATGTATGCAGGGATGTTTTTTCTTTCTTTCACCAGTCTCCACTTTTCTTATGATTTCCATTTTTGTAGCCAGATCCTTGCTTTTTAAACATGCTGGCAAGTAGCCGGTGAGGCAGGTTTGGCTACTCTCCCTGTTCTCTCTGTTTTACTGTTCATATTTGCTCAGTAAGGGATTTGTGCAGCAAGTACTGCTTACCTTGCCCGTTGCAGGCAAGAACACACATCAATTTGTAGGAGCAGCTAGATTATAATCCCATTCTTTCATCCCTCAGTTTTTATTGCCTGGTTAACAGCTGTCCACTACTGCAATCTTCTACTGAAAAGCTGTGTTTCACTACCCTCATTAACCATCTTTACAACGCCAATACTGCCAAAATTTCCAGCATGACTGAAGATGAGGAGGTAAACAGGAGGGGAGTTCAGAAGGCATTAAAAAACAGAAAAAGCAGCTTCTTTGTTAAAGGGTTGACAACTAAAATATGCCTGTAAATTGATTTTTAAAAAATAGTAATCAGAAGAAACAAAGCAAAATTATAGATTTGGTGTGGAATTTGTGGATATCCATGTAAAACAGTGGTTCTCAACCTGTGGGTCCCCAGATGTTTGTGGACTTCAGCTCCCAGAAGCCCTGAGCATTGACCATAGTGGCTGGGGCTTCTGGGAGCTGAAGTCCACAAACATCTGGGGACCCACAGGTTGAGAACACTGGTGTAAAATATAAAAGTGATGGAAAGCACAAGAACAAGTTGTGTATTAGTTTAAGGACTAGCAAGTTTAAGATACCATAGAGCTCCTTGCTTTTTTCTGCAGCAGATTAGCACAGCTGTCACTTTGGAAATTGTTACTCAGAGTAAAGGCTTTTGATAGAATTGTTGAAGAACCCAAAGCAAAGGACAGATTTGTGGTGAATGAGCTGAGTTACTCAGCTACTGCTATTGCAATGTCTGAGTGATTCAGAAGCAGTTGGGCTTTTGCGGGGAGGCCTGCAGTTTACAGATGCTGTGTTTTGGGACTGATGCTGTTTCAGAGTAAGCCTTGCTTCTATGTGTCTACTGGTTTGTCATTTGATTAACCTGTTTATTTGTAATTTCCCAGAATTCTCTGTTGTTAAAATGGAAAGCAATCCTCGAAAAAATTGTCTTGGAATTTTCACCACAAAGGGGAGAAGGGAATGTAAATGAAAATGCTGGCAATCTTAAATAAATTGAGACATTGTTTCCAGAACCAGAAATCAGCTTGGTGTCTGTGCTTGCATGCTGAAGTAAAGCTGGATTCTCCTAAAAAACATAAAAGGGAGAGTTCAAGCTGTCTAATTGCAATGGCTCCCAAATGCAACTCTTCTGGAGGAAGCAAGAGAAGAAACTCCTTGGCACCAAGAAGCTGCTAATTATGTCAATTAAGCAAAACAAAAAAGCAACCACACAACTCTCCTCTTTCTGCACTGTGTGATTATGACTTCTTAAGCACTTTCTATTATGGTTTATACCTGGGATAATTGGGCAGATTAGGAGACAGAGTAGGCCAGTGCCAGCTTGCTCCCTTTCTCCATAGCTTTTTAAATTTTTGTTCTTACCCTGTGTTTCAAACTGTGCTATAGTTGATGGGTTGATTTTCATCACGAGCATTAACCCTAGAGTGGGGTGTTAAAGCTAATTGAAAAAACTGAGGAGAAACTCTGGTCTGGTTTGGACATGACATTAAACTGTGCATTGTGGGAATGATCCGTATCAAGTCTTGGGCTCCTGCACATACTCTTCTGGTTCAGATGTGAAGAGCAGTTTTGGAAGCTTTTGCTTCTATTTTACATAGATTGCTGTGTCAAACAAATCTGGACAGACTGTGGTGAACTTCAAATGTGGATAGACAAAAAAGCAAATTCAAAACAAACTTTATAAACTTATTTCAATGGACTATAAGAAAGATTAATTGCAGTTCAGAGTTTGGATGAAATTCTCCCCAGTGGTTCATCTAAAAGGAAGCAGACGCTTCAAATTTCCATGCAGCCACCCCAGAGAAAGTGAGAGAAGTGGTAATAGAGGGTTGGTGGCTTCCATGTCAGTGGATCAGGGAACCCAATCTACATTTTAGGACAAAACTAAAGTACTTGTCCAAGATGCTGAACTCTATCCTCCAAATAGGTCCAGCACCTTGGTTAATTCCTTTAAAGTTTACAGCAGGTTCACCACCTTGTTGACAAGAGGGTCCAGTAAGTGCCACAGGTCAGTTAGAAGATTAACACTGCATTACATCTGAACACAGCCAGTATCCACATGTGGAAAGGAATTGCTTATGCCCCTCCTTTCTCTTCAGTAGTTTCTTTTTTAAAATTTTTAGCCATCAGGATATTTGGACACAAGGTTTTTGAGTCCTGACAATGCTGTGGTTTTATGGTTCCAATAAATGGTCTGTATCTTATTTCTTCTCATGACACCTCTGCCACAGATCTTAAGCAGCTTCTCTGTAGGTTCTCTGTAGATTACCTAACATCAGTAGGTAATCTCATCCATACTTTCTCTAACTAGAAATCTTCCAAATTCCAACAGACCTTTCTTTGACTATAATCTGCATTGCATCTATTTCCCCTGGTTCTCACATCCACAGGATTTGGCTGTAGAACTTAGACTTCACTATTTTCCTTTCCCATGGTAAAAAATTGCAAACAGCTGAACCACTGGCAGTGTGTTGCTTCTGAATGATGTTCAAAAACTGCTCTGATGCTGTTTCACACTGTTTAATAGTAGATTTCCTCTCTTCCAAATAAAGACAGTAGGTCTTATTTTGTTCTGTCCTATTTATCACTTCTCTGCTGTAAGATGGTACTGTATATCACATCTTAAAAAAAAAAGAATAAAACAGGACAAATATAATCTGTTGAATGGTTGTCTGGTTAATGTCACTAGATTCAAATACATGGACAGAACAATCTAAAGCCACATTATACCAGGATCTGAGAAATGTTGCTGGTACACTAATAAGGATGGAGAGAAGGTATTGCCACAAAATTGCCTTTCCCTGAGCTATAGAGCCAATGAAATGCAGAGAGTCAAGTCAAGTAAGAAGACAGTTTAATTAGACAGTCAAAGATTACAACAGAAGATCTAGATTGTGCAATCTGATCAACTCAGATTCACCATGAGTTGATACTGAACACTTCCCTTCCTAAAACTTATACCCTTCTGTCTTTTCTGAAATATACTCTAATTGGCTAAATATTTTTACATAGCCAGCTGCTTCACAAATGCTACATGTTTTTTCTCCCCTTCCTGTCTTAAAAGGTTAAATTTCTACCTGTGGTCTCCCTGACAAGTTCTAAAGGTCTTTCTGCCTTTCCTTTATCTCTCTAATCCCTAGCTTGCTGGCTTGTGGCACGTAGCCCTTTCAGATCACATCCTTTAGCTACGTATTAACCCCTATATCTTGCTTAAAGACGCATATTCACTTTATTACTAAATATACTATTTTTTTTTCAATTAGAGTAATTCCCTGTTTTTAATTTTAAGCACTATCAAGTGCCCACAAGTAGATTTTTTTAAAAAAAAAATTGGGAAAACAGCCATGCTCATGGAATCTCTGGAAACTTCATCAGGGACCGTATCAACTACAAGTTTCATAAGCAATGGAGACACAGTGAGCTAATTCATTATCACATGGGGGACATATTTGCATATCTCTGTATCACAGGCATGTAAGAAACACAGAAAACTGGCCACAGCACAACTAAAGAAAACATGGTTCTCCATCTGCTAAAATGGTGACAGATACATTCAGAAGGCTACTGGGTGTAATCCCTATATTGGCAAAGCCTTGGAATCATGAGAAATTGTCGAAGTGTGGGAGAGCCCATGAAATGAATCTGAAATCTTCTGGAGGCATTGAGAATCTCTTAAAGGAACTGAGAGCATTCTGAAAGACTGAAATTCCTCTCATATATCAAATGTTCTGTTCTACTTTGTGGGGAACAAACTTGTTTGAATCAGGTTTTGGTTTCACTCTGGTTTAGAATTTATTCCCACACTATGACTGAACTTACCATGTGGCTAGACTAACTGTCCAGTGGTGTGAATATGTTTCACTCACACATGTGAAAAAAAAATATCAACAAGGAAGCAGGTTGTTAAACAGCTAGGCATTCCCTAGTATACATTCCAGCTGTTGGGGAATACAGCTGGGATCAATGTCTTATTCCAATTCATTATTTTAACACAGTTTATATCTCAAGAATACACTAAACTCTTTCAAAGAGAAAAGCTAATGGATCATTCAATGACAGTTGCCTACTGATTCTTTTAAATGAATACGTGTTGACAGGTAATATGACCACAAAGCCACACGTCTACCAAAATATAAAGCCAGACAATGACTATAATGCTACACATGAAGCATAATGCTCTGCCAGTATACTTATGTGGGGCTTTTCCTCCACTCCCCTTGCAAGACAGTTTCTCAATGCCAGTGCGCACACTCATAGCCATTTAGTGCCCAGAGAAGGGCAAGAGGTGCCTAGGCAGCATCCAGCTGCAAACATGCATCTATGAGAGTGATGGCTGCTCCTGCTTCCTCTTGGCTGATGAGCTGTGGGTGAAGGCTACCCCTGCCTTTAGCCAATCACTAAATGTCCAAGCTTGGTCTGGGCTGGCAGACAGAAGAAGCTGATAACAAACACAGGTCAGAAACTCAGCAGTAACTTAAGTGGTCAGTTTACTTAAGCAAGGAAACAGCTTTGCAAATGAGAAGCAATAACAGTCCCAACAATGTCCATAAATCAGAGGCAGGCAAAACAAACACAAGTCAAAGGCAGAAACACAGGCAAAGGAAGCAAACAGAAGTATGCATGGAAGAAATGATCAGTTGATTGCTAACAAAGGCTAGAGAGGAAAGGCTCAGTTTTTATAGGCTCCAGGGTCAGCGCAGCTGGTGCCTGATTAATTGGCGCTTGGCATAAATTCGCTGGGAGTGACACACGAGACGCTTTTGGTGTCTACGCTGGGTGAAGGTAGGTGCGGCTAGATCATTCTCTGCATCCAAATGAGCGGGGCTCCCTGCTGAGACTGACACTTCTGTCCCTGGGGCTAGTGGTGGTATTGTCTGCTCTGCAGATTCGCCTGCAGCATTCTCTGTGTCAAGGCTCAAAGCAGGTTCTGCTGCCTCAGACTCTGAGTCTGAGTCTAGGTCCTGGAACCCCATAACATTAAATGGCTGTGGGAGTGACATCCTGCTACTGTGAAACTGCTTTGTACAAGGGCGGAGGTATTGCTCAAGAAGGTAATGCACATCTCCTTGAGCAATAAGTTAAAGGTACACATGCTCACATAACCCCAGGTTATGTAATCCTCACATAACCCCTCACCAACAGGATTCCAGCCAACAACTGTCACATTATCTGTCCTTAATCTATATGTTGTATAAAATTACAATAGTGCCCAGGGCTCTTTAGGTAACTTCCAATATGGTTAATCTAAATCTTTATCCCACTTTGCTTGTTTAGTACAATTACAATGGTGCCTCCATTTTCGCAAATGTTTGGGGATGCAAAACCCTGGCAAAAGTGGAAAAACTGCAAAAAACTCCCCCCACGCTCCCCCTCCCATTCCTTTCTGTGGCTCCCTCCCTTTTCTTGCACTTTGCCTCAGCACGCATTCTCCACATGGGGCAAAATGCATGAGAATAGGAGGGGGAGCTCGGGAGTGGAAAAGGAAAGGTTGCACCACTCTTTCTCTTCATTTTTTTGCATTTTGCCTTGGTGTGAGTTCACTGCATTGAGATAAGATTCATGGGAATGGGAGAGGGAGCTCTGGAGGGGAAAGGAAAGCTCATATGAGCCTGCCCCTCCATTCTGTTGCTTTTTGCCTCTGTCCAAGTTCTCCCACCAAGGCCAAATGCATGGGAATGGGAGGGAGAAACTCCAGAGGGGAGAACGTGCATGCCCTTGCCTTTTTCCTTGGGGCACTTGCCTTCCTCCTCCATGCCCAGCAAGGAAATGGGAGGAGAAGAATGAGGGGTAGGCACTCACACTGGTGAATAATCAAATTCATGAAGGTCAAGCCCGCAAATGTGGAGGGAGGACTGCAGTACCATAGGAAACTCCTACTTGGTTAATGGGATTGAAGAAGCTATCTTTTATTTAGACTGATTATAAAAATTAAACCAACAGGCACTTCTATCTAAAATTTAACATTTAAATATTAAGTAAAAATAAAACAAAATTGAATCATTCCAATCAAGAACCCAAACAACAAGTTGTTCCCAGATAAATCCAAGTGTTGGGTGTGGGGAAACCACTCTTCCACTTTTATTTTTGCTCTTTTTGCCCATACCTGTGACCTGTTTTTTCTGACAAGGTTCCAGTGAGGCACCTTTTCCATGCATCACCATGCCAAGAAAAAGCTTCACCAGTCATACTTTTTGTTTGCCACGGCACTGTTAAAACACATGAACACTGCTAGAAAGAAAAGTCGACATGCTAGCTGTACCGTGAGTTTACTTTTCTTGTGTTTCACTGAATTTTATATTCAGTCTGACTGTTTTTCAGTCTTATGTCATATGATTAATTTTTGTAGTGCTTCACCTGTCCTGTGATTAGGCAGCAGAAATGCAGTATATCTCCTAAAATACTTCAGTATACCCCCTAAAATACTTAGATAAAATGTTAAGAATACATTATCTCCCAGGCAGGGCCTATTCTTTCCTACTATTTTGTTTGTCCTTGAGGAAATGGCAAGAACAACAGACACAGTGTACATGTGGTGAAGGACATGAACAATATGATAAAGTCCCAAATGTGCTTTCTATTGACCTCGATTAGGGAGATCCATGACCCTGAACCCACTCACTTAAGAACATGACTTGTTAAATTTCCCTTAGTGACAAGGCAAAGAACAGTGAAGATGGGTGATTGGTCCCAGATGCTCCATACAGTAGATGTGTCTGTACAGCTGGGCTGATTGGTCCCAGATGCTAAACACAGAAGATGTATCAGTGCAACAGGGAGAATGAAAAAGAAAATCCCTTATGGTGATTACAGCAGAAGAATTGGTATGATGAGAAATAGATTATACTAAGGTGTTATATACATTATGTTAATGAACATTTATACAAGGGGTGAGGAAAGTATGGCCTGTGGTTGTATGCCGCCTCCACAATTGTTTTTGAGGCCCTCAAAAAACATACAGATTTGCCTGAAACTATACACTTGCAAGAGAGCCAGTGTGGTACAGTGGTTTGAGCGTTTGATTATGATCTTGGAGGCCAGGATTCAATTCCCTGCTTGGCCACAGAAATTCACTGGGTGGCCTTGGGAAATCATACACTCTCAGCCCCAGAAAAACCATAATAAGTTTGCCTTAGGGTTGCCGTAAGTTGGAAATGACTTGAAGGCACACAACAACAACAGTACACTTTCTAATAGCATCTTGGAAGAGGATTTAACTGTGGAAAATAGACTGAAGTTAACCCCTCCCAACTAGCACCATGATCTATATCTGATTTGCCTCCTTATTATTAACACTAGCACACAGACAATTGGGATCCATAATCAAGTTGATTATTTATCAAATTTATATTCCATCTTTCTCCCAAGATGGGATTTAAGGCAGCTGTTGTGCATTATTTCTAATTTGGCCATTATTCTTCTGCAAAAGGGTGAAGCAACTGATAACAAGAGGTTTTATTTTTTTTTAAAGTAGAGTAGATTCTTCACTGTCAACTGGCCTATTTACACAGTGGGCATTTCGACTTTAAACAATCCTAGGATTCTTATGGTTATACTTGCTAGCTAAGTAGCACTGTAACACAATGGTCACCACCATATAATGGGCTAAAGACAGTATGTGGCACCCTATGGATCTGTTATTACATGAAGCTCTGATTTACGGCTACACAATCATTGTTAATGCAGGCTTTCAAGTCACAAATCATTGTAATTCTGTCACAAAGCACATAATCATAAAAAAGAAAGAAAGAATCACCTGGTGAGATCAGGCTGTAAATACATGCACAAGAACTTGAGAGACATCTATGCAAGACTTTGAGCCACAGCTTAGCCCGGAACATGTTTTTTTTCTCCCTATGCTGAAGTTATTTTATGACAATGATAACATACTGATAAAGATGGAGGCCTCTGGATGCTTGCAAAATAATATTATGAATACTGTGCAATCATTTGTAGGGTACCTTTGTCAACCCATATGGCTTGCTAATGGCCTAGGACGACTAGCAGGGCTGTCCCTGCCATTAGGCAGAGTGAGAAAACTGCCTTTAGCATAGGTATTCAAGGGCAACAGGGGTAGCCATGCAAACATTCCTCCTAAGCTCCTGCCCATTTCCCTCTGCTGGAGGACTGAGCTATGTGTGCCAGATGATCTGTTTCCACACCTACCTTAGTTGACTGTCTGTGTATCTGTGTAAGTGTAAACATGGATGACACTGTCTCAGTGTGTAACTAATGTGCTTCTTTATGTGGAATGGTAGAAGTGGGGATGACTTCCCTGATGACCAGTAGGTGCTTCTCCAACAAGAGCAAATCTTTAGGAAATTGCTGAGGTTTTTGAGGGTTGTGAATGCAGACATTCAGAGACCAAGAGACTATGACCCAGGAGATCAAGGTTTAGTTTCCATGCAAACCCACTAGGAGACCTTGAGCAAGTCACACTCTTTCAGCCTCAGAGGAAGGCAAAGGCAAATTCCTTCTGAGCTTGGACACATAACCATACAGGCATTCATAGCTCCATCAGAGAAAAGTCATTTTAGTAATTTTGGCTTTTAAAAAGTAACATATTTGATGAAATTTCAAGCGAATACAGTCAACCCTCCACATTTGTGGCTTTCACTTTTGCAGATTTGATTATTCACGGATTATTTGCTCTGCCTCCTCTGCCTCCTTATGCCATTTTTAATAGAGACTGAAAGCCTCGTGAGACTGAGAAACTGTGAACAAGGTTTGTAAGTCCCTCTTAAAAATGGTGTGGGGCAGCAGTGGAGGTGGCTGTAAGCCCCACCAGCCACCCACTTCTGCCTTGTGAAGGAACCCTGATGCTTCAAAGGAATCCACACTGGGTTGAAGATGGTGATCATACTTTTTTGTATGTTAAATATGGTTTGGGAGGGCCTATTCACGTTTTTTCCACTTTCACTGGGGTCCTATGACCCTAATCCTAGCGAATGTGGAGGGATGACTGTAGTTTCTCTACATGTTTAAAGAAATATCACAGGACAAATTTATATTAACAGTTCAAATCATCATAATAGTTACACAATACACATTTACTTCGTTGTTGTTGTTTGCCATCAAGTCATTTTTGACTTATGGTGACCGTAGGGTAATCCTATCATAGGGTTTTCTGGGGCTGAGAGTGTGTGATATCTTCAAGGTTACCCAGTGGGTTTACATGGCCAAGTGGGGTATCTGTGGAGGTCATTAAAATCTGGAAATGACACTTCCTTGCCCCCCCAACACAAAACACAAACAAGGAGAATGAGATGATATAAGAAAAAATGGATATGTGAAGAAACTGCAGTTGAAAGACATAGGCCATTTCTGTGCTAGCCTGTTATAGTGCTATAATTCCACCTTCAACATCTTATGGAATTCTGGGGTTTGCAGTTTAGGGAGGGGCCAGGTGGCCCCTCCAGAAACTGCAAACCCCAGGATTCCATAGGATGTTGAAAGTGGAATCATAGCGCTATAACAGGCTAGTGCGGAAATGGCCATAAGAGAGAGCAGAGAAGGCAAAATAATCTGGCGAAGGAACAGGAAGAGCAAAAGAATTTAGAAAGAGAGATAAAGAGAGTGGTGAAAACAGAAGAATCTCGAAGCACTTGGTCATGTGAGAAACCATTCTCTAAGAATGTCGTAAGGGATAATAAATTCTGCTGTGCTTTAAAAGCGCTTGTGCTGTTTGCTCTGACTTTTCCTCTATTTTTATATATGTGGTTTGAGCATAGGACTACGACCCTGGAGACCAGCGTTTGATTCCCTTCTTGGCCACAGGAACCCATAGGGGGACCTTGAGCAAATCATACTCTCTCAGGCCCCAGAAAACTCCAAGCCTTATGGATGCCAAAAGATGGAAAAGGCTTGAAGGCACACAACAACAATAAACCAAAATGAGTGGTACTGAATCAAACTCTTCTAAAAGAGAGTGGTATTACTTATGTTGGGGAAAAAAAGACAAGCAGGTGACAATATATTCTCTTCACAAAGGAATTACCAGTGGTACTATGCCAACCATTTAAAGTGATGAAGCAGGACTTCCCACAACTTCTAGTGGCCTCCTCTCAAGTTTTATTCCCTTATTTAGCAAACATCCACTGCAACCATGACTGCTTTGCTTGACTCTAGATTTTGAAATTCACAATAACTGCATGGCGTCTTTTCAGCTAGCCAGAAGGCTCACTTTTTCTGTGCTCCAGGAAAAGCTTCATGCCTCATAAATTACATTAACAATACTCAACCATAGCTTTGCCACAAAATCAGGTCTGTGCCAATAAATAATTTGACGTTAAATTACTCCAGTCTATTTCTTTTTTGTTTTATCCTCTAAACATTCCATAGAAGTGCCTTCTTTCTCTCCTTTTCTTTTAACAACTAAAAGCACATTCTATCAAAAATGATTTATATGAAGCAATATTGCCCTTACAATGAGCTGTCACATTTCAGACAGATCAAAGGTGGTCTGTGAAAGCAAGAACATGCTCTCAGGCTATGCTAATTCCAAAGCGATTCCTTTCCTTCCTTCCATCAGTCATCAGAGTATATATGTATATCTGCTAACAACAGCCCTGTCTGGTAGGGAGGCTTCTCCTTTGTCAACATCAAAGCACTTGTCCCCAGCAACTTCCCAAAAGTCACTCCTTGCATTTTAATCTTCAGCAGCAGTAATGATGATGATAATTACCCTATTCAGGGTTTAAAAACATCTTAAGAAGGCTTTGCTCTTTCTGTTTCAAAAACGCTTCTCCTAAAATCACAAAGAAGGAGGTCCACTAGGCATAAGGACTGAGAGGTGTCACAGATTCTGTGCGCAGAGTGGAGTAAGAGAGATCAATGCACTGAAGGATGACATTTATCCTAGCAATTCACCCATCTTCCCTCTCTTCTTTGAAGTCAACATTGGAATTATTCTGCAGTGTGGGGTGGCAAAGGGAAGCAGTAGTATCTCCTTGCAGTGGTATCTCCTTGCCTGCTCTGAGTACATGCAGTTCTCAGGTTCTGTATGGCTGAGCATTCACACACACTGAGTCTGGGACATTGCACTCTGCCATACCTACCAGGGATACAGGATATGTCATTAAGTAGGTCCAATCATTCGACCTTCCTATCTTCACCAGAGAAACAACTGTATCAAGAGAAAGTTCTGCCAGCATAGCTATCATGATTCATTTTCCACTGGTGAAATGGTTGTTAGAAGGATCCTTCCTCCTCAAGCCCACTGCATGACACATTTGCTGTTCCCCTCTGAGAAACATGCCCTGCACTCTAGTGAGTCTTGCCTTCTGGTCTTAGGAAAAGTTTTAGAAGACACCTCCAATGTGCAGCAGGGACAGTTTGCTGAGCAGACCTCAACCCCATCTCAAGCCTGTTGCTGTTCTCCTCTGAGAAATGCACCCATGAGGCACAGGCAGATCATCATTTGACCAGTAGGATAAAAGAGATGGAAGCATTGTTCAAAGTTGTAAGGTTTCTGGATGAATGCATCATATGACTGAATCAAGGGAAGCAAGTCAGTCACTAAAAATATACAAGTCTTGAGTCAGGTCAGTGAATCATTTATTGCCAAGTCGAGTTCAAGTCAAGTCACTGAAGTGACTTAAGTCCAACTTGAGTTCGAGTCAATCAACTTGAGTCTACATCACTGGATTTTTTTTTAAAAACCCATACAGAGGCACCATTTGTGGCATAATATTCACCCAATGGGCTACTGGCAGATCACTGCATTCTCTACAACCCACCGAACATCAGTGGCAGTCCTGTGTATGTGTGTGTGTGTGTGTATAGAGAGAGAGATTGAGAGAGAGATTGAGAGAGAGAGATTAATCTACCAGGAAAACTAGCATCTTGTTCACCAGCACATCACAACAGTTTTTGATCATGTTTACAATGAAATAAATGAATAAATCCAGTTACATCTGCATTTGTAAATAATCAGATATGAATGTGAATGAGCAGTAAATGTCAAAACTCAGCAGTAAAAAACAGTGTTTCAAATAAACAAAATTTGCTAATGAGCTACGTGAAGCAATCAAAGAATTTCACATTGCCAATTCTTGGTGTTCTGAGAATGGACCGAAGAAACCACATTCTAAGAATATACATTTGGAACAAAGTACGGAAACTCAATGATTTCATTCTTTCTCCATTTTGAAACAAGCGAATTTTAACAGCACCTTCTCAACTGATATGTATACCAGAGCACTTCCTTTGGATTTCTCATTTTTCCCAATTATGTACTTCTTGGTTCGACAAAAATCTTACAATGCGTTGTTGTGATTGTGTGCCTTCAAGTCATCTCTGACTTATTGATGATCCTAAGGCAAACCTAACATGGGTTTTCTGGGGCTGAGCATGTGTGATGTGGCCAAGGCCACCCAGTGCATTTTCCTGGTCAAGTGGGGAATCAGGCCCTAATCTCCAGGGTCATAGTCCAGTGCTCAAACCACTACAACACACTGCCTCTCTCCAATGAATGCACAATATGTATTTTTTAAATTAAAATGTGTTTATAAGTGCATACTTTGAGAAAAAAAACAAATTTAAAAAAATGTATTTCATGAGAAAAAATATTTATAATACTGTTTAAATATTAATTTTCATGCATTGCTTTTAAAAGTTGCAGATTAATGCAGAAACGTATGTAAAATGAACACAGACTAGAAACAGACTTGAGCTAGACATCCTAGAAGGAAACTCACATTTTCTAGAAGAAAACTCAAGCAGCTTCCTTAACATTTTATTTTCATCTGAAAAATAAACATTTTGTTCTGATCCTTAAATCCTGATCCTCAATTTTTCTCACTCTTGCTGTAAAAGCAGTAATTATAATTTCTAGCACCTGCTTGCTTTGAAAATCTTTGGCTTGCTGCTGGCTGGCAGAGAAACAGTCAGTGTACCCATCTGCTTTAGGTAAGAGCTTGTAACCACAAAGTTGTTAATTAGCTTGCCACACGACTGTCAGAGTACTCACAGTATGTTGTTACCACACCTATAAAAGCTGCTGGTAGACAAGACGCCCTGCCAGAGAATCACAACTGGATCATTGCATTAAATAAGACTTGGCATCCAAGAAGCAGTTTAGAAAACTTCACATCAACTGTAGATGCTTCTCTTCCAATTCCTTAATTTTTGCAGATTGAAGATGAGACTCTGCATTGAAAAGCCTAATGACTGCACATAACCCTTCATTTCTCTCCATGTCCCCTGCCTCCCCCCATCATTTAATGACCTTATGCCCATTTATTCTCTGGATTTTTGCCTCTCTTTAGAGCGGAAGCTGCAACACAAGATGCTGTTGCTACTACAATTAATTGCACTGGTAATTGGAGATATTAATGAATGTTTCAAACAGGCCAGGGGCAGGGATAGGGGAGAAATTCATTCACTTCACATTGTAATGTGACTTTGCTTTATTTTGCATTTCTGAACCAATATACAAAACAAAATACCATTACCCTTTAAAATTTGAATTTTTCCAAATGTAATGTTCTCAAATAAAAGAATATGCACACATGTACACATACACACACACACACTTGGGGTAAGTGTACAAAAAACTGTATACATTCATAACAAAAATTAAAAGACATTATAATAGGAAAGCAACTACCAAAATATGTATATAAAGCAAAACTGCATACAAAAATATGAAACTTGGAAAAGTTACTTTATAGAAATACAATATAGCAGACTATATGCTGTTTGATTTTATATTGCAGAAGAGGAGAGAAGAGAACAGAGAACTTGTCCAGGAAGTGGGAGAAATTGACTGAGTTTGTAAAGGAGAGAAAGGGCTATGAGGATGTGGATGATAGAGTTAAAATGATATATGACATAAAGGCAAAAAGAAATTAATTATGAAATACTGTTCCAGGGTTGGGTAGAAGAGAGGGTGAAGAGATGAAATATATATATTGTACGTAATTTTAATGTATAATGAATAATTCAAATAATTAGAATATATATAAAAAAGTTACTTTATGGACTATAACTCCCAAAAAGCTCCAGCCTGCATGGCCAATAGCTGCAGGGGATTCTGGAAGTTATAGTCAAAAGGGAACTTTCTCAAGCTCTGCAAAAAACAAAACAGAACAAAAAAGGAACATGTGTAGGAGAAATATGTGTATATGTACATGAACACACACAAGTCATAGAAAATTTTGTACAAGGCCAGGATGAGCCAAATTAACATGGGAAACATTCTCACAGTTCAGAATTAAGTTTGAGTTTAAAACTGGGGGTGGGGGGAGAGGTGGACTGAAACTGAAATTAGTGGATTTGTCTGATTCTGGGGTGATGTGGTAGGGAACAATATTGCGGCATCTTAAATATTTCATTGCAAAGTAGGTAATTTTGGGTGTAGCCTGCTGCATGGTGGTATATCCTTCTGGTGATGATACTTACTACAAGCAAGGATGGGCACAGCTCCAGAGGTTGTTGGATAGCAGGTCCCAGTGTCTCTCACCTTTGGATATGCTAACTAGGTCTGATGGGAGTTGAAGTCCAAACATATTCAGAAGACAGTACAACTCTCAGGCCAGTGCTACAGGGTGCAGCAGCTTGTTGCAAACTTAAATATAACATTTTGGTACTATCCTTGTCTGCCTTTTATCGTTTCCCTCCAATGGACCAGCACAGTGTCTATGATTTTTGAATAATTGATTAAATTTTTTTTAAAAAAAACTTTCACCGCAAATCTTTTCTCAGTGTGTGTTGTATCAGCTGTTCCATGGGGAGTAGGGAGTTTGATCCATAAAGTATCACTATCATAAGGCCAGATGAGGAATTATTGGAAAGATGGACCATAAAATGCTGCACTCTCTCAAAATACTGTATGTTGGAATTCAGATGATATTGAACCATTCCAAACTAATGCTACATAAAGGTTTAAGTGGATCATTGTGGTACCAGACCGTTGGTGACCACAAATCCTAAAATACTGCTGCTGCTGATAGCATAGTCTTTTCAAGTACTGTTATCTCAGTACTTCTTACAAGTCTTACAACTGCTTAGACACTGCATGTTCCAGCCTCCTAATTCTAATTTGCATATTATAGAAATTGTTTATTGAGTCCCAAATCCATAACAGTTACACCATAACCACTGATGGTGGAAAAACATATAGGAGTCATCTCTACAAAAAATAAGCATTATCTAGGATTTGATGCTTTGGGGCTCTAATAAGAGAGGTAGTTGACTTTCTCTCCTTTGCCGATTCAACATATTAAAGCAGAGCTTTCCAAATTTTTCACGTTGGTGACACACTTTTTTAGACATGCATCATTTCGCAACACAGTAATTCAGTTTTACTAGCAAACCAGAGGTTAAACTAGCTCCTTGTAAGAGATACAGACATAAATTGTAATAACAAAATGTATGGGGACACAAAATATCTCATGAACACCTTTCATATATTTTAAAAAAATATATGTTATAAATAATAACATGCATTTCCAAGATTGTAGGCAACACACCTACATACTTCAAGTGACACACTAACGTGTCACAGCACACTGTTTGGAAAGCCCTGTACTAAAGAATCGCACTGCAACTGCTCCCTTTAGCATAAATGGAGGGAGGGATATTTTCTGGCCACTTTGAACACATAAACATTATGCAAAGGAACACTAAAGGCGACACTATACAATTCTTCTTTGTGCCATCTACCTGCCCTTGCCCCCAACCTGCAAGCCTTTTAATTCCCACATCAGTGGTGAATAGTTTATGAAGTGCTGCTTGATTTTCAGGCAGTAACTTAGCATTCTGTGAAATGACATACAAGTCCTCTGACTCAGGGCAAATGGAAAAACCACAGCCTCTGGGCAATATAAACAAGCAACTCAGATCCCCACAAAACTTGTAATATTTGGAGATTATTTGTAGTGATATATGGATGTTCCAAGTTGGCAATAAACACAGAAGACTTATGGGAAATTACTCATAGATACTAAAAGATGGGTGGGGGGAGGCTTTTACACAGAAGCTGGTCTTTTTTCCAGTGCAGTGACCATCCCTGAGAAGATACAGAAATAATAGAAAGGCATTTGGCATAAGGCCAATTTAAATAAAGAGGTATTGGCAGCACCAATGAAATCTGAGCAAATGAGCTTAGTTTTATTTATTTATTTAGCCTTAGATCTATCTTAAGTCACAAAGCAGTCTGCTAAGGGGGAAACAGTTTACTCAACAACTTTTCATCTCTCTCAAATCAGACCTAATTTATCCTAATAACTACTCGCCCGATTGGATTTAATGAGCACAATGAGCTCTCCAAAGAGAGTTTTTGCTCTATTAAATCTGGATTTAGGGGGGAAATTGACACTGTTGAGAGAAGAACAGAAGAACTGTAGGTTGTCTTTTATTCAGGAAGAGGATGCAGCAAGGAAAGGAGAGATGGTTGGTGAATGTTTGTCGTGTAAAGTGTATCTGTGATCTAGTTCACACTGAAATTGTCTTTTCAAGCATTACTGTCTTTTCTAGTGAGTCATGTCTTGTCAAGCTATGTCCAAACTATGACAGTCTCAGGCCATTTCTGCACTACACTGTTATAGTGCTATTCTTCTGCTTTCAACATCCTGTGGAATTCTGCGGCTTGTAGTTTACTGAGGCCAAAGAGCTTTCTAGCGGAGAATTCTAAACTCCCCTCCCTAAACTGCAAACCCTAGGATTCCATAGGATGTTGAAAGCGGAATAATAGCACTATAACAGTGCAGTGTGGAAATCGCCTCTGACCCTTTTCGCACCTTACCTTTTTGTGGTGCTGGGGTGCGGGGCTTGCACAAGCAGCCTCCGGAGAGAGGCTCTCACTTCCCTGCTTCTTCGGCTCCGCATGAGCTTCCTGTTTGCGCAAGAGCCCCGTCTCTTCCTTTCGCAGTGCAACCTGGGACCTTCCCACGCTGCACTGGACAGGAAGCGTGACCGGCCCGGCTCCCAAGGCTCTGCACACAAGGTAAGTGTGTGTGGGGCCCCGGAGCAATGTGTGACCGTGCAGCATTTTCGGCTTCAAGCCAAAAATGAAAAAATGCGTGAGCGGTCCCTGCCGGGCCCTGGAGCATTGCGTAAATGTGAGTGCGTCGTGTGGACCAAGGGGCCCTTTTGCATCGAAAATGCCATGCGAAAAGTGTTACAAATGTGTAACTGCAGTATTGAACACCAGCCTGGAGTGCAGCTGTTTGCCACAGAAGATGACTACCACGGTACCAGACTAAATTGAAACAATGGTTAGAGAACCACATGCCACTGTGACTGCTATTGCCATCATACTATTACACAGAAAACTGAGTGGTGCTAGTTTGGATTCTTATGGATTGCTTTTTGTCCTTTCCATGGTACAGGGCAGCATTGTTAATGTCAGTACATTGCTCACTTTAATACAAGGGCAAAGGACCTTTGATCCTCTAAATGTTTGGGCCTGCATCTGAAACCAGTTCCTGTCAGCAATGGTAAGGGACATGTTTTACACTGCAGCATCTGAAGGGCAATAGTTCCTGGTCCACCCCTAGTCCCAACGCTGGCAGTGTTAATCATTCCATTTCAGCCATCACATTACAGGTAATAATTTGGTGGGAAAAGTAGATGTGTCATATGCTTGGATGCTATCCAGACCACATGATGAGAGAAGAAAGCTCAAAATCACTTCCTTCATATTGAAAAGCATACATACTTTGAGAGAGTTCATGTAAGAAACTGAATGAGATTTCATCTGTAAATATGCACCTCCATTTGCTTTGAGAAACCAGTTCCTGCACCAAGCCCATGTCCCCTTCAGAGATCAAAGTGCCTCAAAAACTAATTCACTGAGTTTCTTCGTGACCCAGCCATCCTTGAGGACAGTATAAGTCCCAGAGCTAAAATGCAGAGACATTTTTGGGTTGGGTGGTTTTAACCATAGAGGTACGGGGTAAAGGAAGTTACAAGGAGAGCTGTTTGAAACAGAATTCACAGAAGTATTAGATTATTAATGTATTAATGGAATCATAAAATGACATGAAACCAGGCAAGCCATCTATCATAGTGAAAATTATCTTTAAAATCTCTCAAGATCATGTTTAGATATTCCAGGTAGCATTCTAATAGTTGTCGTTGTCTGCCTCCAAGTACACTCTGACTTACAGTGATCTTGTCATAGGGTTTTCTTGGCAAAAATTATTCAGATGTTTACCACTGCTTTTCTCTCAGGCTAACAGTGCAAGTTGTCCAAGTTCATCCACTGAGTTTCTATGGCTGAGTGGGGATTCAACTCCCTGGTCTCCTGGAGTCCAAGGGCCTTTCTGCACTGCACTGTTATAGTGCTATTATTCCACTTTCAAGATCCTGTGGAATTCTGGGGTTTGTAGTTTACTGAGGCCCAAGAGCACTCGGCTGAGAATTCTAAAGGCCTCTCCCTAAATTGCAAACCTAGGATTCCATAGGATGTTGAAAGTGGAATAATAGCACTATAACAGAAAGGACCCTAATCTAACACTCAAACTACTAAACCAGGCTGGCTCAGCCCTCTATGAGGACTAAGGCAAAATAGATAACTGTGGAACAACATTGAAGAGTGATTTCCTCTAGTGTGGCTCCAACAGGAGCTGTCAGACCTAAACCGGGCTACTTTAGAACTCCAGATATTTTTTGGCTAACAACTCTTATCAGTTGTTATAGCCAATATAGCCAATGGCGAGGGATTATGGGAGTTGCTGTTCCTAAACTTGCGGGAGGCCATACTTGCTCAACCCTAAAATGGTGCTTTTTTGAACAGTGTGTAGTCATTTCAATCTGGAAGAGATTATGGAATTGTCAGTCTGCTTCTGAAATGGTTAAATATTTTAATGAAATATTAGGTAGACCCCAAGAATACCCCAGAATCAAGATTTGGCAATATTTGTTCGGAGAGGGTTTGCTACTGCCTTCCTTTGAGACTGAGAGAGTATGACTTCTCCAAAGTTACCCAGTGGGTTTCCATGACTGACTGGAGACCTGAACCTGGTCTCCCAGATTTCCAGCCCAGCACCCAAAGCATTGCACCACACTGGTTCTTGCCCACAAGGAGAGCAAATTGCAATAGTCCAGTTAGAATGTCGTCAATGTTGGAAACTACTGTTCCAGTTGAACATTCTCCTCAGAACCCCTTTCCTACTAGCTTTTAGAGCAAGGAGGGCTTTAGTTATGCCTCTGTTCCATTTCACACTGTCTCTCAAGCTTCCTCCATTTATTGTACTGTAGACGATAATGCACTGTCATCAATATTCAGTGTATCCAGGCAACTATACCCTATGGTGCCAGAAACTCCCAGGTGTCTGTGGTCACACAAAAATTCCTCCCTCGCCTCCTTCTCCCTTTTCCTCCATTTCAACATGGTGAGTCACAGAACTGTTGAGCTATTCCTCTCCTTGAAACTTTCTCTTAGGGCTTTATCACACGAGTCAGTTAATTACACTTACAGCAGAATAATAGTATCTTTGTCTGGGACTTATTACATTACCTGCTTGGTCTTCTGTTGTTTTCCAGCTGGGAGATCATTTGGAAAATGTTTCTTTTACAAAGGAGGTCATTAATGGATTGATACTGAAACCAGTATTTCCTATACTCAGCCTGCTGCGGTATTCCAGGAAACCAACAGAAATCAAACAAAATATATAAGATAATAACTTCTTTTATCACTTTGATGAAGAAAGTCCACTAAAGACTGTTTCTGTGCTATGTCCAACTTTGAAGACAGAATGAAATGGGTCTAAAGGGCTCTTAAACCAATATAGCAACATTTATGTTATTGGGATTGCATCCTCTTCTTTAGGTTCACCACAATTATCCATGCTTCGAAAAATCTCAAGTTTGGACTACTGCAGTACACTGTGTGTGGGCCTGGCTTTGATGCTCCTCCATAAATTAAGATTAGTTAAAAATATGGATGCTAAATTGCTAATGGAGGATTCATAGTGCTGCCAATTAAAATGTAATTTTCAGCTATTCCATCTTTTCTTCATTGATAGATTTATTATGAAAAAAAGAAAAGGAAGATGTGGGTGGGGAAGAGGAAACACAGGAGGAGCATGAGTGAAAGACATTACCTGGAACCCACATAAATTATATGTTCATTAGGCAGGACTATTGTACAATAAAAGCTTTATCTGGAATCATTCTAGGTGGCAGAATTATAGCTGTCGGGTGCCGGAATAATTGTGCTGGATCCAGCTTTGTTTCTGAGCAAAATGGAGAATGATTGTGTTTATCTTTATTGTACTATGAGGCTCAGGCCCTGGGTATCTGCTAAACAGGCTTCTCTTACATCAGTGTGCTCATTCACTGAGAATTCCTCTACCATTTCGTAACAGTGGGGGAGTGTATTATAGGATATTATGCCTCAGATTGCAATTACTATACATTTTATTGTTTTAATACATTGTGATTTTGTTTATTTTATATTGGATTTTATACATGTTTTTGTTTTTTAACTTATGCTGACATGAAAATGCTATGTGGAATATGAAAAATACTTATTTCTAAAATAAACAGGTGACTCTCTAAATAAATATAAATGGTTGTTGTGAGTTAATCACTGTGTTCTTATCTTGTACTCTACATAGAAATTGAGTTTCTTTCTTTACAAACTATTTATGTTTCTATTGAGATGCTCTCCAGTCCACAAATGATTACATTTATGATTCCTCAACCTACTTCCAGTCCATCTGTTAGAAAAGATTGAGACAGACATCAGTGATAATTTTACCTAACGTCCCTGCCCCAGTCCTTGCTTGCAACTTCTTGCTGCTCAAATACAACACTGTTTCCCTTTTTAAAAGAAAGGAATGAAACTAAACCATGGAGGGCGAATTATGACAAGGACAGACAGTCAATACTGAGGTGCTTCAAGACAAGGCTAGCTTCAAAAATCCATTACAAAAATCTGTAACTGTGTGAAAATCAAACTCCAGTTTCAAAAATATCAGATATCTTACATCATAAGGGGCTGAAAGAATGTACTTCGTATTCCTCCGAATATACTGCTGGATTTCTACCCAACTGCTGAAAATCACTTGCTTAAAAGGTTGCAGACAGTGCAATGACAGTCTATAAGAACTTACAGTGACTGGAGGTTTGGAAGATCCCACAAAGCTTCTGCTGGAATCCGACTGAGCTGATTGTTTTGTAACATCCTATAATCAGGAGAGAGGGAGAGAGAAAAGTAAACACTATGGAATGCACAGTCATTTTTCCCCATGCAAGATTTTAGAGTACAGATGTTATCTGAAGATCAAAACTGTCCATTCATAAGCATCATAGTGCTGAATAACACAGGACAATGAATAACATTCCAAAGTCCATTTGTTCTGACTGTACAGACTTCTGGTCCAACATGAATTATGAATGCATGGGCAGAAATGTAAAACTGACATTCAAGGGCAAAGGCCTTTACAGTGTAAGGCCTCTACAACTGCAGCACCAGGTTTCTCAGCATTCCCTGGCAGCAGCTGTTTATGTTTTATCTGTATCTAAGTTAATATCTCCAATATATCTGTGCACGACTGGGCACTAGGAGAGGTAAGAAGCCATCTGGCAGGGCTGGCCTTACCAATAGGCAAAGTGAACTTGCAGTGTCAAGTGGTAGAGCAGGTACAGCAAATTTGCTACTCTCCAACCTGCAAAGCCCAGAAACCTGCCACTGCTTTGGATAATTCTGTAAAGCTGGCTATGTGTTAAGTGCCACGCTCTGAGAACTCCTCAGGGCACAGCATTTAGAAAATAGTCAGCTCTGTGGAGAATAGTACACTTAGTGCTGGTCTCCACAGAGCCCTTCCACAAATGAGGCAGAGGGTGAGAGTGGTGGTAGTGAGATAAAAATAAGGAAGTAAATCTCATTCAGAACTGAATAATGCCTCCAAAGTTTTGTGTAGAAGCATGCACGTAATTTCAAAGTTTGTACCTGCACAATAATTGTACAACAGTTGCAATGAAACTTCAAAAATGTTAACAATATCTTTTGCTGTTTTCTGTTTTCTGTATATGCTGTCATAAAAGATATCCCTAAAATATCTGGAGCTCATTTTCACTATTGGTAAAACCACAATTTATAGCTATTCTGGGAGTATATACTCTGGGTAATAGCTATATAATTATACATTTAGATGTTCTTTCATATTAACAAATTCCCTGCATACAGAAAACTAGCATACCAGAGAGATAGTTAATAAGCCTAATATGCAAGTTTTCTATATGTGAGAATTTCTTTCTTCATTTGGGAAGCATTCAGAAGTGTGATTTTTCTCCCCTACCTGTTCTCTGAAGTAGTACAGCTAATGGGAGACCTGCAGGACTATTCGGAATAATATTCTAGAAAATGTCAAGTTCTCTTACAGTTCAAACCCTGCTTACTATTGGATTGTAGTAGATCAGCTACTTTTGTAAAATAAAATTCTGGTAAAGTATTCATTGTTTGGCCAGAGTTTTCACAATTTTGTCTTACTGACTGACAGCTCTAGGCATAATCTTGTATCACCTTTTACTTAACATAACTTATATAAGTAGCAAAGGCACTGAGAAACACTGTTAGTGAATTGCAAATATGTGTATCAGGAGACTAGCAAGAGTAGCTGATGCACATCAGTCTGTGACGTGCATTGGTGCATGATGAGCATCAGCGCATGTGTGATATGCATTGGTACACAATAAGCATCTGGCGCTTTGCTGCCTCTGCTACATAATAATGGATACAGATAACACAAAACTGCCCAATTCTAATTCCCCCATATTTAAGTCCACTTACAGAAGCACTACTCCAATACAGGATTCTGGTCTCCATCTTTACCCATAAATTACCACATTACTATGGTTCTTGTGCTCACATGAAGCAAGAGATCTGCCCTAGTTCAGAAAAGGACCTTGCTTTCTCACAGTTTTGAGGCTTTCTACCAGTCTCCATATAAAAGTAATTGGCAAATACTAGTGACAGCAATTAAGATACGCCCTAGGTGGAAAACACTTAATCCTGTCAATTGCTTCTATCCATTACCAGTAAATACAACTCCTGGCAATAAGAATGCATGCACTCCACTTGGATTATGCAGTGCTTTGAAACACTTAACTCTGAAGGTGGTGGCATACTAAGGAAGAGCTTCCACAAAATAACACCAAAGAACTGTTTATTGGTTCTCACCGTTTATCTGCTTCCCTCTCCAGCAGACTGCATTCCCACTGTCTACTCTTTTTGTCCCTCTCCTGGCTTTGTCTTGAATTGTAGTGTCAGGTGGTAGAGCAGGAACAGCAAATTTGCTATTCTCCAACCTACAAAGCCCAGAAACTTGCCACTGCTTTGGATAATTCTGTAAAGGGATTTGGTGTCCTGCTGGGAATGGTGATGGTTCTGGTAGAACAAGGTTTCTCAACCAGGGTTTGCTGGAATCCTAGGATTCCATGGGACATTATGATTGGGAGGAAATATCTTTTTTAAAAAAAAATATTTTTATTGAAAGTTTTCAGATGCCCCAAAATTGTACAAATACACAAGAAGACAAAAGAAAAAAAAAAGAAAGGAAAAAGAAAAAAAAAAGGAAAAGAAAAGATTATAGAATAGAGAAAAAGATGACTTCCCTTCTTCAGCTCTTTCTGCACCATGCCTTGATATTGCATTGTCCCGGCAGGATCCCGACAGTGTCACTGCTGGGATGGGATTGGGGCCTGTATGTTCCCTACCACACTCAGTTGGCTGCTGGAGGATGGGTAGCATTAGGGACACTTGTCTTTCTTCCACAGTACAGCTTCAGTGGTGAGTCCCTTTCTCCACCTCTTCTCACACTGTACTATGGAAGGAAACACATCAAGCGCTTTGGCCCTTACCACATGTCCGTAGCTGACAGAATCATGGCAGGAAAGGGGGGCCATTACTGGATTTTTTTCCAGTACCTGCTCACCTGCTCAGCAACGCCTGGTCAGCAACAATGTCATGTGATGGCAGGCATCCTGGATCGGGAGCAACATGTTGCTGTGTCAGGAGGATGACAACGTGCAGTAAGGGCCTTTCTTTCAGTGGTATATAACATTCAAATTATTTCAACCTTCTCTAAATAAAAAACCCAACAGATCTCTTCTTTCCACCCTGTTACATTATTTCTTCACAGCCAAAAATATTTTCCTTCTTCCCAAGCCTGATGTATCTAACATTAAAATATCAATCAATGCATTTCTATAATCCTATCAAAAATTTCAGCTATAACATTATATTACATCATGATAAATAGTATTCCATTTTCTCACTTTTGATAATAATAACTTACTAACCAGGTTACATAATATCAATCCATACTAAATATAGTTGTAAATCTCTTACAAGTCATATAATATCATTAAACCCATTCTATCTTTAAAATAACTGTGGAATCTCCATGGTGTTTAAACTCTAAAATTTCTTTCAAAGTACATCATATAAAGTTCTTTTCAAAATCACGTCCACATCCAATTCTCATTGTCGTATATCTGTAACCAAATCTCATAACTATTTGAACCAGACATTATTTCTTCTATTTCATTTTAAATTTTTAAATTTAACTCTTCCTTCCTTCTTCCTCCATCCTAATCATGACCTTCCTCCCCTAATCTCCTCAGAGTCTCTTCTTTATGTCCTGTTATTTCCATTCCCTTCCAATTTTCTGCTTTAAAAGAATTATCTTTAGATATTTTCATTTTCATAACTAGGTTATATGGAGATTGCTCACACAGGGTCCATCCAGACAGACTGGAAGAAACAGAAAGTCCCTGGTTTCGTTCCTGTCCTTTCTGATTTTTTTAGAACTACATGACATGTTCCCAGGGAACTTACAGCATTGTAATGGATCTTTCATTCCCACTCCCAAAGTCAATTTTAATTAACACACTATTCCTGAAATCAAATGTACCTCTTCATGGCTGTCCAGTTGTGCTATACCAGAACTAGCTAAGATAGCTGCTGCCAAGAAACATAATATTTTTTTTTCCAGAATCCAGATTCAACAGAGATCAAAGGGTGAGAAAGAAGAACGCTAGCACTAAAATAAAATGATCCTAACACTTAATTAGTGTAATATTGCTAAAGCCTTTTAACACTTGGATTATAACTCCTGAATAATAATTAAAAAGGACTCAGTGGAAATCAGTGAAGATTAAACACCAACACAAAAAACTGAATTCAGATGTGACACATGATCAGTGTGAGGGAAGAGAAAGAACACAAGAGAGGGGCAATGGGTGACACCAGGGTATTTCAGGAAAGAGTTTGGATGTCAAACCATGAATATGCAAGTAAATTCAAAACAAAAACCCTTGAAAGTCTCAATACTTCCAGGATATTTTTTCCTTTCTGAATAAGCCCACAAAGATCTTCTTGTATTCCTCTTCCAGACAGGAAAATCATGAGAGACAGTCTCTTGATCTGCATAGCACTCTTGTTTCTTGTTTCTTGATATTACAAACAAGGCGTAGCTGACTATGTAGTAGAAAATAACTGCATTATGCATATGCTTTACAATAGGAATTACTAACAGCTTCCAGCTCAGCATTTGGAAATACTGGTTTCCTCAGGCTAACCTCTTTCTCAATTGCAAAGTTCAGGAATCAAATATCTTATTACTTAGAATGGCCACAATGTGTGATTTGCAACTTCACAAGGCTGTCCACACAACCATCCCCTTTAGAGGGATGTGAAACACAAGGGAAACTTGGACAGAGAAAAGGAAGATTTTATAATAAACAGAAGTCTGATATGTTGTGGCAACATGTCAACCAAGTCTTCTTGTAAAAACTCACAATATTTGGACTGCTGCAAATACAGTAGGAGTTTCCTCTGGTAACTGGAGGGCAAAGAAAGAAGATACAACTAACTAGCCATGCCATTTGCCCATCTTTCCTTATTGTACCATCTGGATATGCTCTTGGTGGCCCTGAAGAGCAGCCAAGGCGAGTGACAAACATCTCAGACAAAAGGGAGAAGTAAGCTGCACTGTGTGGGGCCAGGCAGCTCTTCCCTCTTGTTATGGAACAATGGTGCTAATCATAGGGTTCAATGGACATGGTGCAGTTTACTCTGGGAGTAGCCTGCCAGTCCTACTGCTTTTAGTAAACATCTCAGGCTAATGATAGGCATTTGCATTTGCCCAAGTAAACACCAGAAGCACAATGTGGACTGTGCTGGTCTGCAGGATGCTGGCTTTCTTCCTCGCCTCTATACAAAACAACAGAGGACAAAAAGGCAACCACTTCTCATATTAAAGAACACTTAAACTGAGAAAAAAATAGTTTCAGAGGTCTATTATCTATAGCATATAAGAAGCACCTGCTGGAACATCTTGCTATAAATGCATCTTATAATACATTGCATAGTTGGTGTATGTGATATGATCATTATCACCACCACCACAACGACTACTGTCCAGAAGGTAAATTCATGTAACACAAATAAACTCCTTAACCAATTCCTTGACAGCTAAATGGACAGTTTCAATATATGCCTTTGTCATAAGTATTTATGAGGGGGGAAATGAACATCAGACGAACTTCCTGTCCATGATTCAAGCTGGTGAGACAGAAGTCAGAAATGGAGTCAAAGCTGGAATTGTAGCAGAAGACAGGCTCTAGAGGAGTTAACATATTTGGCTCAAAAGAAACTACTATACCAGAAATGGCCTAGAACAGTGGTTCTTAACCTTTTCTTTATCACAGGCCCTCTTTAAATATCTTTTGTTGCCATGGTCTGCCGAGACTTAACTCAAGATTTAAAACCCTAAAGTGCATCAAATATTTATTTGAAGTTTTTCATCATTGGTCTTTAAATTTAGAGCCACTCAGTGTCATTCACTTGAATGTTCTCATTGCAAGAAGAAGTAGCAAGTGCTGAGTACTGTACATTTTTTTGCTATCACACAGTTATTTTCATAATTTTTGAATGGTTTGAGATATTGTAATGAAACTTTGTACAAATCATGTCTATTATCAGCAAAAGACTCCTGCTCTTTGAGACCAATGTACGACCATCTGTCTCTCTTCCTTCCTTCCATCCATCCATCCATCCATCCATCCATCCATCCTTCTTTCCGTCTTTTCTGTAAGAGCTCACAAAATTCCTTCAAGACTTTGCAACTCTCCTGCGAGGACATTGTGGCCTCCTGGAGATCTGCAGACCTCAGGTAAAGAACAACTGGCCTAGAAGAGACAGAAGACTTTATATACACAGTAGCAGCTCCACTTCTTCCTAGTTCCCTGTTGATTCATTGTTCACAGCTTGGTCTTTTCACTACTCTTGAATATCTTTCCACCCTTGTGAATAGCACATTCTGATGCCTCCATGGGTATGTGTTCAACTGGTCTGAGTTCATGGCTCTACTACAGGTGTTTGGTCAGATGACCAAAGAGATGAGGTGCCTAGCTTTAGCCTTATGAACAGCACATTCTGATGGCTCCATGGGTATGTGTTCAACTGTTCTGAGTTCACGGCTCTACTACAAGTGTTTGGTCAGATGACCAAAGAGATGGGGTGCTTAGCTTTAGCCTTATGAATAGCAACATGAGGGATACCATAAAGGATAAAAAGAATGCAGGAAATTGTGAATTTCTTGCTCCATGTCTCTCAAAAGGTGGGTTGCAAAGGTTTACAAACAGGTTAATGTCTTTTGAAGCATGGTTTGCTTTCCAGTTTGGCATGTCCCAGAAAGTGAGTTATAGTCAATAAGCAGGAAGTCAGATATGGAGGTCATTTGGGGAGAGTCACCATATTTTCATTTTCCTTTTGATCTGCTCCTGCTGAAAGAACAGCTATGCTAGATGAATTTGTTATTCTTCTGTGCCTTCATCTTGACTCTGACTTAGGGACATCCCACAGTTTTCTTGGCAAGATTTATGTAGAGGGGTTTGCCACTGCCTTCTTCTTAAACTGAAAGATCTGCCCAAGGTCACCCAGTGGATTTCCATGGATGGTCAGTAATTTAACCTCTGGTCTTTCAGAGTCATAGGCCCTTTTCACAGCTTACCTGAGACTGTGGTCGTCCCAGCATCGTCCTGGCAGCGGCTCTACTGGGATGGGAGCATGGACACCAACACTCCCCTCCACACTGTCTCACTTGCTGCAGAAGGAAGTGTGATGGCCTCTCCTCTTCCTGCCACAGCGCAGCTGGGTACTGTCCCAGGCTGTGCTGGAGCAAGAAGCGCAGGCATCGTGCATCTAGGGCCTCTGCAGCTAAGGTAAGTGCGGGCTTATGGTGGGATGGCTGTGCAATTGCTGGTCATTGAAGGGGAAAACCCATCAATGATTTGTGGTGCAATTGCACTGCCTGGAGATGGGAGAAGGACAGGACAGGAGAGCACCAACATCATGCATAAGTGTTGTTGCGGTCCTGTCCTTATGGCGGGTTGGGAGAGTGGAGTAGAAAGGGCCATAGTCCACCACTCAAACCACTACATCACACTAGGTTTCCAGTGGATCTGCTGCTCTGCTTCACTACAGTAAATGAACAGATAAAGGTCCATTCAGATGAGTGATGTTCAGCCTGGTTTGGACAGAGCTGCACTCTCCCTGACTCAGTCAAAGAAAAGGGGCTCAAGAAACATAGGCTGCTTCTCTCTACCAGTCTTGGATGTTTAGTATCATCTGTTGCATTTGGGTTCATATGGCACGTGTATTTGGCAGGAAGGACTTGTAGGGATGGGGTGTTGTTCCCTGTGTTTGTACCCTTGTGTGTGTGCATGTGTGTGTGTGTGTGCACAAGTGCAATAGAACTGAGGCAGGGCTCTGGGGATGATCCACTTCTCTCTGAGAATACCTCTGTGTGATTATTCGCTCTTTTTGGTTTTAATGATTGAGCAAGATGAAAGGGAGAGAGGTATAGATCAAGGGCTGCTCATCTGCCACTCCAGGGAGGGATTTAAAGAGACAGCACCGATTCATGTGCTTCCTCATGCCTTCTGGGGAAAGCTATTCATTTAGTCTTAGGAATGCTTTCCCACACAGCCCCCACATCTGAAGCAGCCTCTCCCGGCTAATTGACTGGCACTCTGTGAATCCTATCTCAGTGACTCCTTCCTTACATGCTTTCTGTAATAAAAACATTCTCACCCTACGCCCAGAGTTGTCATGCTTCTTTAGCTCGACCATTCTGCCCAAGCTGTATTTTCACTCTGCTTCCCTTTAGTGAAAGAGATGCTGCAGTAGCTCCACTGTCCAAACATTATTATAATTCTTCACATGCAAAAATTCCATCTGACACTGTTCATCAATTTAGGAGATGAGATTGCAATTTTTTATGGTAATTGTCTCTCCTTATACTCCTGTCCAAACTATATATTACCCAGACTGGGTGTTTATAAGAAAAATTACTACAGTAGTAAGTTCAGCCAGACACCCGGGTTCCTTCAAAACTGGCATTTTGGAAATATGGGGGGGAATGAGTTTATGTGGTGAACTGCTGATGTGGCACTGGCTGTATATGAAGAATAAATTATATAGGATGGAGGAGACATGTAAGTGCTTTTTCTATGCTGCATATTCTGTGTGGATCTGTTCAGCCCAAATGCTCCACATGAAAATTTTGGTCACATGAAATGAACCTAATTTAAGTCCTACTCTGCTGAAATGCATGAGAAAGGAAAAGAGGTATAGAATATTGGTGAGTGTGATTTGGAACACTTAATATTCTGCTATTCTGGTTTCCAGAAATTTTGAATTAGTAGATTGACATTTTCCATTCAAACAAGTCCCCAGTAACATTTGCCTCTGTCCCTATCACCTCCTCACCTTGTGTTTGTTTAATCGTGCTACAATTCCAACAAAAGACTCATAGAGTTTGAAGGGGCCTCATGGGCCATTGAATCCAACCTCCTACTCAATGCAGGAGAAGCTGGTTACATCCAGAGGACTGCAGCCATAGGCACTGCCAACAAAAAACTGATTTAAAAATCATTCACTGGGTCTTTCTTGAAAAACCTCTCTGTTATTTTTCTGTAGAAGAGAATAAATAAAGTATGTATGCATGGTTACAGTCATAATATGTATCCTCTTCCCATGAATCAGTTGGCTTCAGGTAGCAGAATTAAGAAGGGGTGCCATTTTATTGACTCCATCCTCCATCTTGTTGCAAAAACATGTTCCACTTCACTTGAACACAGGCATCATTTTAATTTTTGGCTTCAAGTACAAGTTTCCCACAATATAATATGTAAACTGGCAATTTTAAAGGTTGGCTTGCTGTTTCGTTCTTTATTGTTTAAGCGGATATTATGGCTTTAGCTATTTTAATTCATCTTATTTTAATATGATGTCAGCTGCTGCGGAAGCCTTTGGGCTCAGCATATGGGGCATAAATGTAGTAATAAAATATATACAGAATAAACAATATGCCAACACCTTTTGATCTATGGATAATTAAACAGGTGGGTTGATAGGTATCATGTTGGGTCTACATTGCAGTTCCTTCATATCATACCCCAGTGAGTCTTCAGCTTGAACAAAAGGTAACTTCCTGTTTTCCTCCTTGGACTATGAACATTCTCACCACGAGAACACAGTCCTCTTAACAACACATCTTAGCTATAATCCTCTTGGGGAATTATACTGGTGTTACTCCTGTTTATGCTAATGGTTGTACTGTTTAGACCCTTATATAAGCGGCATCCAATAACCCCCCTGCCTTATGCAAGATATTTCTCTATTCACTTGCAGCACAACAGCACATGGGCACAACCCAGTCCCCCCCCGGAACATATATCAGGAGATCCCCAGAATAGCCTGCAGGACAACTAGGAAGCTTCTAGATGTACTGCCCTTTGCTTCTGTCACCACCGTTGCTTCTGTCTACAGAAGTACATTAGCAATATTTCCCTCTGCTATTATAAACAGAATCTCATTTCCTGCATTGATCTCACAATAATCCTGATTATCCATAAAGCAGAGTAAAGGATATTCAGGGTATCTGAATTATAAGAACCCTTCATGGGGACAATCCAGATATCTCTTTGGAAATATGATCCCTCGTGCATCTTAATGATTAGTAAATATTAACTAAATTGGGTTAATTATTACCCGTACTTCTCATTCTTCAAATGATGCTTTTTTCACTTTGAGGTGAAAGCTATCTATGGTTAATCCTTTTATTAAAATAGATGCCTAATTTGTATGCCTTCAAACAGGAGGAAACTGAGGGATTGTTTTCTTTTCCATTACTTGCTCACAGGATTCCTCTGGTTGCACTGGAGGATTTCCCAGCATGATATTCCATCCCTATAATTGCCCTGGATAGCATGCCTTTCAGAATTAGGAGAAACACCTAAGTACTGGTTCTTTCCAAACCAAAGCCTGTGACAGTTTTTGTCATTACCATTATTACCTGTAGGAGGTGCTATTTTAGTTTCAGTAAGACCTGCATACCTCTGGCATTTTAAGCTATTTCACTGGGAAGTGCTCCAAAGTAAACTGATGAAAAGAGGCTTTCAAAGCCCATGAGTTCCCTGAGCATAGAGTTGCCCTTGTTGAAACAGGGTGGGTTTGCTGTGGTTTTCTTGGTTTCTTTGATTCAGTGCCTAATGCAGACTGTGGATAAAGCAGCAACTCATCTCTAAACCAAGGGATTTAGGGCAGGATTCTTTAGAAGGCCTAGTAAACAGCACTGCACTCTCTAATCCTGGGAGCAGGTTACTACCTGCTTGCTTCATATAAACTTTGTCAGCCACGGCGATTTCACATTGCAGTTGGGTTGCAAACATGCCCTCAGGACTGAAATGTTTATTGCAGGAGAGAAGGGATTGTAAAATATCTCTTGGAAAGCGGGAAGATGAAGAACTGAGCACCTAAATAAACACCAACAGGAACCATTCATGATGAAATGTCATGAATAAACAGAGACAAATAAAAACAATCCTGCTTTACCATCTGGTGATATGTTTCTTATGACAGTGACCACAAGTGGCCAGAGAAAGAAGTCTCTCGTTCAACCATCAGTACTGAGAGGACTGCTATATAAATATCAATATAGGACAAGTATTGAGACAGAGTTACAACAGAAAATAAGAGATGGCAAGTTTGTGGCTACATAAGCTCAATGCCACTGGATTGATTCTAGATTAGCATAAACCACATGAGATGGCTGGACTTAATGGAAACATCAGCCTAGAAAGTACTGGGGCCCTTGTCATGAACCTGGAGCCTAGCTAGCAACTCAGAGGCTGAGGAAACAGTTCTGCCTATGAATGATGTACTGGGCCAGATACCACTGTGGAACCAGAGATAACCAAGACTATGCCTGATGCAAGAAACCTGAGCTTAATATTAGGGATGCCCCAGATCTTTGAGCCGTGAAGCCATTATCTGTGGCTTGCTGATACACTGCACCAGCACACGGATCAACAATACCTCCACAGTCCATTGGAGCCAGAGCATCAAGATCAAAAGTATGCTCAGTGTGACCCTTGGAGAAATGGAGGAGTGACTTGCCCCTTTAAAATTTTCTCCTTTTTTGAAGGAAGGGGGTGGAGTCTGAGAGCAGGGTTCAAGAATGAAGCACAAGAGTGTTCATTCTGGCTTCAGAATTTGTCTGAGCACTAGGAGCTCTCCTGGGTGCTGCAATATCTAAGCTCCCACTTCAGACCAGAGCATGTCAACTTCACATCAACTCCTACACACTCTAGCACTGTTCCATTTCCCACAATGCTGTTGTCTAGCCACCTCTGCTACAAGTACTGTTGAGAGTGAAGGTCAGGGTATTACAAGAGATGTTACTTTTAGCAATTATGTGGGATAAAACAGAGGCCATGGGTAAGAAATATGGGGACTTTATTTTTTTTTTATACAGCAGAGAGATCTCTGTGCTCAAGTTTCCTACAACTGGCATCTAAAGAGTTAAATCTTGTAGCTATTTAGTAGTGACCGACAGCAAAAAGTCTCAGCTCTGGCTGGCTTTATAATTCGATCTGGAGCCTTACTGGGAAGATAGCAACAGCTCTCAACAGTTTGTTCACTTTGGTTAAATAACTCATATTTTAAAAATATTTATTTATTTTACTCAAGAGGAGGAATAACTTGAAATATATTAATTCCAGATCAGACAGGCAATCAAACTCACAGCAGTGGAGACCATGAAATTCCAGTAGAGTATTAGAGTCCCAACATTTACTCAGAAACACTAAACATCCTTCATCTTTTCAGATGGGAATCTCCACAGGTCAACTTAACAAAGCTGGTTAGAATCTAGCTCCCAGAATACTAGGAATATGTTATGCTAGTCTCTGAGGCGAGTCCTGACATATACAGACCACAAGAGAAAGTAAAATCACAGGGATTGCATGTACATGGAGACCTCTGATGGGCTAAAACTAGGAATTCAAATACACATCTAGAATAAACAGTGTAGCATAGCAGCAGCTGCTGCACTAAACAAATTGTGACTTACAAAATCTTTAAATTGTAGAGGCCAGAAAATGCTTCCCCTGGGATCCTTGAGAGATGATTTCCAGATAGGCGCCTGCAATAAACAGAAGAAAGAAGATAATGTCTCTGGAAAGTCTAGTTGGGTCCTTTGTGATGACTTGAAGTACTTTGCCAATCCTGTCTATCAGATATAGGTTTGTGAGAGGGAGGAGGAGGAGGAGAAAGAGAGGGTAGTAATTTCTACAACTGTATAAACCCATGGTGAATTCTATTTGTTTCATTTATATCCCACTTTTCCTTCAGTTAACTCAAAGAAGCATGCAAGAGGCTCAAATCTTCATTTTGTCCTCACAACAATTTTCTGAGGCAGATCAGAGGTGAGAGAGAGACGAGTTTTATGGCTCAGTGTGAACCTGCAACTGGCTCTCCAAAGTCCCAGTCCAAAAATCCTAACCATTACACAACACTGATTCTTAGTATGCCATGTTTCCTCCTTCAGTACTCCCACTAGAAGAGACACAGAAGGTGGCATTAGGTACTAAGAAGCAACAATGGGCATAGCTCACTGTACAAAACCTCTGACAGAGAAGCTCCTTTTTGTAATGGTTTTATGACTCTGAGTCTTCCTTCTTCCTTCTCAACCTCTGACTAGCTAGAAGTTTTGAAAGGAAAAGGTGAATTTGGGGTGGAGAAACACAGACTTCTGGCATCGGGTTGCAGAAGTGTGTCTGCAGTAAACAATGCAATAAAGCTCGAGGTGGAAAACACCAAGATTAGTCAATTCTACTGTAGCTGTGTATGCACCTCTCTACAAGATGCAAGGTAAACAGCAGCTGCCTCCAGGATCCCCTACTGAGAATGTGGGAAGAGCAAAACAGAGAGAAAAAGGGAGAGCAGATACGCATGCCTCATCAGCTCCTCCACCAAGCATGTTAAAATATAAAGCATGGATATATAAGTTTGGCCACCAAAATGGAAATACTGAGAAAAGTGGACACTTTTGGAAGAAGTGTTCAAGTAATATCTAGAAAGGCTTAACTTTTTTCCTTTTGGTTTGTTCCTTACTCAAGGATTATTTGACCTGCTTGTTTCATTTCACATGTGGATTTTGTTAACTTCAAAGGAAAAACAAATCACTGAAACTTGGTGATTTTTTTTTTGGTGTGTGTAAGAACCTGTCCCTGTTCTTTCATCATTATTTCTGCTTTGGGTACCAAATTTTCTGTTCAAGAAGTAATGTCCAGGAGAACATCTGCTTCATTAACTGAGATATATGTGAATTGGCTTTACATGTAAGCTTTCTGTAGCTCATAGTGGAACCTCTATGATAAACCCAGTAGGAAAGGGTTAGAAATTACAAATAAATTTATTCAGATAACCACAGAAAGTGTTTTATTGATGTCTTTTAAAAATAATTAGACAAATTGCATAGGTCTGTCAAAGTCTATGAGTCACAGTATAAAAAAAAGAAAGGCTCCATATTAAGAGGCAGTATTCCTCTGGATGCTAGAGGACGATTATGGTCTTTCCTCTCTTCTTGAACGTTTCCCAGTAGTGTCTCAATGACCACTTTTGGAAAAGAATCTTAAATTAGATTAGTCTCTGGTTTGACTCACCAAGACTTATCTATGTTTATAGACGCCTGGATATTTTCAGAACCCACCCAAATGATATATAAGGAGAACTTGGAAGTAGTGCATTAACAAATAAAGGTCTGTAACACATTACAGGGGGCAGGGGTAAGAAGTGCATGGTGATGGCCGTTTTGAAGACAAAGGCCATTTCCGCACTACAGTGTTATAGCACGATCATTCCACTTTCAATGTCCTTTGGAATCCTGGGATTTGCAGTTTTGGGAGGGGCTGGCTGATCCCTCCTGAAACTGCAAACCCCAGGATTCCACAGGATGTTGAAAGTGGATTGATCATGCTATAACACTGTAGAGCGGAAATGGCCAAAGTATCAACTGCTAACATTTCTTAATGTCTTTAATTTCTTAATGTTTATTTTTCATTTTTTTCTTGGTGCTAAAATACTTTTGGTGGAAATTTGGAGACATTTTTCCCCACCTAATATTAGGCCAGTGGTTCTTAATCTGGGACCCAGGGACCCCTGGGGACCCACGGAGCTCTCATGGGGGGTCTACAAAGCCCTGCTGCTGAACACCAACAGCAGCAGCAGTAGCAACAGAGATGCAGCAGCAAGTAGGGGGAGTGTGGGTACCAAAACTGCTCCTTTGTTTGCAAATGAGGGAGCAGTCTGGGCATGTGCACAAACCTGCTGCTGTGTCCCTTTTGTCAGGGATGCGGCAGCAGGAGGTGTGGTAACAAAAGGAAACGGTGGCAGGCATATGTGCATGCCCAACCTGCTCTCTCATTTGCAAGCAAAGAAGCAGTTTTGGCACCTGCACCACTCCCATTGCCATGTGCCTGATGGAAAGGACATAGCAGGAGGCATGAGTGTGTGCCCAAACTGATCCCTTGTACAAGGGATTAATTTGAGTGTGCCCACACCCACTGCTGCAGCATCCTTGATGAAAAGGAGACGCTGGCAGGCACATGTGCACATTCAAATTATGACTCTGGAGACCAGGGTTTAAATCCTCACTTGGCCTTAGAAACTACTGTGTGACTTCAGGCAAGTCACTCTCTCTCAGCCTCAGAGAAAGGCAAAGGCAGGAAGACTTGAAAGAAAACCCTCACAACAGGCTTGCCTTAGGATTGCCATAAGTCTGTTTTCAAAGGGGAGAGAGGCATATGTTTGCCTTCCCCCTGCCACATTGTCCTCCTCCCATCCCTTGCATTCCCCATCCCAGGCTTGTGAGGCTTGTTTTTCAAATGGACTTGCTTTTAAATGGTCTTTTCCTTTTGGGTGAACAAAGCCCCCTCCCACTGCTATATTCACTGCTGATTAGTCAGGTGCTCCTTTCTCAAGATGGCTGCTGGAAGTAATTAGAACTGATTAGAACTCCAGAACTCCCCTCTTCTCTATCTGATGGGAGAGTACTGGTAAGCCTTTTAGGTTGTCTTTTTCCTCTCCCTCCCTAATGCTGGGGCAGGAGACAAAGGACTGAGAGGGGGGAGCTCAGGGGGGAATGGTAGAGGAATTGTGTGGGGTGGTTGGGAGTTATTCACATTTTTTCCTACTTTCGCAAGGGTTCTGTGCCCCCAGCCCTGGCAAATGTGGATGGGCTACTGTATAAAGAAGCTAAATCTCCAGATTGCAGCTGCCATGTTTAAGTATTATAATGTGGCCTGGGACAGAGCTTGGAGATGTTACTTTTTTGTATGGCCAGGCTGGGTGGGGGGATTCTGGGATTTTTTTTTAAATCCCACCAAAAGCATGTTTTGCTAGCACATGGATGAGAAGTAGTGCTCCCATAGTTACCTCTTTGCACACAGCCAGGGGTGGAATTACACTTGAAAGGCAGGAAGCAGCTCTGGAGTCAGCAGTGGGGAGTTTAATGTATATAATGATGTATACATGGAAAGTTTGTTTTGTTCTCTTTGCCCTTTGAGGGAAGGAGCTTGAGGCGTGTGCCGAGTGCACCATGAGCCAACAGGAGCAAGCAGCTCTGCCAGCAAAGCTGTCAACACTGGTTTCAGTTGCCTATCATTAATCACAGACTATTTAGCCTTGTGTATCCTCCTGAGTCACAATAGCATTCTGTGCCCACAGTGCCACCCCTATTGCATTCCTGGTGTTTATCATCAATCAGCAAAATCTGCCTCCGCCAGTCCCTTTGATAAACTACAACTTTCTCAAAAACAGAACCCTGGCTGCTTTTTCCCATCAGAAGGAAGCCAAAATTAAATGCTATAGCTCAGCACTGAACAGCTTTAAGTGGGCCTGAAGGCTATTTCTATACCCTAGGGCCTACTATGGACTACACTAGGCCCCCCTAATGTGAAAAGGGTACTCCTGGTTTCTGGAACTGTACTTCATTTATTTTTTAAACAATTGGTGGGTCCCTGCACTTCATCTTATAACAAAAATACTGCTCCTACAGGCTTCCAGGAGTAGACAACTTTTTTTCACTCACTTTTTCTTTCTGGCTGGGGGTGATCTGAGAATCTTACTCCTTGAGAGAGGTTGCATCAATCTGCAAGTTGTCCTTTGATGGAGGAAATGTGTTGTGGGCTCATGATCTTCCTCCACCACTCTGCTCCATTGGGCATTTTAGGCTGCAATCCTATATACTTGTTTAGGAATATGTCTGATGGAACCCACTGTGTAATTTATTTCTGGGTAGATATGCACAAGACTATTATAAGCTCCTCTCTTTGTAAACTGACCTTTGAGTCCTACCTTTGGAGGTGAAGCGTACGTTGACCAGCAAGAGAGCCTTTCTGGGATGTCACTCCACTTATTTAAACATCCTATTTGAGGAGACTTGTCTTATACCCCTTTGATTAATTTTCAGGCACCTAGTAATCTCCCCATTCTGTTTGCTCAACCATTTCTGTTTGTCCAAGTATTTTGATATTATAGATTTTCTTTAACTGAACAGAAACCTGAAAGGATTTTATAGCACAAGGTTTAGCTATTGCTTTGTCTGATGTATTGTTTCATTTATACTTCCATTATGTTAAAAAATTATTTAGTAGGCTGATATTATGATCTTCTCCTTTTTAAATATACTGTCTTAAATATGTTGGGTTTGTAAGAGTTTTACTGAGAACGACTTTGGATTTTTTTTATCCTAGGTGGAAAACTGAGTTATAAATATTTCATAGAATCATAGGGTTGGAAGAGACCACAAGGACCATCTAGTCCAACCCCTGCCATGCAGGTACACCATCAAAGTACTCCTTGAGAATTGGTAATCCAACATCTGTTCAAAGACCTCCAAAGAAGGAGAATCCACCACTTTCTGAGGTATACTCTCTGTTCCACTGTTGAACAGCTCTTCCTCTCAGGAAGCTCTTCCTAAAGTTTAGGCAGTATCTCCTTTCTTGTAATTTGTAGTCATTGTTCTAGTCTTTGGAGCAGCTGACAACAAGCTTGTTCCATCTTCAACATGGTATCTCTTCAAATATTAAAAATGGTAATCATATTACCTTTCTGTCTTCTCCGAGCTAAACATTCTCAGTCCCCTAAGTCATTCCTCATAGGACATAGTTTCCAGACCCCTTAGTGTCTTGGTCACCCTTCTCTGAACTTGAAATAACAAATGAAGATAAAATCAGAATGAAAAGCCAAGAGCTCAAGAGCGTTGGAAAATGGTAACACTTTGGTCTTGTTTTCTCATTATGAACACAAGCTTGTGTTTAATGTGTTTTGTTGTGCTGTCTTACCAGTCATGAAATAAGTTGTATCTAAGGATCACAGGGCTTCCTTTGATTCTTCTGAAAGAGTTAGAATTAGCTCATAGATGAAATAATTTGATGAATGCAGTATCAGGTGATGACTTGCATGTATGAATCATGCAAAACATACCTTTTGCTCCAATCAGTTCATATCTTTGGCAGGAATCAAATGTAGTCCATATATATGAACTCGTCCTTAGTTTCTCAGGGTTTTTGGTGAAACAAAGACCAGTGTTTCTGGTAGAAATCTCAAGTGTTCTCTTTTGTTGTATGGCTATGGTTTAGAAAGATGATTCATATAATGGTTCTTGGCTGACATTTTAACAGGCATATTAAGTTTTACAAACTTTCTTTGATGCTAATATTAGTCTCCATGTCAAAAAAGTAAAGCATGACTTGGCTCACAAAGATGGTAAAATAATTCCTTTATGGGACCGACTAGTCCAGATATCTCATTATTACATGAGAAGACCTGTGCAGGATCAGACCAAAGCCCAATCTAGTACAGCATCATGTTTCTCCCAGTGGCCAAAAAATGTCTACAAGAAATCCATAAGTACCATATGAGGGAAATAAAACTCTCTCACTCTTGTTACCTAGCAACTGATGCCCAGGGTATTCTGCCTCTGATGAGAGCCAGTGTGGTATAGTAGTTCGAGCATTGGGCTATGACCCTCAAGACCAGGGTTTAACTCCCCACTTGGCCATGGAAATCCACTGGGTGACCTTCGGTGTATCATACACTCTCAGCCACAGAAAACCTTGTGATAGGTTCACCTTAGGGTTGCTGTAAGTTGGACATAACTTGAAGGCACAGAACAGCAACAACAACTGCCTCTGATACTGCAGGCAACATATAGTTGTCATGATCAGCAGGCATTACAGGCTTATCCTCCATCAGGTTGTCTAATCTCCTTTTAAAGTCATCTTTTGGTGGCTGTTATTACAGTTTGTGGCAGCAAATTCCATGACTTAATTACATGCTGTGTGAAGACATACTACCTTTGGTCACCCTGAATCTTCTACCATTTGGCTTCACCAAATTCCCTCAGGTTCTAGCATTATGAGAAAAGACCTTTCTTTACCTTATAGTTATTTTGTGTGTCTCTACCATGTTCCTCTTTAGTTATATTTTTTCTAAACTAAAAAGCCCCAAACAATATACTTTACTTTACCTAGAAATGCAATACCCTTTTAGAGATGTGGTGACTAGAAAGGTACACATGATTCCACATATGGTTGCATAAACAAATTCATTATGGTCCCTAGCATGGAATTTGCTGTTGTCGGTTGCCACACATTGGGTTAATGCTTTCATTGAGATATCCGCAACAATTGCAACATATGTTTCTTGGTTAGTTATTGTAAACTCTAACCCTCTAAAGTATATATAAAATTATTTTTAGTCATCTTATTTTGTTTTGCCTTTGCGCAGCAGAAAATTCCTGTTTGTGTGATGCTTTCTCCCCAGCCTATTGGTCCCAGTCCTCAGTACTGCCCACAGAACAGTACAGCAGGCAAATGAGTGGGCAGTCGTGGCTGTAGCTGTTCCACGTGGCTCCCATTGTTTGTCTTTTTGAATAGATGGATGAGCAAATGACAAGAGTGGTGAGCATCAGCAACTGCCAGAAAATGATCAACCTCTGCTGCCAGTGCTGATCTGAGACCTCTGTTTTTGGCTTTGAAGAGTTGCTGACAATTGGAATAGGCAGTACTGGCCTAATGGACAGATTTTATATAGGCTAGCTTGATATATTCAAAACATGTAACAATGTTACCCATATTATATTACTTGGGATAAGAACATAGCAATGTTATTTTTGCAAAATGGTGTAAGCATCTGAAACACTGTTGTGCTATTTATATGAACCTGTTTGGGCTCTAAGATTTTCAGGTGGCCCTTCTCTCAGCCCCACTGTTTTCTTGGATTCATTTGGCAGGAATAGGGGAGAGGGCCTTCTTGGTGACTGCTCCCAGGCTTTGAAGCTCTTTCCCTAGGAAAGCTAGGACAGGTCCTTGTCATTTCATTTTTGAATGTTCTTCTGTTTTGACCAGCTTTCTAGGAATTGATTATGAGAACTTTTAATGGTCTGCAATAACTGAGGATAACTGAGTTTCTGGACTCCAAGATACATACTTCTAAACATTTCACTTTTACAGTAGCCATCTTTAAATATCTTAAGGGATATCATGTAGAAGATGGGCAAACTTCTTTTCTCCTTCTACAGGGACTAGGGCTTTATCATACACTGGGTTGTTGCATGATTGCATTAGCTTAGTTCTTATCACATGACTTCATAACTATTCCATTGCTGAGTTGCATTCCCATTATTATCGGGTCATCTCTTTTCATTTGTGGGAAATACTGTGAATAGCTCCAACAACGCTACATGTCCACTATTGTGTATTGATGCTATGGCATCATTCTGCTGCAATTCAGATATTGTGGCAACCATTTGGTGTCAGTGGGTGCTCTTCTCCCTTTCCCACCTCCCAATCCTCAAGCAAGGTAAGCTTATTGCACTTCCGCTGTTTGGACAAAGAAGAACTCATGGTGCAGGTGAGCAACATTGCTTGTACGCCATTTTTGTGTAATTGCTCACTTGCACTGCCCTGTCATCAGCATGCCACAATTACACCATTGTGGCAAAACAGCCAGCCACAACTCCAGAAGGGCAAAATGCTGAAATGGCAGGGGAACACAAAGCCAAAATGATGGGAAGGAAGTATATGCTGAAGTTGTGCAAAGAAAAAAAAAAAAAAAAAAAGCTTCTGCAGTAGGTAGTACAGATAAGGGAAGGGAGGTGGAGTCAGTGGAGTGAGGCAGAAGACTGATTGCAGCAATGTATATCACCCGGCTGGCGGCATAATGTTATTGCAGAGATAGTGTGATAGTCATTCTTTCTCTACCAGTAAGTACGTTTTCATTTCCTTAAATAATGAAATTGCTGTGAGACAACAGGGTGGTGATAAAGCCCTGGGTTATACAGTTATTACTACAATTAAGGCCACTTCTGCGCTATACTGTTATAGTGCTATTATTCCACTTTCAACATCCTATAGAATCCTGGGTTTGCAGTTCTGGGAGGGGCATTTAGAATTCTCAGCCAGAGAGCTCTTTGGCCTCAGCAAACTACAAACCCCAGAACTACACAGGATGTTGAGAGTGGAATCTTAACACTATAACAGTGTAGTGCAGAAACAGAGTCACAGAATCATAGAGTTGGAAGAGACCACAGGGGCCATCCAGTCCAACCCCTGCCATGGCCTAAATCAAACAGCAATAGCTCAGCAAGAAGAGGAGGTGTCAAAAGTTGAGGTAGAGAATCCCCGCTCCTCTTTAGTGAGAATCCAAATCTCCCCACATTTTAAAAAAGTGACGAATGACTATCTTCTCAGCAGGATGCTCATCTTCCTCCTTTATACTATTTCAAGACTGAATGTAATAAAACAAAATAGCAAGCTACAGTGAAAACAAAGGGTTGTTGGGGAGAGCTGGAAAGACTTAAATTGACCAAGTCAATTTGCAAGCTATTTAAGCACGTTCAGTAAACGTACCAATTGTTGGCTGTTGACACTGTAAATAGCACTTTCCCCCAGAACGCATATTTGAAAAAAGCAAAAAGAAGCTATACTTACAATTCTTCTAGAAAGCGCAGGTGGTGGAAGTCACCAGGGAGCAGTTCACTGATGTTGTTCATGCTCAAATCACTGAGATACAAAAAGGAAACAAGACAGAAACCAGAAGTTGGAGCAATTATAATACAGTGATGTCCTAATAAAACATTTAGATTGAAAAAAAAAAGCATCTACCCAAGGGAAAGGAAAGAAAAGGAAAGGAAAGCAAGGAACACTAAGTGATCTATCCCATCACAGTTGCTCAACCATGGGAGAATATGAGGCTTTCTGGATAATGAGCATCCACATTGTGCCCTGCCATCAGGCAGAAGGGGGCAGCTACCTAAGGCAGCAGATTCTGGGTGTTATCAAGGGCAGGACATGGTTAGTTATTTAATTTTTCATTATTTTGTTGTTAGTGATAGGGAGGAAAAGAGCTTGTGGGAGTGTCTGCATCAAGTACACCAACATAAAATCATTGGGTTTAGATACTGTGTATCTTGATTTGGTGTGGAAGGGATAGGACACTATTTGCTGCTCTGCCTCAGGTAACAAAATATTTTGGGTTGGCTCCAAGAGGATTTTCCTATCAGTATCAGTATACTAGACCCATTGCTTGCCAACTCATGACCAAAAACACTACTCCTCACACTAAAAATGCAACAGTGTTCCCAGTGTTTACATTGCTTCTTAACAGTAAAATTGAATACTAAACTCAGCATTGTCCATGCCATCATATTTCCAATTTCTGTGTATGTTTGTGAAAGATGGACAGCTGAAGGAAGCTGATAGGAAGAGAATCACTTCATTTGAAATGTGGTGTTGGAGGAGAGTTCTGCAGATACTTTGGAATGCTAAAAAGACAAATAAATGGGTCCAAAAACCAAATCAAACCTGAACTCTCCCTAGAAGCCAAGAGCACCGAATTGTGACTGTCACACTTTGGACATAGCATGAGAAGACATGACTCACTAGAAAAGACAACAGTGTTTGGTAAGGTAGAAAACACTAGCATAAGAGGAAGACTGCATTACAGATGGATAGACTCAAGGAAGCCAAGCCCTGTTGATGATAGGATGACTTGGAAGGTTTCCCATTCACAGGGTTGCCATAAGTTGAAGTCTACTTGATGGCAGTTAACAACAACAACAAATAGCTGGTACCTGATAGGCATTGTATTTTTTTAAGAGAACCAGTCTAAATCACAAGTAGGTCCTACTCTCTTTTTGCTCATGTACTGATAGTAGAAAAGAGAACCTGTTTCTTCAGAGTCTGCAGCATTACTTCCTCTCATTCATCATTTTAATTAATTGAAAGTGTGACATTATGTTGCTTGTTACCCAAAAGTAACTTATTGCATTTGTCATTAGTAGTGCATTGCTTTTAAATTGCTTCCAAAAACCTCTCAACTTTAAATGCCCACAGACATTATTCCCTATGCTAAAAATATGTAATATGGTTCCCAGCTGTTTCATTGATTTTTAATAGTAACATTATTACAACTCATTCCACCCACCCCCAGCTCCCCACAGGACATGTTGCTTATAGGTCAGTAATGTTGTTGCATTTAACATGCAGTTTCCGAACTTCTTGCTCTTCTGCTGCTTTGATGAAATTTTTGGCTGCTACATTACTCCTCCTCTATTACCTGTCCCACATTTCCGTTGGCAACAAAGGTGTGGATGTGGGAAGAAAATAGACGTCAGTGTGAGAGCTTAGGAAAACCTTTATGGCACAAATTCTGAATCCTACCTCTCAGAATATATTTAGCTTTTAATAGCATGTCACAGTATTTCAGAACCTGTAATTAACTTTTTGCTGTTTTATATATGTTTTATCCCATTTTTCATGTGCTGGCCCTACTGTCATTATCTACTGTTTTTATGATATAAGAGCTGGAATCTTGGCATCTGACAAACGGGTAAGTTCCCCTGTGGAGCAACTGGACCCTTTTTGTCAAAGGTAGTGCGACACTGCCATTCAGCAGAAGGACTGTATAGCACAAGGAATGTGTAACTTCATACGTGGAGAATTACTCTCTTTGTATGTGCCTGCCAGCCATTTCTTACTTATGGCAATCCTGTCGTGGGGTTTTCTTGGTATGGTTTTTCAGAAGAGGCTTGCCATTGCCTTCCCCAGAGACTGAGGCGACTTGTTCAAGTTCACCTCATGGGTTTCCGTGGCTAAGCAGGGATTTGAACACTGGTCTCTTGGAGTCCTAGACTCAAACCAGTAGACCACATTGGCTCTCAGATTTACTCTACACCCTCTCCTGTGTAGAGAATCTACTTTGCACAACTCTAGTGAGGCCTATATAATGTTGGTGGGCCTTTGTTTGGTTTTGCTGTTGTTCTTTTTAACTTTATTGTGAGACTACAGAAGGATCTGTCCATGAGATGGGAGGTAAATATTACAGATAAAGCAAATAGTTGGAACCTCTGTGTCATTTCTTATTATATTTCACTTCTGTTTATCATAGTGCTGCCCTGGAATAATTTCCCCAAGTTTCCTGTATGCAGGTATATCTTCCTCCAGGAACTGCATACTTAGGGTTTTAACTTTTTTTTTTTTTGCAAGGAAAAAAAAGCTGTGTGCAGCCAACATATCTGATGCAGCTTGACAACAAAAGAACTTGAAGCAGAGAGACAATTGGTTTCAGTGGTTTTGCAGCTGACATATTTAAGGATTACAAAATGGCCAGGACATGTTATGTTTTGTCTGAGGGTAGAGAAAAACTACAAGATGATAACTCAGTGGAAAATATTTGGTTTTTTAAAATGAGAGGAGGAAGTTTCCAATACCGAAGGAATGTGGGAATAAAATGATAATCAAGGTGATCTGGTCCAAAATAATCATAGCAAAAATGTACATCTTTCTGCAGTGAGGCAGCTGTGACTGCAGAAAGTGCAACAGAAAAAGTGCATGGAGTGTGCTAAATGAACAGAAAAAGTGCATGGAGTGTGCTAAATGAAGAGTGGAAAAATATAGGGTGTGGTGGACTACATCCTCAACTCATGTGACTACCAACAGCATCCAGGTAGACAGCTGATGGGCATCATTCCCAATAACACTAACTTTGTGTGGTCCCATACCTCTCTGTTTGGAAGTGGGATGGGGCCACCCAAATGTAGGAGAATATTTTCCGCAAAGTCAGAAGAGCCTCTGGCTATAGAAGGCTACGTTAGCTTGCAGGGAACACAATTTAAAAACTTACAAAGGTATTCCAACACGGACTGATGCTCACTGATTTCCAAGACCTATAAAAAGTTGAAGTATTTGTTGAAAAAGCAGAGAAAACTGGAGGAGATAGAATTGGGTCTTCTTAAGCCCATAACATCTTCCAGCTGGCATTGACTAATGTGACAAATCTGGTGGATCTAGGGATTCAATTTCTTGCTGCAGGACACTCTTGAGTTCCAGAGCAAAATGGGAGAAAAATAGAAAATGGGTAGTATTTTTTTTAAAAAAATGTGATACAATGGGGGGGGGAGCATGCAACCTGATTCTTTAAACAAACTGCAGACCGCTGCCACCCCTAGTTTAACATTCTGGTTTTGGGGCCAGAAAAAAGGCAGTCTTAGCCATCTGGAGAGGGTGAAGTTCACAAAAACATCCTTGAGCCGCACATTGTCCATCCTTTCCTAACAGAAACCTGGAGGGCTATGCCTCTCAAGATTAAAACGTACGATTTTGCAGATGGGGGAGTGACTGTGCCCCTTGAGATTAAAATATATAATTTTGTGGGTTGCCTTTTCATTATACAGATATTTTACCCCCACTCCATCTTCCAGTATTCAGAAACCTCCCCCACTTTGCTTAGATAGCAATAAAGTTTTCAGGTTTGGACTGGCAGCCTGTTAGCGCTGTATATCGCTCTATATCACAAAAGAGAAAGTTTTCTTTTGGGTAAAAAATGGGGGAGATTTCCCCGCTTCCCCGCCTCCTCAATCCCTCCTTTGCAAGCCTCTGCAAACAGAGCAAGGGCCCCTGTTCCAAGTTGGCTAGAACTGTGCAGAACAGAACTACAGTTACTTATTTTGTGTGTTTCTATGCTGCTGTTTGGTCGAACAGCTCCAACAGCAATTCAAAATCAACGCAACAACAAAAACAAAAACAATAAACAACACGGCAAAGCGAAACAGGCATGTACAAACTGATAGAAAAGTCTCAGATTTTGTTCGTATTCTTTCCAACTGTAGATTAACAAGCAGGTATAAAAAGTCTCTGATCATACTGGGGGCTAACAGGATATATTCTGGGATAAACAAAATATTTATGGATCTCCAAAATAAAATGGAAAAGAACAGGAACAAAATCTGGGACTTTCTGGTCTTTTTAATCAGCCTGGGACCTTTCGACTCTACACTGTGAAATAATAATGCCATTATTCCATTTTCATTATCCTGTGGAATTCTGGGGTTTGTGGTTTACTGAGGCCAAAGAGCTCCCTGGCTGAGAATTCTAAATGCCCATCCTTAAACTGCAAATCCTAGGACTCCATAGGATGTTGAAAGTGGAATAATAGCATTATAACAGTGTAGTGTGGAAATGGTCCTGGATTCATCTATAATGAAGCCAGCAATAAAAGATCAGATAGATTGAGGCACAGAACTTTAAATGTTCAAGAGAACAACATATTAGTTGCCTTATACGGAGAGCCAGAGTAGTCTAGTGGTTTGAGTGTGGGCCTATGATGCTGGAGACTAGGGTTCAAATCCTTGCTCAGCCATGGAAACCCATGGTGACCTTGGCCAAGTCACACTTTCTCAGCCTCAGAGGAAGGCAAAGGCAAAGGCAACCCCCCTCTAAACAGATTTGGTCAACAAAACTCTGTGACATGGTCATCTTAGGGTTGCCATAAGTTAAAGGCACACAACAACAACAAAGTACTGGAAAAGAATCAGAGTAGGCACCAAGTAAACATCATGAGGGATAAAATTCCATAAGTAAGTGCCACCACTGAGAAGACCCTCACACCCTCAGATGCTTGGGGTATCCAGGTGAGAATCTCTGCCAGTGAGCTCATCAACACACAGGCTGATGGAGGAAAAGGTGTTCTTTCAGATACTTAAGTCTTAACTCTAGCTGACTTGGCTTTCACAATGGAAGAAAGGTATAGTATTAAATAAATTAAAGCCAGCTTAAATGCCAATCACTCAAGTTGCTTCAATTCTGGTTCAAAATGACTACAAGTCATTTAAATACTGCTGTGATAAATTTCAACATTCAGTTTCAGTTAGTTTTCTAGCAGCTATGTTCTGAACTAACTCTGGTTTCTGGACAGTCTCCCAAGGAAGCCCCTCACTAAATCTCAGATCACCTCTGTCAGCAAAATAAGGGACCTTACTAGACAATGGGGTGGGCAGGACACTATAGTATTCCCGTTCTTTTCTTACTGTGCAAAAAAACTCAAAGCCAATGAATTACAACACTGGAAGTTTCAGAGAGAGATGGAATCCCAGTGGACCTCAATTACTTTCTCTTCCCAACCTGCAATCCTGTGTCAGTGCTTCACTAAGAACTGAAGGGGACACAGGTGAATAAGTCCTCTATCAAGGCCTCAGTAGTGTAAACAGGTCAACTTCATTTCTGTTTGCTGTGAGAATTCCCAACTTGTATACACTGGAAAATTAAGAAAAAGTTCCTGGAAACTGAATCACATGTGATTCAGAGTCAAGCTTCATAACTCATTTGTCCCTCAAGGGGCTCCTTAATTCAAGTGCTTTGATGTCTTTTGCCTCCCATAAACAGGTTCTTTTTACTTTTGCTTTTAGTTACTTTTTTTCTTTTTGCCTAAAAGGCAGAAAGATGCTACATCCCCCCACCCCACCCCATTAGCTTACAGAGTCCGCTGATAGTTTTCTGCCTCAACAGCATGTTTCTTAAGAACACCAGAAGCCTGGGGGTGGCTTGCTTCTGACGATCACTTGCCTCATCAGAGCCCATTTTTAAAATAGATTTTATACCAAGCCCTACACAAATGAACATCCATGCAAAATATAACATACGAAGTAAGCACACCAATATTTTTTCACACCCAGTACTTTGAAAAACACTTTTGAACCTCTCTCAAGCTATACGTGTAATAGTTATTAATCTGACATGGAGAACAACATACACAAAAATTCTAGCCCCTGTACATTATACTCAAGTACTCACATTACCTTTTTAAGCCTTAGCACCCTTCTGAAAACTTAACAGCCTAGTGAAAAATAAACTGATTCATATGAACCTCCTTAGTTACGGAGCAAATGAGAAGCCCTCTGTTGTCCCCAACATGGGGGGACAACTAGAGCACCAGGCCTTTGGTTCTGACAATTCATGTGGGGCTGCCACTGCTTAAGTTCTCCCAAATTGTGAGAGATCCCTTGAACAATGTGGGAGAGATCTCACAAGTCCTTTTACTGGTGCAAACTTTTAAAGAAAGTTTGGCCAAGAAACATCAATTTGGGAAAGAGCATGCAAAATAGGAGAAGCCTGCCAGGAAGGGAGAGATTCTGCTCCCTCCTCTCTTCTCCTATCCCACCAAGTTAATCAAGTGCAAAATATTTTTGCACTTTGAACTCAGTTTGCAGCAACTGAAGTAAGCTGAGGACAAAGCCAGAAAGTGGGAGAAGAGAAAAATTGGGACATTTTAAAGCAGCTGAAAAAGTGAGATGACAGAAAATTAACTAGGACTCTTCCTCTCAAATCAGGACAGTTGGATGGTATGTTGGTGCTCTCTCGTTTCTCTGAAAACATGTTATAGAGGTGGGAAAAACCCCGAGGAAAGTCTTAAGGACCCTCACACACATATATAATAGACTGCAAGAAACTAAATGAGAAAACAAGACCCATCACCCCATAGGAGGCCTGATCAAGCTGGGGCACATGGGATGGGTACTTCTTCACCCTTCCACTTCTTGAGACTTGAGTTTTATAGTATTAAGTCTCAAGAAGTGCTTAAATGGTAAAATTAAGATGTTTGTGCCAGCCACTTTAATGACTATTTTTAGAAGTATAAAGTGAGGACTATGGCTAAAACTAGGGTCAGTGAGGACCCAAGCATGGAGTTTATGGGTCTTAATAAAAGATCTCTCCAACCTTCTTCTCTTCATAAGCTGAGCTGTCGTTGTTGTTACTGTCCCTCAAAGATTCCTCATCTTATTATTTATATTAATGCTCGAAGTTCTCTTAAGGAAAATAAGAATGGAAGAAACAATAAAGGGAACCAAAATAAAAGGGGGTGAATACAAACTGAAGGTATATGAGGACGACCTGGTTATTTTTCTTGAAGAACCAGAAACAAGTTTGGCAAAAATGATACAGGTCTGTAACGAATTTGGTGAAGTAGCGGGATTCAAAATTAACAAAGAGAAAACAAAGATCTTAACCAAAAATATGCGAAAAGAAGAAGTTGAAACACTGGGGTCGATGACTGGATTTAAAGAAGAGAAAAGGATTAATTATCTAGGAATCGTTATCTCCAAACAAAATAATGGACTGTTTGAAAATAATTATATAACAAAATGGAGGGTAATAAAGAAGGACTTGCAAAACTGGTCGAAATTAAACCTATCACTATTAGGAAGAATCGCAGCAATTAAAATGATGGTATTACCAAAGATAACCTATTTATTCCAGAACTTGCCGATTATAACAAATATGAGATGCTTTCAAGACTGGAAGAAGGATATAACTTCTTTCATTTGGGCTGGGAAAAAGCGGAGGGTTAAGTGGAAAATATTGACTGATAAGAAGGAAAGAGGAGGCTGTGGTCTACCTGATTTGAAATTATACTTCATTGCCAATGGGATGACGTGGTTAGAGGACTGGATTGAATTGAAGAATTACAGAATATTAAATCTGGAGAGAGCAGACCTTCGCTTTGGCTGGCATGGATATCTCTGGTACCACAAAGCGAAAGTAGACAAAAGATTTTTTGAATCATTATGTAAGAAGACTCCTGTTTGAAATCTGGAAGACCTGGAAAAGGAAATTATATTCGAAAATACCATCATGGGTATCATCATAAGAGGCGTTTTTGGGGAGATGGAAGGATCCAGCAGATAGATGGCTTACTTACAGAGATTTAATCATTAATGATCCAAAAGAAGGTCAATGAATTAAAACAAGAGAGGAACTGGGGGAAGAGGGATGGAACTGTCAGTGGTTCCCATACATGCAACTAAAAGAAAGACTAAAAGTGGATCTTAAACTAGAGGGAATAGATATAACTACTCAAATTAAATGAATGGGAAAAAGTGATATCTTGACATCTCAATTCTATAAGTACATATTGGATCGAGAGTTGGAAACAGAGACAGTTAAAGAGACAATGATCGTTTAGGCTCAAAATATTGGACATGAAATAAAATTACAACAATGGGAAAGAAGTTGGAATATCACACAGAAGTTCACTTTGGCTCAGAACTTGAAAGAAAAGTATTTAAAAATGCTACATAGATGGTACCTGGACCCTGTGAAGTTAAGCAAGATGTATAAAACAACAAAAAAAGAGCTGTTGGAAATGTACACAAGAGAACGGGACCTTTTACCACATGTGGTGGCTTTGTCTAAAGGCTAGAAGATATTGGAAAAAGATACATAAAATAATGATCGACATTCTTCAAATAGAGATCCCACTAACACCAGAAATTTTTTTACTAAATATGATGCAACAAATAGATAAAAAGAACAAAAGACATGAAGAAATAATTTTATATATGATAACTACCACAAGAATTGCATACGCAAAATACTGGAAAAGACCGGAAACACCTTTAATGGAAGAATGGTTAGAGAAAGTTCAGGAATAGGTAATTTTAGATTATCTTACATGAAGAATGAAGGGGGGGGAGCATGAAAAAAGTTAATGATATGAGGTTAATCAAGAAATATATTGAAGAAAACTGGTTAAAGTTATGCCAAGAGGAGAATAAATAAATAAGATTTAAGATAAAACATAGCAGTTCAGCAGGAAATTACTTAATTAATTAATATAGCAATGTGAAGAGGCAAGTCTTCAAAGACATAGCAGATTTTAAGAGATCACAGATGGAATATAGTAAAGGGCTGTTCAAACGAGGGGAGGGAGGAAGTTTAAAGAATTGGATTATGGAAGATAGACAATAAGTAGAAGATAGGAAAAATAGAAGACAGAAGAATGTACAGTATAACATGCAAACAAATAAGATATCTTAATGTTAATATATATATATGCACAACTTAATTAATATGCTTGTTTTTATAATGGAAATATGAATATGACATAATGATGTTCAATTGGGACAGTTCGGTTTTAATAAACAAATTTTTAAAAAAAGATTCCTCATCTGAAGCAGTATAATTTTGGTAGGAATGTATTTTCTCCTTCCCTCTGGTCTTTCAGCATGATATGGATCACCACAGCTTCTGTCTGGAGGCCTGTAAGTGACTCTTGCTTCCAGCCTCATTCCCTTTTTCAAAAACTCAGTGGCAAAACCTGCATTTAAAAAACGCCTCTCGTGTGAGTAGTCCACTTGTCATATACTGTGTCCTCAGCTCCATACATAAGATTGTGTCTCCTTTTCTCTGAAAAGAGTACAGTTCAAAGCCACTTCTCACAATGCTCCTCAGAATATTCCTGAAGTCCTACAGCAGCCATCATCAAGCTGGAGCTCTCCAGAGATGATGGAGACACATGGAGAAGTTGGACACTTCTGGAGGGCACCAAGTCTAGAGGGTATAATTTCTGATTCCAAGTTTTTCAGTTTCAGAAACTCATGTGAATTCACTGTTCAGATGAAGCCAGCATGCTCTGATTTGTAAATCTCAGAGGGTTCGGCATGTGGTCCTGGAATTTACTAGATAGTTGTTGTTTTTTTAATGTAGTCAATTTCTATGCCACCTTTCAGGGTAAATATTCTCAGAGTGACTCATAGCAATAAGGCTAACGTAATTATAAAATCAAACAAAATAGGGAGCATGATAGTTTTTACACATGAATAAAACCCATAATATCTCTTAAATGAATAGAGGGCATCTACAGCTACCCTTGGATTAAACCTCTCCTACTCTAATAAAATTCAAAACTTCCTGTGGTAAATTCCTGTTTTACACTAAAATGAAAATATGTCTGGAGACTTAGGCCATTTCTGCACTACACTTTTACAGTGGTATTATTCTACTTTTAACATCCTGTGGAATCCTGGGCTTTGCAGTTTAGGGAGTACTATTCAGAATTCTTAACCAGAGAGCTCTTTGGCCTCAGTAAATGGCAAACTCCAGAATTCCACAGGATGTTGAAAGTGGAATAATAGCACTATAACAGTGTAGTGCAGAAATGGCCTTAGTGACCAATCTCCTATGTCGTACAGATATGGATTCTATTTCACACTTAGGGCTATGTACACGGTAAGTTAAATATATAGCATGCAGTGACCCCTTAAGTAAGATATGCAACCCTGGTCCAGTCTGAGCAGGGAATATTCACATCTTCCTATTGTAACCCTTTTTCCCATCTCAGATTTCCATCTCACTCCTCTATGATTCACAGGGCAGACCCTCCTCTGTGTCCCAAGGGCAATACACTATGCAGGAGAGTCTGCTTTCTGCTGAATTATCCCAGCTATGGTGCTATGGTGCCCTTCCTTTGGAGAGACAATCAGTCTATTGATCTAATTTCAGCACTAAGTTAAACCATGGCTTTTCACTAAAACTTTGGGGTCCAGTGATTATAGATTGATTAGTTGTGGATTTCTGTTCATATCCTCGTTGTTGTTGTTGTTGTTATTGTTGTTGTGAGCCTTTAAATTGTTTCCAACTTATGGCAACCCTGAGGTGACCCTATCACAGGTTTTTCTTGGCAAGATTTGTTCAGGGGCGGTTGCCTTTTGCCTTCCTCCAGGGCTGAGACAGTATGACTTGCCTAAGGTCTCCCAATGGGTTTTCATGAGTGAGTGGGAATTTGAATGCTGGTCTCCTTAGTCATAGTGCAATGCTCAAACCACTGTACCATGCTGGCTTTAGTATATCCTCATATCCTATGCTGTTTTATATGGTTTTGAACTGTTTGGAATTGTTCTTTGACAAAGTATCGGTTGTTTTAAATAAGAATCATAAAACTGTAGAATTGGAAGGAACCCCAAGAATTATTCATTCCAGCCCCCAGCAATACAGGACATTAACAGCTAAAGCATCCCTGACAGCTGGCCACCCAATCTCAGTTTAAAAACCTCCAACGGACAGGCTACCATTTTTCAAAATAATGCATATCACTGGTGAATAGCTCATATGATGAGGAATTTCTTTCTAATGCTGTTTGTTCTTTTATTGTTTGTTCTAATGCTGTTTGTTTGCAGCTTGCACTGAGATCTTTAGACATGGGGTAGGATATAAATATTTAATTAACTAATGAATAAAGAAATAGGGAGGAAAACTCCATTGCCCATTTTTTAAAAGGCCCATGTAGAGAGAAGGATAAGTTAATAGGGAAAAGGCAGGGAAGGAAAGGTTGACATTTCCTCACCTCACCCTTGTCCATTGTCATCCTGGCATCATCCTGACAGTGCCTTTACTGGGATGGGAGTATGTCCCCAACACTCCTCTCCACACATGGCCAGCTGCCTGTGGATGGGAGCATGAGCAACATGCTCCTTCCTTCCCCAGTGCAGCTAGACTCTTTCTTGTGCTGCACTGGGGAAGAAAGTGCATAGATCATGCTTCCTCCTACCCCACATGGCTGCCGGTGATGGGAGTATTGTGTGATCGTGGACCATTTATGGATTTTTTCCATTAATGATATATCTTGTGATTGTGATGGGTGGGGACATGTTGGCCGCAGGACAGCAATGATGTTGTGGGGTAGTAGGATTCGCGGACTGCGATACTAAATACGAAAACCACTATACCACGTTGGCCCCAAACCTCTCATAGTGAGCAAATATTCCCACTCAGGAGAGGTTCTAACATAGCAAGGCATGTATCTGAGCAGGTGTGGAGGACAGAATATTTTGCTACGCATTTCCTAAGTTTTTAATCCCAACGAGCCTGCTTTACAATGTATCAGGAATGCAAAAAGAACACAGGACAAGGCATCATGAAAGGACTCATCAGTTCCTTCAAGTTTTCTTCCCCCATGCCTACCTCAATTCACATATTTCATGCTCATTTTCTTACCCTCTGTTGATGCTACTTATAGTGCCAGTGAATTCTCTGCACTGGCACAGATTCATCTGTAACTGAAATAGATCCGTCATCAGGGATGGGCATTCTGGGCACCTGCTGAGACTCACTCATGTATAGGGGAGCCTTTGTCAACCTCCTGAGGTCTTGGCCTTGCTGCTCCTCCTTCTTGCTATTGCTGGCTGTTCATCAGGCTTCCCTCAGCATGCAAGCAATAGGAAGAGTAAAGAGGTACGGCAGCATCCTTCATTAGACTTACACATATTCTCCAACATTTCACAAATAAAAACTGAGACACATATGACCAAGCAACATTACAGTTGTTAATCATCATGGCAACAGTTGTTAATGACGAAAAACACAGTAGGAGAGCTAACAACTGAACCTACTGGGAAGGTTAAGATTCTACCTCCCTCGTCTCCTTTCCCCGCTGTTGGGTTGACTGAGCACAAACTACTTTTGCATTTTAAACTCAGTTTTCAAGAACGCAGGTAAGCCAAGGGCAAAGATGGAAAGTGGGAAGAGAGAAAAACTAGAACATTTTAAAAGCAGTTGAAAAAATGGAGTGAGACAAGATTAACTGGGATTGTCCCTGCCAAATTGGGACAGTTTCTGAGCAGTTGCACAGATTGAGCACAAATGAAGGGACACTAGGAGGAGGTATCCCTTCTGAAACATCCCCTCAAAACCTGGAGATAACACTCAACCTAAGCACCTGCTGGCATTCCCCCTATCTTGATCTCTTTCCCTCTAACTGCTCCCACAAGTGCATATTTCAGTAAAAATCACTGTTCTTAAAACCACAGGAAAATAAAACAATACAAATACTCAACAAAAGAAAAGAAAAAGAAAAAAGGCATTTTGTTTTAAACAGAAAATGAATATTCTTGGTGACATGAAGGCAAAAGAGTTCAAGACAGAGTGCCCACAGGTGTTCAGGTTACAGTAATATCAGCGAGATTGTATTGAATTGTTTTTAATCAGAATTTAATATTCCTGCTACAGCTTGAGGGAATGAACACTTCTTGTTTCAAAAGGTAATCAAAAGAAGTCAAGAAAACATGATTAAGCTCATAGTTTTAAACGTCTTTTATGTTCTTCAGGACTAAAACATATTTAGGTTGTTTCCACACTAAAACCCTTTAACATTTTTCATGCATTGCTCTTTGGCAACCAACAAATAAACAAACAAACAAAAAACCAGAACCAAACCAAACTAAAACAACCTCTCCAATAATTTTGAACAGAACTCTATAACATATAATGGATATATAAGATTACAAAATATTCCAATGCGTTATAATAACAGTTGCTATGAATTAATTTTGTTACAGTATGTAATTATTAACTGCTATTTATCATCAATGCCTTTTTTTAAAAAAATATTTTAATTGACTATTTTTTCCCAGTTAGATTGAAAATCAAGGAAGTGATAAGCTCATTATAACTTTATATTCCCTTTAAATTAGTTCTTTTCTGAGGTCCCTTCCTTGACAACCTTGACCTTGAATTCCTGCCTTATTTACAGTGTCAGGTACTAGGACTCTACTAGGAAAACACATGGCAATTGGAATGATATGGCAGAGGCTAGGGTTGCCCAAAGATCTGACTCTATTTGACAGCTTAACTATGGCATGCCAAAAGCCAATACAGACCGGTTCCAGTCAATGTTATCGGTGCACACAGCTGGTTCAACCTGCAAATATCACCCGATCAATAAAAACTACTGAGTAAAATGGTTGAGGAAAAGTACTGCATTTTTTAATACCCTGAACACCAACTTCCTCCATTCCTCTTTCATACCCTACAATTACAATGCTATGAATCATAGAATCGTAGAGTTGGAAGAGACCACAACTGGCCACTCAGTCCAACCCCCTGCCATGCAGGAATACACTGTCAAAGCATTCCCAACAGATGGCCATCCAGCCTCTGTTTAAAAACCTCTAAAGAAGGAGACTCCACCATGAATCTACTTTAACTGCCATGGATGCATCCTGTGGATACCTTGGATTTGTAGTTTGGTGTGGTATTAGAATCCTGTGGCAGAGAATTATAAATACTTCACAAAACTACAAATTGTAGGAATCCATGGCGGTTAAAGTGGAATCACAGTGCTAAAACTGTGTAGTGTGAAACTGACAGACAATGGTGTTTTCATCATTGTGACAGTAGTTTGCACCTGGCTGGGATGAATACCGGGGTGCCTCTCCTGAACAACTCTCTCTTGAATTTTTAAAAGCTCAAGCAATTAGGCTCTCCACTCCCCAATGTGACTTCTAGAGTTTCACATAGGTATAAAAAAGCAAATTGTCCATTCCGCAAAGTTCTGGCAGGACCTTACCTCTGATCTCCTGCCAACTGCTTCAAGGTAGATTGGCAGGGAACAGTCTGGTGAAAACAGCAACAACCATGGCACACACTGCCAGAATGGTGTGTTATACAAACAGCTGCTCTTGCCCTCAGGTTTCTTCTTCCCTGCACTACCAGTAGGGTGGTTGTGGGGAAATAGTCTCCATTTTTTTTTAAAAAAAACTCTCAGTTCTTGACACCTAATGGTGTGACCTAACAAGCTTTGCTAATATCATTTGCAGACTGAATTAGCACTGTTTCAGAGCTTGGGAAAGTTACTTTTTTGTATGAGGATTCTCAAACTCAGTATTCCTGTCCATGCTTGTTGAGGGATCTGGGAGTGGTAGGCAACAAAGGTAAATTTTCCAAGTGCTAGACCACACTGTATGCTCTAGAATCTTCTGAAGTGTGCTGGATTAGCATGGCCAATATGAAATGGTTCTTTGGCAGCTAATCAAGGTGGACACATTCTCTGACTATATAACTAGGTATGGGCTGATCCAGCAAGTCTGTTTTTGGGTACTTCCTCCTTCTTTCTGTGTACTTCCTTTTTTCCCCACCCCCTAAATCTGTTCCATGTGTGGAATTTCATTTTTTTAAACAGAGAAAAACAAACATGAATGTTACATATATTGTTTAAATGGAAGCATTAATGGATGTACACTTCCACTGTCTATCATACATTTGTGTACATTTTAGAAAATGATACAACATTCTTACGTATTTTTCAAATGTGTGCACCTTGTAGAACACATTTTTTCTATTTCAAAAAAGTGAGTTAATATTCATTTACATACACACAAACACACATATATGCTCATTTCATGAATTTTATATCTATCTATCTATCTATCTATCTATCTATCTATCTATCTATCTATCTATCTATTATATATACTTGCCATGATTTAATATAGCCACCTTCAGAAGATGTGCATCCAGAAAGCTAAGACATAAAACAACTGTAAGAAACAAATAATATATAGTTTGTACATCTCAAATAGAAGCTACAGTACTTTTCTATAAAATATCTCTAGCCATTTTGGTGGTTTGTGCTTAATCTCACATTTTAGAAATGTCAGGGTTCTTTGGGATTACAATTCACATTGTCTACCTTATTGCTACATTGTACCACCAGATTAGGATTTTTTTTCTCTCCCCAGGACAGCTATTGGCATTTCTGTGGGTTCTATACACTGTCCAGTTCTCTTCAGAAGTATATTTTCAGAAGAATTAGAACCTATTCTATCTAATCCAGGTAATCACTATTGCAACAGTTTCCATTTCCTACAAGGGAATAGTTCCCCCTTTCCAACACATGGCTTTTCTTCTTTTCTACAAGAATACCAAAATGATAGGTTACGTTTTAATAGCTTTTGCATATGCTCAGGATAATGTGACATTGGATTTTATATGCTGCTTTGTCACCTGAGTGCTGAGAGGGCTGCAGATGTTAACTTAAAAGGCATGACCCATGCATATAACATACATCTCTTTGGTTCCATCTCTTTGTCATCGATATTAAATAGGCTCCTCCAGATGGGGCAAATGTGTTGGGAGGCTGAGGCATCTGTTGCTCTAATTCTCAGGGCTCCCCCCTCCCCGCAAATATTCAATGTTTTGTTGTACCAGACCATTTTCTGGCAATTCTTGGCATCAGCTGCAGGAATTTCATCATACCTTTGAGTGGGTTTCTTTTTAATATAGAGCCATAACAAAACAAATCAGTATCTTTCACTCCTTTTTCTTGTAATTTTTTTTGTAGAGTTGAAATGACAGTTTCATACTACAGTACTACAACTCTAAAATCATCATCGTCACAGAGGATGACCCTTTGGAGGAGCCCTAATAAAGATCCAGAAATTGCTACCACCCAGTCGCGTAGGGATGAGGGGGCGATTTGCCCCGGGAGGCAGTGTTTTTGGGGCGGCCAAGCCCATAGCCATGCCCTTGCGTGGCCTGACACACCCCCACACACTGCAGCCATGCCCCCACGCACCACAGCCACACTCCCATACACAGTGGCTGTGCCCCCATGCGGTAGCCCCGCCCCTCCCACCTCCCCTCCACACATTCCAAGCTCTTCCACTGCTACCACCCCCAAAAAATAATTGAATAAGAGAACACAGAGATAAAAATGGGTAGCAAAATCCAGCAAAACCTAAGTAGCTATATTGGAAGAACTCATGCTTCATTACAGCAATCTAGAAAAGCTCATTGAAACTTTGACCATTCTCTCCCTGGCTTTAGCCACATTAAAGCTTCCCAACAGTACTTGAGTGTCCATAAGATAGAGGCCATTTCTGTACTAGACTATTATAGTGCTATTCTTCCACTTTCAACATCCTATGGAATCCTGGGGTTTGCAGTCTAGGGAGGGGCCTCATGTCTGTTTCTTTGAAAACTGCTACAGGAGAAAACGCATCTCAAGTGAGGATGGGGCAATTGCTTGACGAGAAAGAAAAATGTCCAAAGGATGTAAAAAAGTCAGCTTGCATTGCTCCTTTGGATACAGAAAAAATAGCAAGGGCCTCCAAGAATTGACAAATAGGGTTTGATTTCAACAGAATTCTGTAACACTGTAATGTTTGTGTACCTAACTCCTGGACAGGAGTTGTTGCATTTGTTTTAAGCAGAGTTGTGACATCTGTTTTGAACAGGAGAGAATAAATGTTAATCTATAAGGCCCACTGGCAACATGGAGTCTAAACTGCCAAGTATTCTGATTTGGAGAGAACAGCAGTAGGTGGTGCAGATTAGAATGGGACACTGAGGCAGAATCTACAGAGGCAAAATAATGTGTCTTTGCCTCAATCTCAGTCTCGGAACAAACAACGTTCCTCTCATTCCAACATGAAAACAATTCTTTTCTAGGCCTGAGAACTTTAAGGTGATTTTTTAAAACCTTCAATTTACTCTACTGTATTGGGGAAAAGCCATTAACCTCCCCCCACATGTTGGACCCTCAAATCGGGATCAGGGTGGAATTGGGGGTAGGTTTGAGGAGGGTAGAGCCACTGTGGTAGCTGATGACTGATTGATGGATCATGTTAGACTGTCACCAGGTTGAGGTAACTGGCCAGGTATGCATGCAATCCAATGGAAGTGCAGATGGGCACTCAGAATAATGGAAAACAAGCAAATATGCACATGCATGGCAGGAACACCCTCCCCCTGCAACTGTTGAGATTGAGTGACCAGACAGAAACCAATACAGGAACACATGCACACCATAGAAACACCCCTTTTCACTGATGTGATTACACAGTGGGGGCCCCACATGACTTTCCAAATTGATTTCAGTTTGGATTAAAACAGGTGTGTGCAGCAGTAAAGTAGTAAAACCAAGGAAGGATACCATACACTGGAGCTGAGATACAGCCCTCATGTAGATGCAGATGGAGACACAAGTATTTGGGACAAGGTATTAATGAAAGAAGATATTTAGATTTGTGGCACAATTCCAAAGTCAAATGTACATATGCTGAACACATACCCTCCAACTGTCCCAGTTTGATAGGGACAATTTCAATTAATTCTCTGACATCCCACTTTTTCAGCTGCTACTAAAATGTCTCAGTTTCTCTATCCTCCTCCCAGATTCACCTTTTGTTCTCCTCTTGTTGCAGTTGCTGCAAACTAAGTTCAAAGTGCAAAAGTAGTTTACATACAAGACAGCAAGAGGGAGAGGACAGGAGGAGGCAGACTCTTGCCCTTCCTGGTAGACTTAGGCAAAAGCAAACTGTGGAAGCCTCTCCTAGTTTGTATGCCCTTCCTCATTAGTCATTTTTTTTGTCATCTTGACCGCACTGTGATGTTGCTTAGCCCCATGTGTCCAACTTTGTATCTGTGAAATGTTGCAGGGTTTGCAGTTGGTAGATATGCTCAGTATAGTCCTGGAGGACAGCTGGGTATTGAGACTCAGGAAAACTTTTGAACACAAAGCTCATAGACATGCTCTGGACCACTTGCAATCCACAAATTTCACTCAGAGGTAGACAGCAGTGTTTATTTGTAGCAAAGCAAGCAACAGAGCATACTTTGTCTGAAATTGCTGAGACTGAAGCATACATATTGGATACAGGTTTTATACCTTTGCATGCAAATATAGGTGTGCAGAACCGTGATCGGAGAGGATCATAAATTTAACAGCTCCCTGCATCTTTAGATACTTCCCAGGCTTGCAGTTATTTATCCTTCTTTCATTCTTGAGATTGGGACATGTTTGCTGTCCCTTATCTCAGAATGCTTCCAGTTCTCACAACACCTTTTGGCCCTTTTGTTTTCCCCTTCTCCGATCTTCTCCCTCTCAACCAGATACATTGTAGCAGTGGTTAATAAAGCAATTAACCATTTGATACATTGGAATATACAAGCATGCTTCAAACAGATATATTGTTGCCATGAATCATTGGCATTCAATACTTTCTGGTGCTTTATCTAACTCTAGCAATGCCTAAGCTGACTACCCAATCTATTCTAATACACATCCAGCAGATACCTTAAGAAGCCGTACATCCCGATATGCATGCAGCTACAACTGGAATGGAAGAGAGTATTTCCACACTAGACTATGATAGTGCTATTATTCTCCTCCCTAACCTGCAAACCTCAGGATTCCATAGGATGTTGAAAGTGGGATAATAGCACTATCACAGTCCAGTGTGGAAATGGCCTATATCTGCATTTGTTGTTCCACTCTGTTACTCATTTAGGCTCCACTGAAACATTTGCATGCGTCATTTTTGTGGAAAAGTGATGTCAGGAACTAAAGACTTCAGAATATAGGTGGAGTCATTTGCCTCTCAGAGGCATTATGGGAACAAAAAAACCCTGTCTGCTGTTGTGTCAGAGCTCAAAGAAGATGATTGTGATTCTAAGAGGCTCCTACTGTCCTCTTGTTTACAAGTTTAGTTGCTTTCATGAGGCGTGGACTTCCTTTATAATAGTAGCTGGAGGCCACAGTTTGATTCCCTGCTCAGCCATGGAGAGCCACTGGGTGACCTTGGATGCAACACACACTCTCAGCCCCAGAAAACCTTGTGACAGGGTCACCTTAGAGCGGCCATATGTCAGAAATGACTTGAAGACACACAACGACAACCAGAATAAGTCGAAGTTGCTATAAAGTAAATAGATGTATAACTACATTCGCCATTAGTTTTTACCAGTGTCATTGGCTGATAACTACAATAAGGGGTCAACAATGTTCTGGGCAATTGCTGGAAAAAAAATCATGAGTGGTACATGTTGGCAGGAGGTGTTCTCTTGTAGCTGCTTGCTTAAAGTCAAAGCAGTTCTACAGTGTGTTGTGTTTTCTTTTTCAGTTCAAAGCCTTTGCTCCTGACCATTTCTGTGCCAAGAATCCAAGAGCTTTCCGCTCTTTGATGCCCTGCCTTGCCATTTATCCCAAGCTTGACTTGCGGCACTTTTGCAAAGCTTTGTTCCTTATTCAGATGAACTGGAGCAGCCCAGAGATTGCTCTGAACTTTGGCAGATAAAAGCAACTTCAGCAGGGAAATGGACCCCCAGATGGAGTAGACTATATGCAGTATTGCCAAGTATACAAGAAAAAAAGTCCAGGTGAGGGCAGTGGGGACAGAAGCTGACAGACTGCAAAGAACAAGGCAGCCTAAAGTGTCTACGCAAATGGTTTCCAGGCCATTCATTTTCCTTAGAAGTAATGAGACATCTGCAGAGCAGTTACCCTGAGAAGGGAAAACCATGTCATAATCTGACACCTGCTTAAAAAGCGAGACGGTGCCTGAGCCTGGCTTTTAAAACCACTCTTCTCCCAGACGCTGCATTGTCTGCCAAAATAAGTAAGAGAGGGAGCACTCTCCTAGCTCCAGTACTGAAAACATACACAACTCCATTCAAGGAGGGATAGAAAGCAATAATTCACCCAGAGGTGTGAACTAGTTTGCATGGATCTTAACACTCCGGAGTGATTTATACTGAGAAAAGTCTTGGCAGATATCTCAGTGGAACATGAAATGGGATTTACTTTTCTGCTTTAAAAAGTACAGCCAGCATATCCCAAAGCAGTCTTTAAGCATTCTTGCTTCGAAGATATAAAACAATCCCCAATGGCTTTCACAGGAAGAGCACATTAAAGAATGAAGTTTTCTTTCATCTCACAGCAGAAGGAGTATACGAATTCCTATCAGAAGATATGAAGTCCAAATTATGAGGCTGCACTCTCATCCACATGTCCTAGGGGTGGAAGTGAATCCTCCTGTATTTAGACCTTGGGATAAAAGTATGCAGGATTGGTCTCAAAGAACAAGAGTAGGTTAATTGAAAGTAATCTCTTCATTTAGGATTTAGTTGGACTGAGGTAAAAGCAACTGGAAGAAAAACAGTGCTTAAGTATGCTTTGCATAAGTCCAGCAATTCCAGCTGGTTATATCCAGTATTGTTCATTTAACATGTTATTCTATTTACTGATGTTTATTGAGGTAGTTAGATACCCTAAAGGTATCAGATTCTGTCTGACACTGAAAGCTAAGCAGGGTCAGTCCTAGTTAGTACTTGGATGGGAGACCACCAAGAATATCAAGTGCTATGGGCCATAGTCTTCTTTCACAAGAAGGAACTGGCGGAACCACCTCTGAATATTGCTTGCCTAAGAAAACCCTATGAAATTCATGGGTTCATTATAACTGGACCAGTGACTTGAAGCTGCATATACAAACACATAGATTCAAAAGGGGGTATCCTTTGAAATTGTGTAGAAAGGAGAGTATGCGTAGGAGGAATTTTCAGAACAATCTTGCCTGCTAAAATTTCCTCTTCTAAACAACAATTAAAGGTGTCCCTCTTTTTTACACTTGGACATTCTAATTGTGGGAATGTGAATTAAGAAAGTGCCTGGAATTTTTAAATAGACAATATATTAGCCAACATGTTTCCAAGAGACAAGAAAGTTACATCACAATAATACTTCTGTTTAGAATTATTCCAGACGATCTATCTCAACAAACTAACACCAACCACATTAAATATGCACTTGTTACTCTGTGTAGGACTGACACATTTCCTCAGCACTTTAGACACATTCTATTGTTGGAAAAGCCAAGACCTTGAGATGCTACTCTTAAAAAGTTATTGATTGCAGTAATAGTTCTGAGCACTCTCTCAGTAGTGAGTTATTGCTATAGCTGCTATTTTAAAAGAAACAGCATTTCTCAGAAATAACTGAAGCAGAGCTGTTAACATGAATACTAATAACCCAGTGATATATATAACACAGTCTCTTCCCAGAGGGATTGTACCTATGGGGACAGGGCAAAATGAGGGCACTGACTCTCCCCAGAAGAAAAATTCTCCCCTCTCCCTGCTGAAATCTTCCTTCAGTTCCCCAATTTCTAGCATTGTAGAAGCTTAAAATATTAGATGCACATTTCGAAATAGGAGTTTAGGCATCCAAAGAAAAGGGGCAGGCAAAGTTACCAGGGAATATGAACACTGCAGATGGAAGAGTTCTAGATAAGTGGGAACAGTTGTAAATGTCTTGTTCTCTGCAATGCTAAAATTTGGAGACTGAAGGAAAATTTCCTTGGATGGGGCAGGCTTCTTATTTGGAAGGGAAATGCCTTCAGTTTGTTCTCCACCCAGTAACTACGCTATTGCCTCCCACGCATGTTGTCTCCACTTTTAAGACCTACAGTGCAGACACAATGCAGGAGCAAAAAGCAGCATATGAATTGGCATTTGAATAATGTGAATTTGGTACCTCCCCCTCCATTTAGTAAGATCCCTTCCTGTAATTCCAAAAGTACCTGAAGAAGTCACAATTACATTGCAAAATGAAGGAAGGAAGTTACCCCTTGTTAGGTTGCAATCGTCATGCAATTTAGCTTGTATTATTGGGGAAATGAATTAATTACAATAGCCAAAGAGGCATGTAGAGGCAAAGAAGAAAAAGACAAATAAAAAAAGGAGTTCCATTTTATTGTGAACAGGAAATGAGGGGTGTCAGAGATGTGGGTAATGGGAAAAAATGTCCAGAACCTCTGTGGTATTCTGTAGCTTTAGGAAATGCAACACTTCCCTCAAAAGGAGACAACTACAACTGTTGATTGGAATATAATTTTACAAATGCTGTGGGCATAAATTGCTACAACATCTCTTGTGCTACACCACATAAATGCAGGAGAACTCCCAGTTTGTCCCAATCTGCCAGAGACAATCCCAATTAATCCTTTGTCATCCCATTTTTTCAACTACTTTTAAAACGTCCCAGTTTGTGTCTCCTCCTCCCACCCCCTTTGCCATCAGCTTACTTCAGTTTTTACAAACTGACTTCAAAGTGCAAAAGTAGTTTGCATTGCATTAACTCAGCCACAGTGAGAGGAGGGAAGAGGGTGGAGCTTTGCCCTTCCCAGGAGGCGCAGGCAAAAGCAAACTGCTGCAACCTCTTCTAGCTGTGTATACTCCCCCATTTACAGTGTTTACCATCTTGACCACACTCTGATGTTGCTCGGCCACATGTGTCCCAGTTTTAATCTGTGAAATGTTAGAGAATATGTTCCTGACATGCTTAAAAATACAAATTCTAATAGCAGCAGTGTTCTTTCCCATCCCCATTATGTTCTATGTCTTCATAAAGATTTTTGTCTGTCTATTATTTGCCTGTTTGATTCATTCCTTTACAGGATGTAATCTTTGAAGTACTCAGTGCCCATTTCCTGCCCATTTCTAAACAGGTGAACATGATCTCTGGAACAAAGGTATTCCCACTCCCTGCAAAAAGACTATCCACTTTACTTCCATTCCCTGAGGGACCATATATAGTTCTATTGTCTCTTGAAAGAGATGTGTATTAAGCCCAGAATGCCGTTGAAGCTTGCTTTCTTTGATCATGAAGAATGGCCCCCAGTGCTTCCAAGAGGTACATTATCAGTTATGTCAAAACAATGAGGAACTCAACAAGATACCTTTTCTTTCTCCATCAGAAAATGGCGCATATCAAACCATGGTCCAAGGAAAGGATACATACATATTATCAAAGACGGGTCTGGACACTTGTTTATTCCATTCTGCACATCTCAAACACCCTCCTCCATCTCCTGGCCATAAAAAACTGGAAATCCGGTCTTTTCTTTTTTTCATTGCCTGTACATGCCTTCTTGGCTGTTGAAAAGACAGGACAATGACGGCAGCTTCTAAAGCAATGAATGCATGCCCCTTGGCCAACCCACCCACAGCAGTAAATCTTTTCCCTTTCTTTTCCAGTCATCAGTGAGTCTGCCCATTGTCTGGCAACTCAATTTCCTGGGCTGCCACAAGTGGAAAAACAAACAGTGGCCCTGGGTGGCACCTCATGGACTAAAAGACATGAAGCAATCTAAGAAGGCCAAAAGGGCAGGGACTGGGGACAGGTGGCAGGGGAATCAGTTACTTTGCAGCTTTGCATCAACATCTGCCTCCATTCAGCCTTGTTTACTCAGCAAAGGTACTAGACAGGTTAGCTGGGCACTGCTTCCTTCTGTTCCGCTTCTCCGTGTTGTGCTTACATCTGTTTTTTGTTTTGTTTTTTTTGGTAAAAGGGTGCATAATACCTACATGCAAATCAAGACTTGCGGCAAATTTTTTTACTTTTGCATCTCAAACTGGCCTTCATTCTCCTTTTGCAATGCATTTCACACACATATTGGTGAGAAAGTAAAATAAAATAAAAACATTTTTTAAAATCTCAAAATCTGACTCAGGGATCTTCCAGGACAAATATATTGGGAGGTTGCTGGATGATGTGGTATTTCTTGCTCTAGTTCTTGGTTTTTACACACACACACACACACACACACACACACACACACACACATCCATATAACAATCCTGTTATCCCAGACTATTTTCTGGCAATTTCTGTAATCAGCTGCAACATTTTATTCCCTCTATCAAGTAGGCTTCTTTTTTGTTTCAAGACATATAATAATAAGAAAAAATCCTTCCTTTCTTCTCTTTTCCTAAACAAATTGGTTCCTAGTGCTATTATGCATCAGTGAAATGGCACTTCTGCACTATAATCCTAACTTTCTTAAAAAATTACCGAGAAAGGAGAAAATTTGCCTCTCCAGCCAACTCAAAAAATCATGCCCTGGTTTTAAGAGTCTTTAGAAGATCCCTGGTGAATGTCTAAGAAACATCTATAAGTAGCTCTCCCTGCTCAAAGAATGGAATGATCAGAGACAAAAGTAACAACAGCTGGCAGAACCTGGTAAAACCAAAGCAGCCCTGTTACAAGAACTCACAGAACTTTAGATCTATCTAGTGTTAAGTCATCTAACTTCTCCCCCTCTACCATGTTTCAGCTGGGCTAGCGATATTTAAATATATATTTTTAGAGCATCATTAGGTTTTCTTATTCAGTTGAACTTATAACTGTGTCAAGGAGGAGGAGGAAAAAGAGGAAGAGGACCATCAATTGTGAAAATATTTTTTAATAAACTGCTATAAAGAGTGATGCCATTGGTTTCCGAACAATCCTGATGATGCAGAATCTCCGCTAGAAACACACAGAAACAAGTTTCCTTAGAGCATGATCCTGAATGTTCAAAATTTAGGGCTAGGAAATATCTTTCATAGGAACAAGGATTTTTCACTTGGGGGACTGTTGGCCCACACTCCTTCAGTACTGGTACCTGAGACAACCACCCCATTCTGCCTGAAGGCAGCGCCAGCCCTGGAAACTGCCTTCTGCCAGGTCAAACTGTTTGTCCACCCAAAGAACTGCCTACTTTGACTGGAATAGCTTGTCTGGGATCTCTAGAAATGGTTCTACATGGTCCTTTTTAAAATGGGAGATGTCAGGAATTGACTTCTACATGCCAAATAAGGGCTCTGCCTCAGACCTAAGTTCTCTCCCATGGAGCCCTGGTGGCGCAGTGGTTAAATGCCAGTACTGCAACCACAAGGTTGTGAGTTCGATCCCGCCAGGCTCCAAGGTTGACTCAGCCTTCCATCCTTTCATAGGTCGGTAAAATGAGCTTGTTGGGGGCAATTAGCTAAAAATACATTGTAAACCGCTTAGATAACACTTAGTTGATAGGTGGTATAGAAATAAATGCTATTGCTATATTGCTATAAAGGACAGGACTGGCACATACCTTTGGATGGGGGGACGGGATACATGAAGGCTTTCATCCTTGAGGTGGAGGGAAGTGCCGACACATGTGCTGTTTTAATATGTAGCAAGTGCTTTATGGTTTTTTAGTTTTTCAAATTTAATTTCTTAAAGCAGTGTTTTAGCTGCATGGACTATTTACCATTTTTAAAATTCCTGTACCATATATTGTTTTAACTGACATTGTAAGTGGCTTTTTAGTCTCATTTTGAGAGAAAGGTGGGATATACAGCAGTCCTGACTCATACTTTCCATGTCTCTATGAAATGTGTCTTCTGTATTTAGAATCTATGGGCAGTGGGTTCCTGGCTTAGGTCCAGCTGAATGAATGCAAAGACTTGACTGGAACTGGCTTTTATCCTAAAGCACTGACTCTCCTGAGATGCTGCTGAGCTGTAAGATACAGCTTGGCAGAGAAATGTTCAAAGCGCAGCTACAAAGACACTACCCTCTGGGCCTGCCAAACACGTTTTATTCATGTTAACTTGCCTTTTCAAAGTGGTTTTTTCCAACAACAACCAAAAAAAAAAAAGCACCGGAAAAATATATCAATAGTTAGTTTACAACAGGCCATAAATCCATCCGGAAGGGCAGGCAGAATAAAGTAAAAAACAACAGATCCATCATCTGCAGAAAAATAATAATAATAACACACTGGCATGAGAAGGAGGAGGAAGAGGCAGCATAGGAGGAGGGAGAAGAAGGGGAAGAGTGAACCTGATAGCCTTACAGAGGTAGATTTCATCACAGCTGCCTTTTGCTGGACATCACAGATCTTCTTGTCTCTTACTTAGCTCTTAATTCTTATTTCTTATTTCAGTATCAGCTGGGAGAGCAAATCCACCTCTTTTTCAGATGATCTCATCCAACAGGTCCATGAGTTCCCACTCAGTACTGGGTGACTTCTGGCTAATCATTCCCTCTCAGTCTGACTTACCTCACAGGGTTGTTGTGAGGATAAAGTGGTAAGGGGAGAACCTTACATGTTGCCTTGAGCTTGCTGGAGAAGGAATAGGATATAAATGCAATCAATCAATAACTACACCACCTTTAGCTAGTAAGATGGCATTGTAAAAATTCTCAAACTGAAAATCTGAAAGACTGTGTGCCTATCTTGTTGGGGGCAATTAGGGATGTCATGTTGAGGAGGGAGTGGGCTTGTTTTCTCCTGCTCTTGAGACCAGGACAAGGAGCAATGGATGCAAGCTGCAGGAGGGGAGATTCCGCCTGAACCTCAGGAGGAATTTCCTGACGGTCAGGGCTGTCCGGCAGTGGAATGTGCTGCCACAGAGTGTGGTGGAGTCTCCTTCGTTGGAGGTTTTTAAGCGGAGGCTGGATGGCCACTTGTCGGGAGGGCTTTGAGGGTTTTCCTGCATGGCAGGGGGTTGGACTGGATGGCCCTTGTGGTCTCTTCCAACTCTACATTTCTATGATTCTATGATTCTATCTGAGCCTGCCTGCATTTTGAGATCCTCAGAGGAGAGCTTTTCCTCAGTCCCACCACTGTCATAGGCATCTCTGGTGAAGATACATGAGAGGGCCTTCTCAGTAGCTGCTCCCAGGCTGTGGAAGTCTCTCCCATAGGAGGCTAGGTAAGCCCCATCTATGCTACCCTTTCACTGGGAGACAATCACATTTTTATTTTAACAGGCATTTGGCAATTAACTGGTCGTTTAATGCCATGTGTGTGTTGTACTTTTATTCTCATTGTTATGTCCATTTCCATGATTATACTTCTATGCTTCTTCTAGTGACTGAGTGAACGGATCGTGTAGTTTGGAGCTACAATATTGTTCATTGTTTGTTTTCAATTTTCTGTTATAGTCATTTATATTTTCTAAAGCTTTCTCTCTCTCTGTGTGTGTGTGTGTGTGTGTGTGTGTATGTGCCTTCAAGTTGCCTGTTGACTCATGATGATCCCAGGAATTTCATAGTGTTTTCTTATTCAAGGAATCCTCAGAGGTGGTTTTGCCAGTTCCTTCCTCTGAAAAACAGCCTACAGCTCCTTGGCAGTCTCTCATCCAAGTACTATCCAGGGCTGACCCTGCTTAGTTTCCAAAATCAGAGAGGATCTGATAGTTTTAGGGTATTTAGGCCCTCAAAAGATATACTTCATTTCAATCTATGCTGTAAACAGCCTTGTTTCCCGTATTGGGAGGTTATAAACAAAATCTAGCTTAGTATCTTAGAACCAAAAGCACATATAAATTTACACTCCAGATGCTAAAATAACCTCCTATCTATACAGCCATTATAGACTTCCATTCTGTATTTCTCTTTAATCCCAGTATCAGAGACTTGATGAAAAACAAATCTCAGCAACAGGCCATTTTTTGGGCTGGGGGAGACACCAGAAGAGAGCTATTGCCCCTTCATTTCCTGCGGCCTTTTCACACTACACAGTTATAGCACTACAATTCCATTTTAACTGCCATGGATGCATCCTATGAAATCCTGGGATTTGTCGTTTGGCAAGGCGGTTGATCTCTGTAGCAGACAATTATAAATATCCCACACTAAACTGCCTATGTCAGTACTCCATAGGCTGGAACCATAACATTAGAGGTGGAATCATGGGACCATAACTGTGTAGTGTGAAAGGGCCCCTGCTTTGAGCTCCATGGAGGCATCTACTCTGCCACTGTGGAAAGCAAAATACTGAACTAGAGCCTCAGAGTTGGAAGGGGTCCTATGGTTCATCAGGTCTTACCCTCTGCTCAATGCAGGATTCCTAGATAGAGCCCTGGAGGTAGCTGTCCAGTCTATTTCTGAGACATCCAGAGAAGGAGACTCCACCCCTTCTAGGTCTAGGTCTTTCATATCATCCGGCACAGATCTTAGGTTCAGTTGCCCACTCCCTGGCCTAGAATGGTTTTTGACTCCTCAACCATACATAGCAGTTCCTTCAGATCAGGGAAATATGTTCAGACATCATATCTGAGTTACTCATTTGCCATGTTCCAAAGCTGCTGAATATTACAAATAATTTTCAAGCACTATTCCACTGTTGAATAGTTCTTACAGACAAGAAGTTTTTCCTAGTGATTAGATGAAATCTCTTAGCTTGCAATTTGAATCTGTTGGTTCTCATTCTAGTCTCTGGAGCAGCAGAGCAAGTTCCCAATCTTCTACACGAGATTCTACATCATCTTCTACATGAGATTCCTCCAGATATTTAAAGATGGCTGCCATGTCATACTCAGTCGCCTCTTTTCCAAGTTAAATATACTCAGCTTCCTAAGTCATTCCTCATAAGACTTTGATGAACTTGGTTGCCTTTCCTTGGACATGATCCAGCTTGCCAATATCTTTGAACTGTGATGCTCAGAACAGGACAGTATTCCAGATGAGGTCTGACCGAAGCAGAATAAAGTATTTTAAGAGATAGCTAAATAGTGCACATATACATTGTGCCAACTGTGATGTCACACTGTGACTACAATACTCATACAGCCCCATTCCAGAGCATGCTACTTGGGGAAAACAACATTTCCCTAAATATGAACGTTGCAGTTAGAAAGCCAAAAAATGTGGCTTTCCACATTTTTCTTCCAATAAAATAATTAATGTTAATTGGGGATCTCACAACAAACATTTGAAACCCTTTTATTCTAGGGAAACCATCACAAAATATTATTTTGTGCTGCCAAGCATTTCTTACCTTACTCAATTTGTCTTACATTGTTCAGTATTTCATCCCATGCTTTTTCTCAGTAACCACTAGATGTCACCACCGTGTATTGTTGTCTTCAAGTGTTGGAATCCGTAAGATTGAAGTGAAACATCCTCAAACAGGTTAAATATTTCTGCACCTAAGTAGCAAAATGGCTCCACATGGATAGTCAACAACTTGCTGTGAGGAGCTGTCCAGATTACCTTGGTCAGTGTAAGAAACTGCCGGAAAGCGAAGAGGGAGAAGTAACAAGGGGTGGAATGTGCAAGATGGAGAAGCCTAGTTAATGGGTTCTTATGAAATAATTGACCAACCAGGGACTCAGAAGGGCCTCTGGCCTGGGATAATGAACTAATGTGTGGATGCTTTGAGTGGCTGGACTGCTAGCTATTGAAGTTTCGGCTTTCCCTGGTGCTCACATTTGGTTCCTTTATCTCACTGTGAAGTGCAGTGGAAGAGACAGATAGAATGCTGCTTTGAAGAACAAATCTTTCAATTCCCTTGTTTCCTCTTATTTTAGCAGTGATTCTCACAGTTGCTAGAGTGGAAAGGGATTCTCCTAGCAACAATGTGTTATTATAAACTATCTCCATTGTAATCAAAACGATTTTGGGGTAGCCTGATTTTCAGTTGTACCAAAGACTCACTCCTGGTAAAAATAAAAGCTGCTGGATATATATATTTATATGTGTATATGTGTGTGTGTGTGTATACATACTAACAATACAAATCTACACAGTCACCTCCATTTGTATTCTTCTTGTGACTGTTGTCAAAGAGATTGTTGTGGTGAAGGTGTGCATTTCAGCATTTATTGCTGCAATATTGCTGGGGACCTGCTCATGCTTAGAGGATCAGAAGGCTATTGGCCATTTTCTGTCCTGGACTTGCTGTGTCATGAAGTTGGTTTACTCTGCTTGTTGTTTGGCCAGATTGCAGAGGGCAGGAGTATGGTTGCCAGACTGAAAACTGGAGAGGGCTTTAATGTACTTTAATGCTTGTGTACAAGAGGGAATTTCAGCAGGTGTTTCTTGCAGCTGAAATTCTCTCCTCTACACAAGCATTAAAGATACAGGAGCCCTCTCCAATTTTTAATCTGGCAACCTTAGCCAGGAGTGTGGGAATGAGTCTATGTTTGTGTACATTTGATTTTTTTAAATTTTACTTGCCTTTCACATTGACGGATGCCAGAAGTTGCTGTGGTCATCAAGGCAGGTAACATGTTTTGCAGGGAATTTTTTGTTGTGTGGTCAGCAGTAACGCTGGGCTAGGAATACTTGAGGAGGCTTCCTTTCCTGGTCCTGTGTAGCAGCAATGTTATTTCCAAGTAAATCTGCACTGGCCTGTCACTGTTATTCTGTGTGTATTTTAAATGCAGGGAATATGGGTGGGAGAACTGGAGGCAAACCCTGGTGTGAAAGGTAGTTTAATCTGCTTTGATTTTCTGTTAATTGGGAACCTTTCTTTTACTGATGTTATTACTGCCCCTTTCAGAGAAGTTGCAAAGAACTCCCCACCAACACCAAAACACACACACACGTACACACTGTTTTTGAGTTAACTTCTCTAGCTCTATTAGGCCTCTGAAAAGCTGAAGCGGTGTATTTTGCTAAATAAAGTTGCATTAGTTTGATTTTCCATGGATGGGATTATAATATATGCATGCTGAGAACTGCAAGTACTTCACCAAACTAGGATTGCATAGAATGTAGCCATGACAGTTATAGTGGTATCAGATTGCTATAAAACATGGAACATGCTAGCATTCTTGTACTGTTTGTATGGACATTTTTACTGTATGAAGAAGACTGCACTTTTAAACAGCAAATGTACTTTCAAGTCAAAAGGGGGTAATTCCAAATGGGTGGCTCCTAGTACTGTCAGTCAAAAGACATTGCTCATGTATTCTGTCCCTCTTTCTTTAATATATTGTGTGTGTGTGTGCGTGCGCGCGCGTGCGCGCACAATGGTGTTTTGAAAAAAATAAGGAAGAAATGATAGGAAAAGAGAATTTTGACAGGTGGAAAAGCCTTGTTTGGGAGTTCCTTTGGCTGAGAAACTAAAATCTCTGTGATTTAAGAGTCAAGATGGAAAGACTATTCAAGAGGCTTTCCTGCTCACTTAGAACATCACTGGCCCTTTTCACACGGGGTAATTAAAACGGTGTAGTGCGACCTCTAACGGAGGTTGTCTACACCGTGGAGTGTGCTGGGTCATTTATAATTTTGAGGTTCTACACTTCAAACCACTCTGAAGCGACCAGAAGTGGTGGCGCCGCGTGTTTTTTAAAAATCTATTTTCAAGAGGTTTTTAAGAGGCACGGAGCATGCAGCCCCGTACAACTCCGTCGCAGCGCCCCGATGTAGATTTGCAGGCGCGCGCAAGTGCGTGCCTGCAGATCTGCCAGGGGCAGGCCTCTGGCTGGTGAGCTTCTCCAGTTGGTGGAGAGTCTCCACCAGCCGTAAGCCACCAGGAGTGGCAGGACCCACAGGAGTGTGGAGCAGCGAACTCGCGCTGCTCCGCATGGCGACGGACTTACCTGGCTGCTGGTAAGCTCCATTTCAGCACATTTTCCCCCGTTTCTCCCTCCACGTGTGGAAAGGGCCACTGCTGCTAACTCCAAGAATGCAACACCCTAAACTGCAGAAGCACCGATCATCAGCACATCCCTTGTTTGTCTTCGTACCTTGAGAATACAGCTGACATCTGCCCTGTCTTTAGAATGTGAAAACAAGGCTGCAGATTCTTTGGGGTGGAGTTACCTAGCCAGGAAGCATCTGTCTTAAGTGGCCGCTTCTGTAGCTTGCTTAGAACTGCTGACCAGAAAATTGCCAGGAACATTGTTATGGACACAGTGCTGGATTCATGCACAAGCTATGTAAGATACAGTTTACAGCCACTGTTTACGAGGAGCCACTAAATTAATTCCCCCAAATCCCAAATCATGTTAGAATGATCCACGTTTTTTTGGTAGTGTGATGGTGGGGTTAATACAATGGGGCGTTTTGACATGTTCTCGACAGGCTAGGGGAAGTGTGGGCTGTGTGTGTCCCACAAACACACATGCACGCACACACACACACACATATTTATACACACACACATAAGAGAGAGCCAGTGTGGTGTAGTGGCTTGAGCACTGAACTATGACATTATGACTCTGGAGATCAGGGTTCGATTCCCCACTTGGCCAAGGAAACCCACTCAGTGTCTTTGGGTATGCCATACACTCTCAGCCCCAGAAAACACCATGACAGCATTGCATTAAGGTTGTCCTTCCCCGAGCAGTTCACCACCACTGGTTTAGAGCCTTAGCATGTCTGGTCCAATCATTGTCTGGACAGGTCAAACAAGGCCCCAGCTGTAGGACTGTGATTTGTCAACCAGCTAGCATTTCAAAAGTGCCAATAATAGTTTGTTTTGCAAGGCCTAAAGTCTGAAAAGCCTGTGAACTTGAGCTTCTGCCAAGTCTATCCATAACCCACTAGACTTTCTTGGTTCTACTTTAGCCACTCAGATTTCATACTGGCTTTCCTCCAGTTTTTACCAGGTTTGTGGCTTACTAGCCAGATCCTGTCTTGACTCACTTCAGCATGACTTCAAGTTCAATACTGTTAAAATTAAGAGTTGGCAAATGTCACTCAAGAGCCAGCATGGCTGTAGTGGTTTGGGCATTGAAGATAAGAGTTTGTATCTTCAGTCCTGGAAACACACTGGGTGTCACTGGGCAAGTCACACTCTCTGAGCCACAGAGGACGGCAAAGACAACCCCTCCTGAACAAATGTTGCCAAGAAAACCCCGTGATAGGGTCACCATAAGTCAGAAATAACTTGATGACACACAACAACAACACATCACTCAGTAGGCAAAGGCACCAGATTGATGGCATTCCTATTGTTATTGTTGTTTTAAAGGAGGGGCACTTTAAATTAGTTACCACTTTAATTTTTTGGGGGGTGCTTTTTCTTGTTAGCTACTCTGAGTTCCACTCTTAGGAGACTGGTGGCATACAAATGGTAAATAAGTACATAAGAAGATCCCTGCTGGGTCAGTTTAAAAGCATCTCTAGTGCAGCCTTCTGATACCACAGTACCTATCAGATGTTTTCTCAGATGATATATCACCAGTAAAAGCAGGATTTCCTACCCACAACTTAAAGTATCTGCATTTCTGCTAATGTAGCCTGGGTGCATCATACATTCTCAGCCCCAGAAAACCTCAAGGGGGTTGCCAAAAGTTGGAAAGAACTTGAAGGCACACAACAACAGCAGCAGCAACAACAATAAAGCCCTCATTCACAACAATTACTTGCATGTTTCTAAGTTGTACTGCCACATGTCCAATCAACATCAACTGAATTGATCCAAATATACCATACAAGGGTCAGATTCTTCTCTTTTGAACTGCACTATCAACCTAGTAGTCCCCAAACTGAGATCAACAGAAGAGACTCCTGTCTACAAAGTAGGTGGCAAATTCATCATGGTGGGCAAGATATAACCCAATTTCTGGGCAAAGACAGCTTATTTTTTTTGCCAGGACGAGTATTTACTATGTCTGTTGGATAGCATTTGGCATTTGCTATGAATTTCATTTCCTACAAAGATGCAAAAAGTTGGTACATTCCAGTTAAATTTAATTTGGCACCTTCCTTTATACCTCTAAATTTTGGCCCTTGCTGAAATTATTACTCTGGGCAAGATGCGATTTGACAGGGATCAGAAGCTTGAACTATACATACTGAAATCTCTTCCTGCTTGCCAACCTTCAGCTGTTAGCCAAGAATAAATAATCAAGTGTGATATAATGGAGAGCAGGCCTAGCCCAAGTTGTTTTGCTGCCTGAGGTCAAGGTTGCACTGTCTTCCTGCATTCTACATACAGATGGGAACTGTAAATATTAGCTCAGCACTAGTGATGTGACAGTGTCCTGCACTGCATCCAAGAGTAGTTTGTCTAGTTTAGTGAGTCTACAACAGGTCATATGGCACACATATCTTATATTTGACCATAAAATAATAGCTGAGGGCTCAGAGGAATGGACAGGAGCTGCCGCCACCATCTCCCAGCATCTGCTGCTATTGTTGTGTGCCTCCAAGTCATGTCTGACTTATGGTGACCCTGGCCATTTCTGCACTAGCCTGTTATAGTGTTATTATTCCTCAGAGGCCCCTCCCTAAACTGCAAACCCCAGGATTCCAAAGAATGTTGAAAGTGGAATAATAACACTATAACAGGCTAGCGCAGAAATGGCCCCTAAAGCAAGCCAATCACAGGGTTTTCTGGGGTTGAAAGTTTGTGATGCTCCCAAAGCCACCCAGTGGGATTCCGTGACAAAATGGAGAATCAAACCCTGGTCTCCAGAATTGTAGTCCAACGCTCAAATGACTACACCATGCTGGCTCACCAGCATCTGCTACTGAGGAAGTTACCTCACTCTTCCTAATGGTAGAGTCAGCCCTGCTGAATAGATTGGCTGAAAAAGACCAGGTCTGAGATCTGCATTTAAATCTCTCCAGGAATTTATGTGCATTATGTGATCTTGATTCTGTCACTTTCTGTCAGCTTTAACTACCTGATTTTTTTTATAAGCATTTTATTGTAATTCCAACGTATAAAACATACATTCTTCATTGTACATTTACCGAACTGTTACAGTTTCCTCCCACTCCTCACCGGATTACATAAACTATTATATCATTGTCATGTTATATTTATGCATCGCAATAAGTCGATTACATTATCAAGATAGTTCCTGCATTTCAAACTCAGTTTACATGTTCCATAATATTTCTCTGTTTATCTCCTTTTATTTATCATGGATAAATCATGATATCACGGATAATGAATTATTACTTGACAAAAACCCCTCATATCTAATACATTTCGCCATTCTTTAAAGATATCATCATCTGATTTTCCTTTTAATCTCTGACCAACTATGTCTGCGTTGCAATTTTCAATTAATGTTGCCCACCATTGCTCTACTGTAGGTATCTGTTCAATTTTCCATAACCTTGCATATTCAATACGAGCTGTCATAATCATGTAAAGTAAAATTCTCCAGTATTTTTTTTGCAACAGATCCATCTAACACATAAGTCATATTTAACAAATACAATTCAGGTATCTTATCAAGTTGGATTCTTAATATTTTACACATCATATTGTGAATGTTATTTCAGTATTTTTTTGCCTTGGTACATGACCACCACATATGATAAAGTGTACCAGCATTTTCTTGACATTTCTTGACATTACCTGATTTTGAGTTGACTAAATCTAAATCTGAGAAACAGTTGTGCTCAGATGTTGGAACATTTGATTGGTAAAAAGCATAAGCTTTTGTTAAAATTAGAGATGGAAGAAGAGATGGTTAAAGACTGCATGATAAATTGGGCACAAAATGTTGGACACAATATACAATTGGAAAAATGGGGAAAATGTGATCAGAGTGAATTAAATTTACTTTATATTAGAGAGAATTTTATTTTTATTTGACACAGAAACAATTGTCCAAAATGCATAAAGATGTTTCTAATAGATGTTGGAAATGCAACCAACAAATGAGATTTTTTTTTTAATCATATGTGGTGGCCCTGTGAGAAGGCAAAAATATTCTGGAATCAAATACATCTTATGGTGTCAAAATTTTTGAAGGTTGATGTTCAGTTGAAGCCAGAATTGTATTTGCTAGGATTAGTAGAAGATCAATTGGAGAAGAAGCATTGCAAGATACTATGACATATGTCCACTGTTGCATGATTACTATATGCTTAGAAGTGAAAGAATACAGAGCTTCCAATAACAGATGACTAGCTGATAAAATTGTTGGTGTTAGTTCAAATTGACAAACTGATGATATTTATAAGAGAAAAATCAGCAGTGTCTTTTGTGAAAGACTGGGAATCTTTAATAAGTTTTTGCAAGAAAAAGAGTATAATTTGTCAGCTGAATGATTCAGTAATTAGTAGTTTTAGAAGAATAGCAGTGGAAGTATTTGATGGATATATGTAACTGGAGAAGATTTTTTTAATGAGGTATTATCAATAGTCTGAGTAAGAAAAGTTGGGAATCAACTTTTAAATATGTTTATTGCATTTTAGTTGTCTTGGTTTAGTGTTAGTATTTTTTTCTTGTTTGTATTTCTCTTTTTTGGTTTGATTTTCCTGTTATAGCTATTTGTTGTAAACTATTGTAATTTTCTTTGTTTGTAAGTATTTTGAAAATTGTTAATAAATTTATAAAAAAAGAAAAGAGTTATACAAGGTCTATAAATATAGAGATCTGTCCATGAGCATGATAAAAGGTTGGTAGAAATCTGTAGGAAGTTCCTTCAACAGAATAGCTGCTCTTTATCTCTTTTCGTGAGAGTTAAATACATAGGGGCCCAAGTTCTGTCTTCTTCGTGACTATACATTTATTTCAATAGCAAGTAAGAGCTGCATTGTGATTCTGTTTGTCTAAGAAGATAGGGAAGGGCATTGATCATAAAGACGTGGGTCATGTGGGGTCATGCTTGTTACAGTCTGTTGGATTCCTATAGGATTCATGAGGGAGGACTGTGCAGCTATTGCCAAGAATCTGCACAAGAGTTAAGAGTTATGTATTCACAAATACATCATAACAAACAAGCTAAAACTAGAGTTCAGAGAGGTGAAAGGAATTGTTTCTTTGGGTAGTGGTGCACCAATGTGGTTTAGTGAAGTAAATCCCATGGTAGGGTTGGTTTTCCAGTTAATGCTGGCAGACAAGTTGGTGCAACTCCATAGTTGCAAGACTGCAGAACGTGGCAGTCATTTTTCCTGGCCCTTTGCATGCACAAGTCTTTCTGCTGCTGCTTCTGTTTCATCAAAAGACTTGGTAGAGGTGCTACAGACTCTAGAACAAGTTTGCAGCCATGGCCCAGATGCATCCCACAGCTCTATGGCAGAAGTACATTATGGACAACTAGCAGGACACAGTTCCAGTAGTGAGACTAATTTTAATGAGATTGCCTACATTCAGCTCAGAAAAGATGGGTATTTTTGACCTAAATTAAGAAGCTCATCTGTATAAAAGGGTCTGCATTATCCCTCCTCCACTGTGCATAGCTCCTTACATTGACAAAGGACCACAGTTATCCCTTGTCTTTCTTTTTTCGGAATCACTTTTGGAAATTCTATCAAATAAATTTCATTTTTACTGGATCTAATTTCTCCTTGAGTTTCAACGAGGCTAGTTAAACAAGTATTCCTTCCACAATCTTGCTTCCTCAGTAACCACAAGCAGAAGCCATCCTCTGCCACACAGAAGCAACGTGCACTGGAAAATACTTACCAGTCATATTGTTTTTGCATGAAAGTTAGGTAATTGTGAAAGTGGGAGGAAAGGCATGAAGGGAACATGCATGTCTTTGTAATAGGCTGATGCTCCATGGGGATTTTTACGAAATAACATTTTTTATTAGAAGACTTTAAACATTTGTAATGCATAAATAATATATAGGAAATCAAAGTTATGTTCATATATATTATTTTTGTTTTTGTTGTTGTGTGCTTTCAAGTCATTTCCAACTTATAGCAACTTTAAGGTGACCCTATCACAGGGTTTTCTGGAGTTGAGAGATGTGATAAGCCCAAGGTCACTCAATGAGTTTTCATGATCAAATGCAGAACTGAACCCTGGTTTCCAGAATTGTAGTCCAACACTCAAACCACTATACCATGCTGGTTCTCATTCATACACATGCAACACCCTAATTAAGATGTTGCAGATGGTAATAAGATTTTCTATGTTCTGTTATCTCAATGATGTTAGACTAAGGCCCTTTCTGCATGAGGCAAGTGAATCGCTCTGTGTCATTACTTCTTGGGTCCGAAGTAACGCAGACTTTCCCTTGAGCCCTTCCGCAGGGCTCCTCCATTAGTGCAGGGCGAATCAGAGCAGTGCAAGGTTTGTAGATCCGCACTGCTCCAGCTCAAAATGGCGGCTTCCGGTGTCTTCATGGGAGTGGACCAACTGCTGATGCAGGCCACACCCACAGCCCACCCTCCACTGATCGCAGGCTCTCATTGGCACATCTGCACAGGTAAGTAGGAACGCAATGGCGCCTTCCAGAAAATGTAAAGACCTGATTTTTCTGGTCTTTACTTAGCGTGGGGGAGGACCACTTGGGGGCGGGTTGGATCGGACTGAGGTGAGGAACTAAGTTAAATAGGCCACACCTTGTCCGATCCAAGGTGCGGATGACCTCTGTGCCAGAACGCCTTGGCCCGTTTTAACTGCCTCGTGCAGAAAGGGCCTAAGGCCATTTCTGCCCTACACTGTTATTTCTGCCCTACACTTTCAACATCCTGTGGAATTCTGGGGCTTGTAGTTTACTGAGGCCAGAGAGCTCTCTGGCTGAGAATTCTAAAGGCCCCTCCCTAAACTACAAGCCATGGGATTCCATAGGAGGTTGAAAGTGGAATAATAATACTATAACAGTGTAGTGTGGAAATGACCTAAGTAAGGCTGAACCAGGTAATATCTGTGATAATACACTTGCCTTTCCAAAATCAATAAGCAGAATAGTTTTGTAGATAGTTTTTTGTCCTGTGGTTTAAATCCACAAGCTGATTCTGTAAATGTGCAATATATTATACCATTATGTGCAATATCTTACCACTCATCCAAGTGCATTTATCACCTTTCTACAGAAGGAAACAAAACGAATTGTTTTCTCTGCTCATTGCTGAAAGCCAGCAACCTTTTATATGATGAAGTATAGTACTGTAGCAATCTTTACTTAAGAACTGAGGCAGGACAGGAAATCTTCTTTTGAGATAGGGACTGAATTCCAGCTGGGAAAAGTTTTGGAATTCCAACTGACTAGAAATAACAATAGAAGATGTTTGTGAACTAGGTGGGGATCCGTTATGGGCTAAATCTGGCCTTTGTTACAGAAGTTCCCCATCCCTGCATTAAGGAGACAAAACTCTGTTTGCCAAAGCATCTTTTCTATACTTCCTGCTCTCACTGTGCTGGCAAGTCACTGATCTGGAACTTGTGTCCTGTGACAAAGTACAACAAAATTGCTGCAAAGACTCATGTTGCTTTTGCCACGCCCTGGGGTCTGGTTGCAAATGTACATGCAAAACACTACCAAAGTTTCACACAATTCAAACTAAGGAAAATTAAATCCAAAGTATTCCAAGAAGGGCAGTCCAAATGGGATGATGGGGTGAAACTTGACCTTGGTGCTTCCAAGGTTTTGTTGTGCCTGGAGTCTCATTCAATCAACACTGATGCTGTCATAACTGGGTCAGAGCCATAACTGGTGCCTGTTATAACTTAAATCTTCCAGTACTAATAGGATCTGAATGCAGAGCAAGGCGAAGGGAAATTGATTTAGACTGAGTGGCAAGGTCTTTGTAGTGCCACATGCCCTGTTGATTATCAGGAGAGAAAGCCAACATTAATTACCTTCTTCTCTATTCTTGGGATGCCTGGCTTCTGGACTGGGAGGATATGATCAGTGACACAAATTGAGGTGTCAGATGCAATATCCTGGATCCACCCAAAGCTAGAAAATGAGAACTGGCAAATGGTAACCGGGAGTCTACCAGAACACTATTACAGAACTGTCTGCTATATTTCCTTCAAGAGCCAGGTACATCTGTTCTTCTCCTCAGTGACTTTCCATGGCACTTGGTCTACTACATTTCTTTCCCAGTTATCAATTTCTAATGTTACACCAAAATATTTTTCAGCGGAGCTCAATCATCTGTGCAAAAGTAGATGAGAACCTGGAATATCTTTAACACTTTTTTTAAAAAAATTCTCATTCTTCAGGTGTTCTTCATACATGCCTAGATATCTTTGTTCTAGTACTGCTCACTTCCTCCACCAAGGTTGACTACTGTAATATTACATGTATTCCTTGCTCTATATTTTTCACATCCTGTTGTTTTTATTATGACATACTTTATAAAACCAAGGGTGGGTGTTCAGTTTCAGTTTACAAGACCATGAATTCCAGAGGTGAACATACCCATCACCTCATAGACAGGAAAAAACATCTGAAGATGAGTGCCCCACCATCTCCTTTCTTGTAGTTTAACTTGATCAGATACAATTGATTGATTGACTAATTAAAGCATTTATACCTCATGATGCTATCCTGTACGATATCTGTACATTTTCCTCTGTAGTGAAAACAGAATTTCCAAGACAACAGCACAATATTCAGATATCGAAAGCAGCATGGAGAAATAGGGTTCAGAACCCCCTTCCTAACACTGTGACCTCAATAATACTTGGGAGCCAAGATCCTGACCCTTACTGCCAGAAGAAAGAAACACAAGGGTAGCAATGACATTTTGGTTGCTGTTGTAGGTCAGAAAGGGTAGGGCTGTGCTCATGCTGTAACTACTTTAGGCGTGCAGGATAAAGGGAAACCACTTGCATAAGGAGGTACTGGATTATCTCCTTATGGAAGCATGTAAAAAATAGAACTGCTGGCATAATCCAGAGTTATGTTCAACATAACGTCCCATAGAATTATGGTTTGATTTACTGATTTATGAAAAATTTTGGAGATCAGATCATAGATTTTCCCCAACATAACATGTGTCAAGCTAAACATTCCTGGCATCTTCAGCCTTTGTTCAAACTATTTAACTTTTTATCACCTTCCTAGCTATTCCCAGCATGTCAGCAAACAAGCTTACTATAAGCCACATTTGTGCAGATCTAACATGAGAGTTAATTAAAGTTCCAGAAGAAGGAAGGCAAAGAAGTAAAGTCAGTGGGGTTGGCTGAGGACCAGCGGGGCTGTTGGGTTGGAGGGCGGGGTAACAAGAGGTAAAGCCAAGCAGTCACCAGAGAGGCAGCCCACTGCATCTAGTTTGCTACTCCTCTTTTCCCCTTGCAAGATCTAAATACACCTTGAGGGCCTCCTCCTGCTTGGGATGAGGTGCTGGGACTTAATGGGGTGGCAATCTGTCCTAAAAGTAAGACAATCCATGAACACAGCTCTCTTCTACATTAAATGAAAATTAATAGTTACAAAAGTGTTTCTATGGTGACTATAATTTTTTTTAAAAAAATTTCAAGACTGCTTAATTAAGTGTACAGTTGCTATTAAGTGGAGAACATTAAACATGTTCATCCTTCTGTGGCCTATAATCTTTGCAACAGGTCAATCTTCAAAACCTGTGTTTATATGATGGGGTTTCAGTACGAGTCATTGCTCTGTGGAACTTTGAAAGCCTTTTGTCTCCATTAACACTTTTAAATACCCAAGTCTGGAACCCCTTCTGTCCTTGCACTTCCCATAATGGACCATAATGAGAGAAGTGGAATGGAATAAAAATTATGATCCCCATCCCAGGGTACTCTTGAGGAAAGGCTCTGATGGACTAAAGAAAGAGGGAGGGCTCAGAGAACAAACTGTGGATGTTGCTTTTGTCATGAACTGCTCCTGGAGGGCAGAAGGACATTTAGGAAGGTAGCCAGTCCACACTTGTTGCTTTTATAATTTGAGGCAACAAAAGAACCTGAGTGCAAAATCTCTTGTAAGAAGCAAAAATAGAACAGCATGGTTGTGGTTAGGCAAGTGAGCCCACTGACCTGTTTCTGTCATTTTTAACTTGCAGGAAAAATGTGTCTTTGTGAATAGCTGTCACAGGATTTTCCTGAACTAAGAAACAAGCACTCGAACATGGGATCTGCCTCAAAAATTCTTTCCAGGTAGAAAATTGCCGCAAAGTGTCAGACAAGAGCCCATACTGCTGGGGTGTGTGTGTCATTTTGAGTTTATTTGACTCTCACTAACCCCAGCAATCCTTTTAAAATGATCAGAAAGCCAGACCTGGGTGATTATCACTTTTGGTCATGACCAATATGACACAGCAGGCTGCTTGAAGTGGCAGAGGTAAAAAAGTATTCTGCCCCTGTCCATATGGTTGCCCACTGCTGATATAGCATTTGAAACAGAGGCTTATCTTGTATGGTCTTCCAGTTTTTTGTTGAACTACAACTCCCAGCATTCCTCACCACTCGCTATCCTAGGTAGAGCTGCTGGGAGCTGCAGTTTGACATCAACCTACACTTGAGGCCTACTCTGCCAACCTTCCTGTTAAAACACACAGAGCAGCAGCTTCTGCCTGATGTTATTTTACTTGGAAATAAAATCACTACCACACCAGTTACAGCTGTACTTTCATTTGTACCAACATTCTCCTGCAGACCAATGATAGAATCATAGAGTTCAAAGGAACCACAAAGGTATCTGCTACGCAAGAACATATAACTGAAGCATTCCTGAAAGCTGACCATCCAACCTCTGTTTAAAGACCTCCGAAAAAGAAGATTCCACCACCCTCCAATGCAGTGTGTTCCACTGTCAAACACCTCTTTCCATCTAGATCTTGTTCCACATATTTAGGCTGAATCTTTTTAATTGTAATTTGATTCCATTGGCCATGTTCTGTCTCTGCAGCAGCAGGAAAAAGTGCTTATTACCTCCCTTAAGGTATTTAAATATGGCTATCATATTACTTCTCAATTATCTCTTCTGAAAGCTAAATATACCTGGCTCCTTAAGCCTGGCCTCGCAGGGTTTAGTTTCCAGACCTTTTCCCATCTTGGTCTCCTCCTTCTGGATGTGTTCCAGCTTGCCAATTTCTTTCTTCAACTGTGGTGCCCAGAAATGGACACAGTAGTCTAGGTGAGGTTTTACCAAAACAGAATAGAGTGGCATTATTGTTTCCCTTAATTTGGACATTATACAATACTTTTAGGGCCAAAACTTGAGAGATGGGGATGTCTTTGTTAATGTGATTAAATACTAATATTTTCCCTCTCTTAAAAAAAAAAAAGCAAAAAAAGAAGATTCAGGAAGCCACCAACTAGTCATCCTGACCTCAATACCAGGAAAAATAACAGAATGGATTATACAGGATTTTGTCTACAAGTATCTTGATGACAATGCAGTGACCAGGGTAGGAGACAACTTGGGTTTGTCAAGGAGAAATCCTGCCAAACCTAATCTTATATCTTTTTTAAAAAAATCAGGCTATTAGTTTAGCAGATGGTAGGAATTCTGTAGATGTCATTTATCTGGATTTCAGCAAAGCGTTTGATAAAGTCTCCCATAATATTTGGATTAGCAAACTGACTGAATGTGGAATAGATGGGAATCCTGACAGATAGATCCATACTTGGTTGGAAAACCATGCTCAAAGAGTCATCATTTACTGCCTACACTTCATTTTGGAAAGAGGTCACAAGTGGAGTGCCTCAGGGTTCAGTCCTAGGGCCATTACTCTTCAGCGTTTTTATCAGTCACTTAGATGATGCGGTGGAGGAACTTCTTATCAATTTACAGATGACAAAGCTGGGAGGCGTGGCTAACACATTGCAATATAGAACAGAATTCAAAAGGGGCTAGATAAACTAGAAAACTGATCAGGAATTAATAAAATGAAATTCAAGAGAGACAAATGCAAAATTCTGCCTTTAAGCCACAAAACCCTAATGCACAGTTATAGGATGGAAGACAGAAAACTCCGTGATTTGTTTGCCTTAGGATCAGCATAAGTTGGAAATGACTAGAAGGCACACAACAACAAAATACATGGCTCAGCAGTACTACATATGAAAAAGACCTTGAGATTATTGTTAATCATAAACTGAACATGAGCCAGCAGTGTGATGCTGTAATAAAGAAGATAAATGTTATTTTTAGTCTACATTACTAGAAGCATAGGCTCCAAGTCATGAGAAGTAATAGTCCCACTATATTCTGCACTGGTCAGGCCTCATCTGGACTATTGCATTCAGTTCTGGGCACCTCATTTTAAGAATATAGACAAGTCAGTGTAGGTTCAGAGAAGGGCAACGAGCATGATCAGAGGTATGGAGAACAAAACATAGGCCATTTCCGTACTCAAAGGCCCCTCCCTAAACTGCAAACCCCAGGATTCCATAGGATGTAGACTGTGGAATAATAGCACTATAACAGTTTAGTGCAGAAATGGCCATATAAGGAAAGGTTGAAAGAGCTGGGCAAGTTCAATTTGGTGGAGAAAAGAATGAGGGGTAACTTCACTGTACTCTTTGAATACCTCAAAGACTGCCACAGAGAGGAAGGGGACAGGTCTATTCCCTGCTGCCCCAGAGGGTAGGACCATGTCTAATGGTTTGAAATTACAAAAGACTAGATTTTGATTGAGCATTAGAAGGAATCTCCTTAATAGTAAGAGTAGTTCAGTAATGGAACCAATTGCCTGGAGAACTGGTGGGGATTCCTCCTCTGGATGTCTTCAAAAGAGACTGGACAATTACCTGCTAGAGATGTTTTAGCTTGAAATCTTGCACTGAATAGAGTTGGATTAGATGGCCCATGAAGGCGCCTTCCAACTCTACAGTTCTATGACCCCTACAATGCATTGAGCATCAACTACAGTTGCTCAGGATGTGTAATTCAAATAATAAACACCAAGTCAAGGAAATAAGAAAATATTTCTCTGTTTGGAAATTACATCTTCTGGACTGAACAGGAAACACACACACGGACAGTCTTTTCCCAGCTGTTTTTAACACCTTTGTGACAGCTGCTTTTCACAGCACATAGGAATTTAGTTCAAACAAAGAAAGTTTTTCAGGTTCTGCTTTGAACAGTAAACCATCTGCAGTAGCCATTCGAAAGCAGCCCACAGGGGCCCAAGCACACACAAGTATATGTAGTTTTCTAGGCAGTTCTCCCATTTTAAAATTCCTGCCTCTTTCCCTGAGAGCTGGCAAAGAGGATTCAGGCCCTAACATGCAGACCCAGTCTCTGAGATATGGGAACCATGTATACTTCTTATGGCCTCCTTCTGGTCTTCCTCAGAGTGAAGTCCCTGAGAAATAAGAAAAGAAAAAAAACACAGAAATATATACTCCCTCCCTCAGTCCTATCTGCTACAACTCTGCCCAGATAGCAAGCAGAGTAAATTATGCTCATGTGACAGTGACCAGAATCCTTTTTATGATGTATCCATGAATACATCATGCTACACATGTGGAGTGATTTTGTGAGACAATGCGGGAAGGACAGACCCAGAGGACGGTGGCAGGGGAAGAGATCTGCATGAAGAACTGTTGCAATTGCACAATAATGCAATTATTAGAGTCATGTGTCGATCTACACTGTGTATTATGAGTGCCTCGGTGTGTTGCGCACTGTGTGCAGCAGAATGTTTCTCTAGGATTTTATCCAAAAATCCAGCAAAAATAAGGAAATGGGGAAACATTATTGGGGATAAGTTACCAGGTCAAGATTATCCCAGGATCTGAAATTTCAGGACTAAAACTTCAAACTTATAGAGGACTCCTTGTGATGTCTTAAAAGTAAGCCCTGCTGACGTTACAGAGATAATGTTACATTAAACGTATTAAGAATCAACCAAAGTTGCACCGAGTATGTCAATCAGACAAAAAACATCACATTTTAACATACGTACATTTTGCAAGGCTTTTGCCCCAAGATCCCTCCCCTTGCTCAGAACACCAGAGGGAAGAGTCCAAACTGTCAAATGTGGGAACCCTAACTGGGTGTAAAGGAAGCCCAAGTATGCAGTCATCTGAAAGTATAATGGAAGAGGCATTCCGGAGACTTGCTGTGTAACCCCAGGCACGTCCATTCAGAAGTGTTCTGTTCAGTGGAGCTTAGTCCCAGGAAACTTTAAGACTGCAGCCTTAATCAATTTAAATAAGGCTGTAAATTGCGTCCTCTCTTAAGACTGTTACAAAAACTGTGGGTTCCATCAAGTTCACTATCATCTTTTTCTGTCCCAATCCTTACATTTTCTGTCTGTCACTCTCTTTTTGTCCAGAAAAGAAAGAGTTCCGGTAAACTCAAAATCTTGCGCTTCAATGTTGTCATTGTTGGACCTACTAAAAGTACCGTTCTGTTGTTGGATTTTTCTGAGATTTGAAGACAACTGGTCTCAAATAGTTTGTTACATATAACTAGTTCCATCCCTAATAATGAAGCCATAACTATATTAGAATGAAGTTATAACTTAACCCAGGATAAAATAAGTTTCCTTGAGTAACTGTAACTTCTGATCATTTTTCTCTTTACAGAGTTTGCCTTCACTAAATGGTGGAGGAGGAAAATCACATGGTTCAAGTGCTGGCTCCTGTGTTACTGCCTCATGGGTATGTTTAGGCTGAGGAAAAGATTGAGATGTGACATGATCAGTGTCTTTAAATATCTGAAAGGATGTTGTGTTGAAGCTGGAATGAACTAGTTTTCTGCTGCTCCAGAGCCTAGAAGGCAAACCAGTGTATTCAAATTACAGGAAAAGGGATTCCACCTAAACAATAGGAAGACCTTCTTTACTGTTAAGAACGGTTCAACTGTAGAATAAACTGTCTTGGAAAGTGGTGGCCTCTCCTTCTTTGAAGGACATTAAACAGAAGTTGAATGGGCATGTCTCAAAAATGCTGTAGTTGTATATTCCTGCATGGCAGCAGGTTGGACTAAAGGTCCCTTTCAGCTCAATGATTCTATGACTATGTTCTCTGCCATAGCTGATGCAACAAAATGGTGGTTGATAAAACAGCATGTTCTGTACTACAGGCCAGTAACTTGTAGCATTCAAGTAATTATTATACAGTTCTCCCTCCACATTTGTGGGTTTGACGCTTGTGAATTTATGAGCATGTGTGCCTCCCCCCACTTTCTCGTCCTCCCATTCCCATGCATTTTGCCCCAGTGCAAAGAACTCATGCTAAGTCAAAATGGCAGGGAAAGTGGGGTGAAGGAAAACTCCTTTCCTGCCTCCAGAGTTCCCTCCTTCCCCTTCCCATGCAAAACAGAAAGGAAAGGGGGTGAGGGAATGCTCACATGAACCTTCCTTTCACCACTCTGGAGTGCCTTCCTTTCCCTTCCCATGCAAAATGGAAAGGAAAGAAGGTGGGGGAAAGCTTGCGCAAACCCTCCTTTCTCCCCTCCGGAGCTCCCTCCTTCCCCTTCCCATGCAAAACGGAAGGGAAAGGGGGGGGAATCTTGCATGAGCCTTCTTTCCTCCCTCTGGAGCCCCCTCTGATATTCCTATGGATTTTGCCCTAGTACAGAGAACTCGTGCTGAGGCAATGGTGGAGAGGCTCATGCAAGTTCTCAGCGCTGGGGCAAAATGCACAGAAATGGCAGGGGGAGCTCCAGAGGGGGGAAAGAAGGCTGATGTGAGCCTTCCTCCATCCCCATTCTCTTCCCTTTTGCATAGGAACAGGTAGGGGAGAGCCCCAGAAGGGAATGGGAGGTGGAGTGGGGGAGTTGTTTGCGGTTTTTCCACTTTTGTGAGGGTTCTGTGCCTCAAACACTCATGAAAGTGGAAGGATAATTGTACTTGTTTTAGAGAAATAGAAAAGCAGAGAGTTGTTTTTTAAGCATCCCGAATTCCTTTTAAAAAAGTAACTAGGCAAGCTCTGGATTTTGGAACAGACCAAAGTGGCTACAAGTGTTTTTTTCTTCAAAATACTTACAAAGTCCATCTAAGAAAGATGATTACTTTTTATGGGCAAACTTCCCGAATACAAACAAGATGAACATCGCGCGCAAGTGGCAAAATGTGGCATACACTGGCATGCCTATATTTGCAGAACTCATGGTGTAGATTCAACAATGCAGAGAGTGTGTCAAACTGAAGAGTCTTCCCTCTCAGGCACCTTCTCTCTCACTCACCATCCTTCTTCCTCCTCCTCCCCCCACCCCCGGAACCAAATTCACAGCCGACACACACCTACCTTAGTCAACAGCAGGTATTTCCTTTCTGTTTCACTCCCATGCGGTTCTCTTTTTGCAGCAGGCCGGGTCCCAACAAGATGCTGCCGCGCCTGGGCCTCGCCTTCCCTTTGAACACGGGGGAATGTTATTAATTGCCCGCCCTGGGGGAACATTCTCGGTTGGAAACTATTCAGTCTCCCTGGGGTCCCTTTGTAGTGGGACCTGCGGCTGCTCCTGCCGGGAGCCAAGAGGTTCCAAGAATGGCTCCCACACATACAGGTGTGGCTGACTCACTCCCTGCCATAGGGGCTCCTTTCATTTGAGAAATCCTCTTCCTTCATGCATGGTTTAGGCAGCTATAGAAAGGTTCTTAGATAAAGGTGGGTGGAACGGTGAAGCAATTTTCATGGTGAGAGGGGCTTTAATTTTCTTCAGAACACAGTACTTTTGTGGGCAAAGCAGTCATTCCAAAGACCTCTCTCTACAACTACAACCATGGAAATAATCAAGGTGTCTCTGATGCTATAGCTATTTGTTGTATTTGTATTCCACTCAGAGTGTTTTTTGTCCTGTCAACGGGCCAGTGAAAGTAGACTAGTTAGGAGACAGTGCATTCCTTAAGACTGCCCAGTGTGTGTCCTATGTTAGCACAACCTGAACCTTTGAATGCCATTGCCTCCCTCCCCTCTTCTCTCCCTGAAACAGACACACATACACAATCCATGTCACAGTGCTGAACATTAGTGATACTTTTGGAATAAAATTATCTTTCACATGCAAGAGCCCTTTTCATCAGAAGAACAGTCCTCAAAAGGTCATGCCATTATGTAAATACATGAGTGTTTTTAAAGTGCCACAAAACTTGGGTTGTTTTTGTTCAAAGCTTAGAAATCACACATTAGAAGGAACAGCAGCACCTGTTATAAGTTAGTTTTCAGGGTAAGGAGGATATAACAACCTATCTTATGCAAAATAATATAATTACTGGCAACATAATTTAAAATATTATATTTGCACATTACTTCCAGAACATTGGTTTTGGTAGGTCATTGAGAGGGAATTATTTTTTGTCATATTTCTGTCTTCTAAGAATTTAAAAACAAGTTATCACCAATTTAAAAATAACACAGTATTACTATGTTCTTTCTATTACTAGTAAATTTCTTACAATTACTTACTAGTAAGTTTCTCACTATTTTTGTTGTTGTGTGCCATGAAGTTGTTTCTGACTTATGGCGACCCTAAGGCAAGTCTATTACAGGGTCTTCTGGGGGCTGAGAATGTGTGATGCACCCAAGGTCACCCACAAGGTTTCTGTGGCCAAATGGAAAATCGTATCCTGGTCTCCAAGGTCATAGTCCAATGCTCAAATCACTACACATGCTGGGTCTCACCATTACTTGTTCTTTATGTATCACTAATAAAGCAATGGCTAACATGTGTCTTTTAATAATAAGAAATGCTAATGCTAGTGTGTTTGCTGTTGTTATTTGCTGTCAAGTTGGCTTTGGTTTATAAATAAGACCTCCATGAACTTAGGTCATCAACAGCCCAGATCACGTTATGTCTAAGACATGATAGCCACAGTTAACTCATTCTGGTTTCTGTGGAGATTTCAGGTTTGATTTGCTGTATGACCTCTGCCCCCCCTTTTTTTGTAGTTTGGGTGGTCTGTGATAGCCACTGTTTTAAAATGATGTCCCATGCTCTGTTTTTACAGCAGCAGAGCACAACATAGCCATCTCTCTTGAAATGAAGCTATTCCTTCCATCTGTCCTGCTAAGTGGACTAAGAGGCACCTTACCAGATCAGACCAAGAACACTCTGATCCAGGCAAAACTCTGATCTCTGCTCTAGAAGTTGTTGTAAGCAAGCTAGGACAGAGATAGTCTTACCCTGTTCGTATTTTTAGTTCTCCAATACAAGTTAGTTGTACTAACAGACAGTGACAGATCTGCCCTGCATTAGAGCTTGGAAAAGGAGTTTTGGGGTGATAGCACCCAGAATTTGATCAGTCCAGATCTGGTCATCTATCTACTGAATCTATTCACACACACCAATCAGTCCACAAACATCCCATTCACACATGCACACATCCCTTCATCCGCATATTCCCATTCATAGTCATTCAGCGGCATTTGAAGTGATTACATCATCCACTGAGGTCCTCTGGGATCCTCCGGATATCTCAGTAGCTGATGTCATCATTTTGCATCAAGCTATGGGAACACAGCCAAATGCTTCTGAAATCCTCCCTGCTCTCCTTTAGGCATGAATGGTCGTGGGTGAGGGGCTTCAGTAGTATCTGGCAGGTTGATGGTGGGGGTGCTTTGGTATCTGCAGAGGGAGAGAGGGAAAGCCAGCCTCTGTAGCAACCAAAAATAGACATATGCAGGTGTAGGGTTAACTTACACCTGTAAATGCCACTAACAAAGTGACAGCCAATGCCTTGTCTCATATCTGTGACAGAGCCAAGGAGGTGAGAACATGAGTCATATTCTAGAAGATGCTAGAGCTTGGAATCGAACCCAGGACAGGACAGGGTCCAGACACAGCCTGCAGACAAGTAGCTCCCTATTCATGTACTGTATAAATGTTGGTGTTGCTGCTAGGTGGTAGCAGTTTTGTGTGATGGTGTAGTTTCTTGAACCTACTCTCAATCATTTTCATTTATTCTAATACTGAGAGCCTTGGAATAAAGCTCTCATAGGTAATCCTAACTCCCTGATATCGTTTGTTGGACATAATTAAGATCTGGTGAAGGTGCCCCTCTGTTGATCACCACCCTCATCCATAGAACAGAGCCCACAGAAAGGTCTATAGGTGGAAAGCTAGAACTGGCAGTTCACTTGCTCGCTGTAGCATGCATAAAGCAACCATAAAAGGATTATTTGATGCTTGTGCCATGGGATCCCACTAGGTGGACCTCATTCAGGCTTAGCAGAGCCTGACCTGGCCTGATCAGTTAACACCAACATCCTTTTACAAACAATTAAAGGGAATAAAAATATCATACAAAAGGAGAGAGAAGAAAAACAATCTGTCCCCTGTATCTCTCATACATGCCAGGGAAAGCCAGCAGGGCTGTGGAGGTGGAAGTGAATTTCTATCTGTGTTCTCTGCAACTCTATTTAGTATAGCTTTACAAGCCATTTATACTTCGGAGGCTTTAATTCCATGCCTGTTTATGTGGGAGTAAGCCCTGCTAAACATAGAGAGTATTAGTTCTAACTGTGAAGGTTCATTCTGCACATTTCATCAACTTATTAAAGAGAAGAAAATTATATGAAAAGTGGTAAATGTTGCATTTTAACTGCCATGTAGAACCAATTGTTAAAACAATATCATTAGTAAGTTCATAAGAAAATAAATATTTCACATGTTTTTGTCTTCCCCATCCACCACCAAAATATTATTCTGAAATTTCTGGAAATCTTATATCTAGCTTTAACTGGCTGATAACAAAAATTGTTCAACAAATATATTTCTTCACTGAGCGACTCTAGCCAGTCACATCTCATCTCACTTCTGCTTATTTGTACAGGTTCTACTTTCTCCAGTTAATCAAAAACATGTCATTCAATTTCTCCTTAGAATTTTTATAATCAATATCATAGTGTTGTTTACTGCCTCATATATGCAGCTACTGTGATGTTCACATTCTGTGCCAGAGATGATGGCATCTTCTGTCAAGCACTGGTTTCCCTACAAGTATCCTTCACAATCTGTAGCCTTCCAAAAACATTGGCTAACTAGCTGATGTGTTAGCATCACCACCATAGCTTTACTTATAATGCTTTCATTATTTCTTATGGTCTCTCTCTCTCACACACACACGTTTGAACTCAGGTTGTTGATGGTAGTCAACCAGGAGCTCTGAAATTGCATTTCAGCTGAATCTGATTTTTTTTTTAAGCCAATGAGCTTCTAAGCTGTACCAATTTCTAGACTGCATCAACAGGAATAAAGCATCCAGACTGAGGGAAGTAAGAGGCCCCCTCTGTTCTGCTTTGGTCAGACCTCATCTGGAATACAATTTCCAGTTTTGGACACTACAGTTCAAAGAGGAGATTGACTAGCTGAAACATGTCTAGAGGAAGGCAGCCAAAATAATAAAAGGTCTGGAATCAAGCCTTATGAGGAATAGCTTAGGAAGCTGAGTCTGTTTAGCTTGGCGAAGAGATGACTGAGAGGTGACACTGCAAGGAATGTCATGCAGAAGATGGAATGAACTTCCTTTCTGATGCTCTAGAGACTATAATACAAATCAGTGAAACCAGATTACAAGTAAATGAATGCCACATAAACATTAGAAAGAATTTCCTGATGCTCAAAGCTCTTTGACAGTAGAACAGGCTGTCAACATCACAATGTGATGGCCTTTCCTTCTTTGGAGGTATTTAAATAGAGATTGGATGTCCATCTCTTGGATGGACATCACAAACATTAGCTGTATCTTCCTGTGTGGCAGGTGGTTTGATTAAATTAAATTGATTTGATTAAATGGCCCTTAGGGTCCCTTCTAACTCTGATTCTGAGACTGTTTGGCACATAACACACACTATTTAATACAAAAGTGGGGGTGGCAATTGTGTAGATTAATGGAAACTGAAAATGTTTACTTTACTTACTTGGGAAATGTATTCAGGTTTTCTCATCAGACTGCTTAATACAACGTAGGCCTTATGAGCAATTTTGTAGGATCTACATGAACACATGTTACTGGTCAAACATTGTGTGCGTACATGTATACACATAAACTTTCATGATAAGAAGGAGCAGGTGGGATGGATGCCTTCCATGGTTCTATTTTTCTACCCAGAATCTGGAAAGACCTTCAAGGCTGAACTGAACGTAAGCCAGCCTAAGGAAAAATGGCTATGGGGAGGCATTTTGGGAGCAAAGTGCAGGTAAAGAACGATTTGACATACCCTTCCCACTCACCACTTCTAAATTGCTCCCTGATGACAATCTGTACTCTAACACATAGGTCACGCTGACATTGCAATTGCATCTACTTCACTCCTCATATTCAGTCTCACGCTGCAGCAATCCCAAGGTGTATTGTAACTCTGATGGAAAGCTATTTGGAAAATGCACCATTGCATTGGTTCCTACTCTCTGTAGCTTTCAGCTGCTTTAATTTTATGTTGGACTACAGATCCCATAATTCCCAGGCCAACACATTCAAAAAGTACCAGAAGAAAGCAGCTTCAAAGTTATTGCCTTGTTGGACAAAAACCAAGATGCTCAGAACCATTCTGTATTTCACACTGGGTAGCTATCCCTGAACTCTCCATCCAAAACATATACTTGTCTTTTAAACTAGAAATTTATTTTAGTAGAATGTTCCTATCATTTACCACTAACCCAAAAAAGGTGAACGTCAGAAGAAGTAACGAAAAACAATTCCAAACTCAGGTGGGTTTGGAAATATGAAGTCTTTCTCCATTTTTTTAACCTCCTTCCTGAATACAAGCAGGTGCAACAGTAAGGAGAGCAGAAAGTGTGATATGGCATTATGGGCTGTCCTGTGCCCCTCCTCATTCTCCCTTTGGCATCTCAAGACCTGCCAGATTTTTTTTTAAAAAAAATAAAGTTTCAAAGCAAGTCTTAAATTCCTATAATCGCTAGTTAGAGTTCCTCACGCGCAGATCTAAGGGCATGAGCTCAGTGCTTGCAATGCCTTGGGCAGATTTATAAGTTGCTTCTTCAGAAGGAGAGGGAAGAAGTGGGGAGAGAGTTGCCAAGCATGGCTTACTCTCTGTGTGTGCGTCCTCCATCCATCCTCCTTCACAAAACTCAGGGAAGTCATTGCTTTGCTGTGACCTAAGCAGCCAAGGAATTCTTCAGTATACCAGAACCCAGAGTTGTTATCCATCTATCAGTTTTTAGGGCTATCCTTACCCATCCTAGAGTTCCTACTCAGAAATTCTGTGATTTTTTTTTATTTTATTTTTTTGCCAGCCACTAGTACATCAATGCCAGACCAATGTTACTGTTGCAAAATTGGATGCATTTTTTTTCTTCATCCAGGGAAAACTTGTTTCCCGCTGAGCAAGAATTAAAAATGATGGCATCTTGCTGACATTACGTCTTTCATCTAGCACCATGTGTGGCTAATATCCCTGAAATGGCTTGTCTCTGCAATATTTTTACCTGCTTAATTACCTTTTGTTTATCCTAATGCCTAGCATTTCTATACCACTTGTAGGTGTTGAAACAGTTCACATATATTATCTATTTTTAATGCTTACAACAACCCTGCAAGGACAAGAATTAATCCTCTAGGAAGCAATTATATGATATCATAATGATAGAATGTTAACTTAAACATTATTCTTTCTATTTCTGTTGTTCAGGTTCTTATACATTTAAAATAGCACCACGCACACACAAAAGGGCCAACTTGAAGATAATTCTGAGGTTGGGGGGATCTGGGAGCTGTAGTATCCAAAAGCACATTCCCCAAGTTCTGCTTCTTTCCTTGCTGTGTGGCTACTGGAGCCACAAAACCACGCACAAAGAGGCATGTGTCATTTTCATTTTCAGCAGACCACTATGTCATCAAAGACAAAATGTAAGACAAGAACTGGTATAGCATGACCTTCATTGTTCCCTACCAGGCCTGTCTTTCCATAAGATGTCGAACTGCCAGCTTCAACATGACTGAACCCAGTTCCAGTGTAACATTGTGGTAGATGTGATTTTTTTTTCTAGTCACATGATGGAATGTAAATCTGATGGTATGCTCTTAAGATCTTTGTAAATGTTCATAATCATGTTGTTGCAAAGCCAAATGAAAGAAATTCATGAAATCTTGCCTATGCAAGTACTACCATTACAAACACAATCACTTTAGCAATGGAATTGTACTAGCTGATCTTCAATCTGCAGGGCGTGGAAATGGGAGTGATTTCCGAAGTCTTTGATTAGGAGCCATAGCACCAAAACATCTAACAGTACACAACATATAGTAGAAAGTAGTGATGTCATATGCTGCTCCAACACAACTTTTACACAGATTAATCTCCAGAAATGTTGACAAGCACTGTTTTCTGAATACTTAGAGAAAGCCAAAACCTATGCATTGTTGCATGTTCACACAATTAATTCATTTTGTTTTGAGACCAACATGCACATGCCACAAGCATTGCCACACTTTCCACATCCATGATAGTCAAAGGACAGTTACCATAGGCCCAGATAGTTATTTGAATACTGCCCCAGTTGCAGCAGAGAGCAACATAGATTATTTATCCTGTAAACATGAAGGTGCAAACACAATGACGTGAAACAGCATACTAGTAGTAATTGATCTGAAAATTTGAGGAGACAAAATAAAATGATGTCTCCAAAAGATGGACTACTGGCTGGCATCTGGTTAGTGACATATGGCAGTGCAACTCTGTTGTATGCCAATTAATAGTCATTCAGAAATTCACTACAACCCTCAGTCAACAACTTCCATTCTTGCAAGACTCACTCGCCTCTTGCTGTCCCACTTTCAGCAAAGTGATGTTGGAGAGCAGGGGATAAAGTGTAGGGTGCAACTGAGAAGTCTCTGGCTATGTGCCTGTGACCAGATATGAAATGATTACATTATCCTCCAGCACCTTCAGAGGACTCTCATGGAAATCCTAGTGGATGACTTCATCATCATTTCTCTGGCTATGGGAAGAGATGCTTCTTAGCCATACCCTGTTCTCCACTGCCACTAAACGGCCATGACATGTGAGAGGAAGCAGGAGACAGGTGAGAGAAGGAAGACAGGGAATAGTTCTGCATGGACAGAACTTTATATTCTATCTCCCAATGTAGGATCACAGGCCAGTGTCAGTAGGTAATACATCTATTTTAGGAGATGGTATATGACCTTGTGTGGTTGGGTTTGCATTCTCCTTTATGATTTGTAGTTTGAGGGCATTCTCAGGTCATTCTCTGGAGGCCCATGTGTTCTTTGTGGCATTCGATAACGAGCACCTTCCATTGGCTTAGGTTGGTGTGCCAGCTATGGTCTCTTCTAAGTAAATATAGTGTAGCCAAAATGATTTAGGCTCTCATGATATCCCATTTAGACTACTGCAATGGTAGAGAAACTGGATGGCAGGGGTGGACCTAGGTGCCCCGTGTGTGCAGCTTCATTCCTGTCCCAAGGAAGGGGCCAAGCCCTGTGAAGGAACAGGGAGGGAGGTGATCAGACAGCAGCAAATGCCTCTCATCCCCCTGCAGTTTATGTGAGAAAGGCAGAGTAATGACAAGGACATTGTCCTTCTGCGGCCTCTTTTCATATGTGAACTGCAGGGGAATGAGAGGCAGTTGCTGCTGTTCAATCACCTTTCTCTCCATCTTGCCTCAGACCAGGAGCCGCCCAAGGCTAGGCTGCTACCTGTGAGGGCTAGTTTTCGATGAAACAGAAGAGGCTAGAGACTGATCTCTTGCACCCATTCAGAAAGGGGCATCTGTGCACTTAAAGTGTGTGTATGTCACTAACAAGATTTTGGCCAAAGTGTGTACTTGGGCAGCCCTTGCGAACAGTCTAGAAACCATAGTTAGTGGAAAATACAGCAGCTAAGCTACTCATTTAGACTGGATGCATAGAACACATCTGTCCACTCCATTCTTGCCATGGTTTTGCTTGTTTCTGTCAATTCCAAGATTCAGGTTGCTATTGTTATGTTTCAAAGCTGCCAGTGGATGCAAAACCAGATGTTTCACTCCATGTGAACCTGTGTAGATAAGAGGCTCATCTGAGGCTCTTCTTTCAATTTGTGTGCTGCGTGTTGTGAGACAAGCTGTGATGTGAGACAGAGGGCTTTATCACATGTGATAGGCAAAATGCAATTACAGCAGAAGCCAGCACAGTACAGTGGTTTGAGCATTGGGCTACTACCCTAGAGACCAAAATTCAATTTCCTGCTGGGCCATGGAAACCCATGGTCATTAGCAGATTATCTGTGTTATATAAAAAAAATGCTTTTCCACTCAGAGGTGAGTCCCACTTAGTTCAATGAGGCTTCTTCCTGTCCTGTACATAGACTTGTAGCCTTAGCCTCTCTGATCTAAACATCTATTTAAATGAACCAAATAACTACCACTACTACCTTTTTGCAGATTCAAGCACTGCCCATTATCAGCACCATTTCAGTCATTTGTCACATTCACTTGCTCTTGATACAGTACTCCAACGTTAACCAATTGTTTCCTTTCTAACCCGTGAGGAAACTGAAGGCTTTAAACAAGCTTCCCTCAAAGTCAACATAGGTCATTACCAAAAGATAAAACATAATATGAGAAGTCAGCTCAGTATGGATGAGGCCTGAAACAGTTAGCAAAAATTTCCATTCCCTATGATTTTGTTGTTCTGAACCCTAGTATATTGCTGACAGGCCAAAGGCACTTGGTACATCACTTGAATGTGGTGATAATATGTCTGCCCCTCCCTATGAGTGATTTAGAATGGGTGTGGCTCAGTGCTATGACGTGCTTAGCCCGCTTCCAGCGTGGCTGTTTGAGATTACAGCTTTCTTGTAATTTTTATGTCAAATTCGTGTCATAGTTCAGTCCTCACCTTGGTACTAGGCAGCAAGAGAGGCCAGTGGAAAGACCAAAGCAAGCCCGGGTTGACTGAAGAGAAGCTTCTCTCTGAGCAAAAGACCAGAGCTTGGGAAAATTATGTTTTTGGGCCAGGACTTGACCACAACTGACCATATTAGCTGGGAGGAGTCTGGGAGCTGCTGTCCAAACAACAACAACAACATTTCTAAGGTCAATGAAGGACCAGGTTGTATTGCTTTCATTAACAATGCCCCTCCTTACTAGTAATCAACCTGAGAAATATCATGTGGAGGTGGGAGTGGCACTTGGGTTTCAGATTCATATGGGAGCTGTGAAATTCCAGAAATGACTGTCAAATATGTAAGCCATCAACAAACTCACTTGAGACTTTCTGCTGAAATTCCTGCTGGAATTCCCTGAGAAGGGCAAGAAAGTGGACTGGGAGCAAACCTCACTGCCTCCAGAGGCAGAGAGAATGTGAGCTTCCACAAGATGTAGTGATGGCCATCAACTTGTATAGCTTTAACAGAGGATAAGATTACCAATGACAACCAGTCAAGGTGACTGTATATTAGCTCCTGTATCAGGAGTGATGTGCTTCTGAATTTGAGCTTCAATAAGAGAGAGCTATTGCACTCAAGTCCTGCTTGTAGGACATGAGGCATCTATTTGGCGTTAGATTGTTGGCAAAGCCTACTTTTTCAACTACAGCTCCAAATTGAGGGATTTGAGCAGTTGTACTCTGGGTGACTGGGGGGGATTTGTGGAGTTGTAGTTGAAAAAATATTGCCAGCATAGTTTACTGGTTTGAGTGTTGGACCAGGGCTTGGGGAGACTAGGGGTCAACTCCCTGCTTTGCCATGGAAAATCTCTAGGTGACTTTGGGCAAACCATGCTCTCTCAGCCTCGGGGAACACAATAGCATCACACCTCTGAACAAACCCTGACCCCAACAACAACAACAACAACAAAAGTTTGCCTTAGGGTCACCATAAGTCTGAAACAACTTGAAAGCATACAACAAGTCCAAAAAGTAATTTTAATGAGCTCTGGTTGGGAACAGAATGCTTAAATTAGATTGGCATTAGGCCAGTGCCAGCTGTGCCCTTCCTTATCTTGTTAACTGGTTACATACTATTTATTTTTATGTTTATATTTTTTAATTTACATCCCACCTTTCTCGTGACATGGAATACTATTTGGTCAAAGAAATCCCAAGCGTGGTACGAAGCAGCCACCACAGTTCCCAGCCCTCACTAGCATCCAGAAGGAAAGAGCAGACATGTGATATCGGGTATTTTAAAGGAGACATTCCAACTGCACAAAGTCCCCTACCCTTAATGAAAAAAAAAAGCTGACAAATGCAAAATGCATTTTGCTTCTTGCTCTGTGCTCTTGGAAGATTTGTGCAAGAGTTAGTAGCTCTTATCTAATGTAAACCAAGAATTTATTAATGTGCCTGCATTCATTAACTAACAAGACAATCTGATAGCTCATTCACTGGTGTATCCCAATTCAGTGATATTTACTCTAGTACAAGAGCTACTCCTGCTGCCTCATCAGATTTATATTACCAGAATTGGTACCTCTCCTAAGCTTGGCTTCTTTTGTTTTTTTCAAAATTGCCTGATAAAACAGTTATTTAAGCGCTCAATGTGCGCTTAATGAGTCTAGTTTCCCCCTCATTTTTTCCAACTGCAAACTATCAGTTTTCAAACTGCATATTTTGTGTCCAGTTAGCATACCCCCCAGCCATCTCTGAGTTAGCAAGGAGTAGTGTTAGTTATTTAGGGATGGTGCGACCTTCTAGGGCAGTGAGACCAAAGGTTACTAACTGGTAATGCTAGCCCTGTCCCTTTCCCCCCTACAATACACAATACAGGCATTTCCGCACTACACTCTTATAGCGCGATTATTCCACTTTCAACATCCTATGGAATCTTGGGGTTTGCAGTTTCGGCCCCTCCCGAAACTGCAAACCCCAGGATTCCATAGGATGTTGAAAGTGGAATAATCGCGCTATAAGAGTGTAGTGCGGAAATGTTCTCCAATGGGCAACAGGGCAGGCAGGGAAAGACCAGAATGACATATCAGCATTTAGCTTGCTGAGCAGGTAAAGAACAGTTTTAACATAAAATGGAACCAACATATTCATAGTGCTGTGAGCAATCCTTTTATGTGACATCATCCACCTTTAGCTAAATAGGCTTACCATATTCCATGATATTTACTTTGTCCTTTTGGTCCAACTACTGGGGTAAAAAAAGTATAATAATCCTTGGGAGGAGTTGGGTTGTTTGATACTGGACGCCAGCAGTAGAATAATAAAGATGACCTAGATAACTCTAGACACCAGTATAAATACCTGTGATTGTTATACAGAATTTTGCTAGTCCTACTCAGGCAGGGATTCTTCTACTGATTTTCTGTGTGGGCATTATTTTATTTATTTTCTTGTTTATTTTTATAGTGCCATCAATGTACAAGCTGCCTTATAGGTAAAATAACAAAAAACAGCCAGATGTGCCAAAGGTGTACGATCTAAAATTTAAACATGTATACACACAGGTGAAGAACAGAGGAATGCCAATAAAAAACTATACAATACCATTATTAAAAAAAAAAGATTAACCAGATATAATACAAAATACCATCTAAGTAAAGCAAACATTATAACAGTTTTAGTCCCAACAGTAAAGCTGTGGTGACCAGAAATCCTCTTATACAATCAAGTTTATATGATGGTTGACCCGTCTAGTTTATGTTGAAATGAGAGCCTTGGTCAGTACGCTAAGGAAAGGAAGGGGGGTAGAGATGCCAAAGTGGGAATGAAGCTAATCCTCAGCTGTAATCACTGGTCCATATGTGTTGTACGTGCTTTAAAGTTGCCTGTTTACCCATGAATTTCATAGGGTTTTATTAGGCAAGGAATACTCAGAGTTGGTTTTGCCAGTTTCTTCCTCTGAAATATAGCCTATAGCACCTGGTATTCTTGGTAGTCTCCTACCCAAGCACTAGCCAGGGCTGACCCTGCTTACCTTCCAAGATCAGATGGGAACTGGTGCTTTTAGGGTACCAGACAACATATGATTTACATTTACATTTACGTTTACAGAAAAAAACCAAAACTAACTGGTATTCAATCCAAAAACCACAATTTAAAATGTTTAAAAATAAAAATTAAAAAAAAAAAACCATGATAGGAAATGCGTTTACGTTAATTTGACAGTGAAATGTACTGCATGACAGAATTTTTATGGGACAGATTCCCCACAGTTGAGAAACTGCTATATTAGAAGAACAGCTTTTGAAGAGTTTACATTTTACACAATACGGATACTTCCTATAAAGAGCTGTCAATGGCGCCACCACATGCTGAAACTAAGCCACTGAACACAAGAAGAAAACTTCCTAGGGAAGTTACAAGGTTCTGTCTGCAAATTTCAGTAATCTATCCTGGTATGCTCTATACTAGTTCAGAAGCAGTGAGGTGCTTAAGTAGAGCAAATAACATCCTCCAGTGTTTCAATCTCAGATCTACTTCAGTTGGAAAAAACAACACTGAGCAGCTCTGGAACTTAAAAGACTTGATCAGAATCTTACAATCTCATTTTTGCAATTTTTGTGATCTTTTATTTTGGAAGAGGATTTAGGTCAAAGGGAAGGAAGGGATGAAGAATTTAACACTTTCTGCAGCTACTATTTTTCCACTACTACCTACAGCCTTTTGTCCCACATCAAATGCATGTTTTCTTTTCTGCCTTCCACTCCAGAATTCAGGATTCAAGCATATAGGTGAAGCATACTGTGTACAGACACTTGATGCCCCTTTTAAACTTTGCAATGTTTGGATTGCTCTGATTACAGACTCATGAGCACATATTCTAACCCCATATGGGGGTGGGTGGGGTGGTTTTGATGATCAAGATTCACTGTGCCAAATTCAGTGGTAGTTTGACACTGGACAAACAGCGCATTTGTCGCTGACCTCAAAGAGGGTGCTGATCTATGGCACCTCTTATTGTCCTTCCCACGCAATCTCTACTTGCTATATGGCAGTCTATACACTGGAAATAGGCAGGAGTATGATGATAATGATGCCAGTACTTCTGTTGCTGCTGTGCAAGTAGCTGCAAAGTAACAAAATGGAAGGAAGAGAGTGGAGACCAGGAGCTTTATCAAGGGGTTTCTGTGTCTAAGGCTGGCTTTAGTGAATTTCTAGGGAAGAGTTTTATCCAAGGCATTATAAAAAAATATGAATTGGGATGAATAAAAAAGCAGTTCCTGATGGGACTTTTGAGAATAGCATCACAGACTAATGTCATGATGAGCTTATAATACGTTACTCTTATAGACCATTGCATTGTTCCTAAGCATATCCTAACAGAACTTGGAAAAATTATCTTTTTGGAAAAATTTTGAGAATCTCCCAGTCATCATGATCATGCTGTTTTGGAGGTTCTGGGAGTTTTAGGCCAAAAAAGAAACTTTCCCAAGACCTGAGCCTGTAGGCATCGTGCCTTGAAATGTATTATCCCAAAACAACACATTGGACTACAAAGAATACTGGTGCAACAGTGAACAATCTCCCAGTCATGAAGGTCTGCAATATAAGATAGCCCAAAGCTTGGCATGGCAGGATGTTGGACTCAATGGCTCTTGTGGTCTGTTCCAACTCTACAGTTCTATGACTCTATTTTTGTATGTCTAGGCATATACTGTAAATCCCAGCTATTTGTTTGGGATGCTTCATGTTAAAGAAACTACCTAGAAACTCAGAAATGACTTCAGCCTTGTTGGTATACACTGTTCCATACAGCCACCCCATGGTGATTTCAGTTCTTGAGCACAAGTTACTGGTTCTGTCAAACCCATTTGCAGAGTGCCTCTGGATCCTGGGCCAACATCCTCAGGGCACCATTGGGTGTGTACCCTTGATTCTAGCAGGACCTCTTACATGTCATACTTGCTCCCCAGTTAGCAAGGAGAGCATCCCTCAATAAAAAGGAAGGGGGAGGGGAAAAAAGAAGAAAGAAGGTGGCAGCACCTTTAAGACTAACTGTTTTAATTTTGCACAAGCTTTCATGGATATATACCAGCTTCTTTGGATGCATTTGATACTACATCCTAAAAAGGGGGTTTATATCCCTGAAAGCTCATGCAAAAATGAAAACTAAGTCTTAAAGGTGCTGCCACCTTTCTTTCTTTCTTTCTTTCTTTCTTTCTTTCTTTCTTTCTTTCTTTCCTTTCTTTCTTTTCTCCTTCTTCCTTCCTCCTTTTCATGCTACTTCTTTGAAAACATCCCTCTGAACTGTCTCTTGTCCAACTGGTCTTTTCACAAGACTCAAAATAGTGTTAAAACAACACAGATATGTTTTGTTGTCAAAACATATCTGTGGCAAAAATTAGGGAGACTGAGAAAAAGAGATTGGTACAACTTCTTGGGTTGTTATGAAAAGAGTGTCCTGGTTGGGTCTAGCTTCTTCTCTTTGAAGATTTCAATATATTTCCCCCAGGGAGATAACACGGGATGCAGAAAAACATATGACAGATGGTGACACTACTACTACTGCTAAGAACACTGAAGCAAGTCAAGAGCAAGCCTTCCACCAGCTTCTCTGCTCTAACTATTAGGACACATTGCTGACTACACAACTGAGTGAGAATGAGCAAACACAAGCACTCTTTGCAAGGCACCCTGCAGAATTCTTTTTAATAGTATTTTGGGAAACCCTTCCAAACTTTTCAGCATTGTCGGTATGTATTAACAACAGAAATGAAATCACAACCAAGGTTCTTGCCTCCAACACTGCTTCCAGTTTTGAGTTTGCTAAACTTCCTATGCATACAGAATGAATTTCATAAGCAGTTTATCCGATTGATGGCAAAAACACTACTTCTGAGGTGCAAGGAAGAAGAATGCAGAAATATTACCCCAACTGTCCAGACTTTCTAAGCCATCTCCCTCTCACAGTTAAATGATTTAACAATTCCCCAAAGAGAAAACATCACTGTGACCAGTTACCTGGGATCTCCTGATGGTGCCTGTAAGCTGAAAATTACCTCTTTTTTCCTCCTCTCATGGCTCAAGTTCCACTGTATCCAGCAGAGCTGTGCAACCTCCTCCCCCCACCTTCACAACCTAGAAACCTCCCCCATCATCTTCACTTTTTGACTCAGTGACAACAAGCTGGACCCTGACATTCCCTGAGCCTGTAAAGTTCCAAGTTATATTGCCTCTTGAAATGTTTGAAACAGGGATCCTATAACAGTTTGCAGCAATTACTCAATCTAAATACTCCATTATGCTCCCAAACAATCAGAATCAGCCCAGCAAACAAGCTCTGTCTCCTCTGATCCGTAGCAATCAAGAAATAAAGCATGCAGAACATCACAATATAAACACGCTTTCCAGAGGACCACAAGGGGAGCCCTGGGAAGAAGGAGCCAGGAGAAGAAGGGAGGAGGTAGTGACTCTCCTGTCAAAATAGCTGCCTCCTTCATTTTCTCAAAAGGTATCGTTGGTTTCAATTGGCAAGTGGAAACTTTTATTTCAATAAAATGTGTTACAGGAAGATAGCAGGTAGGCTGTTACGTTCCTGAAGGGTCACCCAGAAAAAGCAAAGCAAAGCAAAGAAGGAATGACAGTTCTGTACTTACAGGTAGGCTGTTAAGGGACTCAGGTTATCAGGAACAGAGGAGAGTGCCAGCTCTGAGCAGTCCACTGAGAGCATGATGCCATCTTCCTCGCAGTGGCACAGAGGTGGGCAGGAGGGTGCAGCACCTTGTTCCAAGGACACAAACTTGAGGGTGCCTGAAAAAGACAGGAAGAGGCACCAGGGTAACAGAAGCTGGTCCATTCGGAATCCGGCTGGAGCCAGCATGTTGCTGCAGGCTGGTTCTCTCCTTCCCTGGCTCTCTCCCTCGCTCTTTCTCCCTCTGGTTTGATCTTTGCTACACTCAGTAGAGTTTGGTGTTGGCTGCTGGAGGAGGAGGAGGAGGAGGAGGAGGCAAGTGATCCTACACCTCCTGCAGACAGCACCACTTTCTCAATCTGCTGCGCTCTTCCGTGGTGCAGCCAAGGTGCAGCCAGTGAAGGGAAGGCATTGTTGAGTGATCCTAGTTATTGGGTTTCACACCGGCTGGGCTGGGCTGAGCAGAGAGTTAGGGAGACTCACATGGGAGGAGTTAGAGAAACTTTCTCCTCTCCCTCCCTCTCCCTCCTTCAGAGCTGGCAGGAATTTCATTCAAAAACCGAAAAGGTTGGGGCGGGGGGTTGAGAGAGACCTGTTAGTAGCTCAGGAACTTGTTTGGAAACAGTTTTCAGAAGAGGTTGAACAGGGAGGGAAAGACTGGCAGAGTAAAAAGAACTTCTGTGAGAAAGGCAAAGAAATGTCACTCACCCAGTGCTGCCCTTTTCATTTCAGCATTTTGCCCCAGAGCTTGGAAAAAATTGGAGGGGGGAGAGGAGGAGAGGAAACATAACTCCTAGTATGGTTGGTTGTGAAATTCTGGGTTATTATTGTCCAAGAAAGGAACTTTTCTGAGCTCTGTTTTGACCTTGTTGTTTATATCCTCCCCTCCCTGTTTCCATGTCACAAACCCAGTGCTACACCTTATATTTAACTGAATTTTGGCCCAAACATTTACACACATGCACATGTACACACAGAGACACACACATCACAGACTTCCTATTACCATTTCAACAACATGTTTGAACCACTCTTTCCACTACTCTTTTCCTCTGTCCACACATGTCCTCTTGTCAACTGAAGATCACACTTCATCTATCTGCAAAGTGAGTTGTAGTCCTCAAAAGCGTCTGCTATCATTAATACTTTAGTCTCTTCAGTATCAACACAATCTCCTGTTCATTCTGTCTCCACATAAATGCAGACTGTTCAACTGGCCTTTCAGATGCCTTGCACCATTACCTGTCTGATGGGATTCAAAGAGATTGTGGAAATCTCACCTGGATAATGTCATTTGTAGTCCTGCCAAGAGGCAGTCCAAAAGCAACTGAAACAGAAAAATGTAGTTGTATGGTACAAAGAGAAGGGTTACTCTTGGCCCAATCTAGAGTCAAGATTCAAATTCAGCAACAAGCATTAATTAACAGCTTCTCTCTCAGCAGTTAAAAAAACATTAAGATGCAACAATCTGAACAGTCTAATAGCTTATTTACACAGTCAAAATATTTATTTTTGTGTCTCTTCTTTTAAACTACTTTAATCTTTGCTTTTTTTCCTTCCCTTCTTTTGCTTTTCATCTCAAAATGTGTTTTCTCTGCTTGCACAGACACTTGAACGTTTGGACACCTGGCTTAATCCTATCCAGTATTGGCTGTTATACAGGGTATCATTGCTTTGAGACTACCTGAAGTTTTAGAATCTAAAACTTAGGCTGTCATTTGAGACGGACAAGCATTTATGTCATTCATTTAATTACATATTATTTAGATAGAGCTCCCACAGCTACCTGGTGAGACATTGACCCTACACTCTCTAATATTTGAGAATTCCTGTTGTTGTTGCTGCTGTTGTTGTGTGCATTCAAGTTGTTTCTGACTTATGGTAACCCTATCACAGGGTTTTCATGGCAGTTTTATTCAGGCGTTTGACTTCCTCTGAGGTCGAGAGACTGTGACTTGCCCAAGATGGGTTTCCATGGCTGAGTGGGATTCAAATCCTGGTCACTAGAGTCCTATTCCAATGCTCAAACCACTGTACCATTCTGGCTCTTTTTACTTTTGAGATGCTAGACATTATGTAGTAGAGACATTCTGTATCAGCCCCATGTGTTGTTTGGTATAAACCAAGGCTGTAGTGAATCTCATATTGTAACACCAATTCTAGGAATAATGAACTGGTCAATTACATTTTTCCTATATTAATTTTTTTAAAAGATTTCAATTTCTTTCCATTGAACTTTAGAAGAAATTTGAAAATTTTAGAAAAGAGAAAACAAAGCAAATGAAGTTCTCAATTATTTGCTCTGGCCAAATTCAACACATACAGCTGTTTCCATTATGAACAGGATGATATGGTACTTGCCTGACTTGTAGCTGTTCCAAATGAGAGCACATCAAATTGAAGTGGTACTAACTCTACTTGAACATCACAAACATGGCTCCAGAGACAGTATTTAAAGGGCTGAGCACTCAAAGACTTCTCCCTGAATGGATAGATCTGCTAATTTTGTTTTCTCCCATATCAAGTTCTTCCTATTAAATTTGTTGAGAAAAAATTTAATGAAAATTTTTATCAAAAACTGAACAAAATGAAATTCTTATTCATTGCTCTTCAGTTCTTCCATTTCTATTCCACTTGTTATTTAAGAGAGAATTGAGGCAAAAGTTGGGCCAGTTCCATGGCCCAACTTTTGCACGCCTACTAGAAGAGCAACCAGACATCCATTTCATTGACTTTTGTTATCAGAGAGATAAGTACAGCAGACAAAACATTGTTGTAGGCTTCATATACATGGCTACCTTTTGAAACAATTTATTAATATTAGTGGCATGTCACGTTCCATCAAAGTTAGCTCCTGTTTGGATGGTGCTTACATGACTAAACACCAATATTATTACCTGATATGAACTTTATGGTGCTGAGATTTTGATGATTAAACTTCAGCAATGGTAGGGTATAGTGCCATGCTGACAGACTACAAGCTATGGTGCCCAGTCAGAAGCATGTTTACTCAGATAAACATGCTTGATTCAACAGGGCTTACATCTAAGAAACTGCTTTCAATATTGCTGATCTACCAGGGCTGTTTCTAAAACCTGTAAGTGAGCATATACTTGAACTATGCAGATGATTTTCATTTGTAGTAAACTAATGGGTAGTTAAATCTTTCTAAGGAACACCAGGTGGGCTTTGATGTCTCTCCTGGCTTATTCTTTTGGACTTGCATGTTTATAACCAGCGACAGTCCCACAAGATAATGATCCCTCACTACTGCTAGTTTGTTTACAATGCCCATAAACTACTCCATGTCTACAAAACTCATAAGCAATGCTTAATAAAAATATCAGATGGAAAAGATAAAGACATTCAATATATCAAGCTATTATAACCCTTCCTCAAATTCTGACTGGCATTTCAATACACTAAAAGCTCTTCTTTCATGTGGTGTCTAAACAGGTCTCAAGCCCATGTAGAACCACCAGGTTCTACATGGCACTGGTTGATAAAGGAGAATTTGTACTCTTAAGTTTCCTGATCTCTTACATTATTTAGGCTTTATGCACTTAATACAAAAACCTTAGTCTATGCCCAGTAGCAGATGGACAGCCAAACAATGAAGTTTCTTCAACAAAAAGGTTACATATTGAAATGCCAGCAGCTTTTGGATCAACCAGAAGAGCAGCCCCACACAGAGTACCTTGCAGTAATGCAGACTTGAGGTTATTAGTGCCTAAGCCATCAGAGTATTAGTGTCCATATCATTCATGTCCAAGAGACACGCCAAGCCACCATGGTCAGCTGGGCAAAGATGGATCCAGGTGTGCCCCAATGAACCTGCTCTATCAGAAGTAGAGGTAATAGAACAGGTAATAAACCTATTTTCTGAATTTATGAATCACTTACACATATGCCCTCTGTCTTGCAAATTTCTTGTCTTGTCTTGAGTTTCATGTTTTAGGAATCATCCAGCCTATCACAGCCTCCAGTATTTCACAGATTAAAAACTGGGACACATGTGACCAAGCAATATCAGACTGTGATCAAGATGGCAAAAGTGATTAGTTACAACACACAAACTAGGAAAGGCTGCAGCAATTTGCTTTTGCCTGAGCTTCTGGCAAAGGCTAGACAATCTTTTTCTTTCAAGAATTTGGTTTTATATGAACTGGCCTAGTATTTATGCACAGGACCACAAAACTGGAAGACTCAGTAGATAACCAACTAGACATATGGTTGCTTGTGGAAGGACACAAAATAGGAAAATCATTTAAACATCTGTAATCCCTCCTGCTTTGATTAGTCAACTCCTTCCTCTTTTGTCCAAAATCACTGGAATAGAGGCATTCCTACCCAGCTTATAATTACCCAAGAACATCCTAATCATACCAGAACTTTACTCACATCCACATTGACTGAGATTTGTATTCTTCTCCTAGGCAACCATTTGCAATCAATCAAACTCAGACACAAACTTTCAGCTGGCAGCAGGCTCATTCATCACTTTAAGAAGCAGGACCAGCCCAACTACTAGGCAGACTGAGACAGCTGCCTTAAATAGCAGATTTTGGGTATTATAAAAGAGCAGCAAATTGTTTTTTACTCTGTAATTACAATATTTCTTCTGCCAGGGATAGGTGAAGTTATTTGTGGAATTTTCTATCTCATGTGCCAAAATAACTTGGCTAGGTTTGGATGTTATGCATCTTGACTTGGAAGATGGGGTGGGGTCACTGCTTGCTGCTCTGTCTCAGGTAGCAAATGCCTTGGGTGGGCCCTGCCAAGCAAAGAGTGTCCCAGATCTTGTATCTTTTATCCATTCAGTTCCATTTGCACTAACATCCCACTATGTTTCTCACTACAATCACTTCTCCCCAGAGTTTAGGATAATTTCTTCTTTGGACTATATTGACTGGGGGATTCTGGGAGCTGTCATTCAAAAATAGGCAACTTTTCTGCTTCTCCCCCTTGCCTTTCAACTAGAGGTAATCCCAATGAAGCCATGAAGAGTCTTTTATCCTTGAGCAGCAGTGCACTCCTTAGTATGTGTATAAGATGGCAAACATGAGATGAGGTTGGAGAAACAAAGCATTGAAGGTGATGACATACAAGTAACACTTCCTTGGGGCCGATGAGAGACAGATGCCCAGTAGCCATTTCTGTCTGTCTGGACTTATTTGTTTGATTTATATCCCATCTTTTTCTCAATATGGGAAGTAGTTTACAATATAAATTAAAACAGTGTCACCAAAACATTATGTGTTATAAACTTTACAAAAGCATTGAACATTCAATCCAATTAAGCCATTAAAACCAGTAAGAACACATATTACCTATTCTTTAAAAAGCACACCCATTGCACCGCCTTCTACCCCAACCAGTTAAAGGCTGAAGTCATGTTTAAACAAGACGGTAACTGTGTGCCAGTGAAGAGAGAGCAGAGAAGGGCCAACTTGAGGAGGGAGTTCCATAGTTTAGGATCAGCCAGTGAGAAAGCTCTTTCCCATGGCCTCACTAGATAAACCACTAAGGGTGGTAGGATGGAGAGAAAGCTTTTCCTTAAAGATTGTAAGGCTTGGGCAAGTTCATATTGGGAGATAGGGCCTTTCAGATAGCTTGGATTTCAACTGCATAGGATTTTATAGATCATAACCAGCACATGGATGTATTTGCAGCATAGAGATTTATTTATTTACTGGAAAAAATCTTTGATCTTTGTAGGTATTGATGTACTTTTAAGTGGTACTCCTGTGTTATGGAACTCAACTATCCATCAATGCAGTCCCATCCCTCTTCTCTTTTGACTGGCAGCTGAAGGCCTTTATATTCAGGCAGGCCTTTGAGATTTAAATTATGTAGCCACCATGGGTGTAGTAGGTTGAGTGTTGCACCATGACTGTGAAGACCAGGGTTTGAATCTCTGCTCACCATGGACATCTCTGGGTGCCCTTGGGCAAGTAACACTCTCTAAGCGTCAGAAGAAGGCACAGGCAAACCCCCTTCTAACAAATCTTGTTGAGAAAACCCACTTGAAGGCACACAACAGGGCAACAATGTGTGTAAAGTACCATATTTTTAATCTTATTAGGAATTATGTCTTAAATGTGTTTAACTGTTTTAACTATGTTATTGAAAATAATGCTGTTATCGAATTCTTTTTTAACTTTTATAAAATAAGATTTTAACTTAATTTTGTTTTAAATTATTTGTGGACCATCTTGAATCTCATCTGGGGAGAAAGGTGAGGTATAAATTCAATAAACTGAATAAACAAGCAGACAAACAGACAGACAGATGCAGTTGGATCCTGCTTACTCTAACAGTAGCTAAAAGATTAATTCTCTGAGGTTAGAAAGACAAATATTCATCATCCATCATTCAGTGTACAAATAGTCTTATTGATTTAAACATGCACAAATGAGTATTCTACAGATGTCAACTCCATCTAGCCCACTGAGTATATGTTACCTATCTTGTTATAACCTCTGTCTACATTTCATGTATCAATTTAACTCTTATGACTTCCCACAAAGAATTCTGGGATGATCATTTGGTAGCAGACCTGGTACTTCATAGTTCCTGACAAAGTCCCTCTGTTACCCCAAAATGTAGGTGCCACAAGGGCCTCCCTGCAATGCCAAGTACCTCCTTGAAAAAGTGGGGAAATAATTAGCTCAAAATCAGGAGGCTGCGAGAGGGGGGCAACTTAGCAAGATCTTTCCTACTAGTGTTTACGGGCACACGCAGGAAAAGAACCAGCCAGAGATTCAGAAGTAAGCTAAAAATGTGTTTTATTGAGGGGAATTCGCTCATGCATGCACACAAGATACACACAATCACACATTTACACAAGAGCTAACTGAAAGCGAAAGGGATGAAAAATTATAGAGGCTGAGGGGTTTGGGAGATTTATAATTACCAGTCCAGAAGAGTAGTGAAGAGCAGGAATGTATTTTGGCTTAGGTAGGACCTAAGGACAGTTCTCATTCAGGAGCCAGATGGACAGAGTGACGGGTAGACCTTCGAGAGACTGCACTGGACATCCTGAAATCAGGGGTATTTGTACCCTGAAAATGGCTTGTGGCTGAAGGTTCCAGATGCAAGGGAAGGGGAACCTATTGTGGACAATGAGTCTTTTGCCTGTTGATGGGCTTAGTGCTTTGATTGACAAAGACATGATGGGTGTTGTAATAGCTGTCTATTGTGGGTGCTGTGAGGAAAGAGGAAAGAATCCAGGTGTACAAGGGATGGATATCACAGTGTCCTGGTGGGCTCCTCACAATTGGATTCCTTGGAAAATCCCAGCTTCTGTTTAAGCCTATTATCCACAGGAATGGTGTGTATTTGCCTGACAAATGACTCAGTCTTACCTGGAGAAAGTTTTGAGTTGACCTGTCCTCACATTTACAGTCAAATTCTTTCCCTTGCTCAGTTTGACCTCTCCGTCACCTCTCAGGCATGAATTTGATATCAGAGCCAATAAAATGTGTTGCCAATTATATATGATGCCAATTAGGTATGGTGCCCATCCAAACCATACTAATATCAGGGACCCCCAAAGCAGGGCCTTACACCCCACAAAAGTAGGGTTTCAAAGGTTCCTTTCAGAAGAGGGAGCATCTGTTGAACTGGTTTCGGCCTGTCATGTGGACCTGATTTGAAAGTCTGGTTAGCAGCCTGAACTCCCTAATATCAAGAGAATTAACCACTCATACAATTTACTTAGGCAAACATGTATATATGTATCTACGAAACTAGGTAACCCAGTGTTCATTAAATAAACTTCCCAGAGCAACCTGTAGAAAATAAATAACAACAACAACAATGTAATAGACAAACAAATAATACTCAGAAAAGACAGAAGTGTGTAGGTAGCATAATTCATATGTGGTAGAGTTGCCTATAATTATTGGAGGTTAGGAATAAATACAATGTTAGAATAGCATCAGAAATTAGGAAATATAAATTGTGACTATTTTTTCTTAACTTTCTTTAACTGGATAGAAATTCTAAGTATCACAAAATGTTTAATCATGAGCTGATTAATGGCTGCAGAAGTTCTATGAGCTAGATATGGGAAAATCTGCAGCCTCTCTCAGTTGGAAAAAGATAAGAAAAGCAATTAGATTAGAGGAAACAGTTAAGTGAAGCAATGCATCTAAGGAATAGGATTTATCAGACAATTTGGTGTTGCTGAAAAATGGGCATGCAAAATACTAGAACGCGCACTATGGATATATGAATTTTGCCAGGGATTTTTTTGAAGAAATAAGATATTCTGCATTTTGTATTTTCTGTGTTCTATACAGATGTTGCCTTTAAAAAAAAAGCAAGTGTCAAGACAAGTGAACAATCTAAAGAAGTCTGGACAGATGAACTTTTCAGGCAATGTTTCCAGAACTGTTTTTAAAATGGAGGTGGTTCGTTGGCAGGCAGATCACTATTAATTTTGCCTACTTGTCCATACATGTTTTACAAAACAGTGAGAGCACGTTTCATAGCAGCCATTACCAACAACATTAAGGAAACAACTTGACTATCATTAAAACAATGGTAAAATAATAAAAGAAATATTACAAAACTGAATAAACAAAAAATACAGTTGCTATATCATCATCATCATCATCATCAATAGCAATAGCAGTTACATTTCTATATCGCTTATCAGTGCAAGCGCTCCCTAAGCGGTTTACAATATATTTAGCTAATTACCCCCAAAAAGCTGAGTACTCATTTTATTGATCTATGGAAGGATGGAAGGCTGAGTCAACCTGGAGCCCTTCAGGATCAAACTCACAATGTTGTGGCTACAGTACCAGCATTTAACCACTGCAACACCAGGGCTCTCATCATAGTTTATAGCAGCATCAGTGTACATGTGCCTTACATATGAAACAACTACAAAAAACAGCCAGGTCTGCTAAAAGCATACAATCTGAAATATATACATACACAGGAAAAGGAACGAACAATGCAAATATAAAGCTATACCATAGAATTTTAAAACAAATTATCCAGACATAATACAATAAAACAATATAAAATAAAACAAACTGAAGAGTGCATAATATCAAAATATACAAGATGGAGAAACAATATTAAACTAAAACTCCAGAAGCTTTGGAAACAATGGAGATGTAAAAACAAACAGAGAAGGAGCAGGGAAGCAATTAAAGGAGTGTGGAACAGCAAGTGAAAAAGAATGAAGATGTGCCAAGCGCAAGGAAACACGTGGTTGAGTGAGAAGCCTGGAGTACCTAGAATGCAAATCTTGAACAGGTGACTGAAAAGAAATTAGGGCTGAAAGATAGGGAGGCACTAGGTCAGGTAGGGCTTTGCAAGTTAAAACAAGAAGCTTGTCTGTTGTGTTGTGTGCCTTATAGTCATCTCCCACTTATGGCAACCCTAAGGTGAACCTATCCAAGTGTTTTCATGGCAGAATTTATTCAGAGGGCTTTTGCCTTTGTCTTTCTCTGAGGCCAAGATTTCCGCACTGCACTGGTATGGTGCTATTTTTCCAGTTTCAGCATCCTGTGGAATTCTGGGGTTTGTAGTTTTCTGAGGCCAAGGAGCTCTCTGGCTGAGAATTCTAGAAGCCCCTCCTAAACTGCAAACCCCAGGATTTCACAGGATGTTGAAAGTGGAATAATAGCACTATAACAATGTAGTATGGAAATGGCCTAAGAGAATGACCTGCCCACATTCAAAGAGGCTGGTCAGAGGCATCTCCATCAAATTTCAGGAAGATGAAAGAAAAAGAAAAGATAGCTATATCCCTGAGGTTTCTGCCCTGGATTATTGAAGTGGACCCTGATACCAAGGAGAATTTGAAGCTGTTGGATTTTGGCAGCTTGTCCAACCTGCAGGTTACACAACCCACTGTAAGGATGAACTTCAAAAATCCAAGAAGAGCCATCTGAAACTATTTCTGTACTGCACTTTCTATATTTGTACAATAAATATATAGAAACACACCACACACACACACACACACACACACACACACACACACACGAGAATGACTTGCCCAAGGTCACCCACGGGGTTTGTATGGCTGAGCAGGGATTTGAACCCTAGTTTCCAAAATTGTAGTCCAACCTTCAAGCCACTACAATGCTGTCTCAAAGAATTTTGTACTGGATCCTAAAAGGAACAAGCAATCAATGAAGTGATATCAAAAGCGGGATAGCAAGATCAAAACAATGGGCCAAAAACATAATCTTCACAGCAGAATGTTCAGTGGCATCCAGCAGATTAAGATGTGATAATGGAATACCAGTCCAAAAAAGATTACAGTAATAGAAATGAGAAAAGACCAAGGCATGAAATAAGGTCTTAGCAGGGGAAGCAGATAGAAAAGGTGTTCCTCTGGCAATATGATAAAGAAAAAAATCACATGACTTTGCTACAGTCTCAGTGTGAGGAACAAAGATGAAGAGTATAAAAATAAAACCATGATTATATTCTTTCTTCACAGGATAAATGGGAATATTATTAATGATGATGGAGAATCTGTGTTGTATGGAAGATTTTGGAGGAAATCTGTCTTTGCCGCATTAGACTGAAGGCAATGTTGAAATATTCATGCTGAGATTTCTGAGAGACATGCTGTAATACAATGTCCAATATCAGAGGAAGTTCTGGAGTGGAGAAGTACAACTGAGCACCAGCAGCATAAAGATGATATTGAAAACTGTGCAAACAAATACAGTCACCCAAAGATAGGAAAAAACAACAATGGGCCCAGACCAGAACCCAGTGGAATCCCAACTGAAGGGGGAAAAGAAGAAGATGCATGACCTTCAGCCACCACATTAAATGATTGATCTGAAAGGCAAGATATTAACCAGCCAAAAACTGAATCAATAAATGCTAAGTCGTGAAGAAAATAAAACAGAAGAACATAATCAACTGTGTCAATGGCTGCAGAAAGATCAGGAAAAATAAGGGCTGAATATAAGCCTTTTGACTTGACCCAAAGGAAATCATCTGTGATCATTATAAGAACTGTCTCTGTAGAATGCAAGGGTGAAATCCAGATTGAAAAGGATCCATTACAGAAATATGAAGAAAAAAAGCTGAGGCAATGTCCATAAACAGCACACTCCAAAACCTTTGAGAGAAAAGGCAATAGTGAAATAGAGTGATAATTAGAGATGAAAGTTTCTTGAGAACTGAAGAAACAGTAGCATGTTTAAACTCCAAAGGAAATCAGCCAGTAGAAAGGGGAAGATTAATCATATGGAGAAGAGAAGAGAAGAGAGAATGGCAGGGGCAATGGAGATTAAGAAGTGAGAAGGAACAAGATTAAGAGAGCAGATGGAAGGATTTGAAGACTTCCACATCTAGGATAGTTCATCTAACAAGACTTGGGGAGGTGAGTAGGAAATGCAGAAGAAATAGACATTTGTAATGAAGGAGGTTCAGAAGCAGAAAGGATTGTGTCAATTTTAGTGTTAAAGAAAGTAGCAAAATAATCAGCAGAGAGTGGTGGAGGGAGAGGTGGATGGGAAGACTTTAAAAGAGAATTAAAAGCAGAGAAAAGATGCTGCAAAAATTGTACATTAGCATGAATCAATGATGTACAGTATTTCTGTTTGGCCAGAGGTTTAGCACAAGAAAAAAAAGGAATGTTCTGCTGTGCAAGCAGAAAAACAAAGGTATCAAATAAAGGGAGTGAACCAAGGCTGAGGTTTGGTGGAACAGACCATACATGTTGACAAAGGGGCAAGACTATCATGGGTTGAAGATAAAGTTAAGCAAAGAAACAGCTGGATCCAAGGAACCAACAGATTAAAAAAAGAAAAGAGAAAAGTAGTGAGGTTGCTGGTCAAACTCCTTTGGGAAGTGGGTTCCAGAGCCTGGGAGCAGCCACTAAGAAAGCCTTCTCATGTGTTTCCTTCAGATGTGTGCGTGAGGGTGATGGGATGGAAAGAAGGGCCTCTAGGAGATCTCAAAGCATAGGCTGCTTCATAAGGGAAAATATGGTCCCTCAAATAAACTATTTTCCATTTCCCTTGTGCAGCTGCAAGGACGTGGATAGTACTCTTGTCTTTCTGCCCCTTTGATTTCCCACAACACAGAGGCAAGGAATGGGTGACATTGAACTGGAGAACATCTGCTGTGGTGGGTGTTGCATGTGTTTTTCTCTCCCTGTGTGCCTTCACTGCTATAGAAAGACTTATGGGATGGCATTGTGACTGACTTATCATATCCCTGAGGTGTGAAACTTTGGAGGCTCTGGAGGTTTGCTACCGGCTGTGAGCTTCTTGGGACCTGCTGCTGGTGTCCTCAGCTGCCTTCTCCAAGACTCTTTAGCTCATGGCATTTTGGATGCAGCTCCAGTGCACATGCTGGGTCCTTGTTTTGCATATAGATTGAATGCTTTTTCTCTTCCCTGGGGAGGAATTTTCTGTTCCTGTGTTCTTCTGTGGGCACCGGTTGTGAATGTTGTTGCTCACATTCTTGTGGCTTGGCTGGAGGCACTGGGTTCTCTGTGTCCCAAACACACAGGGGGAGAAGCGCTGGCTTCTTTTCATTTCTATTTTAGGGCTTCTTCTCCCTGCAGGTTTGACAGCAAAGCCATAGATAAGTAGCCGGGATAAGGAGAGAAAGGAGCCAAATGCATGGGGCTTTGTTTATGTGCTTGTGCTCGACGTGGCTTTGAGAATGTCAGGGGAGCCATTTGCAGGACCAAAGAGGGATGGCAAATGTCTGTGACCCGATGCTCCCAGCAGGGCCATCCAATATTTGAAATGCCACAGATAGCCCTAGTCAATGGCTGCTGGAGCTGTCCCAAGAGGTAAACAGGGCAGTGCAAACACCCAGCTGTTCCTTACATGGTCAAAGATGGCTTGGACAGTTCATTGGTAAGCAGTAGCCTAAACCACACACATTGTGGGCTCTTTCGAGAACCTTAAAAGGACACTCAATTGTATCCCTTTCTGAATTCAATTCCTCTTCTCTCTCACACATGCACAACAAGCTAAGCACTTCATTTTGAATAACTATTAAGATTATGTGTATCTGGACTATTTTTGTATTTGTATTGGTTGCTTCCTTCTTCCATATGCCCTTTTTATATAGATTGTGCAAGTGAGTGTCAATGTATGTCAGGTCTGCAGTGTAAACTCAGACTAATGTAAATGCAGGGGGTGAGGGACAGTTTCATAGACTCACTGGACACTATGGGGATGTTTTCCAATGCAGCTAAAGTAGTTGCAAAGTCAGCAATTTCACTTGATCTACCACCCATTTAAAACAAGCTTTAAAGCATAAAACACCAGAGCTCACCATTTCCATGCTACAGAAATGTACATGGGCCAGAAAAGATAGCAGCTGTTGATTCCTAGGGCTCTAGGATGGGGTAAGTTGGCTGCCACTCGATAATAATTCCTCCCCACAGAAGCACACAGAGAGCAACCAGTTAGAAGTGTGCCTTTTCCAGCTTCCCAGAGATAGGTGAGGAGCTCATCTCCTGATGTAGTAACAGCTGCACTAAAAAAAGAAAAAAAATTCTTGCACAAAATGTCCACTGAATTCTCTCTTCCCACTCAGTGCTCAGTGATAATCAGGCTTTAATATGCCACAAGATTCTTTGTTATTGTCATTTTTTACTTCTTACTGTTATCCACTTGCTCTCTCCCTACCATGACTCCCCTACCTAAGCGGGCAGAAGAAACTCCTCTCTCCAGCCACACCAAAGCATCAAGATTGCAGCTTCTTCCTCATCATCACCCACCCCTTTCTAAGCAGGCAAAGGAAATCCCTTCCTTTTGGCAACTCCTGGGACTGCAGTTGCTTTCTCCTCTATCCTTGGCTCCAGCTTAGGCTGGTAAAAGAAAATCATTTCTGCACTAGACTGTTATAGCGCTGCTATTCCACTTGCAGCATCCTATGGAATCCTGGGGTTTGCAGTTTTGGGAGGGGCTGGCTGGCCCCTCCCAAAACTGCAAACCCCAAGATTCCATAGGATGTTGCAAGTGGAATAATAGTACTATAACAGTCTGGTGTGGAAATGGCCTTAGTCCAGTCAGCTTTTCTTACTCCAAAACTCCAGCTCACCAAACCTTCCTCACTTTCACCATTCTCAGCTGCACAGGTGCAGTGGGAAAGCAATGCTTTGTGGGTGACATTTTCCTTTATATATTTCTGAAGAAATATTGTGAAGCTGAAATGTTGTAAATGGGGGTAATGTAAATTGACACTTGCTTGTATGTATTTGCCTATGTGTGTTTTTAGTGTTTCCCCCACCGTACGTTGCTATATGTTTGATGATGATGATAATGTGGCCTCAATGCTACTGTTTTGCTGGAGAAACAGTCCTGGAGAGGTGGGGAGAGAATAATATGGGACAGGAGATTGATCTGCATCTACCAACCAGCCTATTAGCAGGAACAGCATAAACAGGTAAGAAATCCTGACCTTCCTAGGGTCTGGGAAAGGCAGACAGACTCACCTACCCTTTGCATTCACAAAATCATGCTGAGGATTATTTACTCTTATTTCCATCTCTGCTGCTAATTAAAAAAAAATGCCTATACACTTGCCTGCACACACTTGCTTCATAGGCTCTGCAGCAGAAATATGGTTGGATCTAGCAGGATTTTTTTTTTAAGTGTGGCAACTCCAGAATGAAGTAATTCATTCACCAGATTAGAAACTGAGGTGCTGGCTTTTTTGCTGGCCCTTGACATGTGCTTTTAACAATAATAGGCAGGGGAAGCTCTTCCTAACATAGAACATTTCTGCATGACAGTCTTATAGTGCGATGATTCCACTTTCAACCTCCTATGGAATCCTGGGGTTTGCAGTTCCGGGAGGGGCCAGCCGGCCCCTCCCGGAACTGCAAACCCCAGGATTCCATAGGAGGTTGAAAGTGGAATCATCGCATTATAAGAGTGTCGTGCGGAAATGGCCATAGAGGCCAAGATCTGATATGGTACATGTGGAGCAAACACTCTACCTGCACAGTTCTGCATCCTTTTCACACCCCAAGCACACTCTGACAGACAATTACCAGCTGAGAGTGAGAGGAGGGATGGTAGGAAGCCATGCTACCTGGTAGAGAGGGAAGTGCCCAGACAACATCTGGCTTCAGTTCTGCATCTGGGAGAAGAGAACAAATGCCACTCTCCCCACGGCCCCAATTTCCAGTAAAGAGCTGGAGAGCAGGCAGAACAGTGCCATCTTTGTCCTTGATACTGCCTGATGGCCTCCTGCTCTCTTTCTTTCTCAAGTCAGTAAATGCCCACAGCACTGCTGCTAGGGGCATGGAAGCTATCTGGGTCCAGACTGGTGTGGGGAAGAGGGTTGTTGCTCAAGTTCAAGAAAGTTCAAGTTTAGGAAAGTACAGAGTGCAACGCTTGGAAAAGGATGTATGGGCACATAACCTGGTATTATGTAAGCCTATGTCACCAACAGGATCTCCACACTGGGAGAAAGTCTACTGGTGATTAGGGACACTATAATGCTGTCAGGATTCCCAGTTGCTGCTGTGTAAAGCAGAGTTTGGAAAAATATTTCTTTTTAAACCCATAACTTTTTGAATCTGAGAGTTCCAGTCCAAAAGTGTAACTTTTCCAGCCTTTGGTGTAAAAGCAGGACAAGAGCCATGAGGAAAGGGAAAGAGCAGGAAAAGAAAGGGAAGCTCTGCCCAGGTTCTTTGGGCTGTAACTGTGTCTCCTATTTCCTGACAACATCTTCCAGCTCATGTTGCCCATGCCTTCCCCATTGTAGGTTGCAATTGCTTCCAGTCTCTTTCTTTCCTTCTCTTTAATTGTGATGCTCCTGGGAGCCAGGTATTATTTGGGGTCTTTGTTGCTCGCATAGAACAACCTCCCTTGCTTTGATCTCCATTTCAGGCCTCGCTTTCTTAAGGCCATTCTTCAGGAATGAAACCCAACAAAACCAGAAATCTAAGAGTCATTCTGAGCAGTGAGCCTTCTACCCACCTTCTTTGTCTGCCAAGCATCCTTCGAAGCTAAGGGGTGTGTGTGTTCGTATTGGGATGGGTGACAATGGGATGAAAGCAGGGGCTGCTTCTTTAGACAGCTGAGCAGCTTCTATTGTAGCTGGGCTGGGCCCTCCTGTGCAGTTGAACTTTCTCCCATTCAGATAAATTGCAAAGTGGTTCCTCCCCCCACCCAAAGGAGTTGATCTGGCCTCACCTGCTTTTGGTGATGAGTAAGCATGAGACAGGTGCTTTAATTGTGAGGTTTTAGCATCAGCCTTACAATCTCCCTTTTCTTACTTTAATAATGACAACCAGTTGGGTTATTATAGTGCATCTCTCTCATCCCCCTTTTAGGAACCCACACTTTAAATGGATGGTTCATATAATCATAGGTTTGGGAAGAGAAATCATGTGGTTCACCTCTCTGGTGTCAAGGGGCCATACCATCCACCTGGAAGGCCCTCAATGGTTTTCCCAAACCAGCAGCTAACAACATGCCACAAATAGAAGGCAGGTGCTCTGTGTAAGGGCACTAGCATTACAAATAACTCCAGGTGGCCTAAGAAAGCAGTTTGGGGCAGGAGCATCCAAGGCTTCAGCAAAACTCCTTGTGGAAAATCCAGGAATAGTTTGTTTCAGGTAAATGGAATAAAGCAGAGCTTGAGAAAGGTACATCTTTGAAGCGTGACTCCCAGAATCCCTTGGACAGCAGGGTGGCTGGGGTCAGGGAAGTTTGGGAATTGTAATCTAAAAATTAAACTTTCCAAGCTCTGAAGTCAATGGCAGGGGCTGACTCATCAACCAGGTTGAAAGCACCTGGGTAAAAATTAAAGTGGAAAGAAACAACAGTGATGTAATTATGGGGGTCTACTACAGACCCCCAGGCCAGATTGAGCACTTGGATGATGCCTTCCTAGAACTGATGACCAAACTTTCAGAAATAAAAAAGTAATGGGACATTTCAACTATGCTGATGTTTGTTGGAAGTCAAACTCCGCCAAGAGTATCAGGTCCAATAAATTCCTCACTTGCCTTATAGACAATTTCATTGTCTAGAGGGTAGAAGTATCATGCCCAGGATTCTTCCCAATAGCCACACCCTAGAGACATGAGAGGAACAGTACTTATGGCAGCCAGTGAAGGAAGAAAGGGAAGAGCTTGTTAATTAGGCCACAGCTGGCCAGAATGCTAAGGCTACATAATCAGGAGTCAGAAAGCTGTGGAATCTTCTGACTCCTTTGGTGTGGTGACAGTCTTGCTGACTCCTGCATTCTCTGCTTGTGTACTTTGGACCTTTGCCTGGACTATAGATTCTGCTTGTGGACATTCTCTTCCTGGAATCTTGGTAAATTCAGACTCAGTAGCTCCGGACTGCTTTTGTGCTGCTTTAACAAATGCTGTTTGCTAGTTACTGCTTATTAAACAGCTGTGAAGCCTTGGCAGGCTGCCAGCATAGGACAGGAAAAAGCAACAAGGGGATCAACTATTTTAGAACTGATATTAACCAACAATGATAACCTGGCCAATGGGGTAAAAGTGGTGGGATTGCAAGGTGAGCAGGACCGTGTTCTCTTGGTGTTTCTTATACAACAGAAAGGGGAAGCCAGAGGTCTGTAATGCCCTTGCAAGAGGTCTGCAAAAGGCTCAAAGGCTGCTCAGCCCATCTCCTCTCCACAATGGATTGGCAACATGACAGGAACCAAGGCAAAAAGAGTCAGGTATACAGGCTGGCTAGCTGGCTGGGGTTAAAAAACAAAAGCTAATATGATAAAGTGAAGCAACCCTTCTATAAAAGACCATGAACAAGCCTCCTCATTTCCATTCCTAAGTGCACATGCTTTTGTCTGACTCAAGTGGCAGCCTATTTTGCCATTGGTAATCCCTTGCTCCAACTTTCAGCGTCTTGCCAGGGGTTGGCATCTGTTGCAGTAGCACCCCATCTTCTCATAGAATCATAGAAATGTAGAGTTGGAAGAGACCACACGGGACATCCAGTCCAACCCCCTGCTATGCAGGAACACCCTCAAAGCACTCCCGGCAGATGGCCATCTAGCCTCTGCTTAAAAACCTCCAAGGAAGGAGACTCCACTACACTCCGAGGCAGCAGATTCCACTGCTGGACAGCCCTGACTGTCAGGAAGTTCTTCCTGAGGTTCAAGTGGAATCTCATTTCCTGCAGCTTGAATCCATTGCTTCTTGTCCTGGTCTCTGGAGCAGCAGAAAACAAGCCCTCTCCTTCCTCTACATGACATCCCTTCAAATATTTAAACATGGCTATCATGTCCCCTCTTAACCTTCTCTTCTGCAGACTAAACATACCCAGCTCTCTAAGTCTATCCTCATAGGGCATGGTTTCCAGACCCCTCACCATTTTGGTCGCCCTCCTCTGGACTTGCTCCAGCTTGACCATGTCCTTCTTGAATTGGGGTGCCCAGAACTGGACACAGTATTCAAGATGAGGCCTAACCAAAGCAGAGCATTTGCCTTCACTCTTCTCAGTTTACACTGGAAACTGCAGGAAGGGATCACAGTTGGCAAAATAAGTTGCTACTCAATTCCGATGAAAGCACATGCACTTATGAATGGAAATGAGGAGGCATGGTTGGGGTCTTTTATAGAGAGGTTGCTTCACCTCCCTTTTTTTTGCCATTTTTTCTCTTTTCCCTCCCTCCCTCTTTTGCCAGTCTCCTCTCCTCCTGGTGAGGAAGGAAAAAAAGGAGAGGGGTTGAATATTTGGGAGGGGCTGAATATTTCTGACAGACTGGATGGTTGGAAAAGAGTGGAAGGAGAGAGAGAAAAGAGCAAAGGCTGATTGGCTGGCTGGCTGGCTGAGCAGGCCTGCTCATTGCTGTTCAATCACTCCAGCCTTAAACTGATGGGAACAAGTGGGAGAAAAGTCTGCCTTCCTCTTCCAGCACCTCTCGAGGAAGTGTGCCTTTATGTATCTCTTCATTTTCTCCCAATTTGAAGATCCTTGATTAGCCACCTTAAATAACTATTTGATGTATTTTAGGGTTTTAAAGCTTGAATTAAGTTTTGGGTGACCACGGCAACATAAGATATTTAAAGGTGGTCCCTGGTAAAGAGAAAGTTAAGAACCACAGTAATATACAATAAAAACATAGCAAAAAGGGATAAAAACAGATAAAATCGCCCCATTAGAAATCCTTTCTGAGCAAGGAAAGGAAATAGGGGGCCAACTGAGCCCTACCCTTGGGAGGTAATTCCATAACCCAGGGAAACAACTGAGAAGGCTATCTGCCAGGTCTCACCAAACGTGCCTTGATGGTGGTGGGACCAAGAGAAAGCTTTCATCTTAATATCTTAACACTCAGGCAGGTTCATACAAGGAGATACACCTGTGCTAGTGCTTAGGTTGTAAGCTTCTTGGTGTAGGGACACAGCAAAGCTGTTATGTGCAAAGTGGCAAGCTCATAGATGGTGCTCTATAAAGGAATTACGCGTCACTATGTGCTGATTCTGACTTGAAGCTGAATAGTTCAAGTCCCACTCCTAACATGCTAATTGCTCCATGTACCTCTCCTTACTATTCAAATCCATACGAAGATAGAAAGACAACCTACATCAAGTCCCGAGGTCTATCTAACCCTGTATTGTCAACACTGACTGGCAGCAGCTTCTCAGGTTTTTGGACAAGATCCTTTCTTGGACATACTAGGAAATCCCAGGGATTGAATTTGGGACCTATGTCATGACCCCTGTACAATTAATTGGCTCTACAGCCCTCTAGCTCCCAAGCTCTTTTGTTTGCCTACTTGTCCTTTTGAAGAAGCATGCCTCTCCTGTAGAACCACCCTCTGTTGCAGAGCTTTCCAAACTTTTCATGCTGGCACATTTTTTTTGACACGCATCATTTCACAACACAGCAATTCAGCTTTACTAGCAAACCAGAGGTACCCAGAGGCGTATCTAGGGTGGGAAAGCACCCCCCCAGATCCTGGCCCGCTGCTATTGCCCTTGCCAGGAAAGGCCCCAGTGAGAGTGATGGCGGGGGAAGGCAGCCCCCTCCCATATAGTCTTTGCCCACTGCCATCGCTCTTGCCAGGGAAAGGCCCCAGCAAGACCCAGGCTCGGGTGGGAGGTCTTTCTTGGTGACACACCAACACACTACAGGTGACACACTAACATGTTGCGATACACTGTTTGGAAAGCCCTGCTCTATTGGAACACCACTCACACCTATGCTTTATAACTGAGGTCTCCTGTAGAAGCATAACAAAGATTGGCTGAAATAAACAAAAGCAAAAACAAACAAAAAGAGTCAGAATCTCATTTTTTTTTAAAAAAACACAATAATTTATTATTTCAGAACTGCTTTCCCTCTTTTCTCTATTTCAGAGAAACTAGGATAACTTGTTCCCATTTATAACAAACCATTTTTTTCAGCTTACCCTCCCCACTCCCCTGCCTCATTTTGAAAATGTAGCAGCAAATGATAAACAAGAAAAAATGAGTTTGATGGCACTAAAAGTGAAATTTCTCAAAGAATACTTTGGGATGAGAAAACCCAGCTGGAGCAAAAAGAGAGAACTGAAGTGGAATTCTGTGTGTGTTACACAGCTATGTGTCCTACTGAGGGCAATGAGGGTTACTCTCAAGTACAGGCATACCTTGGTTAACAAAGCCTTGGACTAAAAAGCTTCTTTTAACAAAGTCTTTTTGTGCCCACAAGCCTCTCTGTTTCTTCCTTGCTCTTTGTCTAGATGGATGTTTTTCAGCAGCATTGGAACTGGGAAGATGGTGAAGTGTTGTATAAACAGACTTTTGGTGCTGGGTCCCAACAATATGTCTGTAGTAACAGTGCAATAAAGCTTGATCAGGGAAAGAATGGGATTCTGTTCTGGGTGATCATTCCGCAGCTGTGTGTGCTTGCTTACAACAGACAGGGCAAGCAGCAGCTGCTTCTAGAATCCCTTGCTAAGCATGCCTGAATAACAAACAGGGAGAAAAGGGCAGAGGAGATATGCCTGCCTCTCCAACCACATCTAGCATGTTAAAAAGTATGTAAGTTCAGTCACAAAAATGGAAATCATAAGAAAAGTGGGGGCTGGTAAAAGAAAAGTTATCCCCTGGATGCATTTTGGAAAAAGTCTTCAGGTAGTCTCTTGAAGGTTCAAAATGATTTTGTTTCCTTACGCAAGGCTGACCTGGCTTGATTTTTACATTTCACATGTGCATCTTGTCAGTTTTGGATAAAAAAAAGTCAGCTGAAACATGTTGCACTACATTTTTTTTGTGGTGCAGGAACCTATTCTTCCCATGTTATTTCTACCCCAGTATCAAATTTTCTGTTAAAGAAGTTGTGCCCAGGAACACACTGACTTCATTAATGTGGGTATACCTATATATGTATCACTATCCATGGGGTATGGACTGGAACTGAAGGGAAGTATCTTATGGTCTTGATTTTCCTTGGGAAAGGAGAGTTTTTGATGGGTATGGGAAATGAATCAAGGAATTGTTTTTAAAACATGCTGGATAAAACCAGTTCCATATTCTTAACTTCATGGACATGTTCTGGGAAAAATCATAAGTACAGCAAAAAGGTCATACAGATTGAGAACCTCTAATAAAGAAAGCCAAAAACCCCCAAAACCTGAAACTTTTTGCCAACAATTGTCCGCTTCCATCTTCAAGGCAGAGGCTTCTGAACTCCTGCTTGTTTGTTTCTCAGATCTTCAGTTTCTCTCCAGTCTTGTATCTCTCACACACAACACAAGTAGCGAAAGAATGAGATGTGAGGCTGAAGAGAGATGTGTGGATCTGTGAAATGGTGGTGTGCTCAGAGCAAATGCACACTTCTCACCACTTCACAGATCCTCATGTCTCTCTCCAGCCTCACATATTGTTCATTTACTACCTGTGTTGTATTTAAGATGTGAGGCTGAAGAGACACTGAGGATCTAAGACATGAAGATATAAGGGACCTGATACCTGTATTTGAAAAAAAAATGGTACTGTACAGGAAATCTCTGGTGAGCTTGCCAGCTGCTCACTTCTGCCTTTGAGGCGGTGGCTGCAGTGCTCCTGCTTGTTCATCTGTGGCCCCCCTGGAGATCTCCTGTACATATGCAAATACAGGTGTTCCAAAATCTGAAATACAAAACACTTCTAGTCTGAAGCATCTTTGATAAGAGATACTTAATCTTATCTATTTTTTCCTTGTCCTCTGCTCTCTAGCCCATTTGATACAATTTCATTTCTAGACACATCTATCTTCTATTAATTTATCTGACTTACTATATAAATCTTTATGCAAATGGGCATCATAGCAACTCCTCTTGGCACTGAATTCCACACTGTGTGTATTTCGGTCACTTTTTGGTGCAGTTCCCTCCCAGTTTCAACAGGCTGCCACAGTTCTTCTGTTCTGTTGAGTATGTTTTTCCACTTTTTGCTAGCTTTTTTTTCAAACACAGCATGCATGATTGTATAAAACTGAAGAAACCTTGATCTTGCTAAGCAGTTACACCTTTTCGCCCATACAGCAAGCAAGTAATGCATCTTTTAGCTGTAGTTTTATGAAGAAGGTGCATCTATTTATTCAGTGCCATCCTATCTTTAGCATACCATTTAAATGAGAATAGGATACAGACATAGGCCATTTCCGCACGGGCTTAAAGAAACGATGCAGGGCGTCCTCCAGAGAGGACATCTGCACCTGGGAGCGGACTGGGTTGGACCTACTAGTTCCGCACCTCAGCCCACTCCGGAACAACCTGAAGTGGTCGTCCAGCATGCTTTTGAAAGACCGCTTGAAACAGATCTTTCAAAAGCACGGAGTGCGCCACTCCGTGCCCGCGCTCTGGTGAAGATTTGCAGGCTCGCACCAGTACGAGCCTGTGATCTGTAGGGGGTGGGCTTTAGGCTGGCGAGCTTCAGCAGTTGGTGGAGAGCCTCGACCAACCGGAAGCCACCATTTTCATCCCAGGAGCAGTGTGGAGCGGCAGCCATGCACTGCTCCAGACCGGCCTGGACCCAGGCATGGAGCCAAGAAGTCCGGTAAGTACCGGCACAGGGCGATTCCCTTGCCCCATGCAGAAATGGCCTAAGTCTCCTTGGGAAAGTGGATTCTTAAAATATGCTGGGATTGTGGACCATGCCGGTGTGCTTACATATAGCTGTCATTCTGTTAATGCAGAGACAGTATTATCAGGAATACCATAGCGAAAAGAAAGAGTGCTCTGACTATCATCCTTACTGCACCTCTATTGCTGTATTTCTTTTTCACGTCAAACTTCAAGAACTGTGCAAAGTATCTTAAGTCGTCTTGTGACATGGATTTATGTAATATGTATAACACATATTGAGAGCTGGCATGATGTAGTGGTTTGAACATTAGACTAGAGTTCTGGGAGACCAAGATTTGAACCCTTGGTCAGCCAGAGAAGCCCACTGGATGATCCTGGACAAGTCACAGTCTCTCAGCTTCAGAGGAAGTCAATAGCAAATCCCCTCTGAACAAATCTTGCCAGGAAAATGCTGTGTTAGGTTCACCATAGGTTTGCTGTACTTTGGAAGTGACTTGAAGGCACATAAGAACATTACATAACTTGATTCTACTGTCTGGCTGTCCACCGGTTATGTTCATCTGTGGCAAACCTTTGGGTTCCCAAGTTCCAAGATTTCTGAACAAACTCTAGGAACAGGCATTATTTCTTCTTCTTCTTCGTCCTCCTCTTCTTTTTCTTTTGTAAACAGGCCATCCAGAACTATGGTGAATGACTCTTCCATGAAAACCCCCATGTTGACACAGTGGAGTTTGCTTTCAGCAGATCTAAGTTCCTTCTGAAAATGGAGCAAGGAACATCACTGGCAGCTCTACTACTGACTCTCAATATTTTACCTTCTGCATAAACTGAGAGTAGGACTCTTGGGGCAATTACCCATCCCTACATTGAACCGTTTCAGTCTATGCTCGTAGTTGGGCTATGTTCTGCATTCCATCTGTCATCAAGCAAAGAGTGCAGACCAGAGGTTAAACTTGTTTCTGGGTGATGATGTCACGAATGCATTCATACAGATAAATGTACTTATCCTAAAACAAAAACAAAACAAAGGAAGATAACATGAAAACCCATGGATAGAAAGAACTCTTCTCCCATATCCTGCTGCCAATTGTTATGTTTTTGGAGCATGCTGAGAAAAAGGAAAAACAGACATCCAAGAATTGTCATCACAATGGACTTGGAATTAGATCTAGGGATTTTCCGTGAAATAAGCAGATCAATTTATCAACACCACAGCAAGAGCAGAGATGCTCCGGCATACCATGGAATGTAGGTAATTGTTCTATAGCTACAGACAGCATTAGCGTTGTTAACAGCCACATTCTGACCACTGTACTCCATCTGCAAGTATCTTCATGGCTAAACAACCTGGTCCTTTAGAATCCCTCCAACAGAATCCTAAAAAGTAATTCCACAGAGTGCTGTCTTTACTGCTTTAGGGATATGCTATCAACCATCAAGGAGCCACATGTAAAATCTATGTAATATAAATTGCATTTTTCGTCAGTGTTACCATTTTCGGTTTGTGAAAATTTCTGCAACCTGCAGCCTTTGAGCCACAAAGTCTTGTGGATAGTGCCCTCTGGTGGCACAATATATGGTGATAATCATCTCCAGGAAAAGCAGGTGTGTGGAAGAATCCTGAAGTGGCAGCCCAGTGCATACTTACATGAGAATAAATCCAAATGAGCTCAGTTTGAATTATTATTTTTTACAAATAAATTCTAAATTATCTGAATTTATTTCTAAAATAATATGCAGTCTTCATGAATCTAAACATCTTTTTTCATGCAATAAATGTGTTGTTTGTCCCTCATTCACAACACAAAATTTGTGTGCTTGTTCTGCAATACTTTGTTCTAGATCCTGCAGTTCATTCCTAGGTTACGTATTTATCATTTGCCACATCTTGGCTGTTACTTGCTTTTTGTGCTGGCCAAATATGATGTCATTTGCTCTTATTCGTACATTGCACACTACATTACGTCACTTGCGTTTACTCTTACAGGTGTTTTGCACACTATAAAGAATCTGAGGTCATTGTTCCCCAAGAGGTTATAGAAACAGTGCTCAGGAAAACATATTCAAGACATTTATACTGTTTAAAAATCAATAGCAGCATCAATGATTGCCTCATGTACTCTCACTCCTTACTGCAAAATACGTAGCAATATCCCTCAGAGTAGAAAAGCCTGAAAAGAAACTTAATTGACATTTCTCTGACTTTGTTTAAAGAAAGCAGATCCAAAATAGTGCACTGTACAAAAGCTGTCTGATCATTTCCCACCCTGCTACGGATGTGGTAGAAATGGTGTGTATGTGGGGAGCCAAGTCTGTTACTTCAATCCTGTTTTGATAGTGCAGACTTGCTTCAATTACAGTATATATGCTCTAGTGACATCCAGACTGAAGTATCTTTATGTGCTTTAAAGGTTCTTTGGAAACTTCAGATGCTATAAAATGCAGTCATCAAAGTACTGGTAGGAGTTAGGAGGTTACATCATACAACTTCTATATTGCACTTCTGGCAACCAGTGTCGAACTAAAAATGCTGTTATTTGCCTTAAAATATGTAAATCAGAATATAAACAACTATCCAGCTGGCTTTCTAGACATGAAATTCCCTTTAGGTGGGAAAAGGTGGAGGGGATCTCTTTTTTTTACAAATATAAACGTTATAAAATAACATCTGTAGATCAAGTCCCAGCAATACTAAAGAATTTACAACAAGATAAAGGAGACAACCTCAATAAAGAAAACAGTAAGAAGACAGAACATCAAGCTGAAGAAGAAAAGGATTTGAGGTATAGAGAGAAGGGAAGAGAACAGACTGTCACGAGTAAAGAACGAGGTTCAGATAAAAAGGAAGTATTGGATGACAAAGAGGAAGAAGGTCAAAGCGAAATGGATGTGGAAAACTCAGAGGAAGATCAGGATGATGAAAAGGATGAGGATGGATTGGAGGAGGATGGAGAGGAGGAAGGAGATAAGGATCAAGAGGATTAGAGAAACTCAAGAACTAAACATACAATCATGAAGGTTCTATCCTGGAATATAAAGGGCTTAAATTCCAACTATAAGCGTAGACAAATATTTCATTACTTAGAAAAGAAAAAGATTGATATCATCTGTCTCCAAGAAACAAAAACTAAGGAACAGGACGTTCGATTTCTTAGGAACCCTAAACTAGGATGAAGCTTTTCTTCAAACTTTCGGGGAAAAAAGAGAGGGGTTGTAATATATATCAATCCATCTTTTCCAGCTAAAGAAATCTTTAATGATTCAGAGGGTCACTATATAGGTGTAGAAATTGAATTATTAAATGAGACTATATTGGCTATCAGGATTTATGCTCCTCAAGACCACAAAGCAATTTTTTTCTCCAAAATAAGAGAGGAAATATTGAAATATGAGCATCAAAAAGATCATTCTAATATTCTTCTGATGGGGGATATGAATGGAGTTGTGGACCCAACAATTGACAGATCTAGTTGTAGGAAAAAACATACTCAAGGTAAACTACCAAAAAGTTTTTTTTGAAATGATAGAACTTTTAAATTTAACTGATGTTTGGCAATATAAATACTCTAAAAGGCCGGGATATACTTTCTATTCTGACGTCCATAACTCCATGTCGAGGATTGACATGTTTCTCACCTCTTCATGGTTAACATCTAGAGTAAATGAGATTGAGATTCTTCCTAGGGTCTTTTCAGATCATAATCCCATAATGCTTACATTGCAATCAAATATAAGAAAGAGAGGAAATTGGAGACTGAATGAAGAACTTAGAGACCAAGAATATCGACAACGAACAAAAAAGGTGCTTAAATCATTTTTTGCAGAGAACGATAATAATGAGGTCTCCTTTCCTACGTTATGGGATGCTAGTAAAGCCGTAATCAGGGGAGAAGTTATAAAATGGAACTCTGAACTAGTAAGACAAAGGCAGAAAAAAAATATCAGAATTGACATTGGATCTGAGAAACAAAGAGGAAAAACTTAGGAAGGATCTGAATAACATTAAACTAGGTAGGTAAATCAATATACTGAGAGAACAGATAAGGCAGGAAAATATCTATGAGATGGAAGAGAAACTACGAAGAACTAAACAACAAAATTTTGAATACGCGGATAAACCAGGGCGCTGACTATCCTATAAACTTTGAAAAAGGAGGGAGAGGAATATGATTTTGAAAGTTAAGAGCGAGGGCAGACTTATTACAGACCAAGAAGAGATCAAGAACGTCTTTCATCAATTCTTCCAAGATCTTTATGAAAATAAAAATAAAATTTCTGAGGGAGATATTGCTCATTATTTAGAGACATCTAAATTATATCGATTATTGGGAGAACAAAAAACTTTTCTGAATGCACTGATCCAGGAAAAAGAGGTTGATATTGCTATACGAAAGCTAAAAGAGGCTAAAGCACCAGGTCCTGACGGACTAACTTCAATTTATTATAAAGCATGCAAAGAAGAACTGCTATTTCCTCTTACTAAACTATTCAATCAGATTACTAAACTAGGGATACCTGAAACCTGGAAAGAGGCTACTATATTTATAATTCTGAAAGAAGATAGGGATCCTCTATCTCCCAATAGTTATAGACCTATTTCTCTCCTTAATACTGATTATAAAATATTCACTAACATTCTTGCCAAAAGACTTAAAACCGTTCTTCAAGACCTAGTATATTACGATCAAAATGGCTTCTTACCAGGGAGAGGGGTTCGAGAAAATATAAGAACAGTAATTAATATGATTGAATATTTCGATAAACACAGTGAAAAGGAGATGGCAATGCTTTTTGTTGATGCATAAAAGGTGTTTGACAACATCAACCGGCAATTCATGTTTGCAGCATTGAAAAAAATGGACTTTGGAAATGATTTCATGGCCTGGATTCACCAAATATATGCAGATGCAACAGCCCAAGTGGTAATTAACGGTGAGAGAACAGATAAGATAAAAATACAGAAAGGGACAAGACAGGGCTGTCCTCTATCCCCACTGATATTTATAGCTATATTAGAAATACTTCTATTAAATATTAGACAAGATCAGAATATCAAGGGAGTGAAGATAAAGGATCAAAGCTACAAGTTACTGGCGTTTGCTGACAACTTACTATTCTTTTCTGAAAAGCCAATGGATGACATTAAGAAGATTACAGTTAAAATTAAGGAATTTGGAGATTTGGCCGGCTTCAAGATTAATAAGGAAAAATGAAGCTCCTGCTTAAAAACATGACTAAGGATAAAAAAAATGTCTTCTCTCTGGAAACACGGAATTTCAAAATGTTCAGCAAATAAAATACTTGGATATAACTATAGCGCATCAAAATAATTTACTTTTCGAGCTAAATTATGAAAAGATTTGGAAACGAATTCAATCTGACATGATAAAATGGTCTAGATTACAACTCTCTCTACTAGGTACGGTTGCTGTAGTAAAAATGAATATCCTCCCAAGGATGAATTATCTATTTCAAAATTTGCTGATTATAAAAAATGAGAAATGTTTCTTAGCATGGAAGAGAGATATTTCAAAATTTGTATGGGCTGGAAACAGAGCAAGAATCAAATGGAACAATTTGATAGAAAGCAAATTAAAAGGGGATTGTAACCTACCTGACCTGAGAACATATTACCAAGCAAATGCTCTCACCTGGGTCATAGATTGGATTACGTTAAGGAACAACCAAGTATTGCTGCTAGAGGGTGCGGGCAACCGTTTTGGTTGGCACGCATACCTCTGGTACGATAAGGCCAAGGTGGATCCTGACTTTAGAAATCATTATATACGTCAAGCCCTGCTTAAGGTATGGAATCAGTTTAAGAGAACGAACTACAGAGAAATACCATCATGGGTCTCCCCCCAGGAGGCTTTTCATGCATCTTTTAAAAATAAAGAAGATAAATGGATAACATATAACGATTTGATTAGGATAGAAGGAGGAGAAAAAAATAATCAAAACAAGGACGCAAATAAATGATTCAGGTTTAAACTGCCAATGGTTTCTTTATCATCAGGGGAGAGAAAGATTCAGGATTGATATGAAGCTTCAAGGAATAACTATTAAGACAGTTTATACACCATTTGAAAGTTCTGCTTTGAAAAACCACGACATGCGACGTCTAAATTTTACAAACTATTATTAGATCAGCTTTTGGAGTCAGAAGTGGTCAAGGAGGTAATGATCAAGTGGGCCAGAAATTTAGGCAGAGAAGTAAGGTTGGAAAATTGGGAAAGTAGCTGGCAAACTACAATGAAATTCACATGTGCACAAAGTTTAAAAGAAAATTATATTAAAATGTTCAATCGATGGTACACGGACCCAGACAAACTGTCAAAAATTTATAAATCCCATTCTAATATCTGTTGGAAATGCAAACAATCAATAGGTACATTTTTCCATCTGTGGTGGCAATGTCCGCTCACCAAGCAATATTGGAAAGAAATACATTAGGAAATTTCTAAAATATTTACGGTACAAATTCCACTAACTCCGGAATTCTTCCTATTAAATATGTTACACCAATTGAATGCTTACACTAGGAAAAAATATGGAAGGATATTGCTATATTTAATTACAGTGGCAAGAGTAGTGTTTGCCAAGATGTGGAAAAACAATAATATACCAAAACTTGATGATTGGTACAGAAAAATATTAGAATATGCCACACTAGATTGCTTAACTTTACAGCTAAAACGGGAAGTAGCATATAACACAAGCACTCAGGAAGAAAATTGGAATAAGATATTTTCATATCTCAAGTCTGTTTGATTTAATAAAAGGCTCTTCTTAAGTTAATGAACGAAAATCCTTTTATACATAAAGAGGTTTAGAGCTCAGTCACTATCTATCAGAATTTTTCGACAAATTGTCTATGACTTCTCTTTCCATTTTATCATATAAACGAAGAGATAACATGGATAGGAAATTGTAGGGGAAGAAAGAAATAAGATAAGAAAGAAACTAGATTTTTGATCTAGTATGATGTTATGAATACAGGTATAAAGGTAAAATATGGGAAAGACACAGAAGAAAGAAAAGATCTTAAGTTTAGTTAGATATACCAAAATGAATTAAAGGAAGTCAGAAAATGTGGCAAAATAATGTGTCTTTTTTTTTTTTTTGGCTACAACTCTGTCCAATTATATCTGGTATCGGAAAGGTATAGACTTTATAAGTGATAGGTGTTATATGTATTTTAGATGTTAAAATATTATATGAGTTGCGATATTTTAATGCAAGATATAGTATAAAATGTCCTGAGTCATTTGTGATGTTGTCTGTCTGTTTTTTGTCTTGTTGTTCTAAATGTATATAAATGCCAATAAAGATTAATTTTAAAAAAAATATGTAAATCAGAGGTACTCAACCACTGGTCCTTCTGATTTTTGGATTTCTGTTTCAAGATGCCTGGCCACCATGGCCAATGGCAAAAGATGCTTGAAGCTAAAGTCCAAAAGATTTGGAGAGCAAAGACTGAGAATGACTGGTATGAATGGTTTGTGTCCAGCTTATTCCAGAAGCATTTTTAATCATACTGAACTGTCTTCTGAGATCAGCATTGGAAAAGCTCTGTTCCCATGCCACCCCATAAGAGCAATCAGGCTGGAGAGCATAAGGGAGAGGGATTTGCTAGTAGTGTCTCTGTTCTAGTTAATGTCTTCCAGCCCCCAGCATTATAGGCCTTGGGAGCAGGTCCTAAAGACTCACCTGTTTGCTATAAATGAGTTAGGATTCTATTGAAGCTGTTGAGCATGTGCTGCTTTCTGGTTTCAACAGTTAGTTAGTTTTGGTTTTATTATTGTTCTTACTGTTTTATTTCACTGCATGGTTATAAGTTACATTTGCTACGCGTGATTTTATTATGGCTTGGCTGTGTTTATGTTTTCAAATTATGTACATTGCCCTGGCAGAGGACTGATATTTAAAATAAAATAAATATGTTTTGCTGTACACACCCTGGCATGGGGGTAACTTAAAAGGCAGCATACAAAACATATCAAGGCAGCAATTAATTATTTTTAGAGGTCTGTACAGAGGGCTTACTACAGGAGTTCAAACCAAATGAATCACATATTGGAAGGCAATTAGCCACCTCCTGCCAGGGGGATGATTAAGCAAAAGGTACAGCACGAAAAATCTTGATGAGGAGTTTTGCTCCGATGCCTAAGCTAATGTTTCATTGCTTCTTTTTTCTTAGTCTGAGTGACAACTACTGTGAATGACCATGAAAGATATCAACATAGTTAAGGGGAAAATCAGCAAGAACACTGTGAAGTGTTTAATTGGCAGAAAGTACAATCAACCTGCAGATTTGGTGAGCAAAGAAAAGCATTGTTCCTCTCAGCCTTAGCTTCTTGGCCACAGCCTTCTTGTACTGGCCCCCTTGCTGTTCACATACCAGTGTTGGAGTCATGAGACAGCAGCTCCTCATCAGCCTTAAAACAACACCATAGACATCCACACTTTTCTCTTCTTTCAGCTGCTGCAAGAGGGTATCCAAGGCAATCAACATCCCCATTTGGCCCAGACTGCCCAAACTAGGAAAGAAGTAAGAAGCATCAGACACTGAAGACACCCCTTCAGCTGCTGTCTGTCTGTCTGTCTGTCTGTCTGTCTGTCTGTCTGTCTGTCTGTCTGTCTGTCTGTCACCACATTCCCTTCCCTCCCCTGGCTGCAGCACTTGGGTATGTCCCATGTGGGACTGATTTCAGTGCCCATCAGTCTTAAGAAACACAACTCTGACCTGCTAGGGAAGAGCCTGGGAAGGGAGCCTGAACCTTACCTGCAATGAAGGACCAACGGGCTGGTTCTCTTCCGATATGGCACTAGTTGTCTGACCATGGTGAGAAAGCCTACCAGGATCTCAGGATCTGGCAGCTCTTCTCCTTTCCCCAGAGGGAATTGAAACCTTTGCAACAGTCTCTCCTTGGCTTTTTTCTCCTGACAAGGCAATGAAACATCATGCTTATCAAGCAAGTGAAGGGGCCAAAGACATAGAGGGCAAGCCAGTACATGAATGAAGAATTCTGCGTAACTGGAAAGCTTGCTTATATACAGGGACAAGAAGAGTTCCAATTAACAAACATATATTACTGATTATCTTGCCTGCCCTGGGACACTGCCTGCTCCAGTTCAGTTTTTGTTGGGCATTAAACTAACTGCTTTAATGAATTAGGGCACAGAGGGTCTAGGAGCAGCTAAATACATGGAAAGCATGGTCCAAGTGGCACAAATAGATGGTCTGCTTACAGTCCACCAGCATATATCATTGTCCGCTTCATCATTGTCACTTCTTCCACCTTGCTAAGGGAAGTGGGGAGCAGAAGCAGATTGGGAGTCAGGCACATATCATTCCACTGGTGTGTCTCAAAGAAAAGCCTATGGATCTGTCACCCATCATGATTTATTAACAATCCATTTGTCTCAGAAGGAGAAAGAGAAGAAGATCCATAATAGTTTTACAATTGTCCTAAATAAAATGAAAATGATTAAAACAGGAGCAGCCATCAGAAACAACAGGAACATTAAGTTAAAAAGCTGTTAACTGTACGTCAAGAATTTAACTTGATGCACACAGGTATCCTGGAGCCTAAATGAAAACCTTGCCCTGAATGAGCCCTGTCATTAATTGCTTTACTTTTCCTGGCAAGGAGTACCCAGAAGAGGGCCTCCAAAGCAGACCTACAACATATGGAAAAAGGTTGTCTTTTAGACATTAAATTCATGAATGAGGATTAAGCCCCACAGCTGTGGCTGAAGAAATATCAGTAACTGGTTGTGTGATGCAAGTTACAGGATATTATTTGTTGTGCAATAGAGGTCCCATGTGTTGTTGTTTTTTTAAAAATCCTAGGGTTTTATACTACCCTACCTCTGCCCTGCTGTAGAGATAATAAGAACAGCTGTAGTTCCAGCTGTTGAGAAAACATAATGGTGGAAGATGCCAGAAGGCTAGGTTGTGTACAAGGCTTGATTCATTCACCAGCTTTTTGCAGATCAGGGTATGCATCTGAAGCCACAAGTACAGAGCACAAACATGACCAAAAGCTGGTTTACAAAGCAAATATATATTATGTGCATCCTCTGGATGCACATAAACAAATCAAACATCAAGAGAAAGAACAAAAAACAACAACAAAGAGAATCCCATACTCCAGAATCTTGACTATCTCTTTGGGGGAGATTTCATTACCAGCTCCAAATATAGTAGTTTGTTAGGTTCCAGGCATAAGCAAAACCTATCTCTGTGCCATCTGACATCCATCTGATTTTGTTATTTTTTTTAAAGCCTCAAAATATCTTTTAGCAGCTCAGGAAGGTCCCAAAACATGCCCTTATGTTCCATAGTGGGTTTGGGGGCAAAAAATGATTTTTTTGGGGAGGGGGAGCAGGTACAGCCCTCCAAGGTCTCCTGGAGGCCCAATGCAGCCCTCTATCTTCCACAGTTGTCCATTCTTGATACAAAGTCTTCTCTTAAATTCTGTGTCCAACTGTCTCCCATTCCACTGATATCTGTATAGCTTCTGTTCATGGTTCCACATGATTTGCCATCTTCCCCTCCATTCCTGACTTACGTACATATTTCAATCTGAGCTGAATACATGGCCATCCTGAAATGACTTTCTGTGGGCCTTGCTGGATGGTCAACATCTCTGTGCAGACTGGCTCATTCTCCGAGGGCCAGCAAAAGTTGTCTGGAGCCTATACCAAAAAATCAGGACTACAGTTAGAGATCTGAATATCACACACATGAAAATTCACTCAGGTTTGGGGTGGGTTTTGGAAGAGTTTCTTTTTTGGACCACAGTTCCCAGAATCCTTCACCTGGTCATGCTGGCTGAGGAATCCAGAGATTTATAGCTCTCAAAGAATGTTTTTTTTTTCTTCAAATGCTGTTTTGATGTTATGGAGGCATCCAACAATGAGGTGAGTCAATCTTGCCACACTAGGACTCCACACAAAACATCCAGGTCACATGGTATGTTCTTTCCTTGGCAATGGGAGATTTACCTAGATGTCTCCTCACATCAAACTGAAAATCTGCTTCCAAATGGCCTGGTGGTGTAACCAGGCCTAGTTATTCAGAAAAATATTTATATCCTGCCCTATTATCTAAAGATTTCAGGTTGGTGTACAATAAAATCAATCTGGAACAGTTTAAAATAATCCAAATAATTTTAAAAGACTAAAAACATATTAAATAATTTAACATTCAAGATGATCTAGAACTAGTTAAAACAGTTTAAAATAATGAAAAACCATTACACATGGGCAAAATTTGGGTAAAATCAACTATGCCCTAAAGGCTTTAGTAAAAAGCCACCTCTTACCGGGCTGTTCATCTGCCCAGGTAGTAGAGTGATGATTGTGTGGACACCATATTCCCAGATTAGGCCCCAGAATTCCTCCAGGGTCAGTTTGTCTGATCGTTCAATAGCTATATAATCTTTGGTTGAGCTGCAACCCTGCCAAAAAGAAAAGAAAAAGGAGCCTCAACTAGTACAGTTAGCTAGGAGGAGAAAAAGATCTAGCATATGAAGGGGAGGGGTATTTGCAGCAGAAGATGAGTCTGGCCTAGATTTTGCTTCAGCTCTGCAGCTACCGGCTGCTCACGCGAGAGCCCCACCTCTTCCTTCTGCAGTGCAGCCTGGGAGTTTCCCAGGCTGCGCTGGGGCAGGAAGTGTGAGCACCACGGCTCCGGAGCTCTGCATGCACGGCAAGTGCATGTGGGGCCCCGGAGTGATGTGTGATCACGCACCATTTTTGGCTTAAAGCTGAAAATGAAAAAGTGTGCAAGTAGCCCCTGCCAGACCTTGGAGCGTTGCGCGATTGTGAGTGCGTCATATGGACCGCCCCTCACATTCGCGCAATGCTTGAGGGGCCCTTTCGCATGGCAAATGCCGTGCGAAAAGGGCCTTAGTTACAGCACTAAACTGTAGATTACAATGTCTGTGCTATGCCTGTTGATCTCAAACACTGAAGCAGTTCTACTTATGTAGGTGGGACATTGGCTCTGTTCAACAGGAAATATAATAAAGGCTTCTTGTTCAGATTAGGACTTTGCTTAGGCAATGGTAGTCTTCTAAATTACCTAAATGGCTTTGTCTCTGATGGCACTCTGATGGGTGCTGGTAACTATCAAAACAGGCCAGTACATCAAGTTTAGTCCTTGAGTAACTTCTAAATTTCTCTCTCTCTCTTAAGAGCAAGACAGATTTTAAATCTTTAGTGAATGCTCAAAGGATGAAATGAGAGTGTATATATACAAGTCTAATTTCAAGTACTTGTCTACACTAGATATTTGAGTGAAAAGGCAAGGGATTTTAAAAATTAAAAATACCTTAGTAGATCACCTAGACCAATGATTTCCAAGCTGACAGCAAGAGAGATAAAGTAACAAGATATTTTGTTTAAAATTTACCTGTCTATTGTTCCTTAAATTTGGAAAGATTCAGTCATTGTAAGTTAATTATCTGTCCTCTTGCATGGTATTGTCTCCTATACATACAATTGGTAAATGGCACAAAATGCTTTCAGTTCATTGACTATTTGCTGTGAGTGTAATCTAACATTTATTTATAATGAAAGCATTGGATGGGCTGGATGATCTGTTCTCTTGGATATATGTCTACTAATGAAACTCAAAATAATAATTGCCACTTTTCTAGCAGTGGCATCATGTTGAGTTATAGGTCATTCTCAATTCTCAACTGTGCAGCAATCCATTCCTTAGGGAATTCAGTATTCTCTCTGGATTATACTAATTTTATGCTTCTACATTCTCTGCTTAAATCTCCCATTTATTGAGATAATTTGATTTTTAATTCTATCCTCAAAAATACTGACAACTGATCATAATTTATATTTGCTTTGTATCAGTTTGTAAATTCAAGTGCTGTATTTTGCATATCCTTATTCACAATCCTGACAAAAATACTAAGCTTGAAGACAGACTCCTGGAGAAACTATTTATTATTCCTCTTAGCCTGATTGCAACTGTTTACATGTTTTATGAATTGATATATATATATAATTTGTCATGCACTTGCAAAATCAACATGAGGGCTACGCCATGGGGGGAAACATGCATTTGACACGAGCATTTATCCTTTCTATAGAAGTATAGCATGCAGCAACCCAAGCATCTAAAATATTTGGAGGAAACAAGAAAGAACCAGAAGAAAGGATAAACATAATTCAAGTGTGGACTCACAGGGATGAACCAGACATGTGAGAGGTCTGAGAAAGGATCCCGATCCAATGGTGAGAACTTCACTTTAGAACGATCATCTGTAAAACATCCTTAGTGTGAAGGAGAAGAGTGGGATGGCAGAGTATCAGGCTCATCTCTGCCTAGTGCAGTAGGATTTCACATCTACCATTCTACAACCTTAATCTCAACGTGGTACATTCTGTTTCATTGCTACCATTCTTGCTATGGACCCAACAAACCTCATAGGAACTAGGACTGTCCATCAAGGTCTTCTGTGCCCCTGTATTTGTAACCTGAATATTTCTTTCTTTAAGATGCAGGCATTGATCTCTGTCTCTAGAGGAAAGCAGCAGGGTTTTGCAAGAAAAAAACAATAGCAGCAGAAATAACAGTAAGGCTAAGGCATGGGAATAATGGAAGTTCTACATCAAAGAAGAAGGCCATCCTACCCACTTACTCAGCAACCTTCCAAGGCTTCCTTGTGCTAATAGGCACAGCATTTGTTTGTAAAATGAAGCTTTCTGTCACCATGATGGTAAAGGGCAGAACTTGGAAAAAGTTAATTGGGGGGTTACAAATCCCAGAATCCAGTCACCTCTGATTAAGGGAAGAGAGTATTAAGCTGGGACATTCTTGCTTGGAATTTCACCTCAGTCCAGAGTTTACTGGGCGGTCTTTGGCAACAATGATCTTAACCTTAACTCACCATCTATATGATGATAATACCAATCTCTCTATAAAAGAATTACTAAGATGTTCTGCAGTACTTTGAGCATTAACTACCTATAGTTTACTCCTGGGGGAGCCAACATAATGGGATATATATTACTTCAGTGTGTCTCAACCTACATAACCGAGGTGAGAAGCTTATTGTTGAAGATAATGCCAGATTACATTACAGCAGTTTGGGAGAAGTGGCAAAAATGCACCCTATGGTAATTTACTCCAACAGTGATGTTATCTCCCTCAACATTTTCAAATACATGTTAAATAAGAGAGGAGGCAAAATGAAATCTTGACAAAGGCCTAGATGTCAAACATAAGGCCCCCAGCACCAGTCTCTGAAACTAACTTCCCTGGAAGAACTAAAATCATCACAAAAAGATAGCCCTCTGATCTTTCCTGGCCAGGTAGTTATTTGCTACATATTTCAAGCTGTGTAGGACTGCTGGGTCACTAAGGATTTACAAATTTCCTCATCCTCTGAGAAACTGTCAAGTACTATGAGTTTTTGTTTTTTTTTGCTCCTGCACGAAGATGAATGAAATGATGCTTTTTTCATTATCAGCAGTAGTAGCAAAAACATATTTTCTCAGAAAAACAATGCATTTTGTCAAAATACAAAGATTTTATGAAAAAATTCCAGTAACAAAATGTACCAAAAAGTACCAAAATGCAAAGAAAAAAAATGAGGGCTGTAAAAAAACCTCTTATAATCTTACCTCCTAGGGAGAAAATGTGAAATTTTTCATTCTCATATTCTGGGATAAAATAAGATTTTAATAGCTACTGTTCACCAAAGCTCCTTTTCCCCAGTCTCTCTTCCCTGCCTCCTCCACCCCTGCACTTTTGTATTCAACAAAACCACCCCATCACTCACAAGGCAACTTGCTGGACTCAAGGCCAGTTGGTTGGCTTCCAGAAAATGGCACAGCAGAATTGACTTCTTCTTTTGCGGCCTCCAAAAGCATCTGCTGGAAGAAAGTAGAACACAAAAGGAAAAGAGAGAGACTCGAAACTGGATATGTTCTGAACTGAGGATGTGTTTTTCACCAATGGATGGCGTATTCAACAAGGCAAGTAGTATTTGCAAGGCACTTCAACAATTGATCTAGCCACTAATGCAGAGACACTCCTACTGGAAAATTCAATCATAAGAGCAAGGTTCTTTGAGGATCAAATTATAAGTGCCATGATGCTAGCTGCCTATTTCCTTCCTATGACATTTTTTAAGAAGTAAAAGTGTATTTTGGGGCTATCAATTTTAATGGCAGAACACTGGGGAATGGTGGGCTGTTTAATCATTTCACTTTAGCCATTCTTCCACCTAGGGGAAACAACCTCTATTAAAACGTGTAGTCCCAAGGGCTCAGAAAGAAAGAAAGAAAGAAAGAAAGAAAGAAAGAAAGAAAGAAAGAAAGAAAGAGGAAAGATCCACATGGCTATTTGAAAACTGCCACTTGGTCCTGCAGTCCTAGGATGGGGGTTGCCTCTTTTTGTTCCAAGACTTCTAAATGCCCACTTGTTAGCACAGAGGATGGAGAGGCCAGGAGGTAAGAACAGAGAGGAATTATGTGGGACACACTGTCATTATTTTCTCGTGTTTCAACTGGAATTTCAGACTAAGACATCAGGGGACAATTAGCTTGTGAATATTTCCCTGTAAAGGGAATAAAGTAGCCAAGAGGCGTTTTTAACATGCCTTATAATATCCATGGTCATGGCTTGGTGGCATGGAGCTGATTTTTGCAAGTTGTTTCTTTTTCTTCAAGAAGATATGAAAATGTCTTTTCTCCAAAGTGTTTGATCTGTAATGGCCACTGACATGTTAACACCAGGCCATTTGTGTTGAAATGGTGCAGTGTGTTTATCAAGAGGTGAACATGCAAGCCCTCAGAAACTAGTGGGAGCAATCTGTGTGGAGGGATTGCCTGACTGGATGAGACTATTTTCTTTGGCTGTGTGTGCATAGTGTGAATGTTTGTGACTGGCCTTAACTGCTAAGACTGAAAGTTCTAACATGAGGGGAATTGGGGTCATCTGTTCATGGCATCCAAAGGCCTAAACTTACAATTCCACAGCTGTGATATAGCCTAGTTGTTTCTCCTAATTTCTCTGAATGTGCACTTGGCAAACAGATTTTGAAGAGAGTCTTCTTAAGCTTAGCATCCCATCTGACCAGCTCTTACCTCATACTCTCTCAGGAAACCAGCGTTGGCCTTGGAACAGTTCTTTGCATGATGCTGAACGAAACTCTTGAGAGGTATTGGGTGTGACCTTGAGCAAACACATTAGAGGAGTTTCATCATTAATTGCCCTTTAGCTCCATCTAACCTAAGAGGACAGACCTGCATAGAAGAACTGTCCTTAGTGCAGAAGTGAGGAAGATGTAGTTATCAATCTGCATGCAGTCCTGCCACTGTGTTTAAGAATCCCACAGATCCCCCAACCCTTGTGGGATGTGGGGAAAATTCTACTACATTCCTGTGCTGTTTTAGATGCAGGATAGGCCTTTATTCCATACTTTCCAACTGTCCTTGATCTGGCAGAGATAGTCCCAAGTAATCCTTTGACATCCCACTTTTCCTTTATAAATGGCCTGGGTTCTCACTCTTCCTCCCACTTTTCCTTTTGTACTCAGCTTACTTCTATTGATGCAAATTGATTTCAAAATGCAATAGTAGTTTGTACTCAATGATCTCAGCAGGATGGATGGAAGAGGAGGGGTGGCACCTTGCCCTTTCCAGTAGACTCAAGCAAAAGCAAATTGCTGCAGTCTGTCATAGGTTGTGTGTTCTTCCACATTAACAACTTTTGCCATCTTAACCCACACTCTAATGGTGCTTGGTCACAAATATCCCAGTTTTCATCTGGGAAATGCTAGAAGGTATATTATTCAGCCACAAAGTATACTGGAACCAGTTTACTTCAATAAAGGCTTCTCTTGGGCCCAAGATAGCTGGGAAGTGAGAACAATGCGGCATGATTGCCCTCTGCATTCTCTCCCCCATTGGGTGTGTGGGATATTTTGAATTTAAACAATATATTTTAAGAAAAATCACAAGCATAGTTGCACTGATGAAAAGGATATGACTTCAGGCAGTAGCCATCAATGTGCTGGGCAAATCTTCCACAAAGCTGATAGTAATAAGATCAAATAGAGATCTTACAATAGAACAAGCCACTATTGTGGTTCTGCACAAGGCAGGTCTGCATCCAGTGATGATAATGTACTGGCTTGCTTGTTCCTTATGGTCTTTCCAGGTGATGAATTTTAAAAATATGCTTGCACACATAAACACACATTTGTTTTGGTATTATATGTGTGATAGCTCTGATCCTGCACCAGTAGTGTAATTGTTCATTTACACACACGGGATGTAGAAGAAGGAACAGCTTTGTTGTATGGGGAGCAGTAAAAGGAGAGGCTTACGAAAGATGTACTAATGTGGAAAAGCACACTGAATAGAAACTTACTGCTCCAGCCCAAATAGGTCAAGGAGTGGTTCTTCAGATATCTTCTCTAGAATACAGTTGTGGATGAAGATGTATTGCCCCTGGAAAAGAAGGGCACATAGTGTATCAATAATGAGTATGTGCTGGCATTACAACATGCCTTGAAATAGAATGGCAATAACATCTGGCTCTAACTTATGATTTGGAGCTTCTGGCTTCTATTTCGGTGAGCATAGACTTGCTTTGGTGACTGAATAAGTCCTGACATAGAGTTATCAATCAAAGATCTAAAGATCAAGAGCACCCAAATAACAAAAGCATGGACAATCACCAAGATAGGATGGTTGTAAGCAACAAAAACTCTAGGAAGCTGATCGGAGATTTATAAGTAGCCACCTCTAGTGGCCAGATACTTCATGATTCAGTGTTTCCTAATTAACAGAGGCTGTGACCTACATAGCATCTCCTTATCTTTTTTGTGACCTTTAAAAGAAGGGGGCATGTCCTCAGTGTCTGCCACATCCTGCTGAGGAGAGGGGCCTCAATTGTTTCAGCCTCAGCAACTCTGATTAGGAGAGGCTAGCCTGCTGTTATTGGAAGCCATAAACTCCTGAAAATCTGACTCCTCAGTGACCAGTTCTTCAGACTCCACAGGCTGAGTTATGGATGTAACTCATCTTGTGCATGGATCTCTCATTTGCAATCTAGCTGTATTTCCTTTCTATTCCCTCTCCATGCCATCTCTCTCCAACTCTCCCCTGATTTCTAGGGTGTTCCTTGTTACATCCTGCAGCCGTTAGTTGCATGCCATAGTTGCATGTCTATTTCTTCTCCAGGTTAATTCTTTACAATAGTGATTCTCAACCTGTGGGTCCCCAGATGTTTTTGGACTTCAGCTCCCAGAAGCCCTGAGCATTGACCATAATGGCTGGGGCTTCTGGGAGCTGAAGTCTACAAACATCTGGGGACCCACAGGTTGAGAACCACTGCTTTACAAGATCTTTCATCCATCTTGACTTGGGAAATGTCTAGACCACAGGTGGGGAAAATGTGACCATCCAGACATTGTTGAACTGAATTTCCAATAAACGTTAACCAACATGGCCAATAGTGAGGAATTTCTGGGAATGGCTGTCCAACAACTTCTTCAGGCCACATTTCTAGACTAGATCAACCTCTGGTTCTTACAACTCTAGAAAACTACAACTCCAAGATCTTCTCCCATCTTTCCCAATGACATTCACCAGTACTCCATTGAAAGGTTATTTTAAATTACTGAATTATTTGGTGACCAGACAACTGGGGATCTGAAAGGGAATTCTCATTTTTCTCACCAGAGTTTCAATCATCCGATGGCGGTTCATCCGCAAGCTGTAAATGGTGTTGAACACATCTACTACCTTCTCATGCTTCAGCTGCTGCAGGAGACGATCAAGTGCAATGAAAGTTCCTGTGCGACCTACACCTGCACTGCAACAACAGTAAACCAGGGATTTTTAGAGGCTGATGCCAGCTTACATTTGAGGATTTTGTTCTTTCTCATTCTGCCTATTATGGTCCACCTACTAATTCTTCTCTTTCTAAAACCAACAGAAGATGAATTTCAGAAAGAGGAGGTCCTAGAACTGACAGAGTAGAAACTAGAGATGGCTCCTCTACCTTTACTGGTTGTATAGAAGATGGAATTTCAGCAGGAGTTGATGTTACCTGATTGTATGCCAAGCAATACCTTCTGAAATTCCTTCTTCTACACAACTACTAATACAAGAGCCATTTCCAGTTTTCAATCTGGCAGCCATAAGAGGTTCCCATCTAATATATAAAAGTCAAAGTTTGTTTGTCTGTGTCAGGCGAAGACCTCATATGATTGGCTGCCTAAGATGATTCTATGGAATCCTGGAGTTGGCAGTTTAGGGAGGGGCCTTTAGAATTCGCAGTCAGAGAGCTCTTGGGTCTCAGTCAACTGTGTCTGTTTTGAATACACCACTTGCTACAGAGACATGGCCTAGCAGCAAGAAGGAGGGCAGTATATTCCCTCAGAAGCCCAACCTCTCTCTGTTAAAAACTGAATACAGATTGGATTGGGGAATATGGGGAAAAGTTACAGTTACTGGACAAGACAGTTTGGTGAATTAGAGACACAGGATCTCAAATCTTTCTAACAAGTATTACCTATGAGAAAATAAAATCCTGGGCAACACCGGGTATATATGCTAGGAGATGATGAAAAGGTTCCAAGATGGTTCCTATGGGTCAGGCCTTCTTGTCACTACAGTTAGTCAAAATGTGGAAGTAAAATGGTACAACTAACAGCAACACTTAAAATGTGTTACTGTTGGTTAATAATGAGGCAGTAACAATAGTCCTTTTGAAAAATAATGCAACTATTTGAAAACAGCAATATTTTTTCAGTGTACTGAATGAGGGTTGCTTATTATTTCTCATTATTTTTGGAAGTATGAATGTTTGATAGGGCATTTGGTTTTAGTCAAATTTCAGAACATATTTTTACCTGGATTTTTTCTTAAAAAAGTAGAAAAGCTACAAACAAGCTGCAAGTCATGTAACAAGCTTCTGTCTGTCTTTCTCACACAAGGTTTACTTATTAATTAATTAAAAGTATTTATTAATTGTATTTCTGCCTACCAGGACTCTCAAAGCAATGTTTTACTGCAATGGTAACAAGTTATATTTCTGGAATCCTGCACCATGTACCATTAAAAGTAAGACCATTTCTGCACTATGCTGTTATAATGCTATTATTTCACTTTTAACACCCTGTGGAATTCTGGGGTTTGTAGTTTACTGCAGCCAAAGAGCTCTGACTGAGAATTCTAAATGCCCTCCCTAAACTACAAACCACAGGATTCCATAGGATGTTGAAAGTGGAATAATAGCACTATAATAGTGTAGCACAGAAATGGCCTAAGTCTTTAAAAGTAATTTTCCAAGCACTGTGGTTAGGAATCTCTATTCACTTGCCACCTCCTTCATTACACCATAACAATGGCCTGACCATAGTGGATACTTCTCATTAAATATGCTGTCCCTTACTTGCATTTCAAACCTGTATTATCCAGGGAAAATTGTACCACATGCTACTACCAAATGTGTGAGCTGGATTTTAAACAAGAAAACTCTTTTTATAACATGAATGGATTTAAGTTGCTGCTTTCAGGGTCTCTTCTCACCTTCACATATTCTGGTAGAGAAAAGCAGAAAGGTGGGCTGCCTGCAACTTACCTGCCATGTACCAGGGTAGGTCCAGATTCGTTTGCACTCTGCATGTGTGCTCGCACCAGCTCTATGAAGGCAGTGAGAGAAGCAGTGGACTCAGGAACACCATGATTAGACCATGCTGTGTAGTGCAAATGGATGACTCTCTGTTCCATATTTAGCCCTTCCTGTGATAGAAGAAGTCCACCTTAGTGCCAGCTACAGTAGACCGGGCATCACACATTGTTTTGAGATAACAAAAGTGGAAGTTAGTTGAATGAATCAAAGAAACAGGAGATTCTCTGAACAGTCAACCCTCCACACTTGTGGGTTTGACTTTCACAGATTCAATTATTTGTGAGTTTCTCCAGACCTTGTCCCCCCATCTCAAGCGCTTCTTTTTCAGGGGAACTTTTCCTCTTCATGGCTCCAATAAGGCCATGCAGCCCTTTAAAAACTTAGTCCTGGACCACCTCCTCCACCACCAGCTGCTGCCTGGCCAGCTAAGGATGACTCACAACCCAATTTCTCAGCAACACAAATCTTCTCTCAATGCCCCCGGACACCCAACGAAGGAGATGGGTAAGAGAGAAGAAGTATAGGACTACTATGTTGATGCACCCCTTTTCCTTCTCCTTTCCCTGACCTAGGCCCTTTTCGCACCTTACTTGATTCCGGCGTGGGCACGTGGGGATCACGCAAGCAGCCTCTTGTGAGAGGCACTCGCATCATCCCCTCTGCTTCTTCTCTGCAGCAGCTCCTTGCTGGCTAGCAGGAGGCATGAGGGCTCTGCCTCTTCCTTCCACAGTGCAGCCAGGTACTTTCCCAGGCTGCCCTGGGGGAGGAAGCGCGACGGCCGCGTCTCCAGAGGCTCCGCACGCAAGATAAGTGTGTGTGGAGCCCTGGAGTGATGTGCAATCATGCATCATTTTTGGAAAGAAGCTGAAAATGATATATTGCACGATCGCCACCTACTGGCTCCAGCAGCGTCGGTGCGATTGCAAGGACATCATGTGGAATGGTCCTCGCAATCACAAGCCACTCTGGAGGCCCTTTCACATGAGAAATGGCATACGAAAAGGGCCCTAGTTTGGACCCTGGATGCCCGTTCTCCTCACTGAGCTTTGGCCCTCTTCCAACAGATGCACACACACATATTTTGATATTTGTAGTTTTTCCATTTTTGCGGAGGTCCTGCATCCTTCCCATAGCAAATGTGGAGGACTGACTGTATTTTATTTTATTTTTGATTTGATTTATAAGGCAGGAATGCAAGGCCACTTCCACTATAATTAAAAAAAAAGTTACAGTGAAACCACCATAAACTATGCATATTAAAATGTAAACTTTATTAATCAAACTATTAAAACACAAATTTAGTTCAAACAGTTTAAAATTCCACACTGAAAACAAATCAATTAAAATATTTTAAAAGTCTGGCACATCCATATAAACTCCCTGACTATACGAAATAGCCACTTCCTGAATGCCTGGATGATTAGAAAGACTATTTCCCGCTGGCAGAAGGATGACAGGAAGAGAGCTGGCTAAACCACTCTTGGAAGGGAAACACTTGATGAACCACTGTGATTATAACAAAAGAAAGAAAGAAATACTCGAAGCTTAGCATATTTATATTGTAAACTCACTTAAATCTGGACTACAGGAATAAAATCAAATATGTTTCTCCTGCCCTACACATTTATATGGGGGAAAAAGCACTAATTCGAACCAAAAATAATAAAACTAGCATTTTACGACCGTGTAAATGCCCAGCTGGACCCTGAATATAAAACGTTTTCCAAAATAAAAAGAAAGAACAGATGTAGTGGCAACCACACCAGCCCAGGTACTGAAAATAGGCCTGTTTGCCATGGCCCTCATAATGTGCTGGTGTTCAGCAATCATACTGCTGTCCCCAGAATGATTTGCTATAATTATTGGTGGGATTGCATTAACTTAAAACAAGGAATGTAATTCTTCAGGAAGTTTCTTCTCAAAGAAAGCAATGGACAATTTTAACAATTTTCTTCAGACTGCTAGAATGTCTTTGAAAACCACAGAGTTTTCACTCATGAGCGAATTTTGCTCAAAATAACTCCCAAATTGCAAATAGTCTTTGACATCCATGCAGTTTCAAAGACTATTTGCAATTTAGGATGTATTCTGAGGAAAGGTTGCACATAGATGTTTTGCATAGAAAACAACATTTTCTGTGTGGGAAGCAGATTTCTATCCACATTTTCTGTATGGAAAATGCTGTTTCCTGAGCAGAAAATGTTTTCTCTGTAAATCAACCAGGTCCAGATTTTCCCCAGATAAATTCCTAACTCATTTTCAATGAAGGAAACAGCATGTTCTATGCAGAAAAGGTATTTCTGCATTGAAATATTTTTAATTATGTTTTATGCAGAGAACAACTCCCTGCAAATTATGTGCAGAATAAGTCCTGAATTGTGAAGACTCTCATCAGTCTGGGATTCTTCCTATCAGGGTTTCTCAACACTTAAAAATATGCTTTTTAACCATTTTATGAATATCTTAAAATATTCTTTCCATTCTTACTTAAAATTTCAGTTGAGCATTTACAATTTACAGTGGCGGAGCTTGGACTGTGTGGAGAGGGGATGGGAGGGGGGCATGGCTATGAGCCGGGATGCCCCAAAAACATTGCTGCCAGAGTGAACCACTCTCATCAACCCCCCATCTCTATGCAACTGATAGTTTAGGCATCCAAAGAAAAGAAACAGGCATAGTTACCAAGGAAATGTGAGCAATTACATGTTGCAGATGTGAATGGTTTTCAATGTCTCACTCTCTGCAATGTTAGAAATTTGGTGATCAAAGGAAATTTTGATAAGTGATGGTGGAATTATTTGTAGATGCATTGTCCTCAGTTTGCACACACAGACACCCAGTAGCTATATCCTGGGGCTCTGGAATTTGGCTGCAAGATCAACTGTGAGATGTGATTCTGTTGATTTCAGGTATCAAGAGAAAGGGCCCAGGGAATAGCTCCCATTAGCCAGGAAATAGGTCGAAGATCTAGCTGAGGCTAAAATTGCCCTGTATTCTCTCCTCACACATCCCAACCCCATCTTACAAAATTGTTGTTGTTGTTGCAGTATAACCTAAAGTCATTTCCGACTTATGGTAAACCTAAGATGAACCTATCACAGGGTTTTCCAGGGCTGCGTGTATGACCTGTTCTGCACTGGACTGCTATAGCTCTATTATTCCACTTGCAACATCTTATGGAAACCTGGGGTTTGCAGTTTCGGAGGGGCCGCCCAGCCCCTCCCAAAACTGCAAACCCTAGGATTCCATAGGATGTTGCAAGTGGAATAATAGCGCTATAGCAGTCTAGTGCGGAAATGGCCTATGTGATAGCACCCAAGGTCACCTAAAATCAAGACTAAAAAGAACATATATCTTACAAAATACTTTCGTTTTATTCTTCATTTTCTCAACAGCCTATAAAGCATAAAGATTTTACTTCTTTCTGATCACCAGAATACTCTGGAATTCCGAAGTCTATAACATTTATTAACTATAACATTTATGTTATAGTTAACAGTTTTGATTTAACAATATATCAAGAAATTTTAGGCGAAGGACTTGCATTTTTCTAGTCTCCTACTTACATGCTGGAGCCTGAATTCCCTTGTAGTCCACTCATCTGCAAAATTTTGAGCAAGCAGGTGTATTCTGATTTGTCCAGAACAGATAGGATTGCTGTCTGAAGGCCAGTAGTATTCACACAGCACCTAGAAGAGGAAGCAGTTTACAACAAAGATTTTCAAAGGAAGCAGGAGAGTGATTGGTGTTTGTGTGTACACAATAATGAGAGAACGAGAGAGAGAAAAAAGAGGATTACGGTTTGCTAGTGTCCACAGCAGCACACAACAGTTGATAATAATTTGTACTTTCCAACTTTTGCCATTTTTATTATTTCTGGCTGTACTTGTGCAATATATACATATCATGGGAAGCTAGGATGGTCCTCTTTCTGATTTCTTTCCACTGGCAAGAGAAAACTGTTGGAAAATCAAGCATTCTTTTTACACCCCCTCCTTTCACTGCTGTTAGAGCAATTGGAGATTTTAGATAGTATAGGGCCCCCTGCATGGTTGCATTCATCCTTTAACTCAGATTTTTCCATTTGCTTCTATGTACTGCAATGCATGGTCACAATGCTTCATGCATCTAAGCAACCAGGCAATGTGACCCAAGAAATTTCTAGGGTCAATGGTCATATAAAAGCTCCCTCTTCTCAATCAACTTTCTCCTCTCTTTTCTTCCTTTGTTCTGGCTTTGAAATGGTGACCTAAGGTTTTAAGGTTACTGGAGCTTTTCCTTTTATCTAATCTTTCCATTAATTGTTTAGGATGTATTCAAGTGTATGTGCATTTAAAAGCAAAAATACATGTCCGCATGTGAAATCTAATTTTTCCCTTATAGTTCTATTCAGTCAGACCTAGATCAGTGCCATTTCTGCATAACGACACTCTTTCATATTGTCATGTTGCAATCCCAGGTCCAGAAGGAAGTACATCAGCAACACTTCCCTCCACATCTGCTTGTTCCATGCGGAAGCGAGCGTGATGACGCGGCCTCTTCCTTCTGCAGCACAGCCAGGGACTTTCCATTGTTGTGCTACGGAAGGAAGCATCACCATTGCACTTCTGTGGCTTCTGCATGGCTGGGAGGGAAAGGAGCACCACATGATCACAGATGCAAAACAGGTTTTTTTCCATTTTGCAAAAACTGCACGAGTGCAATGCTTGGGGATGGGATGGTAGCAGGCTGGTGATGATATTGTGTGGAAGCACAACCTGCCGACCGCTGCCATCCTGTCCAGAAGTAGCACAGCTCTGTCATGCGGAAATGGCTCAACAGATGTTTAAGAATATGGATAAAAGGAAATCTTCACCATGCCTATTCATCGAGGATATCTTTGCTCCTGCTCAGGGAGCAGAGATTGCTCTAGACTGAGGAAGTGTAATCCTCTTTTCTTAAACCGAACACTAAGCTGTCCATCAGACCTACCCGTCCATTCTCCATGCCCACAGTAAGCATCACAATGGTGCAGATGTGCTGTTCCCAAACCAACCTCCAGAAATCATCTAAAGTTTTCTTCAAGGGCCCCTGTGTTGCAATGAACTCTTGAGGTGAGTTGTAACCCTGCAATAATAGAGAGAGAGAATCAGTGGTTGCAGAATATCATTCTTGCATGCACATATATCCAAGAAAAATATAACGTCCTGCTTTTTTAAATATAAATATTACCTTTAAAAATAGATTACTTTATCTTGAAAGAACTCTGGGCGCAATCCAGTGAAAAATACTGCTGAGCTTATCAGTTCTTACTAAACATATTAGAATGAGTTTTGCTGGGTTGCAGCATTTACTGGAGCATTTGCAGTAGAATGCAGATGTAAAGGCCAAAAAACTGCTGTTAATGTGTTTTGTAGAGCTATCTTTGCCTTTTCTGTATGTGCGTATGTATATGTGGTTTTTTTGTGTTTCTAATTGCCAGAATAACAAAATAAGTTAATCTTTATCTCTCTGTCTTTCTGTGTATAGTATAGAGCCACTGGGGTGTAGTGGTTTGAGCACTGGACTAAGACTCCGGAGAAGAAGGTTCAAAATCCCTACTCAGCCATGGAAATGCATCCTGGGCAAGTCATATTTTCTCAGCTTCAGATGAAAACAAAGGCAACTCCCCTCTGAACAAATCTTACTAAGAAAACCCTGTGATAGGTTTGCCTTAGGTTCACCAGAAGTCAGAAAAAATTTGTGTGCACATAACAACAACATTTTTGTGTGTGTATTTCTCCCCAAAATCTTTTCAAGTAACTAGTTGTTAACAAACAGAATAGATTTATTTTAGTTGCACAGTGACTACCTATATGGATTGTAATTGATTACATTCTAGGTTTTCTCTCTGATATGAAAAAGTTTTATCAAATTAATTCTCCATCATCCAAGAGAACTGTTACATATTTTTCACCATTTCCTTCTAAAATTATTTTTTGAATAGTGCATTTCAACATTTTCTCATAATCAAGGAGAAATATGGATTAACAGCCCACTTTCATAAATTTTTCCATGCCTCATATGACATTCAGCACAGGACACACCAATAAATAGGGAAATATTGAAGATACCAAAGATTGGGAAGAAATGATCCTTCCTACGAATGCTTTACAAGTCTGTGGGTTCTTCTGGAATAGACGAAAGGCCCACTAACTTTTCTAGGTGAGTTCACATTCCTCAAGCAACAAAATGCAGTAAGCACTATGTTGTATTTTTAAGGCAGCTGAGGATGCTCTCTTATTAGTACATGGCACTTGCCTCCTCTTTTTGTTGGAAGAAATCTGAGGAACAAAGAGCTCAACCTGCTTCTCCATGCTGCCATGAACCACACTATATCCATGCTGTTAATACACAGAGAGGGGCCCATATGATGACTGCCACTATCTGCCACAAAGAAGATCATGAGTGAAGAAGGTATGCCTCAGAAGAAGTCCCTCACAAGATGCAAACAAGCAAACCAAGTCACATATATGATCACCTACCTTTCTCTTTCTTCCTGCTCAGAGACTCACTAGCTAATCTGGCCTTGAATCCTATAGTTAGTTCCAAGTATTGCGAGATCCATTAAATCAATGAGATTTTCTTACATGTTGATTAATATGTTAATTCAGTGCATATGCTCCGTTTTGGGCTAACCAATAGGATTCATGCCCTTGTTTCCAATCTGGTCAGAGGCCACATTGGTGAATGAGCTATGCCAAGAGCTAAACAGAGAGAGATGGTACTGCTCCACTTCACAGTAGGCTAATAAAAGGAAGTTTAATTTTGATTAGATAGAAGTCAATAGAATAGAATAGAATAGATGGAGGAACAAGGGTTTCAGTTTCATTTGGATGAACCTAATCTTCTCCTGATGAAACAGGTTGGCAGTCTGTGAGTGCCCCTAAATGTAGCCTCACTAATGGATTCTCAGGTGGTGCTTGTGGCCAGGTATGCTATCGCCCAGTTTAAGATGGTATGGCAGATACACTTGTTTTTGGAGATAACACACTCCCTGTGATCTCCCTTGCCTTAGTTAGTTCACAGTTGTATGATTGTTCTACATGCAACTTCCTTTGATGAGCGTTCAAAAACTTCAAGGAAGTACAGAATGCAGCAAGGAAGTTCAGGCCAGAGTTGACATCCTCAAGCATGCAAGTCTTTTGATATCTGCATTTCATTAGCTATCAGTCTATTCCAGGTTCCATTTAAAGTGTGGTTTATTAAAGCCTTGATGCAATGAGGATGTTAACGAACATTATCTGATCCTCTTGGTTCACTGAACTCAACTGAGGAAGCCTTCTACTGGGCGCTGCCTTCATCTGTGGTGCTGTTGGTGGGAACACATGGAAGAATCTTTCTAAGAGCTTAGAAAAGTTAATTTTTGGATCATCATTCCCAGAATCCCCAGTCAGCTTGGTCACTGGCTATATTGGAAATCTGCTTGGTCCTGTCCCTGATGTTCTTCCAACAGCACCTGAAGATAATTTCTTTTTCAGCAGGCCTTCAACCTGACTACAGACTGTTTATGCTTCCCTGTCTGACTGTTGGAAATTTTGATCTGTGTTTCCTATCCTTTGTCTCATTTTAAACATTGCTTCAAAATTATTAATGCCTTTTTTGTTAGAATGGAAAGACCGCATAGTGGCATTATTATTTATGGTATAACAAAGGGAGAAACAGTAAAGAATTTAACGGTCATTATTTAAGGAAAGCCCTCTTTAAAGTCTGGGAAAAATATTTAACGAGATCTTGTGTAAATACCCCGATATGGGTATCTCCACATGAAGCTTATTACAAGAAAGAAAATATTCTATTTGATAAATGGATAAGATATAGAGACATAGTGGTAATACGACAAAAACAAATCCAAATTAAATCCCAGCAAGAATTAAATGAGGCAGAGATAAAATGTCATTGGCTTTTGTATAGACAGATGAGGGAAAAATTAAAGAATGACATTAAAATTAGTGACTATCAAGTAAAAGAAGAAGAATTAAATGAGATTCTATGCTCAGATAAGCCCAAGATCATCTCCTCTATCTACAAAGTTCTGTTAAAATGGTATACTGAAGAAGAAACAATTAAATTACCAATGATAAAGTGGGCCCAGAATTTGTCTCATTCAATCCCGTTAGAATGATGGGAAAGACTCTGGACTAAAGCCATTAAACATACAGCATGCCAGGATATTAAAGAAAATGTGTATAAAATGTATTTGCGTTGGTATCTAACCCCCCAGAAACTAGCAAAGATGACAAATAAGTGCTCTAACAAATGTTGGAAGTGTGCTGTGGAGGTTGGCTCTTTGTATCATATGTGGTGGTTCTGTAAAGTAGTACAGGAATACTGGAAACAGATTCATAGACAAATTGAATTGATTTTGGGTATAAAATGTAATATGTCCCTGGATATATATATGTTATTGATGTGGGAGAATAACCTGGAAAAAAAAGTAGGTAAGCAATTGTTTTATATGACAACAGCTGCAAAGATAGTCTTAGCCTCTAAGTGGAAGGATAACAAGATGCCGTCGATAGAAGATTGGGATATGAAATTGATTGATATAATCCAAATGGATAAACTAACTTGTATGCTAAGGGGGGAGAGTAAAGAAAATTTTGTGAAACAATGGGGAAAAACGCTACAATATCTGAAAAATTCATGGTATAATAGCGAAATGGTAAAAATAGATTTTTGAATAATATTTAGGGATTAAGAGCTATAGTGGAAAGAAAAGCGTTACCAATGGGAAATTAATATTAGGAATATCTGACTCTCAGATCAAAGTGGGAAGCAGGAGGAAAATATATTTAAATTAACAAGAAATTAGAGTTTATGTAAGTGTTTGTAATGTAAATTTAATGTAATTGTTGTGGAATTTTGTTGTTTATGTCATGTAATTTGTACTGTTTTGTTTGTGTATTTTTGTATTGTATTTTTGTTTAAGAATAAAGTTAAAATTTTTATTAAAAAAAAGAATGGAAAGACAGCATAGAAAGCTTTTATACATAGAACAGAATAATTAAATATGCTGTTGGATTAACTCTTGTCACTCCAAAATATGTTAAGTAATAAAAAACGCAGCCCATTACAACACAACAATTCTTTATATATGTCAGAATTCTCTTATGACTAAATTACATGTGTTGCTAATTATGTTATTTGTGTGCTTTTTTTTTATTGTTACAAGGAGGTGCAGGAGTCAAGACTGGCACCATGCCATTCGGTGAGGGACATTTCACACTTCTTCTGACACTTCAGTCTCAACAGAATTTGCACCAGTTCCCCAACAACAGCTGCTATTAGCCAGGGAAGAGAAGACTGTGTTGGTACAGGTATTAATTCCTCTCTCTATAGTCCCAATCTTGACTGACCATCAAGTTTAGAAATACAGTCTGTTAGCCTTACGGTCCTCTATATCTATCCTTCCCATCTCCAGATATGATGGGTACATATTTGGCCAAAGAGTGTTTACCAGGAAGGTAAGACTTTGGGGCTGATTATCTGGCACACCTACACATCTGTGTAGTACACTGTTGCTTGGGAACCTCAGCCTCCCCAAAATGTAAGAATTGCCTTACAATTGGTAGCCAACTACACACTTTGAGCCAATGCAACCTGTAAAGGAGACACATGTACTTTTGTGATAAACAGGTTTAACACCTACCTTAAATGTTAACATGCACATTAAGCACAGTGTTTTCACACGGGCATGCAAATATGACTGCTGTGTAAATACACATGCATACCATGTACATATATGCAGGCATGTGTGGGTTAATATGACTACTACATGCAGATGCATTAAGCCTATTACCTGGATAAATCACCAGAGAGGCATGAGGGATACATCCAAGCTCTTTAACATGCAGCTGTAAATAGCAGGAGAAAGAGGAAAGAGAAGTAACATTTTAAAGCAGTGGGGCTACTCGGAGATAGCCCTGTCTGCGTTAAACCCAGACATGCCTATTCCTCTCCAAGCTGAAGCTCTGAAGAAGAAGCTGGCTATGCATAGTGCTGATTTGCCGTCCACTAAGGTGTCATCACACAATACCTCACACACATACACCCAAGAAGTTTTGCACTTTTAAATAGATAATGGAGATGATAAATAGAGTTAAACATGTGGATATTAATGTGGTGCCTTTGAAAAGAAAAAAAGGCAAATAGTCTACATAAGTTCAGGGGAGGGGCAAGATTGGCAGCTGATTTGCAGTTCTAGTGGCCCCTCCACTTTCATGAGGGTTTGGGGTGCAGAACCCTTGTGAAAGTAGAAAAACTGTGAATAACTCCCCCAATATACTTCCCCTCCCATTCCCTTGCCTTTTGCTCCAGCATGTGTGCCTTCCTGCGCATGGGCAAAAGGCAAAGCAATGAGGTGAGAAGCCCATGTGCCTTCCTCCCCTCCATTTCCTTGCCATTTGCCCATGCATGCCTACCTTCCTTCTCTGTACCTAGGCAAAAAGCAAGGGGATGGGAAGAAGAGAAGGTGGGAACACACATATGCGCCTTGCGAATAATTAAATTTGTGAAGGTCAAACCTGTGAATGTGGAGGGAGGACTATAATTTCCTTTCTGAAGCCAGGGCCACCTTATTGTTGAAGGGCATACATGAACTGTTATTTTACATTTCACCTGCCTTTACTTAAAGACAAACTGGAGTGCACTTAAACTGAGAGTACAGAGACTTATCAAAGGGTGTCTGCTTCTGAACCAGCTTCCAGAACAAGTTATGATTTGGTGATCGGATACCTTGCTAAACCAACATATCAAACTTCCCTTTTCATCTCACCCTAGCTGCTTTTTGTTTGCCTGTACTGACACTATTTTCTTATTTATCTCTTTGAAAACAAATAACAAATTTTCTCCAATTCCATATATGTTGAAAGCTATTAACAACAGATATACTATTTAATTCTCACAAGCTTTTCTTTGCACCTTTTGCACCATATGATGTACCTAGTATGTTCTAATTTTAGCTATAATCTTCTTTAATCTCTGCTTCTGTTTACTGTTATTATTACAAACACTTATTAAATTACTAAAACTTACACCCATGTGTACACCACATACCTCAGTGCTCGCTGTCTTGTTCAGTCTCTCCCCATTGTTTGTCATCCTGCCCCAGCCATATGAGCACTTTCTTCTGGAAATCCCATCTACTCCTGTTCCATTTTGACCCAGAGCCTTCTAACCATATTCTTGAACTTTTTTAACTGCCAGGATTTTTCTTCACACATTTGTGAAGCCTAACATGAAATCCACAATGCAGGAGCACTAACATAATGTTGTTTAATGTGAGATGTTGGTTGAATTGATATGCAGCAACTTACTGGCACAAAGTTGGCATTGATGTAATCAGAATGGGGCTCTTCATCCAGCAGGTTCAGTTTCACCCGGGAGTGATCATCTGCAATGAGGTCAGATTCAGGAATTGTGTTACAGTGGCAGCACATTACATTATACGGGTGTAGCAGACACAGCTGGACCTTTTAAATATGTCTGGCAATCTCAATGTATGTGAGCCACTGTAGACCAGTTTTCTCCACACTGGTTTGTGCTGGATCACAACACTATCCTCCACAATCAGAATAGTTGTGTAGTTAAGCGTGTTGGACTCAGACCAGGAAGGCCTATGTACTCTCACAAGTCTTTTGGGAATGTGTCCCACTTTAGCCAAGCAGCTTAACTTCAATAGATCTCTTTCCTAGGACAGACAGTGGAAGGTTCTATTGTCCTGAACTCATACTGTATCCTTAACTCGCCAAGTGTAGCATGCCTTCAATGAAAGCTGCTTGTATTATGTGGAGCCAGATATTGGCAGTTTCTGAGTTAAGGTAAAGCAAACCACACTAAGGAGTAAACAATGAAAATATGAGATCCTATTTCAAAGTAAAGGTTTTACTGGCTCACAGAGCAACGAATTTGTAACCCTATAATAAGTTACCTAGGATGAAGCCCCAGTGCACTCAATGGCACTTATGTCTGAGCAGACATGTATAACACTACACTGTAAATCAAGAAGAGGAACTAGAATAATGCAGGAGAGGTCTGTGAGAAAGTGCAACAATATTGAGCTGAAACATGCATCAAGGTATTGTTTGCAACTCTGCTAACAGGAGATAAAAATGCTGAAATCGGAATAATAACTTGCAGAACATGTGACATCCCTCAAAGAGGACATTTTAACCAGGAGAATGCTCCCAGGAAGAGGAGATAAATTAGCTGTGCCTGACTTTGACCAAATCTTACATGGCAGAACATGGGGGTATCGATTCTTGGAAGTGTTGGCAGGAAGTTCAGCTTCTGTTTTGGACTGTTCTTTTCCCACTTCCTTCAGTTCCTATAAGAGACAAGGAGACAATCTTCTCAGCATGATCTCATGCTCTTCTAGGTCAGTCTCAGTCTTATATCAAGGTAATGTGAAACAAAGACATCTGGCAGCATTGAAGCTGACCAAATGTAAAACTAAGTGATGAGATGTATCAGCAATTGAAGGAGAAATTGTACTCAGCGATTTCCACAATCAATACTGTTTGAATGCTTTTAAAAAAGTATTCTCTAATGTAGGAAGAAGCAGAGTTGAATTTAAGGGCTCCTTTACAGTTTAAAGTGGCATGCTGGCAAATGGATTCCCAGAAACAGGTTACTTGGATCTCTAGCTCACTATCTGTTGACATTCACTGATTGCAAAGCAGGTGCCTCTGTCTCTATCTTATGCTGAAGGCATGTGCTCAGTCAAGAAGTCAGGTTGGTATGGTCTTTGTATAAAATTATAGGACCATGCAGCAGGGACCATGAACCAGTCATATCATGCAACCTTCTTCCAAGACAGTTTGTAAACCTAAAAGCACTTGACCAGAGTCTCTTTAGCAGGTTTAAACATGAAACTTTAGAATGATTAGCTATGCATGAAATATACCATCCTTTTCCCAAGAAAAGGACTACTTTTTTATCCTAAGTAACTCTTATTGACACCAATTAGCAAGAAGAAAGAAATAAGAGGAGTGAATTAAGTGGTCAATGTGCTTAGCAGTGGAGGGACAAGAAGATTATTCTTGCTTATCAGCTTTGATTCCCATGTCCTTTTCATAAATAGCAAAAAAAACTAACCTTCAGTGCAAATGATGAAACTGATAAAGTCCTTTAGCTTAATAACAATTACATAAGTTAACTCTGAGTCCTTCCAAACTGCACGGACACAGTGCTATGATTGCTCTTTAACTGCCATGGCAACATCCTATAGTATCTTGGCATTTGCAATAAAGGGAAGAGTACTTAGAATTCAATGCTAGAGAAATCTAGTTCCTCACTAAGCTACATATTCCAGGATTCCATAGGATGCAAGCATGGCAGTTAAAATGGAATCAAATTGTTATAATTCTGTAGTGTAAAATGTATCGCTAGATAACCTATCTGGATTAAATCTGAAATAAAAGAAGCGAAGGACAATTACCTCAAAGTCTTGAAAGAACCCATGATTGGAGTTTGCTGCCCTTGTCTCATAATACTGTCTGAAACTTTGAAGGGGGATTGGACGATGGGTATTTCTGCAAGAAATAAGGAGAGTGTGAAATAATCCCAGGTACAGTGCAGAGATCTTGTCTAGGCAGAGTAAGGATTAGTGATGTAAGGATCACTCACTAATTTTCTCATTCTGAATGAGAAAGGATGCTTTGAGACATCAAGGTACTCCATCAAATAAATAAATAAATAAATAAACAAACACACACACACACACACACACACCCCTTTGCATTTTTTTTTATTTTTTGTTTATTTATTTTTACATTTTGGAACATTTTGCCAAAAAAAATTGTTTGCACAAGAAATAATTGCACAAAACCCACTTTTCACAAAATGTCCTCAAATATGCAAAAACTCTCATAATCTTAACCAGCAGGGAATTTTTATAGAAGTGGTTCATTCTTGCATGCCTTAGCGAAATACACAAAAATTTGTATCCACTGCTTGAATTGAGAACTTAACTTTCCTGTCAACATCAATGCACCTTTTAAGGAAATGCTGTTTTTCAGTAAAGGTGCACAACATGTGCCCCTTGATACCATACAATTTGTCATTGTGCCATGCACACACACACACACACACACTGACTTTTACAACAGATTTTCTGTCATTGTTCCATATTACTGTCTAGAACTCTGTAGGAAGTTAAGTCTGCAGATATTGTTCAGTGGGGTAGTGATCTCAGAAGCCCCTTCAAAAGATGATGTTCTTTTTACAAAGAAAAAATGTGCAGCCCATTCAAGTAGTTTAAAAAACAGTTTATTCCTTTCTTGCTGTTTCAAATTCAGAGGTCAAACATGGTACCCAGTTGGTTCGGGGGGGGGGCTTATACAGCTAACCCATTCCTGGACTTTTCCCACCTGTATTTTTAAGGAAGAGATGGGGAATCTATACCTCTCCAAATGTTGGATTCCATCAACCCTAGCCAGGATGACCAGTGACTATGGATAATGGGAATTGTAGACTTACATCTGGACAGCCACTAGTTACTTAACTTGGTTTTAAAAGCATGGCATGAATCCCCTTGGTTGTGCGCAAACAGTTTAATCAAAAGTTGTACCAGATATTCTAGAACTAATACGGAAATGGCTGTTTCTTGCAAACTTGTTGCCTTATGACACTTTATGTCCCTAAGTGAGCAGGAAGATGGGAAAGTAGCCACACTCACCTGAGACTGTAAGTGATCATTTCTTGGGGTAAGTTACCCTTTTCCATTCTGAAAGCAAAACGTACATACTGTTACTTATCAGTGAGGAAATAAGCATATCATTGTTAGCTGACTCTGTTCCCTTAGGGAGGGAGAGACTTTCATGTTATCTAAGCAAATATGTATTCGCAAATACATATTTGCCGATACAACATTAAGGTATATGAGAAGTGAAAGTTTGAGGAAGTCTTCAGGTGAAGACCATCAGGAAGAAAGCAATATTGTTTACACTTTCTTATACTGTCATCCCTTGTGTACTGTCCTCAAAGTGTTTTTCTGATTGTTTAAATGTTTAAAACAACCCATTGCACTTACAAGGGAAACTTAGTGGGTTTGAAAAAACCACATGCCTGTTAGTTTTCTCTATATTAATATCTCATCACTCATGCTTTAGTGTATTACAAAGAATACACAAGATAACACCTCTCATAATGTGGTTTCCCTCTTAATGTGTTGTTTTGATCTAAATTAAATATATAATAATTATCTAATACTTCAAAGGCCTTTACAGCTGGGGATCAGATTATCTGAAAAATCACCTTCACCTATACAGACCAGCTCATATAAAAGTATCTCTCTCAGGACTCCTTCTTGAATTTCGTTTGTTAAAATCAGGGAGGCTAGTGTACACAAAAGGGAGGACCTTCAGCAGCAGCCCCAAAGCAGCGAAGTTGCCTTCCAATACACACCTTGATCTTTCTACACTGACATTTAGGTGGGCTCTGAAGACCTTCTTTTCACAACTGCTTTGATATCGATCGATCAATCAATCAATCAATCAATCAATCAATCACTTTATTTATTCCTTGCTTTTTTCCTGTGGCTGAGATTCAAGGTGGCTTACAGATAATAAGAAAAACAAATAAAAACCATATATAGCTAAAAAACATAGAAAAAAATAAGATGAATATTAAATTGTCTGTAATTTAATTTAAAACACTGGAAGTTTATGTCAACAAAGCTCCTTCACAAAAAATGTATACATTGGGTCTGATGTGACATGATTGCCTTTTGTCTGTCTTTCATTTCTTTGTCTTTTAGTTTCAAAATATTTCAGACAATAAGTATACAAAAATACATTTCAGTCTTCTCATCCTCCAATTATCCATCCTATGCACAATTGATGCTTGTGTTGCATGCTAGCTGCTGCTTGCTCTGTTCTGCTTATGTGTTCAAGTGTTATGTATTCAAGTGTTATGTATTCAAGTGAATCACATAGTATAGGTTGTCACCTGTCCTTTGTTATGAATGTGTGTGTGTGTTGCTTCAGAGACATTTGGAGAGTTTGTGTAGGCTTACTTTACACCTCTTATCCAGATCTTCCCAAAATGTCTTTCAGCCAAGACCCAAACTCTTTTTTAAAAAAATAAAAAATCCTGCATTGTATTATTGCTTCTGCAGCAGCAAAATGTGCGGTTTTTCTTACCTCCTTGCTCTCAGATGTTTCCAGTAGATCAATCCTGCAATTGCTGTGACAGTCACAAGGAATCCAGCAATGATCCCGGCCATGACTGGAGAAGATATACTAGCTGAGGCTGCTGAGGCATCTGCCGCTGGAGACAAAGACAATGAAATGTCCCATGTGCATGAGGTGTCTTTCTCCCCAGCCCTGAGAAAATAGCTTCTATGAAAATGACCCTCATACTTGACATACTCTGCTTCACTGATAAGCATCTACAGCCATGCTTTAATCAACAGTTAATGAAGCTTCAGTACTAAATAATAACCATACTCACCCTGATGCCCTCTAGACATGTTAGACTACAACTTCAATCATCCCTAGCAAGCATGATTAGTGAAATTATAGTTTAACACATCAAGAGGGTTCCAGGTTGGGGGAAGTACACTGTATATGCCTACTTGGAAATTTTGTTTAGTTGAACTCAGTAAGGCTTAATGCTGAACAGACATGCACAAAAGTACACTGATCATTCAAAGCATTTCTGTGGTTACATGGTTGATACATGATAGGTCCTAGTGAAATTGACTAAGAAACTAGGAGCCTGGATCATTGAGACTATAAGGTGGCAAAGAGATACACCTCACCTGAGAATGATGTGAACGATACTCTAGGAGACCGTTGGTTGTATCTTGTGAAAGCAGCAATGCTGAACCTATTGTAGGGAAGAAGAAAAAGCCTAAGTATCTCATTTAGTCATCTCTTTATTTGACCATATATTACATTTGCCTTTCCAACAAAGAATTCAATAACAGATATGGTTTTTCCTCCCAACTTTTACTTGCACTAAGATTCTTTGAGAGAACCAGCATGGTGTAGTGCTTTGAGCATTGGATTATGACCCTAGAGCAGTGGTTCTCAACCTGTGGGTCCCCAGATGTTTTTGGACTTCAGCTCCCAGAAGCCCTGACCATTGACCATAGTGGCTGGGGCTTCTGGGAGCTGAAGTCCAGGAACATCTGGGGACCCACAGGTTGAGAACCACTGCCCTAGAGACTAGGGTTCAGTTCCTCACTTGGCCATGGAAACCCACTGGGTGATCTTGGGCATGTCACACACTCTCAGCCCCGGAAAACTCCATGATAAGTTCTCCTTAGAATTGCCATAAGTTGGAAATGACTTGAAGGCACACAACAACAACAACAACAACAACAAAAAGATTCTATGAAGCAGGCTTGACTACAGACAGATAGACCAAATATTTTATCTCACTGTGAAATTTCTTCCCAAAGTCCAGTTCCAGTGCCTGGCCCAGTCTTGGGACTGGTGCTCTTAGGGAGAGGTTTGGCTCTACTATCTACTATCACCCTTTGTCCGGCCAATTTCTGACTGCAACCCTTTTACAAGTCCTGTCCAGATAGCCTTGCTCTGGATAGGGTCAACAGGCAAGAAAGCAGAGACTGCTACCTTTGCCTCACTCCTTCTGCATTATTGCTTTCTTTTATGGCATTCTAAAGAGGAGGTTCCACTATTCAGCATTCTAAATCACATGGACAGATTCTTCAGAAAGCTGTTTCCCATACACAGAAGGGAATAGAAACATGTGGAGATGGGAGCAAAGCTAGCTCACTCCCATCTCCTGTGCTTCCAGTACACTGACTAGGAATGCCTGAAAAGGGTCAGAGCTGGGCTGGAACAATTATGCAACAGTTCACCAAGCTGAAGAAATGAGGTTAATTCACTGCAAGATGAGTTCTCCTCATGCATTTTACACTCCAGTTGTTAGCTGTAGAGATTGGAAAATCTGTCAATTTCATTTTTGGATAGTTTCTCATTTTTTCAGCATTAATCATTTGGTCTAATTCTGTATCAGCTTGTGATTTTTTTAAAAAAAATTATATAAAAATTCATACACATTTTAATATGTATTTCCTCCAATACATGTGTTTTTGGAAGCACTTCACTTACTATAATGCTTTTATTGTGTATTTTCAGAAATAAATGCTTTTTCTTTCTCTCTCTTTTTTTTAATTTTAATGTTTATTTTCTAATTGGAGAATTGCAGCACAAGGTTTAGAAACTGCACATAGTGTAAGTATTAGTGCAAGTCCAATTTTGGTTTGGGATATATAAATCAGATTTGCGAGTATTAAAATGCAAATTGAACCAGCTTTTCCGGCCATCCCCATCCCTAATACAGAGACAGTACACTTTCTACTAGTAAATGCCAGAGATAAACAACAGAATGTAGCTGTCTCCTTCAGGGCCCGCTATGGAGCTTTCCAGTTGCATTTGGCTAACCAACCTATGAAGACACAGTGCTTGACCAGAGAGAGACTTCTACTGCCACCTACCTTAGTGTATTTATCTTCTCATGTTTCTTACCTGTATTGTGTGTCTGTTTTCAGCTTTCCATTACAGGTTTCACGAGACTGACTGCATTCCTCTGCACCCATGGTCACTGGCCAGGTCTTGGGACTGGTGCTCTCATTGAGATGAAATGGATTTGGCAGCAACAGAGCCAAGTATGAGTCTTCTTGGCCATAATAGTGGTCATACCATGTGTGGGAAATGATGTCCTGGGTAGGCCTCAACACTAGAAATGTGGAGAGAAGCACTGTATTACAAAGACATCAGAAATTCCTCCCATAAGGACAGTGCCTGGAAGATAAAACACTTACAAGTCTCATTGGTTGTGACAACAACTCCATAGTACTCAATGAGACCATTTTCCTCACTGAACATATCAGGTGTGATGATGACTCTGGAGCTGGCATCAAACTGAGGGATGTCTACTCTCACAGGAGGTGGAAGGACTGAAATGAAAAAAAGAGAAAGTAAGAGGTACTAGCATATCTCCAGAAGATGGCACTGTAGATCTAAATTTGTGCATCTCAGATTTGCAAGTCTTTCAATAATAAGTTTAAAAGACACATTGAAAGTATCTCACATATATTCCTGAAATGTAGGTCAATATTATTATCCCCTTATTATCCTTTTATTGCAGACAGGAAGTCGGGACTGGAAAGACAGTGGCTTATCAAAGGCCAGACAGTGAATGAAGGGTTGATGTGAGACCTAAAAGAAACATCCCAACTCACAGCTCAGTCTAAATCACCATGCTAAGCTGTTAGACAACATCTACATATGCCACAAAACTGCTTATTCCTAAATCTTCTTTCTTTTAGAGTCCTGCAGTCAACCAATTGGTCTGATGTATGGTTAACATAAAGTTCATCTTGGTGAAATGGGCAGACTGGAAAGCACATACCTTCCACAGACGTATTGCAGCCCAGTGCCACAGCTGGGCCTCTCATTCCATTCTTGCCAACAGCACTGACACTGATGTGATAGGAAGTGTTTGAGGCAAGCTCTGTCAGAGCAGCATCAGCCCTGGAAACAGCCAGAAGATGTACAGATTGTTGGAGGCCTCCTCTGGGAAACTTGCTCACTGTAAGGTCATAGGACTCAATGTCACCTTCAGGGATGGTCCAGTTTAGAAACATATTGGTGGCATCAGGCAAACACTGCAAGTCCTTCACCTGAGAAGGCTCTGGAGACACAAGACAAATGAATTGAACAAGCCTAGAATAAATTAGGCTTGGCAGACTCTAACAGTCAGCAGATCTCCAAAATACACAAGTATAACAGGATAATAGAGATGTAAATCCTTGACTATTTTGTCCTTGCAAACAAGGACAAATAATTCAATTAGTCTTATCTCACTTCAGGATAAAACAAATATTATCTGCAGTATTCTTTCTGTATGTGATTATCCTGAAGTGTTGTGCAGGTATTATTCTATGAAGAAAGAAATGATTTCTTGCACAAAAAATCTTGGTTTTCTGCACAGAAAAAAAAAAATTCTTGTACCAGAAACAATGTTTTCTCCACAGAAAGCCTGTTTGCAGAGAACAATTCCTATGCAAAACTTTGGTACATCAAATTATTGCTGTCTGTCCTCAAATAACATCCAGCTTACAGAGACCCTAAGGCAAACCTGTCAGCTGTTATCTTGTTAGGATTTGTTCAGAGCGAGGTTGCCCTTGCTATCCTTTAAGGCTGAGAGAGTACGACTTGCCCAGGGTCATCCAGTGAGTTTCCATGGTGGATCAAGAAATCAAATCTTCTACATAAGAGTGTTATAGCACTATGATTCCACTTTCAACCTCCTATGGAATCCTGGGGTTTGCAGTTTTTGGGGGGAGCTTTCAGGCCCCTCCCTAAACTGCAAACCCCAGGATTCCATGGGATGTTAAAAGTGGAATAACAGTACTATAACAGTCTAGTGTGGAAATGGCTGGAAACACAATTCCAGAAACAGCAGTTTTGAAATGTTACTATTTTAATACCACTCCTAGGATTCTCTAGCCTGCATGTAGGATTCTGAGAAGTGCACTCCAAAAAAGTAACTTTCCTAAGCTTTGAATAAGGCCCGGCTGTCTCAGATCTGATTCTGACAATTGGGTTTTTGGAAAATTTCATCATTCCCAACTCTACCTCTTTAAAACGTTGGGAATTTGAAATAATTTTGGAAAGCCAAACAAAGCTCCACTGACAACATGAAATTTAGCATTCTTGTCTCTGGAAGTGTTAAGCAGCACAGGCTTCAGCCTTTGCCTAGTTTGAACCTTGTTATTTATCACATCGGCACTCAGTTGTTGACCCAAGCTACTCCCTTTAAAACCCTCTAAGGCAGGGCTTTCCAAACAGTGTGTCATGACACATTAGTGTGTTGCCTGAAGTGTGTAGGTGTGTCGCCTCCCTGCGCTGAGAAAGACCCCCTCACCTGAGTCTCTCCTGCTGCCGCTGTTGCTACTACAACAGCGGGCCAGGAACAGGTAGGGAGGCTGTCTTTCCCATTGCTGCTACCCTCACCGGGGTCTTTCCTCAGTGAAGGCAACAGAAGCAGGCCAGGATCAAGTAGGGGGGCTGCCTTTCCTGCCGCTGCCGTCCTCACTGGGGTCTTTCCTTGACGAGGGCAATGGCAGGGAGCCAGGGTTGGGGAGGTTGCCTTTCCTGCTGCTGCTGCCCCCACTGGGGTCCTTCCTTGGTGAGGGCAACAGCAGCAAGCCAGGATCAAGTAGGGGGCCTGCCTTTCCCACCTCTGGTTTGCTAGTAAAACTGAATTACTGTGTCGCGAAATAATGCATGTCCAAAAAGTGTGTCACCAACATGAAAAGTTTGGAAAGCTCTTCTATAAGGCCTACCATGTCCTAAAAGTCTCTGGTTTTACTTGAGGATGGAGTCACTTGGAAGGCAGAAACTGAAGAACGTGTTTCACTTTCAGATATACTGATATATCACAGATTGGTACAAAAAGAGCTAAGAGATACACAAGATCCATGAACACATGCATATTCCAATGACAGGCACATATACCCACAAGATTTTACCAGGGCCAATGAAAGAGAAAGCAAACCTTGAAGTTTTCTTCCACAGTCTTTGCTTTCAGAGCCAGTGCAGACAAGCGCATACCCACCTATTGGCATTGCCACCATCTCAGAACTGTTCTCATATGGTCCAGCAGTGCAACTGAGGGATACAGAATAATTTCTCCCTGGGACCAGTCCCTGGAAAACATGTTGGATCTGCCACTGGGTCAAGGTGTGACTCTGCAGCATGGTTTTGTTGCTGGAATGCCACAGCTGGAGCTGGCAATGCTCTGGCTTGCTGAGGGGCTTTGCCCAGGTCACAGACTGTGCAGAGTTTCTCTTCTCAGACCTTACGGAAAGTTTGCTAGGAACCAAAGGATCTAGGGTATAAAAACAAATGGGGGATAGAGAGAGGTAATTGCTAAAAGCAGAGAGTTGCTTTGGCACTGGGGAGAATAAATAGAGAGAAAGTCAGCCTAGAGGAATTGTAGTGATTGCAGTGATCCATGATTTCTTCCAGGTTTGAAGTTTTGGGGCCTTTCCACATTACAGTGTTATAGTGCTATTAACATCCTGTGGAATTCTGGGGTTTGTAGTTTACTGAGGCCAAAGAGCTCTCTGGCTGAGAATTCTAAATGCCCCTCCCTAAACTGCAAACTCCAGTATTCCATGGGATGTTGAAAATGGAATAATAGCACTATAGCAGTGTACGGAAATGCCCTTTATTTACCTGCACTGACAAATATCTCTGTTAAAATGTTAGGGATCAAATCAAGAGCTTATAGCTTATGCGGTCAAAAGTGGTGTTAATGAAGTGCTACTTTTATCTGTAATTACGTATATGTGTGTATGTGTTTTTAACTATGTTTTAATTGTGGATTATGTTGTTTTAACCTTGCACTTTTTAATTGAAGTGTCATTTAGTTGTTTTTAAACTTTTGTAGGAATAACTTGTTAAACTGTACCCAGTTTTTAAAATATTTGTTAACTCACTTGAGATCTGATATTAGAAGAGAGGCAGGATTAAAATAAATAAAATAAAATAAAATAAATACAATAGAGCCTTATGAAAGCATTCTGTCTTTAATACCCTTACAAAGGACTTTAGTTTTGCCTCACAGGACAAACAGCACCTTAAAGCAAGAGCAGGGAGAATAAAGACTATGGCCATTTCTGCACTAGACTGTTATAGTGCTATTATTTACTTTCAACATCCTATGGAATCCTGGGGTTTGCAGTTTAGGGAGGGGCCTTTGACATGGGGCAAAAGATCAACCTCTGGGATTCAAAGACACACACACTGCTTTGGTCATCTGAGTGGTCACTACTCCAAGCCTGCTGCTCATTTTGAAAAAATGCAAGTGATTTTACTGCCATGTTTCCTTTATCACACTTTGGTTTGGCCCAATAGCTTACCACCTCCTGGAGCTTTCTCCATAAAGCACTTGGATGCTCAGCCACCCCATCTCTCATCTACCACTTTTATTTATTCAGTGGTTAATTTCTTTAGTGAGAGATTGAGGGGATCAGTTGTGCTGCTGTACACTAGGTCATTCTTCATGCAAATTTGTTCCAAAAAAATGTTTATACAAAATTAATACCGTTTCCCATATGGACATTTGTACTTTACTCTGAGACCAGTGTGGGGTAGTTGTTCGAGTATTCGACTAGGATTCCTGGAGACCAAGGTTTGAATTCCTGCTCAGCCCTGGAAACTCTTGAGCAAGTCACAGTCTCTCAGCCTATGAGGAAGGCAATGGCAAACCTCCAGTAGATAAATATTGCCAAGAAAATCTTACAATAGGATCACTGTAGGTCAGAGTTGACTTGAAGGTATATAACAACTTTGGTCTAGGAACGGTCCAGTGTCATTCAGATTAAATGTGCTTCCAGACAAATCAGAAAAAAAGGAACAGGTCTCACTTGTAATTAAAGAAGGGATAGGAATCACATAGCTCCCCCAAGGCTGCTTTTGTAGTCCTATAGATCTCAGACCAGCCCCCTTGCTGAATTGTAGGGGGAAAAGAAAGGGAAAATCATACCTCCAGAAGTCTGTTGGGGTATGACTTTCCTCTAAAACAAGGCACATACATACCTCTATCTTTTTTTTAATCAACTCCACACTGATAGAGTTCAAAAAGGATCTTCACTTTGGTTTCAATGGGAGGGGATAGTGTGGCCTACAGGCAGCCAGGGGCATATCTATGGTAAATGGGCCCCAGGTTTTCAGACATTGCTTATCCTAATTTTTAAAATGGACAGATTCTTTAACTTGACTGATTTTTATTTATCCTTACAAATAAATCACAGGAAATCTTTTATGTAGCCAAACAGAAAACACCATGAAGACGTTTATACTCACATGTCCAGTCACTGACATTCCGAGCTGAGATCCGATGGGGTCCTGCCATAGAAGCAACTTCTAGTAAGTATTCACTCCCAGGGATGAGGCCTGTGAAAGTGAAATTAGTGACACCTTTCTCCACTGATGTCTTGGCTGCCACAATGCCTGACCCAGCATAATATAATGTTAGTACATAGCCATCATGGCCTCCTTTAGTGGGCTCCCAGAAAGCACTCAGCTTGTCAGTGTATCCCTTGTTTGAAAGATGTACCACACGAGGAGGCAGAGGACCTAGGAAAAAGAAAAAGGTGACACCAGAAGAGAAAATAGAAGACTGGTGTATTTCTACCGTCTTATAGTCAAGGCTGTTGACACTGTGTTGTATGTTGGAAAATCCTGCTCAACAAAAGCATTCTGTACACTCCCTTCTTCCATCTGCTACTGGAGCAGTGTGGCCTTAAATTGTAAGGGTTCCCTATATGTGTTCACCCTCTACATACTGGTCTACAAATTCCTTTTTTACTAATCTACCCAATTGTAAAGCATAGCGATTTAGCAGCCACATTACATGACCAGGGAACCTTCCAGGTGTGTCTGCAACCATATAACAGATTCTTCCCTTTCCTTCTCAATCTCAATCTTAATCTTAATCTCAAACCATTTCCGCACTACGCTATTATAGCGCTATGATTCCACTTTCAACATCCTATGGAATCCTGGGTTTGCAGTTTCAGGAGGGGCCGATTGGCCTCTCCTGAAACTGCAAACCCCAGAATTCCATAGGATGTTGAAAGTGGAATCATAGCGCTATAACAGCATAGCGCGGAAATGGTCTCAGTCTCAATCTCTCCCTCCCTCCCCCTGTCTCCCTCTCTCCCCCTGTCTCCCTCTCCTCCCTCAGGATGGTAAGAGCCAGCTATTTTGAGTTGCTTCTTTACTTGAAACCCCCCTCAAGGTAGCCAGGGCCTAGGTAATGAATGTATATATGTTTAGCATGTACTTTTCAATGTAACCAATAAGGTTTTCTTTAATTAAGTCATTTGCACACTGCCTGTCTGCTTTATCTTGCCAAAGCTAGTCTCAAAGAGACACATAAGATTCTATGCTTTTACTTGCAAACTCTGCTAAAGGAGACTGAATCTTCATCTCTCCCAGAACAGGGGCTTACATCCAGACAATTTATCTTAATCCAACACCATTTGTTCATTTTATATTCTGCTTTTCCTCTAAACAACTAAAGGAAGTGTACATGGTTCTCCTCCCCATTTTTTATCCTCAGAACAACCCTGTGAACAAATCCAGAGTGAGATACAGTGATCTGTCAAAGGTTATTTGGTGAGCTACTTGACTGAGCTGGGATTTGAACTCAGTTCTTCCTGGGTTTAGCCTACCCTTTTAATCACTGCACTACACTGGCTTTCAGAAGAAACACAGCTGTAAACTGGAAAAGCAGAAATCTGGATCTGATACATTTTATATTCTGTATCTGATATAATACAGTATCTGATATAATGCAGAAGTATTAATTTCTCTTTTTTTGCATAATGGAGGCGCACCTTTTATTTGCTTACAATTGCTTGGCAGAGGAAAGCATCTTACATATAATGAAGAGCATGGATGGAAGCAAGAATCCAGCTTTAGATGAATGCCAGCCTGTTCTACTCACTTGTCCAAGCACTGAAGTTTCCACCTGAAGACCTATAGGGCCCAGCCCTTGAGATGATCTCATACAAGTACTTGGTTCCTGGTACAAGACCTGAGAAGGTGAAATCGGTGGCATCTTTCCCTAGAGCTGTGTGCACTGCTGTGGCACTGGATCCTGCGTGGTACAAATTCAACTCATAGCCATCCAGTCTCGCCGACGTTGGTGCCCAAGAAACACGTAGCCTGTCTGGGCGCTTTTCATTCCATGCTTTTATAGCTGTAACAGGCAGAGGAGCTATAAAAAGAAAAGAAGCATACACAATAAACCAAAGAACTGTGGCTGACATAACTGGCTCCAAAATATAAAAAGTTCACAGTCAAAAATTCAAAGTTCTATGCTGGAAGGGACAATGTGGAGCCCCTGGAGCGTATGCGGCTCCAAGGGCTTTTTTTTTTTTTTTCCGGCCCAAACAGGAATGAACAGGTGACCTCAGGATTATCTCCTGTTGTAAAAGAGACCTCTTATCAACCTAAAATGACCTGAGAGTGCTAAAACATGGCCAAACAAACAAACAAACTTTCGTGGAGTTGCTTGAGGAGTATTGGGGGCAAAAAAGTTTTTGTGGAAGGGATGCAGTGAGGGGATTTGACCTGCCAAGGTCTCCTGGACAAACTAATGTGACCCCTTGCCTCTACCAGTTGCTCAGCCCTGCTCTATGCAATATATCCTGTAGACAAGATTAAACTATCAAGAACATTCTAGGCTAGAAGGGAAAAACAGGTGGGCCAACTCATGCTGGTTCATAGCAGCACAAAACACAGGTATCTATTCTGTGCCTGTCACAATAGTTATCAGTATCACCTACAGTGGATTATAGGAGCTCCCTAGGATTTCCAGCAGGGGACTTCTCCAGTCCTACTTTGGTGTGCCAGGGAGCAAAGCTGGGATCATTTCCATGTAGACTATGGGTTTTGCTGCTCAGCTGTAGCTTGCTGCCACAATGCAGTTTCTTTTTCTGTGTCTTGAAATGGGATCAAACTGTGGTGGGGAACTGAGCCTTTCCAAATGCCTTGACAGGCCAACGTGCACCCCAACGCCTGGAAGTTTCCCATCTCTTCTAATAGACTGAAAAATGTTGAAAGACTCAGTGCAGTATATAGAACATAGATCTTTAGAGTTTAATGTATTATTCCTATATCCCTCTGGGATCTCCTGGCCAAATCTCTGTGCACAGAAGTGACCATGTGCTGGGGAAATATCTGATTATGATGCACAAAAAATAAGAATAGACATGTTGGTGCATAAGCTTGTTGCATTTGTCTCTGAGAGACTGCATGGGAAAGGTTCTGAAATATTCATGAATACCAATAGCATATCTACATCTATACGAATATACAGATGCATGCCCTTTTAGTCCCCAGATATTCCAGTTTTTCTTCCTTCTAATAATATAAGATGGACAGGAAGTAGTCAAAGATACTGATGTCTCAACATGGGAAAATATTCTTTTCATCCCATAGACTTCAGTGAGAGGAAGAACTGGAAGAGAAAAGGCTGGTATGAAATCAGGTAGAGAGATATATAGGATGAGGGAAGACCCAGGAGACAAGATTTAAGGTAGTCCAGAGAAGGAAAGAAGATGGGGACCTACAACTACACAAAGAGGCTGTGTATCAGTGAGTAATGGATCTACATATAGCCTTTAGGGTCAGAGAGTCTAAGACCTGACCTATACGACTTACATGTCCACTCAACAGCAATAGTAGAGGAAGCCTCAGCTTGGCCTTTCACTGCAGTAACCTGTACAGCAAACTGGCTTCCTGCTGGCAAACCTGTCCAGAGGAAGTCCTGAGTGTCTGGTCCCACAACACGAATTCTCTCCATCCCTGGAGGCACCAGACTGTACAGGATCATTCGGTAGTGGTCCCTGCCTCCTAGGGGCTTTGCCCAAGCTGTGTACAGCACAGATGAGTTGGCAATGTTTTTCAGGGTCACGTTCACTGGAGAAGCAGGGGCTGCAGGATATGTCAAGAAGGTTCAATCAGAGATACAAGACTTTAATGTTCACAGCACACCAACACCCTATGCAACTTATGGTGATACAGCAAGAGCAGAAGCAAACTTCTGCTACTAACAGAAACAGCTCTGAAGAGAAGACCAAATTATGCAAAAGACTCTCCATGGACACATGAAATAATACAGAATATAAACAGATCTCCTATCTACAGATCTAGGATATGACTCATGCCACAAGGCAATTCAACACAGCAATCCTAGTGGAAGAGTCACATCTCCATGAAAATCTGTCTGAACCTTTCACATCAGAATACACTAACTCCACGACGTTGTCCGCTAACATCAGCTGTATGAGCCACTGAAACTTTTTCTCAGTGTTAGGCATTCTTTTATTTAAGATATGACAACCACTTTTCCCACTGGTTGGCAAACCAATCCAGTTCTGCACTGACATCCCAACCCAGTCCTGTGCTTACTTGTGCAAGCTGTGTCATTCCGGGAAGGAGAGCTGTAGGGTCCAGCTAGTGACCACACTGCAATGAGGTAGCATGTGCCTGGAGTTAGCCCCATTATAGTGATGTTGGTGTTGGCTTTCTCCACAGCCATGTGACTTTTGGTATCTCTGGCTCCTTCTTCAGACACAGAGACCATGTAACTGTCTCTCAGTCCAGCTGGGGCCTTCCATTGTGCCTTCAACACTGAAGAGCCATGGTTGGTCACCATTAAGGAAGATGGCATCAAAGGAACTAGAAGAAGAAGCATAGGGAGCTTCAGAAAACGGTGATATAAAACATGGCCCTGGTTCAGGGACCAGATGTCTCCCTTTTACTAATGTTGTGTTATCTCTTATGACAATTAAAAAACTATTATTTATTTAAGTCTTCTCAGATTTACAGTCAAATCATGTCACAAATACATTTGTGGTGGTGGTGGGGACCCATAACAAATAATGTCATCTATTCCTAATGAGGCAGCATGAGAGACAAGCAACTGTGAAATCCACCACAATTGTAGGAAATCCAAATAAAAAATTCATCATGAATCAGAAGAAGTAAAAGCAATAACATGTAAATTAGTTACGGGCACCCTTCATTGACTAGCCCAAGGGCCATTTGTCACCTCCATTGTTTAGCATTACATACAAACTATGTTAATTAAAGACATTATACAATCAACTCATACAATGGCCATTGCATTCTAGTAACTTCACTGTAAATTATAAATATTAATTTTTTACGGGATTCATACATAAATTAATAAATGGAGGGGTCGGCCAGCCCAGGATTCCATAGGATGTTGAAAGTGGAATCAGTGCTATAACAGTTTCGTGCAGAAATGGCCTGTGTCTCTGAACACATCTATGCCAATAACACTATAGTTCTCAGAGGCAGAAATGTATAATACCAAGCAAAACAATATTATTAAACTGAATTTCAACATACAAATTACTGACTTAACACATCTAAGTGCTACCCGACCCTAGCTAACTCTAAATCATACCTCTATTTCATATTACTAATTTACTATCTCTCACTCTTTGAACAACTGTCATATATGCTATCTTCTTAAGAGATCCCTTCAAACATTCAGTCAATCACCCCACTTCTAAGATCCCATATTTCCACTCTCTCCCAAAAGATTCTCACGTTGTTCCATATATCACATACATACTCATACTTAATTTTAATTTCTCTTATAAGTCTATGACATCACTGAGGGCTACCAAAGCATGAGGGTGAGTCCTGGGGGTGATGGCAGGGAAAGGGTAATGGAGTTCTCCATGTAGCACTCTTACACTACATGCTACCATTCACACTATACAAATACACCACTATATTCCACTTTAACTGTCATGGCAACATATGGAATCCTGGGATTGGCATTTTACGAAGTGGGGAGGAGCATTTTGAATTCTCTGTCAGAGAACTCAAGTGCTTCACTCCACTGCAGGCCCCAGAATTCTATAGGATGTTGTCATGCTGGTTAAAGTGGAATATAGTGCTGCATTTATCTAGTAGTAGTGTATATACCTGGCATTGCTCGGGTTTTTATTTTCTCATAGGTAATACTTGTTAGAAATACCTTAGAAATACTTGTAGAAATATCTTATGTTACCTTAGGAATTAGATGCATTTGAAATACATAGATTTGAGATCCTGTGTCTCTAATTCCCCCAAACTGTCTTGCCCCAAACTGTCTTGCCCAGTATCTGTAACTCTTTCCCATACTCCCCAATCCAGTCTGTATTCAAAGTTGTTAATCTATAGAAGTTGGGTTCCTGGGGGAATATACTGCCCTCCTCCTTGCTGCTAGGCCTTGTCTCCATTGCAACCAGCCAGGCCCAAGAGCTCTCTGGCTGAGAATTCTAAAGGCCCCTCCCTAAACTGCCAACCCCAGGTTTCCATAGAATCTTCTCAGGCAGCCAATCATATGAGGCCTTCTCTGCCTGACACAGAGGAACAAACTTTGAGACTTTTATATATTAGCTGAATGAGTCCTATGTAAGATCTGAGTCACTGGGTTCAAATACACTTTTAGCATTATATGCAAATATATTCTGTAAAAGAGCTGGTGTCTAAATTTCAGTGTGTTTCTCTTCTCTCCATCCTCACTGTCTTTTTCTATAGCATCGTGGCTCTTTAGAGTGTAATTTCTTGTTTGCTAACCTTGAGGGCTTTGGCAAAATGACAGAAAGAGTTGCCTTGCACTGGGAGAAAGGCAGGATATAAATAGCATAAACCTCAGCTGGTCATACAGTAAATGAAATACGTCCAACATAACCTAGCACTGCAGAGAAGATGGGCAAATAGTAGGCATTAGCTAGAAAGAACAGAAATTAGGAAAAAAATCAGTATGACATTAAAAAAGGATAGTGGTAAGAATGACAGATTTATAGGGATCTTAAGAAATGTTTGGTCCACACCGTCTACAATACTCCCACAGCAGACCGGACAAATGGCCATAGCTACTGGCTATACTGATTTGGGGGGGGAGTATGGGAGCTGTAGTCCAAAAGTAACTTTTTCTAAGTTCTGGCATGGAAGCTAGTATTTGGACTTAATAATAAAAGAACAGTTTATTAGACTATTACATTTAGGAAGAGAGAGATTGATGAGGCCTGCTCCCACTGGCTACATGACTAAGAGAAAAAGAAGCAGAGAAGTCTGTGGGAGTAAAGCGAAGGCTGAGAGTAATCCAAACCACATTGCAGACATGTAGTTATTTGTACGAGCACAGATGTGCTTTTCTCTACTTCCAGTCATTACTGGTATCAAACTTAAGCTGAAGGAGACATGTGGAACATTTACAATCTCTATGATTTTGCCAAAACTCTGCTGCTAATAGCTCTGCTCATCTCAGTAGGCCAATAAAAACCAAAAGCTAGTGCTAGCCCATTCAGCAAAACTTGTAATCTCAAAATAACTTAGGGCCTTTCTGCACTACACTGTTATAGTGCTATTATTCCACTTTCAACATCCTGTGGAATCCCGGGGTTTGCAGTTAGGGAAGGGTATTTAGAATTCTTAGTCAGAGAGTCCTTTGGCCTCAGTAAACTACAAACCCCAGAATTTCACAGGATGTTGAAAGTGGAATAACAGCGTTAGAACAGTGTCGTGTGGAAAAGCCTTTAGATAAAGTATAGACAGCAACATGACTAGATTGTACCTGTGTGGCCAATGGCTGTTTGGGATAATATGTAATGAGGTCCGGCTCTGGAGACAATCTCAACACGGTAGCGGGTTCCTGGCACAAGGTTATCCAGGGTCACCTGGGTAGTTCCATGTGGCACTGACACATTCCGGATAATAGACAAGGATTCATCTGAGTAGAGCTGTACCCAGTACTCTCGTCCTCTCCCTGATTCAAACCAGCTCACAATCAGCTGCTGGGGGCTCTGGCCACATTTCACATTCACATTAGACAGGGACAAAGGATCTGCAGTAGAAGGAAAAGTTGAATATTGAAGAAGTACACTGAGTGAAACTCACAGCAGTAGCTTTTACAAAAGCATTTGACATTAGCTTACAATAGCATTGACTGCTTCGGTATTTTGGGTTGAACACTGTCTTTTAAAATTGTAGTGATTTCGGGCTCTGCCAACAGGAAAATGGGTTTTAGAATCCTTTGTTAGTATCAGGGTCAACCATTAAAAGCTGTCATGTAGTAAAGTAAAGGTTAATTTGTATTAGTGCTCTTGTTTGATATGTTTTACATTAGCTTTGCAGTTCGAGGCTGGGAAAAGATATGAAGGCTGAGAACAGACAGGGGCAGTGACTTTTCATCTTGCTTTCACAGTTGTCATAGCTATGGAAGGAAACGGGTCACACTTGTGCACTTTGATTTTCCTTGTTTGCTTCTGTGATATATAACCCTTGGGAGTCCCTCTTCCATCGACCTTGCACTAGGAAGTGCACCCCAGCCCAACGGCCCCATATAGCCAGGCATGGGGAATTGGATTGTCAGCTATAGGGAATTAGATTGTTAGCTATGGATAGTCTGCACAGAATTTGTTGTTTAGGGCCCCAGTTCTACCACTGAATTTGAGAAAACTGTTCACTGTGAGAAGGTAGGAGGTGGTGGTGGGAGTAAGTATGGCACACGTCTAAGTGATGCTTTTGTCTGCCTGGCTTTTACTGCCAAGAACAGTGTTAGTTAGCCATCTTCCAGTTAGAAATGTATATTTTCTTTCCCTTGTTTCTTTCTGGAGCTTTGAGTCTTTTTGGTTTTGATAAGTTCTATAGAAGTTAATTTTTGGCCGCTTATTATTCCTGAGCTCCGAACACAAGGAGATTGATTAACTGATGTGCAGGTTTATTACACTGTGGTTGATTGTTACTATGCCTTGTTCCTATGGCCAGGTGGGAACCCATCTCTTGGCCTGATGTATGACATCCTAAGTAAAAGTCTTAACATTGTGAAAAGACTGTGTTAGGAGGAGCTGAAGAGAAACTGAACTTTTACTTTGTACATTGGAGTTTGAAAACATCCAGATGTGCGTTTGAGAAATCATATCGAGTTTGCCTGCCTGTAGCTGAAAGAAAGAGAAAAGAGGCAGCACCCGGGTGATGACCCCATCCAGCCTGCCTGAATGACATCAGCAACAAAGCCAGAAAGTGGAGGTCAGCCTTCACCATCTTTATTCATTTTGTTCGTGGCAGCAGTTGTTGGAATGTGGATCAACATGAACCAACACTAAATGAGACTCTGTACATATTTTGCGATCTGAAATATATATGTATGTAGAACAGTGGTTCTCAACCTGTGGGTCCCCAGATGTTCGTGGACTTCAGCTCCCAGAAGCCCCAGCCACTATGGTCAATGCTCAGGGCTTCTGGGAGCTGAAGTCCACAAACATCTGGGGACCCACAGGTTGAGAACCACTGATGTAGAATGTGATAGACTATGTGACTCTAGCTAAGGCATAGACATCTGTTACATACAATATGAGTGGGCACAGATAGATCAGCACACTCAGAGTTTGGAAGAAAAGAAATGGCTACCAACTAGGGATGTACTTTTTCACTATTTTTCTTCTTGAAGGAAACAAATTAGCAATTAGCAATTAGCAAATTAGCATTTTAGCAATTTCTTCCTGCAGCAAAAAAACTTTGAAAACCACAGAGTTTTTGAAGCCTGTTCACAAGTTAAGACTTATTCTGCGTAATAAAGGTGTTTCCTATACATAAAATGCTGCAAATGGGGACTTTTTTCTGCACAAAATTTACATGTGATTGATTTGCACAGAAAACTATATTTTCTGCACAGAAAGTATTATTTCTGCATAGGGAGGAAGCGGGTCATACTTGCACATTTTGATTTTCTTTGTTTGCTGCTGCACTATTTAACTCTCTGGAGTTCATCTTCCATCAGTGTCACCGGGAGGGTGCGCTCTAGCCAGGGGACCCATGTAGACAGATACAGGAAATTGAACTGTCAACCAGTGACAGTCTGGGTAGTGTTTGTTTAGGAGCTCAGCTCTGACATTGACTGTGAGAAGATCCTGAATCACACCAGCGTAAGAGCTGGAAAGCTTCTCTGCCATACACTACCTGCTGCATCATTTATCGTCAATAAAGCTTATCTTAGAGCAGTAGCTTGTGCCAGGGTTTGGCACCAAAACAAGTCTTGGAGAGGCCTGCAACTATACCTAGCACCCAAAAAAAATAAATAAATTCAAGAGTGGGTATCCCATCACTAGAAACAGGTATTGTATGTTTGCTAAAATCTTAAATTTCACAATTTACAGATGAACAGTAATGTTAAATGCGGTTAACATTTGCAGAATCTTGGCTAGATATTATGTACTTGAACATATTTTTATACGTTCATCTAAAAATTACTACTGTAAGTTAGGAAAACAGAACAGCGAACATATTTTAACTACTATTCTAAAACATACATGAAGCATAAGAACAGCATGTTAGTGGTGATGACATACGCTGCCCTGTTGAAGGGATTAGAGGAAGATTCTATCAGTCAGATAGCACAATGATGACACAAGGAAACTGATTCTGAACCTATTCAAATTGCATTTAATTTTAATGTCATTCATGATTTAATTTATATACCACAATAAGATCAAGCAGATCCTCAGTGTAGATTTTTAATAACAAAGGAATATTTAAGAGCAACCCAATCAATAATTACAGTTGTCCAGCAAAAGGCTACCACAACACAATGAAAAATGTAAAGATTATGTAACTTTGCTTAGGACATTCTCTAAGTCCATGCTATTGATTTCTTAGAAAATTCAATATCAGCTCAATGCAACAGGGTGAAGTCTATGCACTTAAGGCCTCAGTGACTGCCAGGATCACTAATATATAACAAGAGACATGCTAGATACTCCTTTCAGCTGAGTGGGGGGAAAAAGATAACAGGTAGATGGAAGAAACATACCATTTGACATCCCCATGAAACTCAGAGTGGTTTATATGTCATTGTACTCTTTCCTGACTGTGGCAAGTTAGGGAATTCTCACCACTGGCCCTTTTCGCATGCCTTTTTTTTTGCGCGAGTGCCCCTTGAGTGTAGCGTGAATGGGAGCGTTGCTCCGTACGACGCACTCCCACTCGCGCGATGCTCATGAGGCTAAAGCAGGGCTCGCGCAATGCTTGTGGCGCCCTCGCACATTTACCTGCGTGTGGTGCTTCAGTGAGCCAGGCCGGTCGTGCTTCCTTCCCCCAGCGCAGCCTACAGCTCCCAGACTGCGCTGTGGAAGGAAGGGGCGGGGTGCTAGCACGACAGTCACGCTACGAGGAAGCCGATGCGGGAGGCAGAAGGGCTGTTGTGAGCGACGAGCGACTGCTCGCGCGAGTGCCACTCCCCACTGCTGTGACGAGGTAAGGTGCGAAAAGGGCCACTGAGGCCTTACCCCCTTCAGATACTGCTTTGAATACTTACATGTCCATGCAGAGACCACCTGAGATGAAGCCCGGTATGGTCCTGCAAATGCTGAAATCTCTAGAAAGTATTGAGTGCCAGGAAGAAGGCCCTCAAAGGTGAAATTCTGCATGCTTGGTCCAATGGTAACATTCCTTTGCAGCAGTGGATGTTCCAGGCTGTAGAAACGCAGGAAGAACTGGTCTCTGTCACCTGTGGGTATTTTCCAAGAAGCAACAAGACTAGAGGACCATCTGCTACTGAGCAGTGTCATGCCTGAAGGAACCAATGGGTCTGAAAGGAAATAGATTTGAGACTGAGTGGTTGGCAGCATCTGGGCATATACCTCCCCCTCCAAAAAGGAGGATGAGAGGGTGATCTTGGTGTATTAGGAAAACAGATGATAGTACTTTATCATTTAACATTTGCATGAGATCTAAAAAACTGAAGTGCAAGCAAAGAATCAAGTCTGCAACCTTCTCCAAGTTCCCCTGGGAGAATAGCTCCTTAATGGGCAACATTGTCCTCACCCCAATATACAAGAATGCACCAAAAGCAACTCAGGGACAGCATTTGCTGGGGAACTTTCCATTGCTTCTCCTGAGAATGGCATACTCACATGTCCAGTCGCTAACTGTTTGAATAGCAGATTGGTGTGGTCCAGCCACTCCCACCATCTTCAGAGTGTACTGACGTCCAGGAATCAACCCTTCAAAGGTGATGTTTGTTTTCTGTTTGTCCACTTCCATTGTGACATTTTTTACTACCAACTGAGATTTGGTCTCCATGAATGTTCCCATATAGTGGCCTCTTCCTCCTGAAGGGATTTGCCAAGAAGCCTGCAGTGATCTTGTGCTATTACCCTTGTTGCTGAGGCTCAGTTGCTTTGGGGGCAAAGGAGCTGAAAGGAAGAGATTGGGGACAGCTTTAGATATTTTTGTTCTATAGGAAAAATATTTTCTAGCTCTTAAATAGACCTTTTTGGTCTAAAAGGAATCACTTCCTCAATGATTCAAACAGAGTAGGATTTGGGGGTGCAGAATTCCAGAGGGCTTGTCACCAGAATGACCAGAAGGGTCCCTAAATACAACAGGGTTGGCTTAACACATTTTGATGTCAATTAATCCATATTATCATTTAAAATGAAGTGATAGACTATTAAGTGCAGAGTCTAAGATTACTGAAATGCACTACTGCTCATTTGAACCTTGACGGGGCCTACCTGTGCTTGCTACACACAAAAACTTCTCATTTGCATTGCAGTGTAACTGTTTTAACATTTTCCTATCTTATCTGGCTAGCCTTTGTATGATGGTGTGTGGTGTTTTTTTCACCCACCCAAATCTCACATATTTTAAACAAAGAATAGATATCTTTTAGATCAGGGACACACAGTTATGGAAGCTGATGTCCAGTTTTTTAGGACAACCTCTACAATCCTTTACCACTGGCTATGTTGGCTACAACTGACAGGAGATGTAGACCAAAAACAATTGGAGAACCACAGTTGTTCACCCATTTTAGATGCTTGGAGGTTGTGCTCCCACCTACAGTTGCATTCCCAGACTGTTCCTTAGCCTCCTCTGCCTCAGAACAGTATTTGACTTTTTTCTTTTCTTTGTCTATTACTGTTATTGAGTAGCAAGTTTTACTTGGTTTTCCTAAGGTTTATGTCAAGTTTTACTAACAAAAGTCAGTATTCTATGTTAAATGAACCAGAAGTACTTGCCTAGAATTTCATATCAAGTAAAATTTGCTCTGAAGGACACATTTCAAATAGGTTGGTTTTCAAGGCAGTCTTTTGTCCAATGGTTCTCAAATAGGCATTTTACCACTCGCTTCACATCCCACTTGTACCTAGGTCAATGGGACAAACTGATGTCTTGATGGCCACATTTTTTAAAAAGCATATGGTCTTTGCATGAAGCCACTCTAAGGCCCTTTCAGCAGCTAACCTTCTCACGCTGCTGGAGTGAGGGCCTTGCGTGAAAAGCCTGGGCAGGCAGGCTCTCGCAAGCCTCCTGCTTCCCTGCTGCTCGGGCTCCGCAGCTCCTTCCTGCTCACGCGAGAGCCGCGCCCCCGCCCCTTCCTTCCGCAGTAGAGCCTGGGAGTTCTAGGCTGCTCTGAGGAGAGGACGTGTGACAGCCCTGGCTCCAGAGGCTCCGCACTGCAGGTGAGTGCGGCCCAGGCCCATGAGCCTTGCGCGAGCATGGCTTATTTTCGGCTAAAAGCCGAAAATAAGAAAATGCATATTTGCTGCGCTTGCAGGCCTTAAGCGTGGCGGAAATGGGAGTGTGTCATGCAGACCTGACATTTACACGATGCTCAAGGGGTCCTTTTGCTTGTACACTGCCATTTGAAAAGGGCCTAAGACATACTGGTATGTGTGGTTAAGGACAAGATGGTGCCTCCCAATCCATATACAAAAGCTAAACAGACTAGCTGTTGAACACTGGTGATGGCTATATTTTCCTTAGCATTAGCATAAGAGATACAGAGCAGACTGTGTGACCATTATAACTCCATTTACTCCTTGCCCCTCAGCATCTGCTGCCTGCAGTTGTTGTCTCACTGTCCCTGATGACAGGACTCACCCTAGCTACCACTGTGGTTACACTTGAAAAAACCTAGTCTGGCTTCTGAGTTGGAATAGTGTCATGCAGTTTGGTTCTTTAGCTAGCTCCGCTAAAGGAAGAAGCTCTGGATGTGGTATGAGCCAGTTTCTCATATTGGAAACCAGCTAAAATTGCTGTTCTTGTATGGGAGACTCAGAGGATTGCCCATATGGTATGGGTACCTGATTCTGCCACCCAGGGGACACAGAAGGTATCTGTAGAAGTGTGGACAGATCAGAGGGGAGTGGGAAGACACAAAAGCCCACCATGTACCAGCAGCCCCTTTTTTTTTGTATCAGTGATGCAAAACCAACTTTCTTAACCTCCAACTAACACAAGATTCTACATTTAAGGAAGCCCTCCAGCTAATGAGAGCAGTTAACTTTGTCACTAATACTTCTGCAACTTTTGTGTGAATGAAAACATATGATTTAAACTGTTGAATTAATAAAAAAATAGTATGGTAGAACTGAGTTAAAAAATAAAACCACAAGAAGCTCTAAATGTGCTAACTATAGAGGTTCTAACTCCCTTAATTTCTACTGATGGACTCTTTTTAACTTACAAGATTTAAAGACTTAACATTTTTAATAAGCCTTAACCACAGCAAGAAAAAGCATGTTTACCTTATTTAGATAAGTTTCAAAGATATAGTCACAGAGTGGAAAATAAGTAGTGAACTGGCTGGGAACTTAGAGTGACCTGAGTTTTACCTTTCTGGAGAATGAGTGTTGAAGTGGAGTCAAAGAGAATTCTGTGGAGAGCTGTACTGACCTCTAGAAGTGGAGTGGAATAACTGCAATAGAAAATGTTTAAATAAAGAAATTGATAGCTATCACTTTATTCACTTCAGGGCTGAGATCTAAGTAGACACAAGCAGCAAGTATGCAAAATTCCAAAAGAGGATCAGTTGAACAACCTAAGATACTGGTTTAAATCAAATTATGTTGGCAGAGATAAAACAAATGAAACAGATGCAAATCAGATGAGAATAGATATGAAAGAAGATCTGAAGACTGAACTCAAGGCTGACTTTAAGGATATGAGACAATATTTGACTCAGACAGCAACAGAGATCAAACAGATGAATGGAAAAATGGAATTACTGGAAGACCCTGAGATGGGAAGAAGTTGAGAAATTACTGAGAAATTATCTATGAGCCAGGCGTAGAATCTAGATGCAATGACCTTACTTGATCACAAGGAAAAGAAAGACACCTCAGATTCAGAGGAATAGTGGAGATGCAAAATGAAGATATATATGCAAGAATGATTAACACTTTGGCTGAACTCCTGGGAAGACAGAGAGAAGACCTTGGTTGGGAACTGAACAAAATAAAATAAAAGTGTAGAGATTAGATTCCTGGGTGGTATGTGAGAGAAATTTGCCTAGAAATGTAATTATCTACTTTGTGAAAAGACAGATGAGAGATCAAGTCTTCCAACAGCATTATTTAAATAAATTGCTGATTGATGGAACTGGATGATGAATTTGTGTGACCTGGGAAAAAGAGACAAAATGCTCATCTTGATTAAAGAAAAATCACTGAGTAATTTTAAGGAGGAGTGGAATATGATTATTGCATATTTGAGAATATTGAGGAGAAAAACTTTAGTTTTGGGGTTTTGAAGATTATTAGCTTCTGCCAATAAGTAGAAAGATATCTTAGTAACAATGCTGAAGAATTAGACTTAGTTTACTTTTTTCTTCCAACCATCAGCTGAGGAGCTGGAAATCATGTGCAGAAGCATACCTAGGGTGGGGAAATGGGTGTGTGTGCCCTGGCATCAATGCCAGGGGGCACAAAAGCTCAACGCCCCCTACCCTCCCACCTGGGCCTGGCCCACTGCTGTTGCCCCGCCACCCCTGTCAGGATCCAAGGTAGTAGAAGTCAGAAAGCTTAAATGTCAGGATGATTTCTTACACAGGATTTAATAATGAAAGAGTTTTGCTGGATCTGGCCAAAGATATGTCTAGTCTAGTATTTTGTTGACATAGCTGGCAATCAGTTGTCTATGGGAAGGAAACAAGCAGGATTCAAGGGCAACTGCACCCTCAGTTTCACAGCAAGTGATATATAAAAGCATACTATTTGATACTGAAAGTGATATATTGCCATCCTGAGTAGCAGCCAGCCTCCGCCCTAATCTGCTAACAGTCTACTGGAGCCCAAGGAATTTGTTTTGCACTAAAATCTAATATACTGTTCTCTGGAAGTCACTCTCCACAGCCTTCATATGAAAGCTGGTTGTATGATGAAGGAACCTCTTCACATAAACCTTTGGGCCACAATAAACAAAGCAATGATTTTTGCACTGGATGTATTTTCCTCTCCTAACAAACACATGTGTCCTTCCTTCTTTTTTTGTCATTCAAATACCTTTCTCCTCCTCTAAATCCCAGCATGACCAGAGCTTTGAAACCTTGCTTACATGTCCAGGCAGAGATGCTCTTTGCAGATGCTTTATAGGGTCCAGCAACTGCTGTCACCCAAAGAGTATAGCGGCTCCCAGGACTCAAACTATGGAAGGCAACTTGTGTGGTGTTCCCTCCCACTGATATATTTCTAATCGGTATGTTACTCTCTCCCTCTTGGAGAATCACCAAATAGAATTCTCTTTCTCCAGTTGGTGAATTCCATGCTGCTTTTAAAGTGTTACTTTTGCCGTAGCTGTTCAGACTTAGATTGGTTGGTTTCAGAGGGTCTGTGGAAAGAAGAAAGGATCAATACTGACAATGAATGCATTGCCTAGGAACAATATCAACTCTGAGCAGACCTTTTTTCTCCCTTACTTCATGTATATAACCAATTTACTTTTAATCAGGTTCTTTAGAAATAGCCAGTCAATGAAACTCAACTGCTTAGATTTCATCAGCATTCTCCATCTAATCAGTTGGATCAACTGGAGATCTACAAGAGTCCCATCAGATCCATGGGGAATGTGTAGCCCTTCAGCTGTTGTTGGACTTCACCACCACTCATGATCTTTCACAATGGTCTATTCTGGCTAGGACTGATGGAAGCAGCACTCCAATATCTAGAGGGCCACATATTGCCCACACTAATAGAAGATTGGCATTTTTTGAAGATACAAACCTGAACATAAAATAAAAATAAATGCTGAGAAAGAATCTACTTTGCATTGAATTGTTGGGTAAATAGGAAAAGGTCCTGAACATTCACACAAAAAATGTTGACTTTTCTTATGCAGTAGGTGCTATGGCTTGTACTCAGAAAATGACTCAATAGATTAATGTGAAATTTGGCACTGTAGAAACATAGGTTTAACAACTGTCCATGCTAAGCGGAGACAAGAAGGTATGGAACAGCTTATTGTTTCAGAGTTTACAGTTTAACGACAAGTATTTATTTTCCCACAGACTAGTTTGTCCATATAGGATTTGCTGAAATTAGATTTTGTCTGCCAATTTCTCAATTTATAGTGAATTACTTTGGAAACAGCTTTTTATTTTGTATGAAGAGAGATATGGGCCCACGTACCCTAAAGGCCCCAGATCCCATCTGAGCTTGGAAGCTAAGCAGTGTCTGCCTTGGTTAGTACTTGGATGGGATACCACCAACAAATATCATGTGGTATAGGCTATATTTTAGAGGAAAGAACTGGCAAAACTTCCTCTGTGTATTCCTTGCCTAAGAAAATTCTATGAAGTTCATAAGTCTGGCTGATCGTTTTAATCTGAACTTTAAAGAATCCATTCAAAGTTCCTACCTTATTTTGGAGATAGGGTTCAGCACCATGAGTACTTACTTTAAAGTTTAGGCTGAAACCCTGAATGTATTGACTATCCCACTGACGTGGAAGTGACCAACCTAGAGTTGCCAGAATGAAAACTGGAGGTAGTTCCTGAATCTATAATGATTATGTAGAAGAGGGAATTTCAGCAGATGTTGTTTGTTACCTGGTTGCATGACAAGCAATGTGCTGAAATCCTATCTTCTATACAACCATTACAGGTATGAGAGCTATCTCCAGTTTTCAGTCCGGCAACCATACTAACTACCACTGATAAGAATATGTTAAACATGGGGTAGAATGGATAAATAAAACAATATAAACACTTGTCTCTGGATCATCACATTCTGTCTGAGCTGGGAAGACTGAGCCATTGTAACAAGTTAGCCAATGCCTGTATGCAGCCCTCATGCACTTGGATGGAACATTGTAGTCCCACAGAATCACGCTTTGTTGCAAATTCCTCACTGAACTAGAGCTACAATATAGACATTCTACAACATTGTCACCTGCAAAATTGTAAGCAGACACTTCATACTTACAGAATTTTTTCCTGTAAAGTAATACATTCTCCTAATGCATGAAGGTTAACTTGAAGAAAGTTGAATTATGGAACTCTCTGCTACAAGAATATCACTTTACGAATAATGTAACCCTTTTCAAAGAAGAATTAGGTATCGCTATAAAATTATAGCAGTAATTGGTAGCAGATAAAGTCAAGTACTCACTTCGTCTAATGTCAATTTTTTACTGCTTTCACTTTTGCTGTACTGTTTTGCACCTTGTAGGCCCCGATCATTTTCAGCTCTCTCAAAAACAGAAAAGCTGAGAAAGCCTGACCTAGAGTATAGGACTAATAACAACATTGTTATGGGCTAAATACCTGTAACAGGCCAATAATTTATTTTCCCTGTTGGTTTTGAGTTTTCCTGTTATCAATTAAAATTGAATCTCAATTTTAAAAGAAAACTACCTGCTTCTATGATGCTGACTTAATTCTTAATTCAAAAACATCTCATTTCAATCTGGGGTCTGTCTGTCTTTCAAGGGCCATGAGCAGTATTGCACTGTCATACTTACATGTATAAGCAGTAACCTTGGGTCCCTCAACCCGGTAAGGCCCAGCTGTGGCACTGACCTCCAGACGATAGGGGGCACCTGGTGTCAGATGTTGGAAGGTATAGTTTAACAAGCCCCTCTTGAGTGACACTGTGGTACTCTCAGTCATGGTATGAAGATTCTGAAGAGTGAAATGAAGCCATTCTGCTCCTTCTGCATTGGTCCATGAGGCAGTCAAATTGGAGCTGGAGCTAGTGTTCTGGAATGACAGTGCCCTGGGCACAACAGGAGCTGTTGGGGCAAAGGAAGTCTAAGAGAAGTCATTCTTTAACACAAGAGTGCACTTAGGCCATTTCCATACGGGGGTTTTTAAACAGGGCAGAGCGTCCTCCAGGGAGGACGTCTGCACCTGGGACCGGACTGGGTCGGATCTACTGAACGTAGATCCGCAGTGCAGCCCGCTCCCGAACAACCCCAAGTGGTCCTCCAGCATGCTTTTGAAGGGCCACTAAAAACAGGTCTTTCAAAAGCACAGAGTGTACCACTGCGAGCCTGCTCCCATATGCAGATTCGCAGGCTCGCATTGGTGCAAGCCTGTGATCTGCCAAGGGTGGGCTTTAGGCTGGCGAGCTTCAGAGGTTGGTCGAGACTCTCGACCAACCAGAAGCCGCCATTTTCATCCCCGGAGCAGTGTGGAGCAGCAGCCATGGACTGCTCTAGAGAAGCATGGACCGGACCAGGGAGCCCAAAAGTCCGGTGAGTAGCGTCACGGGGCGATTCCCTCACCCCGTGTGGAAATGGCCATAGTCAGAGAAAAGGGATACCTTTTCCCAAATGTCCCATCTCTGTAGAAAGAATTGGGCAGCCCAATTCTGGTGAAGAAGAACTTGGAAAACAACTCTCAAGCTGCTTTGCAATCTAGTCAATCTGCAAAGTTGATAAGGCTCATACATTTGTTGACATCTCATGTATACATATGTTAGGCTTTTTGTTTGTTTGTTTGTAGCACTTCCTAAAGTAGCTTAAAGTAAGGCCATTTCTGCACTACACTATTATGACACTATTATTCCACTTCAACATCTTGTGCAATTCTGGGATTTGTAGTTTACTGAGGCCAAAGAGCTCTATGACTGAGAATTCTAAAGGCTCCTCCCTAAACTGCAAACCCCAAGATTCCATAGAATGTTGAAAGTGGAATAATAGCACTATAACAGTATAATGTAGAAATCGCCCAAGAATGAGCAACTGTGACCACCCAGATAGTGGAGTACCTAGCATATTTGACACTCAGAGGGGGGTGTACATGGGCTCGTCTGCCTCCCAAGTCAAAATAATATGGCAAGGATCCCATGGAGAAAACAGAGAAGGGGAGAGAGAGAGAAGAGAAACAGAGAAATCAGGAGTCTGTCACCGACATCTCTACTTCCCATTTGCCAGCATTAGGCCTGACCTGGCCCATAGGAGACTCAAAAAGACCCTCTGCCTATCGAGAGCTACTGCCTCTGACACTAACCTCTGCAGGGATGGGGGACAATGAAAGGGTCTCATTATGGGGAAGCTGAGCTGTGTCAAGTGTGTGGAGAGAGAGTAAAAGGAAAGAAGACCCTTTATGTGGGCAAAACTGAGGAGGAAAAGGGGAGAGGCGGGAGATTTTGGCAGGTGGTGTCCCTGGCCCCAGGAACAGAAATGGGAAAGGAGAGAGGAGCACCTGGCTTTATCCTTCTTTCTCTCCTGGGAAAAGAAGCACAATTACCCTTCATTCCCGCCCTGCTCTCCCTCCCCCATTGGTAATAATGGATTTCCTTACACTGAGAAGTGAGGTCAGGTGTAAATGGTCTGATAAAGGGCAAGTGCAGTGGCTGCCTCTGTCCAGCACCTCCTTTCGACTCCTGAGAGATGGGAAAGGAAGCTAGAGCTGCTGCATTCACCAAACAATGCACCTCTTTATCACCTACACCTGGGGCAGATCACCCTCATATGTCCCACCCATATTCCATTACATCCAGGTGTTTTTGGCCTACAATTCCCATCAGCCTCCCACTAGAATAATCAGTGTTGAAGAATTATGGCAGTCACTATCCAAAAACATCTGGAGACACCCACTCCTGCCCTAAAAGAACAGAAAGTAATTGATTTTCCTGCCTGATTGCCTAAAGCCAAAGTATAGTCTGTACAGAAAACCATATGAGTAGATATTTGTAAACTTGTCTCACAAGCTCCATAGAAGTTATGATCTAATGCTAAGCTTGGCTGATTAGTTTCTGTGTACTTTATCTCTGTTTGTAATGACAAGAACATAATAAGGCTCCATCAATCTATTTGATTAATCTCTGGAGACAATTCCATCTCCACAAACTTGATTCTATCCCCCATCTCCTTGGGTTAAAATGCCAGCTTCCAAATACCTGTCCAGTGACGAGCAATGGTGCTTGCTTTGTAATTTCCAGCAAGAGTGGTGATTTGTAGGGCATATTCACTGCCAGCTAGAAGCTGCTCAAAGTGGTAGGTGGTAGCACTTTTGGGGATGGTTACATTCTTGACAGGTGCCTGGGATTTTATATGGTAGAGAACTAATTGATAAGCATCTTTCCCACCAGGGGCTTCACTCCAGGATGCTAGTAACACTGAGGGGCTGTCATGGCTCAAGACCACATTCCGCACAGGTGAAGGAACTGAAACAAGATATAAGATCAAAAAACAGAACAGCCATTGAGTAACGCCACATGCACTAGTATGTAATCACAAGTATTTCAGTCTCTTTATCTACTCCCCTCATATCCTGGCCCAAGTTCTTTCCATTAATTATTGCGTATTTGAGGAGGTTGCACATTGTTCCTGTTTCAACTGATGTGATCTATACAAGTACAGTTCTCTCTCCACATTCACAGGTTTGAAGCTTGCAAATTTTATTATTTTTCAGCATGTGTGCTTCCCCTCCATTCTCCTCTTCCTACTCCCATGCATTTTGCCTCAGTGCAAAGAACTTGCACTGAGACAAAACAGGATGGAAAGGGGGAGCTTGCACAAGCCTTCCTTTTTCCCTCCAGAGCTCCTTCCTTCCCCTTCCCATGCAAAACAGAAGAGAAAGGTGTTGGGAGTAACAACCTTTGCATGCTTAATTAACTGGCTAGTTAGTTTGCATGTTTATTGTAGGCATAGAGGGGACTGCCTAGAGTAAACTTCCTGTTGTTTGGTCAACACCCACTTCCCCCTGCATGTTCTCTTTCTCTCCCCTTCTTTTGTTCTTTGGCTTCCCTGCGAGCATGTGGTCTCCAATTCTCTGGCAAGCATGCTTGTCTGTAAGCACGTGAGTTCTTAATTTCTTCTTACCTTTCTTCAAGAATTAAACCTGTGTAGACAATGCACAAGATTTTGTGAGTAAACTTTTCATAATTTTAACCAAACTGTGTTTATTTTGAGCTAGATTAAGGTGTCTGGGGTGGAGATGATAAAGTGGGACTGGTAATTTGTTCAACTTCTGCCCGTGCATTTACAAAATACTCTGCTGATTGGGAGAATTATTACTAAAAATCTCTCAATTCCCCAACAAAAGGGAGGTGGAGAAAGCTCATGTGAGCCTTCCTTTCCCCCCTCTGGAGCTCCCCCCGTCATTCCTATGCATTTTGCCGTGGTGCAGAGAACTCGTGCTAAGGCAAAACAAAGGAATGTGGGGTGTGTGTGGAAGGCTTGCGTGAGTTCTCAGTGCCAAGGCAAAATGCATAAGAATGACAGAAGGAACTCTGGAGGGGGAAAGGAAGGTTCGTGTGAGCCTTGCCCCCCATTCCCTTCCCTTTTGCATGAGAACAGGAAGGAGGGAGCCCTGGATGTGAATGGGAGGGGAAGTGGAGGGGGTTATTCATGGATTTTCTACTTTTGTGAGAGTTCTGCACCCTGAAATCTCATGAAAGTGGAGGGACAACTGTATACTAATTAGTATTGTTTATTTCAATTTCTATGAGCCCAGGCTTGTTTGGATAATGTATCCATTAGGGCTAATTCCCAAATTCTTTAATACTACTTTGTAACAGAGGGTTGCCAACTGGCTTCCAACTAGCTGCTAATCCATTTCCAAAACATTTTATATAAGTTCTGTTCTCGCTTATTATCATGCCGGTAGTGTGAACTGAACATGCATACTAGAAAGTGCAAGCCTAAGAAAATGTACTCATAAGTAAGTTCCACTGAGCTTACTCCTAGGAAAGTACACTCACGACTACAGCGTTAAAGTCTCAATGTCCCCAGCAAAGTCTCATATATGGTAACAATGAAGTAAGCATCATAATTGCCCAGGAGGAACCAAGGTTTTAGCAGATAAAGCAATACTGGCCATTTCCGCACTAGCCTGTTATAATACGATGATTCCACTTTCAACATCCTCTGGAATCCTGGGGTTTGCAGTTTTGGGAGGGGCTGGCTGGCCCCTCCCAAAACTGCAAACCCCAGGATTCCAGAGGATGTTGAAAGTGGAATCATCGTGCTATAACAGGCCAGTGCGGAAACTGTGTTGGTCCTGTATTTCAAAGGCACTTTCACAGGCACAATGTGACTCAAATTGATCCCTGCTGCAGCTTCACCACAACTCAATGAATCAAGTTCATACAGCTTCTCAACTGCACCTGTGCTAAAAATAGGCTTTGTGAAAAGTAAATATTGAGCAGGTTTTGTTCTGGTAAGCAGCTACACATTTTTGAGATTTAAAGAACTCTTCATAAACCTGAACAGAATTTGCCTGTAACAGAACCAGATATAATAGTAACTGTCCCAGCAAAAAAAGTTAGGCTGTTTCAGCTGTTAGTGTTTCTTGCAGTTCCAGAGTCTACAAAGATCTTATGAAAAAGCTGCAGACAGGACTGCCCTGTTACATCAGGAACAGTCTGCCATGGAATAATTCTGAACTGACATTGCTGCCAACTCCCTGCAGAATCTCACTTTAATGATCAAACAGTTATATCTGTCTTCTGCCCCAGTCATGTCGATGAGAGGTACTTCAGTGTGACTTTGTATATTTCAGTGTACAATAATGTAAATGCAGAAAGCTAGGTAGCCGGCCAGAAAGTTTTTAAAAAGTATATTAAGCTTTGATCAATTTGTGCAAACTGGAACTAACTTTAATGAAAGTATAGAGACCTTTCAGGTGGGAAATAGTTAGGACTAGCTATTTTCCAGATCAGACCAATGCTGTATCTACACACATACAACATGTTGTTTTTGACTATCAGCTTTACATGTTTCTGGAATTAAAAGGAGAAACTGAGAATGGATACTGGAATAACTGCCTGCCCCCCCCGAAACAGCATCTGGAAGTTGTGAACCAAAGAGTATAGTATTGCATAAAGGATATGCCAGGAGCTCATTTTATTGGCCAAAATTGCAATGTGCGAGCAAGAAAAAAAAAGGTCAGATGCTGCTGCATTTGTGCTAAATACTAGAGGCAGAACCACAGGAACACCATGTTATATTTAGCCTGACTCAACTCAAACAGCTCAGCCTAGAAGAGGTAGTATAAAATCTCCTTCCATCCAAAATCCAAATGAGATTTAAGGTAACTTTGTGTGCCACAGAAAAGTCAGGTCAATCAATATAAAGTGTGTTTCTGGAACATTTGAGAGACAGAGAACAGAACAGAGGCACTTAGTAACATGTTTGGTATGTTTTCAGATTCAGAAATAATACAAATGGCAGGAGTTAGCAGATGGGAGCAGAAGCGTTTGGTTGCTCCACTGTTGTTTCCATTTACTGGCTGTTATTAGCTTTGACACCGTAATGGTACCTTTATTTTTTATGCCACAAATACCTGTGTAAAGTCTGTACCTGGCATATAAGGCAAAATGCCTGACTGTCCCTAAAAACATTTTGGAAAGCTTCAATTAGTACAGAATTCAGACATTACAATTGACTTGGAGCCCAAATATCTGAAGCAGTGACAACCTGCTCACGAATTAAGATAGCCAGAGGAGGCCCTATTCCAGGTTCCATCTATTGGAAAGGGGTTTCATGTATCTATAGAAAAAAAAGCCCTTTTCTGTGGTGGCACCATAACTTCAAAATGCCCTGCTTTGGGAGGTTCCTGTGGTGCCATCCCTCTATTCTTTCTAAGGCTAGATCAAAACATTTTCTCAAAACATTTAAAATTGTCCAAGTATTTTAAATGTATTGCATTTTTAGCTGGTTGCAAAATATTATATCTTTCATATTTACTATGTTGCTGTTTAAAGTTTTATTTCATTGCACTAATGTAGTGAATGTTTAATTTTTTACATAAATTGCCAGTCTGTCTATCTGTCTGTCTGTCTGTCTGTCCATCCGTCCGTCCGTCCGTCCATCCACCCTCCCTCTACCCTAGAATCAAGTTTCTGGAAAGGTGTAGTTTATAAACATTTTAAAATAATGGAATAATAAATCCGTGTTGAGTTCTAAGTGTGTGAATGGAAGTGAGAAAATGTGTGCCCCACATAATCCAAATACCAACGAACTCTGCATTCAACAGCCAACACAGTGCAAGTCAGCTGTATTGCTCTCTCACTCACCTGTCTGGCCAATGAGTCTGCTACTGGAATTCTGTGCACAAATCATCAACACAATGACTTCAATGCGGTACTGTGTCCCAGGAAGCAAGCCCTCAAAGACGAAGCTGGTGGCATTGAGCCCAACTGATCCATTTTGCAGCACCGTGTTTGTCTCAAAGTTGTAGAGAGCAAATGAGAAGTTCTGGACACCTCCTGGGAGTTTTTCCCAGGTCAGGAAAAGGGAGTTAGAGCGTCCCTGGTTGCTGACACTCACATTTAGGAGGCGGCCTGCGGAAAACAGATAATAAAGTGTTCACCAGCTATATCCTTTTCCAATGTCTGTCACCTCAAAGGTCTGTTCTCTATCTCACATAAATTAAGGACATCTTCATCATCTATCATTAGCCATGCTGCTAGTGCTTCTCGGAGCTGAAGGGCCAAAACATTTGGAAATCCAAAGATTCCTTGCTTGTAATCTGGACCAAGAGGATGAATACTTTTAAGAAATTCTGCAAGGATATCAACAATATCCTCACTATCAACCTAAACCTGAATCATTCTTTGCAGCTGGCTACTCTCTAGATCCTATTGAGCAATCATGGACCTCTATATACCACCCCCCACCAGCAACACATTATATGCATCCTATGTGCACTAATTATAGTTATATTAATAGGCTTCCCAGCTTGTAGGTAGAACACCCCATATGATTCATTGTATAGTCAGGCCTTTACAGACACATTTGTCTCAACTTCTCAGTTGAGATATATCTCAAAATATAAAGATTTCATCTCATATTATTTGTAAAGCTGAAATATGTATCCAAGGAAATGCAAAAACACATTTACAAAGTCAGACTGGTTCCTGGCATAGTCTCCTGCAGGACAGTTTCAGAAGAGAAAAAGTGCTTCTTGTCACCTGTGTCTGTGCCTTCAATTCACCTGCTGACTTACGGTGACCCCATGAATGTCATGGGCCATTTCTGCACTAGAGTGTTATATTATTCCACTTCTATTATTCTACTATTATTTCACTTTCAACATCCTATGGAATCCTGGGGTTTGCAATTTAGGGAGGGACCTTTGAGGCCTCAAAGGCCCCTCGCTAAATTGCAAACCCCAGGATTCCATAGGATGTTGAAAGTGGAACAATAGCGCTATAACAGTCTAGTGCAGAAATGGCCATAGGGTTTTCATAGGCAAGGAATACTCACATGTGGTTTTGCCAGTTCCTTTCTCTGAAATATGGCTTACAGCACCTGGTGTTTGTTAGTGGTCTCTCATCCAAGTGCTAACTCTGCTTAGCTTCCAAGATCAGACGAGATCCGTTTCCTTTACTTAGGCCCTCTCTTGTCATCTATAGCTCCCATATACAATTCCTTTATTATTAATTGTTTAGAGTCGCTGGAAGAGACAACAATTTGTGGCCCTCCAGATGTTGTTTACAATTTCCATGTGGGTAGGATTAAAGGGAATTGTAATCCAGAAACTTCTAGCAACATCTGGCAGGCTAGAGGCCTCAAACATAGGAACCAATCTATTACAGCCTCAAATGAACAGTAATGGTTTCTTTCACAGGTCTTGGGTACTACCAGTCACCAAATCTAAATACACGTCTAAAACAGCTACTCACTTGCACGAATGGAATCCCAAGGAGAGACAGAAACCCATGATCCAGATTGTGCAGTACATCCAGCTTCCCACTCTACCCCCATTCAGACCACCACATGGCATCAATATTATAATACTTTATAATATTGTCTACAGAGTCATTGTCTAGATTTCTCCCCTTTCTGTCCATGAATATCTGCTAGTTAAGCATTACAGTTTATGCATTTGAAGAAGTAAACTCCAGTCAGTGATAAATGATGTCACAAGACATCTGTTGGACTTAATCGATCTGTAAGACTAGGTTCTTGTTAGCTAGTGAGCTTTGCTAAGGAGGAAGCAAAATGTGTGAATACCTTGAATGTTTCATACTTTGCAGTCTAAGGCAGACCTCATTCTGTTTCCAACCCATGGTGGAGAAGACAGAAACTTTCCTATTTTCCAAGGATGTCTGTGTGTTTCACTTTGAAAACAAAGGTCATTTTTAGTGTATCACTTATATATTAGAAGTATATCTAATTTCCTGTTTGCCTGCAAAGGCTGTTTTCAATCTGTGCTACTTTATCTTAGATGTTTATGTACAGTCATTGCTGACGTATTTTTGGCGGCTTGTGCTGAACTAACCTCTTTGGCAATTCTACATATGCAATTAATGTTTATGTAAACATGTATCCAAAATAATTAATAAAACTTTCAAGAAAATGTCAGAACTTCACAATTCCTGACTTAACAGAAAATGTGGCTTTTCTTGGTAATTGTGAAGAGAGAAAGAATACTTTCTGCATCATTCTACAAACATTTTTCCTGTCACAGTAAATAGGCATTTGTTTCCTATTTATTGCATTTCTACATCAAAGGTGGTAGGATCTTTTGTTGTAGAGATATCACACATGTTCCAAGCGCTCATTGTGCAATGTTTTGTAGCCAGATGTGATGAATAAGTGCTTAGGCTGTTTATAGCAGCAACATGGCCTGAAAAAAATGGTACTTAGAATGTGCAGTCTGCATTAACTGAGAAAGTTATCTTTTCCAGATGAAACTAAGCCTTTATTTCTAACAGTACACTGAAAAGGCTTAACAACCTTTTTTTGGCTTATTAAACTTTTTGAATTCCTATCATCTTGCTAAAGGGTTTGGAGACTTGGGTCACCATTACAAATCGGACTGTTTATCACTTCTTTTTTTAACATCTTTGTTCATTTGGTTTGCTTATTAATTCATCCAGGTGTGTGCATCTTCCCAGGGTTTGTTGGGGAGGGAGGTTGGAGTGACCTTTCCCTAAAACCTGTCTGGAATATATTATTGCAAATTTTGCCATCATCACAGTTTCTGCCACTGCAGTTGCCACTGACACTGGAAGGGCACCACAATTGCCACCAAATATCTGTAGCAATTACAGCAGCTCACCACTGTGGAAGAAGACAAGAGTGTTGCTCTGCAGGAAAGGAGGTGGCTCTCCAGGCTGAAGGAAGGAGGAAGACAAAAAGAATTCATAATTTTTAAAAAGTGATGGCTGTAGGAAATCCACACACACACACTATAGAAAATGTTGGCCATTTCCGCACTGGGCTGTTATAGCGCTATTATTCCACTTTCAACATCCTATGGAATCCTGGGGTTTGCAGCTTAGGGAGGGGCCTTTAGAATTCTCAGCCAGAGAGCTCTTTGGCCTCAGTAAACTACAAACCCCAGAATTCCACAGGATGTTGAAAGTAGAATAATAGCACTATAACTGTGTAGTGTGGAAACAGCCATTGTATCCAATGGTACGTAGCACTAGTTAAGCATTTAAACTAGTGTAAAGTGGAACAACCCTATTTTCTGATCTCTTGCAGCTGCCTGTACTTTCAGAAAACCTGCTCACGTGGACTGGGATCCCTCTGGGACAGTGTGGGATGAGGTACTATAAGTCAAGAGATCTGCAAAAATCATGGATTTTCTGTGAGCAGAAACACTTTTTACCAGTGCAAACCTGTCAATGGATACAAATGGGCAGCAGTATTATTTTGTGAACTTTTATTTGAAGAATCCTCTTCTATCCCAGCTTAGCCTGTTCCTTCTCATGTACCTTTGCTCCAGGCTGGAGTAAATTCAAGGCCAAGTCATGCTGGGAAAAAGAGGAATTCAGTCAAAATTGGTAGTTGACTCAATCTTCCAGTCCTGTGGTGACACAATGTTAACTGACCCTTGTGTCAAATCCTGACTTTTTCCTATATTGAAGGATTAAACCTGAGGTAGAAAGGATTGTGTTTTATTCTGATTTTTTCCCCCAGTAACACATGCTTTTTCTTGCCCTTCTTATGTATGGTCTTTGATGTGGTTTGGGTTTGGGTTTGATTCTGCATCAGAGGAGAGCAGGATGGATCTAACAGGGTTCCCTGCAGGTTACCTGGTCTGATGTTTTGTTTTTGTAGGAATCACCACATTTTTTTCTTTCCAGCCCGGGACCCTCTGAACATACTCATCACTGCTTGGTCTCTACCAAGATAATTTTTATTCGGAGCCTGGACTCTTACTTCTTTATGCATCTACACTGAGCTGCATTATCACCTCAGCCTCCACCTACTGAAGGACAAGTTTGTGGAGTGAATACAACACCTGAGGAATAACCTGTAGGTGTTACCATAACATACACTCCCACTCGATGGTAAAGTCTAATTGGCAAGAAATGTCATTTAATTGGTACTATCATTTCTTATATAAAAATCGCACACTTATGGCTAGAAGGCCTCTGGACGCATACTCTCATTGGAGGCTGCATGCTAAGACAGATGACCTCAGCATGACTAGATCATAAGTTCAAAAGGATTAGTTGGAGAGCCCTGACACTGATGGGCTTGAGATAATCTCCTTGGCGACCCAACCTTCAAATACAATAACAAATGAAACTGTCTCAGTGGAGTAACCAATGATCATCAACCTGTAACCTTTTCCTGTGGAAAGTCTCTGTTGTTCCTCACCTGCTCAGACATTAAGAGGCTATTGTGACTCCCATCAGTGCTTTGTTACTTGAAGTTAAGACCGTTAGTCTGTTCCAGATCCCTTTTGTTTGCCCTGCCAGGCAGCAATTAACAGATTCCCCTTCAGGCTGGTTGTTGGCTCCCACCCCAACAACTCATAGTTGACAACCCTCCACATTTGTGAGTTTGACCTTCAATTTGATTATTCACAAGGCATATGATTGCCTCCACTCTTCCCATTTTCCTCCTCCCATTCCCTTTCTTTGCTCACCACAGGCTTGCCAGGGTTCTATTTAAAATGGACAAATTTTTCCTTTTGGGTGAGCACCCCCCCAACAGCTGGATGCATGTCCTCTCTCCCCAGTGGCTGCACGTTCTTCTGTGTAATGGCTGCTGACTGGTAAGGTGCTCTCTTTGTTCCTACCCCTCCTTTCTCAAGGTGGTCAGCAGAAGTAGCTAGGATGTCAGAAGTATGCTCTTCTCCATCTGAGGAGAAGGTACTGGTAAGCCCTTTACCTTGTCTTTTTTCTTTCCCCTGGGAACACCAGGGCAAGAGGCAAAGGAATGGGAGGAGAAAGCTCTGGAGGGGAATTGTGGGGAGAGCTATTTGTGGTTTTTCCACTGTCACGAAGATTCTACACCCCAAACCCTCATGAATGTGGAGGGGCTACTGAATACTGGATGTAGTATGCACGTAGGTGTGTCACTCTGTCTATTGGGTTCCTGGTTCTTGTGTCCTCTACTACCCTCAAACTCTTGTTTGAGTCACCTTGCTTCAATCTTCTGCTTCTGGAATGGTAATTATCACCCGTTTCACCCCAAAATCTCTTGCTATCCAACCTTTCTCTCCTTTACTTTTGCTAGCCTTGTGTGGTTCGTGAGACTACTTGACTGCTTGCATGCGTTTGTGAATTCCCCCAATAAAAACATTCTTTTGACTCTCAGCTGGTGTCCTACTGTTAGTACTGGTATACACAGGTGAAAAGGTCCCATGGTTACCCCCATCTTACAGGCTTCGTTCGAGCTTCAATTACTCTGAAGACATCAGCACTGCTAGAGGACTTTAAGGTCCTCCACCTTTTGGGGTAATATAAGAACATTTTAAATCCATGTTCCTCAGCGTGAATGGAGTGCAAGATCTACAAAATAGCAACAGGAACATGTTGCCCAGCAAGGATTAAATAGGAGGGAGGCAGAAAGGAGGGGGCAAGTATGAATGAGATTGGAGGATGAGGGGCAGCCAAATATGAATAGGATTGGAAATAAACACATATATGTTCAGCGATTTCAGGGAAGAGATAATGTTGAGAAGGATGGATGCAGAGCAGTTGTCTGGAGTTAAGGTGACGATAAAACTACAAATGCATTACAAATAAACAATCTGAAAAGGCTTTAACAAAAGAGGGAAGTGTCATACCTCCACAGGAAGAATTAGAATTTTGGAAAGCAGAGTAAGCTGAAATATAATTGGCCCTGGGAATGGGTTCACATTTAGGGTTAGGGTTTATTGTTAATAACAGGATCATATATAGTATTAGCAATAGGTTAAATATAGTTGAAAAGAATAGATTTAAGAATGAAATTACTATAGCAATAATGAGTACAAGGAGAATGAGATTTAGATACATGAAATAAAAATATATAATCAATATGATATATAATATGTTGAATAAGTATATGATGATAAAAGATCTGGAGAGAAATAGTAATGTAAGCTATTTGTGTTGTAATTTTTCTCTTTTTCACCTTTATGTTATTCACATGGTGTTTTTGTTTTATTCTGTTATGTATTGTTCCTTTTTCTTTATAATAAAAATTTTTTTAAAAAAACAAATAATCTGACAAGGTTTTTGAAATCTGTACATATGTGCATGTGCAAGTCCATATATAAAAATATTAAAACATACAGTGAACATGAGCCCATGCATATGCTCATGTGCTCATCCATGATGGAACTTTTAAAAACATCTGGGGTTGCCTCTCTTCCCAATCTGTGTGGCCAGGACATTCCCAGAGTAGATGCAAATGAGAGATCAAATTTACCCTGGGAAAGAGCTCCTTGTGGCTTACAAACTCGGACTAAAACAGCTCAGTGTAGTCTGTGCATTCAGATAAAAAACAGATGGAATTTCAAAAAGAGATCTTTAAAAAAATTCAGGATAGATACAAGACTAACTGTAGCAAATTCCACAGAAGTCTCTTCTTCTCTACAGTAAAGCCTCCAGCTCCTCTTCTCTCCAGGGAGAGGAAGGTAAGAAAGGTGGGGAGAGCCTTCCCATCTCTCGATTACACCCCAGGTCTCCATCTCATTTTCCCTTAGGGCTGTCTCTTGGGAAATTACTCTGGCTCCAAAAAATATTTACACCCATGATCAATTTAATAGTACATATTTAAAGTGGTAATTCAAGTAGTGCTCTAACTTTTCTCTGTCTGGGAACTCCCAATGGAAAGAAGAACACTTACTTTTCTCGTCAGGCACGCCTTCTGCTCCTGAAATCCTTTGCCTGTCTGTTTGGTTGCATCTGTCATCCTACAAGGTTGAAATAAATAGGATCTTCAGTGGCCTCCTGATAAAGGCAAGGCCCAGAAGGAACCCCCAAAATGTCAGTTGCCTCTGTTCTGAAATTATGGACAAAACCAAACTATATTTCTACTGTATGTCTCCTGTTTCCAGTTGCACAATTCCCTGTTTGATTAGAATATATGATAGGGCCTTCCCAGTGGCTGCCCCTAAGCTGTGGAACTCTCTCCCTGAGGAGGCTGGGTTGGCCCCCTTTCTGCTTCTTTCCACCAGCAAGTGAAGACCTTTTTTATATAGACATGCCTTTGCCTGTTAATAGTTGCAGAAGGATTTTTTTCATTGGGGTAATTGTGGCACTGCACTTCTAACCTGGTTGCTGTATTTTAAACATTTTAAAAATGTTTTACATTAGTGCTGCTTTAAATAGGATAACCTACTTAATGGTTTCTCAAAACATTTTAATTACATTTTCGTTATCTTCTGTTTTTAGATGTATGTTTTTATCTGTGTTGTGCCTCCTTGGGTCCCATTTTGGGAGAGGGAATATTTGTTAAATAATCAGTCAATCAATAGCTAGTTCCTGACTGGACAGAGGAAGTTCTTGAACAGCTACATAGCTATCATTAGTACATTGATGTTAAACCAGGGTTTTTTCCACCCTACACTGTTATAATGTTACTATTCCACTTTCAACATCCTATGGCATTCTGTGGTTTGCAGTTTAAGGAGGGGCATTTAGAATTCTCAGCCAGAGAACTCTTTGGCCTTCGTAAATTGGAATTCCCCAGAATTCACAGGGTGTTGAAAGTGGAATAATAGCACTATAACAGTATAGTGTGGAAAGGCCCCAGAAGTCAGGAGAAAGGTACTGCAAAGATTACCAAGTCACATAAGTTTTTGCACAAGAGTTTTGGCTATACTGATACTGTGGATCAACACACTGAGAAGCTCTAGTCCAGTATTCCACTGTCAATATTAGCCAGATAGAAGAATCACCAACTTTGGGGTGGTTATTGCTCTTTTAACCCAGTTTGATATGCAGAAACCAGCACATTAAATTTTCCACAGCATGGCAATAAATATCATTTGCTATATGTCTGTACATTGCATTGCTGTTAAAGGCACAGTGGCAATGGTTGCCTGAAGGACTGGCAATTCTCCCAGCCAAACGTCCCTGGGAAAGTAACAAGCAAAGCACGCTGGCCATTACTTCATGGTGGCACCCGCTACATCCAGTATTCAAAATAGTTATTTTCCTTGATAGTATTACTGGCTTTCATCATGCTTCAAGCATCCAGGATCTTTATAGAAAAATGCTTGAGAAGGAGGTACATGCTAGCCTTGCCCTCTCTCTTGGAGCATTCCTGTCACCCTTTAAAAATGGAAGGTGACTTTCTTAACTAGTTAGCCCCTTCTGCCCGTGTAGGCTCTCCACAGGCTTCCACATCTCACAGACAGCTTCTGCACATGGTCACCTTCCAGGTGAAGAAGGCAAAACAAATGTGTAAGGAGAGGCTGGAGATAGCATGTTCCTACTTCTCATATGCTTATTCCTAGACATACTATTTGCAAAGCATGAACGGGACCACTATATTAATAAACTCTAACACCCATCACAGCATCTTGTGACAGTAAGAACCATTTAAGAATTATGCATTCGATAAATGTGAACTTTATCTAGTTTGTCCTGAATATACTCCCCAAACCCCAATGAATTAATTTTAAGTGCCATGATGTAGAAAGAAGTCCTACTTTTGTACTTTGAATGGCTGTCTTGGGAGAAGGAATGGAGGCTACCCAAAATAAAACTAAGTTTAGCAGTAAGCATTATTTCTCCCAGGTTTTCAATTGTTGGCAAGTATAGAAATCCTATGGTTGGAATTATATTTCACTCAAGGCTACCTTGCTAGTCGCAGGGCACCTATAACACCTATCCCTATCCCAGCATGGTCCTTGGGGCATGAGGAATGCAGATCGTGGAAACATAACTATTTTGAACTACAGTTTCCAGGAACCCCATAGCTAGCACAGCCACTGGCCCCAGTGACTGAGGACTCTGGGAGCTGTAGTCCAAAAACAAACTTGGAAGAAACATAACTGTCTTTCTAGGAGAGTCATCTGCTTAGCTGAGCAAATTTGCTTTCTTTGGGGCCAGCTCAGAAAAACTAGGCAAAACACTCAGGGGCAGCAGCTAGGAGCGTATTGTGGAGTGAACAGAAGCTAGCAGGCCCTTGCTGGGAGCAAGTCACAGAGCTGTGTTTGTGCCTGTCTAGCTCACATCCATTCTAGCCACAAAAGCACCAATAAGCCCAGACGGGTTGGCAGGAAGATTACTTGGAAACCTCCCAATTAAGGGTGAGTATTCTTATTCTTCTTCCCACTGCTATTACTATTATCAGGCACTTTATTCCATTACTTCCACCAAACTCAGAAGACAGAACTGCACATCCCACACAGCTTGTCCTGGTCTCCCTAAAGCCAGCAATCCAGGTGTGGTGTAAGATGCCACCCTGTTGGCTGTGCTAAAGTCAGATTCAGCTGTATAATGCACAGGGAGGATGGGGCCCCAACTTGTCCTTCATCCCAGGTAGAAAAGGTTCTTGGGCCAGCCTTGACTTTGTCCTAAAAGTAAATTTGCTATCGTGCATGGTTAGCCCACTGCCTCAGCACAACAGCCCCAGGTATAGTCTAGAGGAAAAATTGGGGGAGCACACAACAGGGAGTGGGGGGAGACTAGGCTGCTGTCATGGGTACTAGTGCTAATTCAATGCAGCTGTGTGGCCAGCAGGCAAGAATGCTGTCATCCCCCTGTGGAGTAAGGGCTATGCAGACTGACTGTAACTCCAAAAAGTCAGCATTCACCACCACACCAGCAGGAAAAGCAGTGGAGAACAGAAATGTGGACTTACCTCAACCAAGATCTGAGGATGCGTTGGCAAAGGCGCCCAAACCATGAACAGCAGCAGTAGCAACAGCATCTGGCACATGATGGGGAGAGGAAGAAAAAGCACAGGGAGGCAGGGTGGGGACAGAGAAACACCAAAGTTAGTCCTCTTCTAATAGAAGCTGCTCCTCATCCAGCAGTTGTATCCCTACAGCAACTCCAGCAGACTTCCCACATTCGGTGTGACATCAGGGCATTGGCATGCAGGATGCCAGCTACAACACCCCCAGCCAGCTTGCTGGCAAGTTGAAAGGTGTATGCATGTGCCCAGTAATTTCGTGAGAATCTGCTTCTGAGTGAGCGTGAAATGTGTGTGTGAGAGTGAAAGAACGAGAGAGAGAGATACAGAGAAAGGGAGGGAGAGAAACAAGAGAGCAAGAACGCTCCTATTTGTATGGAGAAGCATTTACTGCTCCCCCAGTGTGTGAGAGCCTGTACGTGTGTGGCTGTGTGTGCAAGCAAGCCTTGCCAGCAGTGTTCCTCCATGTGGGAGTGTCTGTTTCTATGGGTGTGTGTCTCAAAGAGGCAGTCTTTGGCCCTGGTGTTTGAAGCTGCTCTATTTAGAGAGAGAACAAGTTTGCTGAAGCTGACAGAAGCTGCTGGGGAGTGACTGGGGGAGGTTCGCTCTTCTTGCACAGATAGTCAGCACTACAGCAGTTGACCAAAGAGAAAGGCATAAGAGAACAAAGCCACTCCGACAAATTGTACGTGTGCATGAAATTGGCATATGTGTTCCCTGGCCTCTGTAAATTTTTCTGTCTTTCTGTAAAAGAATAAAAGGTATAACAGCAAGAGCACTAACCTACTAAGATTATTTCTCTGTTCCAAGAAACTCAGTGGTCCAGAATAAATGTTCATCTCAACAGTTTCAAGAGCACAGGGACCCAGGTCTCTGACAGAAAGGGCAGCTGATATCTCAAAGTTCCCTGAAAAGCAGATTATGCTGGACGTGTTTGTTTTTATAGCACTCCAGCGAACAGAGAAATGTTAGTGATCCTTAGTGCCATTAGGTAATTATTTGGACTCACTGTGGGGTTCTGAGTTATGAAATCAATAAAGTCTTTTCAGCCTGGTCTCATGTTCATGGCAACCTATTAGCAAACTTTGTCCCTCAAACTGATGATGTGGTTGAGAGTTTGGTCTAAACCAACAAGTGTCCTCTGGGAAAGAGATATTTCAAACACTGCTGGGATCTCCAGGGTGAAACTAAAGAATTCTTGCATACAGATGGATAAAAACTGCAAATTGTGCACATTAACAGGCTGCTTTCTCAAGTTGTTTGCCTGCAAGGGTTTTCTTGAGACTCTCTCTCTCTCTCTCTCTCTCTCTCACACACACACACACACACACACACACACATGCAAACTCTTACTGGAAGCTATAAGGTTGTCACACTATGGGATTCAATCAGGCCTTCAAGCTTCGAGATTTTCCCAGTTATTGATATAAACAAGTAACACTAAATACTTTGATCTTTAGACAAACATCAGCAAAGCCTCTTCACTAAACTGAATTCTCTTGAAATACATATCCTTTTATAGAGTCTTGAGTTTAGTCCTTTTGCTTATGGAAAAAAAATGAATTATAGGGGCTAACAACTCTCTCACAAAGCTACATATGGTATACTGGATCCAGATTTCAGTGGGTTTGATCCAGAGTTGGGCACATGCAACTAGATTGACAGAGATGGACTTCCCTCTTCCTCTTCCCCTCACAGCCTCTCCAACTCCATGAAAATGCTATGCAGAATGTCAGGGGACCTTGCTGAACTGGACAAGAGACAACCTTCCTCAAGTGGAGCACTTCTCCTAGCAGAAGACAATTGAGGATACAAACCAGTGAGTTAAGCTGATAAATATATACAGAGGGCTAAAGTTGACACTGACCATTTCTGCACCACACTGTTATAGTGCTACTATTCCACTTTCAACATCCTGTGGAATTCTGGGGTTTGTAGTTTACTGAGGCCAAGGAGCTCTCTGGCTAAGAATTCTAAAGGCCCATCTCTAAACTGCAAACCCCAGGATTCCATAAGCAGTTGAACGTGGAATAATAGCACCATAACAGTGTAGGGTGGAAATGGTCATTGCGTTAAATGCAAAGCATCCAGCTGTAACTTCTTTCCTTTTTTATTTCCAAGTGAATGTGCGGGGGCCAGGCTCCATTGGCTCCATCATGCAAAAGTAGAGAAAAAGTAAAATTTCCTTACCAGTTTTAAAAAATTAAATCACCCACAAAGGTGTTAAGGAGGGGTGACAATTTGCACTGCTAATGAAATAACAAAGGACAAATGGGCCCAAAATTTCAGGCATAATGCTCCTATGGATATATGGGGGGAAATGTGGTCCAAAGATATAAAACGTGTAGTAATTCAAAAGAAAACTTAAGCAAGATGATATGCGGATGGTATCTGATCCCAAAGAAGCTGTGAAAAATGTCCCTGAATCTTTCAGGCCAATGCTGGAGATGTCAAGCCAAGAGGACTCCTTTTTTCATATGTTCTGGACTCGTAAGAAGGCAAAAAGTTCATAGAATCATAGAGTTGGAAGAGACCACAACTGCCATTGAATCCGACTCCCTGCCATGCAGGAACACATACTCAAAGCACCTCAGCAAATGGCCATCCAGCCTCTATTTAAAAACTTCCAAAGAAGGTGACTCCACTACACTCCAAGGCAGCATATTCCACTGTCAAATGGCTCTTGCCATCAAGAAATTCCTCCTGATATTTAGGTGAAATCTCTTTTCCTGTAGTTTGAATCCATTGCTCTGTCTCCTTGTCTCTGAAGCAGCAGAAAACAAACTTGCTGCATCTTCAACATGACATCCCTTCAAATATTTAAACATGGCTATCATGTCACCTCTTAACTTCTTTCTGTCAGGCTAAACTTACCTAGCTCCCAAGCCACTCCTCATAGGATAGAGTTTCCAGACCCTTCACCATTTTGGTCACCCTCCTCTGGACACATCCCAGCTTGTCAATATCCTTCTTGAATTGTGGTGGTATTATTACTTGTCTTGATCTTGACTCTGTATTCCAGTGGTTCTCAACCTGTGGGTCCCCAGATGTTTTTGGACTTCAGCTCCCAGAAGCCCTGAGCATTGACCATAGTGGCTGGAGCTTCTGGGAGCTGAAGTCCACAAACATCTGGGGACCCACAGGTTGAGAACCACTGCTGTATTCCTATTGATAACAACCCAGAATTGCATTGACTTTTTAAGCTGCCACATCACACTGTTGACTCATGTTCAGCTTGACTCAACAGTGTGATGCAGCAGCTAAAAAAGCCAATGTGATTCTAGGTTGCATCGATGGTCTCATATGTTAATTTGTTAATCATATGTTAATCCAAAAAATTTAAAAGGTGGGTTTTGTAATGTTACCAGAAATGCTTTATTGGGCATTATGGATAAAGAACTGGACATTAAATATGGATCACTTCTTTGATATATGACAACAGCAGCAAGAATATTATTTGCTCTAAATTGGAAATGGACTGAAACAGGGACAAGGGAATAATGGATTGATAAGGTGGCTGAGTTAGCCTTAATTAATTAATTAATTAATAGCCCAATTGCCAAATTAAGATGGGTTCTAAAGGATAAGCCAGGTGAATTTTCTGCAAGATTAGAAACTGTTTATGGATTTTTTGAGCAGTAAGAAATCTAATAATGTAATAACTTGAGCTTATGGGTATTAGTAATTAGTAGGATTATTTAGTTGGATCTATAATGGTAGAATAATATTTTCACTTCTTTTTCATTTTCTTTTCATTACAGTTAGCATAGGGATATCATAGCCCTACCATGCTTTAGTTCTTTTTTCTCTTTTTTCTTCTTTTCCTCTTTTTCTTTTTTCATTTTTTGAATGCATATTACTTTGTTTGTGAATTAGTTTGTTAGTATTAAAATCAATCAATCAATCAATCAATCAAACAATGAAATAACAAAGGACTCATCAAAATCAGACAGGTAGGCCCAGCAGTATAAAATAAAGCTACATGAGTCATATTAGAAAATAAAAAATACCTTTATAGGAGCTAGGAGACATTAAGATTTAGAGCTGGTTTCTTTTACCACACATGATGTTAATTGTTTGAATGCAAATTAAGGTGCACATTTTTGGTTATGGAGATAGTTGCTGAGCAACTATGGGAGCAAGGGAGGGAGAGGGGAAGGATTAATTTATTCCTTTCCTGCTACAGTCCTGACAAAAATGTACTCTCTGAAGCTATTTGCATTGCAAGGCTGACAACATCATGTCAAGTCAATCTAACCTACTGTACAGGTTTATTGTGATTTACAATGCAGCTCGGAGCCCCTCAGAGGAGAGATAAGAAACATGTAATATGTTTAATGGAAATGAACAAAAATTATTTCCTATGTACATGTCATGAGGCAGCTCAGCATTTACTAGAAGGATTAAGGAGACAGGAATAGAAAATCATCTTCATTCCAGAGAGCCATTGTCAATTCTGTAAACATCTGTTTTTACAAGGAACAACAAACCAGCATTCTGTTGAGTGCTGGCTTGTTGTGGAGGAAGCAGCACAGTGTGCGCTGCCCAGGTCTCCTTCCAATTATGTGGGAAATGCTGAACTAATCATAGACTTTGTGCTTACAGTTTGCTTACTGCAATACCCAAATCCTCACACTGGCTTGTGTCTCCATCTACAAGCCAGGGAAATAAGCCATGCTTAGTTTTAGATTTATTTTTCTAGTTAATTAGGGAGAGACAAGTCAGGGTGCATACCCTTCAGCTTTCCCAATTTGGCAGGGACAGTCCTGATTAATCTTTTTCAGTTGCTTATGAGATGTCCCATTTTCTCTTTCTTTCTCTCACTTTCCTTCTCTTTTTTCAGCTTACTGCGATTGCTGAAAATTGAGTTCAAAGTACAAAAGTAGTTTGCATTTGATTAATTCAGCAGGGAAGAGAGGAAAGGAGGGGCAGGATCTCGACTACATTCTGTCCTTACGTGGCTACATGCACCCTGGTTTTCATCTGTGAAATGTTGGAGCATATGCAAGTGTCCCATTTGGATGTCAAAGTAAAGCACCACTGGCATAAGGAGCGCTTACTGTGAGACCAATCTGATAGCAGGCAGCAACTTGCTGTATCATCCTGATGTCACATTCCTCAGCCCTTAATCTACTGAATCCTAATCTTCCCAGTGAAGTAATGCCAGCATTTCATATGGCAAAGTATGTCTAACTGTGTCAAATCAGGCTGTATCAGTATACAAAGGAGTCTTGTGGTACCTTTGAGAATGACGGAGAAAAAGATGTTTGTAGCATTAGCTTTTGTAAACTCAGACCATTTCTGCACTAGACTGTTATAGTGCTATTATTCCACTTTCAACAACCTATGGAATCCTGGGGTTTGCAGTTTAGGGAGGGGCTGGCTGGCCCCTCCCTAAACTGCAAACCCCAGGATTCCATAGGATGTTGAAAGTCGAATAACAGAGCTATAACAGTCTCGTGTGGAAATGGTCTCAGTCTAATTCATCAGAGGAATGGAGTGAGGCATCTATGGACAGAAATTTATGCCAATATATTATTGATGTGGAGTGGGGGTATTTGAATAGTAATATATTGCTGTTATATGCCTTCAAGTTGATTCTGATTTATGGTGACCCTAAGGCAAAACCTATCACGGGTTTTTTGGGGGATGAGAGTGTGTCATGTGCCTAAGGTCACCCAGTGGATTACCATGGCTGAGTGAGGAATCAGACTCTAGTCTCCAGAGTTATATTCCAATGCTCAAACCACTACACCAAGCTGGCTGTCTTTGAACAGTAATAGGAATGCAAAATAGTGATGGGAATGCAAAGCCTTTGGATAGGGTGATGAGGTGACAAGTTCAGTTTCAAAGAGGGCTGTAAAGAATAGTTAGAGGACAAAGGTGGGAGCCTAGATGAGTAAATAAACATATGAATAGTAGAAGTTCCTTGTCTTTTGTGTTGATATGGGCTCCAAACCAGAAAAGACCGGATGTAATAAAGTGGGCATGAGAACCTGTTACTAGCTGGGAAGTCCACCGGTGTTATAATGTGTGTGGTATGCCAGAAAACCATTGTCTCTGTTTGAACCAATGTTGATGGACTGGAGTTTGTGCATATATCCTAGCTCAGATGTTGACTAGAGTTTTCTCTCTCTCTCTCTCTGTGCAGAAGATGGAGGCCATGCCTGCAAGGAAAATACATATTTCTTGTTTACCCCAAGTGAAATCCAGTTCTTTACATATAATTTTCTGGAAAACAAGCAATCATTGCATATATATATTATGGAGATTGGATGTGGTGTGGGTAGCAGAATAGAAATGTGAAGGCAGATTATGTGTCAACAAAAGGAACTGTAATGAAGGGGACAGCATTAGGAAATAGGAGCAAGAGTTGTAGGGGAATTTAACATTTGTCTTGCTTCTTCTTTTTTGGCAGTTTTATGTGTTTGAATGCATTGTTGTCCTTCTGGAGAGCCTTCAGGATTGAGTCAGCTTTAGAAAGAGAAACAAACAAAGAAAACCCCCCCTTTTGTGATGAATTAGGGAGTGATGTAAAACGAAATTGCATTCTCTGCTTGAGTTGTGCTGTTTACAAAACAGGATCTCTCCCCTCCTTCCCTCTCATTCTTTTTCTTTAAGTTCATCACTTGCACACTGTTGTTGAGGCTTGGACTGTATTATACAAGGCTATTCTGGAGAGAAGAAACCCAGTGACGATTGGTGAAGGAGCCCTACAAGGATGCGGTTGGACATCCTTTGCACTTGGCTTTCTTTGCTGGGTGATGGGAAAATGAAAGGGCCTGCTGCCCTGTGGGAGGAGGGGGATGAAGCTTCTTGCCATTGGCCAGAGCAGAAGAAAAGGGGCCAGCTGGCTCCCAGAGGGGAAGCTGTTTGGAAAGGCTCATTTCCAGGCGTCCGTGGTTGCAGACAGCTTAGCTCGGGCTTTGAGTTTCCTTTTGCATTGGGTGTTGCTGCCAGCTTTAACCCCAATCTAGGCAGATCCCAGCCATTGAAGTACACTGTAAATACACTTTTGCTGTGGCCAAGGCAGGAGCGAGCAGGATAAACCCAACATGAACTAGACAGCCATAGGAGAAGTGAATGTAGAGGAGAACAGAAGAAGGTCTAATCAGAGTGTATCTAAAGAAAAGAAAGAAATATTTTGGTTTACTGAAAGATGGATAGGGAGAGAGAGCTATAGGGGTAAAGAGTAAGTGTGGCATTGAATGGTTTAAATCAGGACTTTCCAAATAGTATATTGCGACACATTAGTGTGTTGCCTGTAGTGTATTTGAGTGTCACCTTCCCTGCCAAGAAAGACTCTTCCACCCGAGCCTGGCCCACTGCGGTTGTTCTGTCTGGGGCCTTTCCCTGGCAGCGGGCAAGGACTGGCTAGGAGAGGCTTATCTTTCCCCCTGCCACCGCTCTTGCTGGAGCCTTTCACTGGCAGGAACTGTGGCAGTGGGCAAGGATGGGGTGGCAGGGGGCTTTCCCCACCCTAGATACACCTCTGGGTACCTCTGGTTTGCTAGTAAAGCCGAATTACTGTGTCGCAAAATGATGCATGTTGAAAAAGTGTGTCATCAACATGAAAAGATTGGAAAGCTCTGGTTTAAATGTTACACTGTGGGCATTTCTACACTATACTGTTATAGTGCTTTTATTCTACTTTCAACCTCCTATGGAATCCTGGGATTTGCAGTTGAGGGAGGGGCACTTAGAATTCTCAACCAGAGAGCTCTTTGGCCTCAGTAAACTACAAACCCTAGAATTCTACAGGACGTTGGAAGTGGAATAATAGTGCTATAACAGTGTAGTGTAGACTTGGGAGACTGAGATTTAGGCCATTTCCACACTAGATTGTTATAGCGCTATTATTCCACTTTCAATATCCTATGGAATCCTGGGGTTTGCAGTTTAGGGAAGGGCCTTTGAGGCAAACCCCAGGATTCCATAGGATGTTGAAAGTGGAATAATAGTGCTATAACAGTCTAGTGCAGAAATGGTCTTAGTCTCCATTGTGCCCTGAAACTTGATGACCTTGGGGCTGTCATTTTGAGCATGACCCATCACACAGAGTTGTTGCAGTGAAAATAAATTGGGGAGAGTAATAGCCATGTATGCCAAGATGAGATTTTTGGAGTTCAAACAGGATTAAATAAATAAATAAATAAATAATATTCTCGGTCAAACAGTAACTATATCTGCTGGGTGAGGAGATACACTTGTGAAGATGAGAAATCAAAGATCTCATTGGGCTTTCTAAACTAGAAAACAAACTTGAATTTTTGCCATGCGTAATTCTGGGGTTTCCGTCTTAGCTGGTTTATAAATATGCCTCAAATAAATATATGCCTTTCTTCATGTCATTTACATTACAGTGAATTTGATAACACAGAATGTATACCATCTTACAGTGCATGACAGTATATCACTGAAAGTAAGAAGACGACATCTCCGCATTCCAGACTGCCTCTGCAGCAACTACCTCGACTGCTACTTCGGAGTTATGTTCCTGCAGATTTATTCTTCACATAACAAATTAGCATGTATAATTTTAAGGGAGTGGCATTTCTTTTTGGTATAACAGAAATGACTTGAAAGAGTGTTACTGTCAAATGCTGTGGATTGACTCTGCCTACCCAAGCAACCCACTCGATGTTTCTAGTCCCAGCTGAGTCTTCTTTAGCAACATGGTCTCACTGAGTTCCAAGTGTTCCCATCCTCTTGTCTATCCTTTAGCCCTGATTTGCTCCTTAGTCCTGTTTTCTTATTTCATTCTTGATACTGCCTTTTTATTTGCTCTTTAGTTCTGTTCATATGGCCATGATCTTGACTTGTCCCACAGTTCCTGGCTTCAAGCTCCTGGCTCACATCTCATTGTTGTCAATGGCACAGCTCTGGCAGTCACACGCATTTAACCAAGAATCAGAAATTCATGCAAATTGTCCATGGTTCTTTGGCCTTCCTCTATTTTAGTAAGCATTTTCCTAAAGCAGATGTAACTCAAATGGCAGAGAGGAAATTCAGCAATTCATAAGCATGGCTGGACCTCATGAGATATCTTATTCTCAGATGAAACCTAAGGAGGCAGTAGGTCTGCAGTGGGGAATATGTAGTCCTCTGCATCTTGTTGGGACTATAGCTTTCCTCAGCCTCAGTCAGGAAAGCTAGTGGTAAGGAATGATGGGAGTTCTGGTTCAAGAATTTCTAGAAGATATTGTTTCCCATCTCTAAAGTAAGGCAAGAACTAAAGCATGAGGCCTGTGGTTGTTCCCAGGAACAGCAAATAATGATAAATGATAAAGAACTGGTTGGCATCTGAGGCAAGGAAGGTCCTTAGGGAAGTGTTGTGACAGTGACTAGTGATATGAGCAATTACCAACCTCCTCATATGACAGAGATATTGATCGCTGCAACCTGGATGGAATCAACAAAACAAGGAAAGAGGCAGGCATGATGGCAACACTTGGAGATTTTTGCTGTACACACTTGCTGTATGCACTTTAGGCCATCACTTCTTCCTATATTAACACTGAATTCTGATCTGAAAGACTGCTTATGCAGATTCATCCAGTTCCCCAATATACACGTGCCTGTACTGTTTGCAGACAATCACAGGAGAATCACCATGAGGGAGAAATCAGTACAATATAGATGTAAAGGTGTACTTTTCCAAACAGAGCTAAAAACAAAGCGGTGTCTTTCCTATCCTCCTTGCACATACAGATTCCATCTGGCATAGCAGTTGAATTTTGCTTTTAGTAAAATTTAGCTGCTCAAATTTTATTTGAAAAGAACAGCCTGCTACACATACAGTTCTCTCCTGCCACATTTAGTTGCCGCTCCACAAACTACAGAATCTATTGCCTGCCGCAGCCACCTCACTCTGCCAAACGATAGATCCAGACATGTACCTCTTCTGACCCTTTCTTATTTTTATATTACACGGATGCTAAATGACCCCAGCTACAAATTCAACTCACTAGGCAGCCCCAGGCAAGCTTATAACATGTAGCCATTCCTTAGGAATATGAGCATGCTCACGTGGTTGTACAGACTTCTGTGATAAGGCATGTGAAGTTTTCTGAACAAAGGGACTGTGTTATGTGTGGAGAAATACAGTGATAAAATGCCTAAAATGGATGGACATATATACAGGAAAGTTGCTCATCATCACATCTTTTTTTTCCTCTCGGTGTATGTGTGTGCATGTGTCTGCATGCATGCGTGTGTGTGTGTGTGTATATACACACATATACATATATACAGTACACAACTTTCAGGCAAAAAAAGCAGAAACAAGAGGATACAGAAAGCTGCTGGCTTTGGGTTTGCTGAACCTGAACTGTGCTAAATGGAAGCAGAGCAGATGTGTTTTCCTTCTCTACGTACAGAGTACAAGCTGGACAAACTTAGAAGAGGTAAGTGCCCTGTGGTTCCTCAGCTGGTTAAAAAGCACAGTTTCTTGCCCCAGTTACTGCAGAAAATATGGCAACAGGACAATAGAATGACAAAGAACTCATGGAAGCCAGCCTCTTTCCCTGCTGCCCTCTGCCTGTGACTTCAAGCAGAGCTGGACTCAAAATCAACCTCAGGAGGTTCCTCCACCCAGTGGTTGGAACAAGGCCTGGAAACAGGGGCTGCCTGCCGAGTCATCACATTTTCCGTAGCGGTAGAAGTCACTGCAGGGAGCAGGATATGGGAGTGGGAGTGAGATTGGGGGTTGGAGACGCTGGAGAGCATGGTACAATTGGAAACAGAACAGGCTGCAGACTGAGGCACCAGCTGCCAAAAGCAAAGCCCGAAAACCTTTGCAACTACCTGCAGACATCCACTTGAGGAACTGCTATGAGCTGCTTGATGCAAAGAAATGAAGGCGAGAGTTGAACCTATATTTGCCAGTACTGAAGAATACAACAAGACAACTTCTTGTTATGGGATATTCTAAAGAAAAGGAGTGACTGAAGAATGGGATGTGGTGGGAAAAGGAAGGGAAGATTTTTTTTAAAGATTTTATCTTTTTCAACGTGACCTAATAGAAAATTCTCTATAATTAATGATTAGACATTTGACAAGAGCTGAAGAGAGCACTGCTGTCTCTTAAAAACTATGCAAAAAAAAGATTTTGGGGCAGGCAAGTGTTCTCATGCAGGAGAGAGAGAGAGAGAGATGCTGCCATTGTCTGCTTGCAGGCTGATAGCTGCAGGGTGGGAGACAGAGCCCTGGTCACTCTAAATGTGCTGCTGGCCTCCTGCCCCAGAGCAGGAACAAACTAGCCATTGATCTTACTAGGTCATGTTGTTCTGCCTGCATATATATATTTATATCCAGATGGAGCATGTGGCGCCTGTTTAATAATGCATTTACAAGTATTTCACTCCACCTACTTTTTATTTAATTATGCTGTCCACCCTCATTATAGTCAAGTCAGTTTGTCACAACATTTTTAGCTACAGACCTGCACAACTGAATAGCAAGGGACCCTGCCTATCTCTGCATCCACAGCAACGAACCTATCAGGCCGGCTAGCTCCTTCCTGACTTGTAGTCTAAGCAAGCATCACATTTTGGTGCACATGGCCTAGCAAATCTGTGTAGCTTTTCTGGCTCTTTTCTGCAACACCATTTACAGGTTGTCTGTGCCAACATTTGATGCCACGCAAAGTACACATGCCAAACAGGTTAAACCAGTTTCCAGGAAACTATAGAACACCAACCCAGTCCACTTATAGGGCCATGCCCTGTTTCTCATAGTTCCAGCCAAGCAGGAATCAAATTTCTTTTTAAGCTAAGCAGTAGATAATGTACAGAATTGAAAGCCCAAATTTCAGCCTTGTTATTACAGGCTAGCTTGCAGAGTCTTTACTTTTTCCTATTTGCTGCCAAGCCCAGTGAGACTGCAAAGCCCACACCTGTGCAATGTTATAAAAGCAGTAGGCAGCCTACTGTTCTACAAAAGAATAGAATCATGTGGCACCACCTTTAAGACTAACAGATTTGCTCTAGCAGGAGCTTTCATGGCTTAGAATTCACTTCCTTAGATGCATACAGTATAATATTAGATGTCCATGTGTATAAACACCATGCATATGGTTGGAGTTGGGACATGGACCATGCATGGGCAGAGTGGAATTAGACACAGTAAGTAACAAATATAACACCAGCACTGAGCATTGACCAAAATTTTGGTGATCACAAACAACCTGGCAGTAAATAAGAAATGCTGCATCGTTAGCACCTGTTATCCATTGCCAACTTTTGTTCATTGTGAGTTGCCTCTTGAGTACCAAACCATCTCAGTGGAAAAATTACACTTGACTCTTCTTGCAGGTCTTGTTTTGGGGATGCTCTGCATAGAAACCTTCTCTCACATTGGTTTCCAGATTTAAAAGCCAGGCCCTTGGCCAAAGAGGTTTATGTTTAACCCTGACCATTTTTTAAAGTCATATTCAGTGTAGGAAATTGCCCCTGCACTAAACTTCATTTCCACTGCAACAGACGGAAACCAAATACCCAGCCTTTCATTTCCAAACCAAATGAGGCAACTTGTTGTGAGATTGCTTTCTGTCTTCCAAATTGGACTGAAGCCTCCATTCTGTGGTTCCCTGGCAGGCAGAAACACGTCCCAGAAATATACATACCTACCTACCTACATATTTTCTCAACTCAAAACCTGAAAATATTTATGCTAAAATGGAAAAGAGTACCCTCTTGATACAGTTAGGATATGATAATGTGCATACGTCTTAGGTCTAACCTAGCCCTGTGTTGACCCACAATGTTCACTGACTCAGAAGTCAAATCTTTATTTCTTCTTGCCCTCATGTGTTAAACTTGGGATAAAAAGGCTCACCTTTGTTCCATTCCCCCCCTGTAATCCATTTTTTGGGGGGGTCTCTTTTATGTGTAGCTTGCACCCTGGTTTTGTCTCAATTTTGATCCTGCCCCAGGGATAGACAGGAATGTGTTGATGTTTTCGTTAGTTTTTTTCTAGGAACAACCTTTTTTTCTCTTTCCATCCTGAGAACATGTACACATAGGCACCACTTTATATCATTTACTTCAGATTGGTGTGGAGGGTGTGGATGTATTACCCAGCAAGGAGAATTGGGGATAGGCACAAAGGTAATGGTGCTTTGAGGAGATCCAACAAAGCTTCTAGCAAGTCAGACTCCACACTTTCCATTGCAACATTGTGCAAGGATCCAAAGGCCTTTGCCCCAGCCCCATCTCACATCAAGTTTCTAAAGAGTGAATGGGAGCTAAGAAGTCTCTGCAGGCTCCCTCACACTGTTTACCTAGTTGAAGAAAATTAAAAAAAGAAACAAACTCGTATAACTTCTCTCGCCAAAATGAAAGAATGGCTGGAGAAAGAGCCTTCAGCTGGGAGTAACTCCTATAGATGTCAATGAAGCTTACTTCTGAGTGGACACATAATAGGATTATACTGAGCAAAGCAGAGGTAATATGCACAAATAAGGCAGACAGAAGGTGGCACTTAGCATAAAAATACAAATGAATAATTTGGCAAGCTCTGCACCAACACTCATATATTATTATAAATATAATATTTAAAAATCCCAGCGGGCAGGCTGCAGCTCATCCCAATCCATCTGGCCAAGACAATACCAGATTTCATGCTGATGAAAGACTTACATGCTGGCATACTCCTTCGGTTGATTTTATACTGGCATATGGTTCATAAAGACTAAATCAAAGTTGGACTAAGAATGCTAAGCATGGTATGTCAGGGGCTGACCCAGATCGAAAATAATATGAAGCAGATTCAGGAGACGATTAGAACATACTATGGCGTAGATTTGTACAGGAGGAAGAATAGACTCAGTCTGGAATCCATAGATGAAGCCCCACTTAACATCTGTCCATGAAAGATGTAATAGAGCAAGCATAGAGACGGATACAAGCTTTTTTCCCTATCCTCCCCCAGTCCTGGTGATTTCTCTTTTGGGACACCTACCTGTTCTTGCTGTAGTTCCCCACGATTCACTCTGCAAAGTCTCTGCCGGCTGTACAATGAGCATACATGGCTGCTGCTGGCACATACGGCCTCCTGTCTGCTTTCTCAATTATGCACAGAGCACAGCTAGCAAGTCTCAGCTGGCCCTTGAGGGTTGCTTGCTTGGGCTCGTCCCAATCCCTTTCTCCAAAGTTCTCCGCTGAGAAGGGAATCAGCACCCAAGACCTGCACTGGGAGAAAGGAGGGAGTGGTTTTAAGCTGCCTTCTGCTTGGTCTTCAGTGATGTGCTCTCCAAACTGCAGCCGTCTGTGCACAGCCTCCTTCTACTTGTGCTCCAAAGACAAACTTCTCCCATTCTCATCTTTCTTCTTTTGCATTTGTTCCTGAGAATGGAAAAACAACATCTTTGAATGTGTTGGCTGGAGATGGTGGGAACTGTAGTTCAATACTTCTGGGGAGTGCTAAGCTGGGGAAGCCTGCATAGGAAATGGGCCAGCTGCTGCCCAGCCCTAGCTGAAGAATGGATTTCTTGAGGTTTGACTGCAAATATTGGATGCAGCCGCAATGGCAACCAGGTATCTTTCCATAGGAATCATGTGTCATAAGGCAAACATTCACAGCCCTGCTGGATGATACTGAAAGTAGTCTTCTCTTTTCCCAGTAAAGGTTGGGTGAGTACCTTTATAAACCTTGTGGGTTCCCAAAAGCAGGATCACTGTGGATCCAGAGATGTGCTGAACTTTGGGTATGTATCTCACAGGCTTGAGGAACATAATATTTTATCATGGCAATAAAGCAGGAAAATATTTTTGCTAAGTGAAGAGGATTCACAGGACAAAATTCAAGAATCTGGGATATTTTGGGGTGAATGAGCAGATTTATGGTGTCTCTGTGTCCTACTTTGCAGGGGACAGCACTTTATCTGGCAGTGTTCTGTAGCTGAAGAACTGTCCAGTTTGAAAAGGTAACAGCCACAAGAAGAACAGCCAGGCCCTTGGAACTGCCATATCAACAGTTAGTATGCACTCGACAGATTAAACAGGTACAGAGGTCACCTGGGGGGTATCCATACGATTCAGTCATAGCAACTCAGTACCACTAAGGGCCATGGTTTCAACCTATGGAATCGTAGGATTTGTAGTTTGATGAGGGATTTAGTGAGCTCCGTTCTACTCCCATGAAAGACAGAACCAGAGCTTTCTGGCACAGATTTTGAAGTTGTTTCATGAAACTACATTCCTCAAGATTCTACAAGATGGGGCCATGACAATTAACATGGAATCAAGTTGCTGTAGTTGTGCAGTGAAGATACACTCCTGGTCACATGAGATGCGTTGTATTTTCACTTTAATTATAGTCATTATTTCCAAATTTGTCTCTACATGTACTATTACTTGTTAATTTTATGCTTTTTCTGGAAAGAGCATGAAGGCTTCACAGAGATATACTGCCTCTGAGTATTGAAGCTATATCCAACTTTTGAGATTTTCAGGTTGGAAAACTCAGATTTAATATTGTTGGATTATAAGAGACAGCTAAAAACAACACAGTGCAAAACCTCAGAAAGGTGGGCAGCAAAAGTGGGAAACAACTTTGCAGTTTCTGCATATTGATGGCTAGCAATTCTGGTTGACAGCTAGTGTCAAAGCAGAGGTTGGGAAAAAAATAATTTTTGGGTGACTCCCAGAATCTCCAAACCAGCATGGCCAATGTAGTTACAGACCAAAAATGCATCTTTTCTCAATTCTTATGAAGTCATAGTTGGCAACTGAAGTGTGCTTGGGATCCAACGGAGAAATGAAATTAAATATAGCCATAATTAAATACCAGCAATTTATGGTGTATCTGTAAGAAAATAGGTGACTGGGCTAGCCAAGTGTTCAGTAGGAGATGCTGTTAACCCTGAGTTGTGCTGAGTTTGATAATGGAATAATAAATGGTGATTGGTTAAAAGCAGGGCCCCAAGAATTGCTTTTAGGGTGGGAGGGCTTAAGATTGGCAGGCAGATCATTATGCAATTTGTGTACCTGCATGCATATTTTCACAAAACAGTAAAAACACAGAATACAATTAGTAATGGCTAGAATCCTGTATCAGATTTCCTGGCCCGACCCCCTTGCAAACCTGACAGGAATGCCATTCACCCCTGCCCCAAATGCCAGCAGAATGGACTGCCTTCTCCTTCTGCAGTTGATACGCAGTAAAATAGGTTGGGTGGGGAATTATGATTGTGGGAATAGTTTCATAATCATGACTAAATAGTGACTGTGAATATGAAACAATAACCTAGATTTACTCATCTGTAATTCTTTCATATTCACTATTTTGTATTCACTATTTTCCAAGATTGTTACTTTCCCCTGCCAACCTACTTTTCTGGGCTACATAGGAGAAGGAGGTCCATTCTGGGGCTGATTGGAGTGTAAGTGAAATAACATTTCCATCAGTTATTTCCTGTCAGGCCGGGAGAGGTTACTTAGTTATATATACTTAAAGGTACATCCAGACTGATTGAAAAATCCCAGATATTGTTCCTGTTCTTTCCAATTTTGTTGTTCGTTGTTATGTGCCTTCAAGTCACTTCCAACTTACGCAGCCCTAAGGCGAAGCTATCTTGAGGGCTCAGAGTGTTATTACTTTTAAAGCCCTACGTGGTTTGAGTCCAGGTTACCCACAGGATTGCTTTCTCCCATACAATCTGCTCTCAGGTCCTCTGAGAGACTTCCCAGAGAATTTTTCTTTGGCTATCCCCAGACTATGGAATGACTTGCCACAAGAGATTTGTTAGCTCAGGACGCTGTCTGAGTTTAAATCAGCACTAAAGACCAATCTCTTCCAACGGACCTATCCAAATTATTTTTAAATTACAGTTGTCAAGTATTTATTGCTGGGTTTTTATATGTTTTCATGTTACATTTTATTATATATTTTATATTTATAAAACCAGAAATGTTTGCTGTTATTCCCTGCCCCAATCCACAGGGTGAGGTGTTAAGGAATAACGACAACAATGGTAATGGTAATGGTGCAAAGATGGCTCTAAACGTCTGAGTGGTAGCTCCTCAAGGGCTCAGCTACACTTGGTGTCTTGGTGATCCTGATCCTTGGTGCCTGGTAATTTTGGGGTGAGTCAGACTCCCCAGCTGAGACTTAGGGGGACTCAACCCATCCTGTTCCAGGACTGATGATGGAAAATGTTGTGGGTCAATGGGTCAGAATCAGAAGATCAGGAAACTGGAAATGTGGACTAGGAATGTGCAGAACAGGTTTGGAGAAGCTGTAGCTCTCCTGATGTTGTCAGACTGTGGCTTTTTCCTCACTACACTGTTATAGTGCTAACATTCCATTTTCAACATCCTGTGGAATTCTGGGGTTTGTAGTTTACTGAGGCCAAAGAGCTCTCTGGCTGAGAATTCCAAATGCCCCTCCTTAAATTGCAAACCCCAGGATTCCAGGATTCCATTCCAAGTGGAATAATAGCACTGTAACAGTGTAGTGCGGAAAGGGCCTATGACTCCCAAAAGTCCTATGTAGCCTGGCAGTGGCAATGCATGATGGGAGATGCAATCCCACAAAACCAAAATGTTGCCTTCAGATGCAGTGGGAGATGCCGCCTCCCATTGTCACTGCTGTAGGAAGACACCACCTCTTGCCCGGAATGGGCACAACCTTCCTTACTTCATGCAGCAAAATGTTTGAGGTGAGGCAGCCAGCCCTCCTTTGGAAAAGATTCATGCAGCTTAAGCTATTAGGAAACGGAAATATTTTTAGATTAAAATGCTTGTGAAGATTATGGGGAATTGTGCCCTCTTGTGGTGCATAAGTATGTTGCTTTAGTATACTTCATTTGAAGATACATCACATGGAGGATGGTGCATTGTCGATCAGACCAAAGAACCATTCTTTTTCTCTTTACTGCCATTGAGAGTGCTGCTCAGAGCTAGTGGTTCCACAGAACAGGCAGAAAGGAAGGGAGGAGAACTCACGTGGAAGTAAACTGCTATAGTCAGAAGGGCCAGTGGACTTACTACTTTAAGAGGGGAAAGTGAAAGTGTTGTGGAAAGAGAGAGAAAACAATTAACAACATGCTCCAGATTCCAGACATGCTCCAGATGCCCACGCCTTTGAGGCAGCCCAGCTTTCTTCCGAACTTGGCGTTGCTTATGAATTATTTAACTGCATTTGTATCTTTGGGGCAACACTTATGTGTTGCAACATTTATTCATGCTTATAATAATTACAGTGGTTCTCAACCTGTCGGTCCCCAGATGTTCATGGACTTCAGCTCCCAGAAGCCCCAGCCACAATTATTGAATGGTTGCATCGCATAATTGTTTTATTGAGGCTCATGTATGTGCACACACACACACACACACGCACACATTACACACATTTAGAAAATGCCTTATGAAGACGGGTCCTTCTTTCATATGTGGTGGACTTGCAAGGTTGCAAAGAAATTTTGAAAGGAAATACATTATGAAATTCAGAGAATGTATAATTTACACTTTGAAATGAAACCAGAATTTTATTTGTTGAATATGTTAGGCCAACAAAGAGAAATAAGATCTCATCAGAAAACATTGTTATATAACTGTGGCAAGAATGACATATGCGCAACATTGGAAAGAAGGAAATTATATTGATATAAAAGAATGGAAATTAAAAGTTCTGGATATGGTAGAGATAGAAAGGTTGGCTTTTTCACTTAAAAATAAACCAATCCAGAACTTTGAAAGAGAATGGCAAGAAGTTCTGAATTGGATAAAAGAATGAGGGAAAGAATAAGAAAGAGTGTTGGAAAAATGGTAATGAAAATTAAAGATGTTATAGAATAAGTATAAGCTGAATGTAATAAGGTTAAAAGTAATAATGTGTTAATCTTAGAATAGAAAAAATGTATAAATGGGATGTAAACACAAACTCAACTGGAAAAATGATGCTCGGAAGGGGGGGTTATTTTGAGTGAAACTGTAATAGAAGTATATACCAAAAAAAAAAAAAAAAGGAAAATGCCTTATGGAATGCAGCCCAACACTAGCTACAGGAAGATGAGAAAAACAGCATAGCACACCATCTCACTGTAAATTCAGTGGTAAACTCACAAATCTATATGACATAGGAAAGAAGGTTTCATCAGGGAATTCAAATAATCATTAATAATATAATAGGGAGGAGAATAAGGATATTGTATAAATTCACCATCCACAATGTAATGTTTTTAAAAAAAAAAAAGTTAGACTACAACTCTCAGCACCCACTGTGAACATGACCACTGGATTTGTAGTCCAATATATCTAGAGGGCATCATACTGGAAAAAGGCCCTAACTATAAGCTTCCCACACTGAACATTAGAAAATTAATATAAAAAAATAAAAACAAACCAAGCAAAAATAATGGCCAGAATCCTTTATGGCAGTTACAAATGTGCAACCTTGAGTTATGTACCCATGGCTTTTATGTATTCACTGTTTTTCTCTTTGCAAGCAGCCTTGAGTTCCATTGTCGGAAAAAAGGCAGGATATAAATGAATTGTAAAAAATAGTAATAACACAAGGGAAAAGATCATAGCTCTGTAGCAGAATACCTGCTTGGAAAAGGAGTTCCTTGCCAGATTCAGTCTTTACCAGCTGCATTTCTTTTTCAAAGAACTTTTGAGAGGTAGTACATCTGGGAATATTTTATTTTATTTATATCCTATCTTTCTCCATGCACAGGATTCAGTGCAGCATCATTTAAAACCAATTACAAGTAAAAACTATTAATAAAAAAGTTAAAAAAAATTAACCTACATATTTAAAACATAATAAAATACAGATACATTACACCCCCCCTTAAAAGCTCAATCCATTGCAATGAGTTAAAAGCCAGAGGCCTGCTTAAATAAAAAGACAAAGTAGGGACAAATGGGGGACTAGTGACAAATGGGGGACTTTAAAGCAGAGCCTGGAAAAGTCACTTTTTTGGACCACAACTCCTAAAATTCCCACGCCATCAGGGCCAGTGGCCATGCTAGCAATGAGTTCTGGGAGCTCTAGTCCAAAAAAAACTAAGACCATTTCCCTACTAGACTGTTATAGTGCTATTATTCCACTTTCAACATCCTATGGAATCCTGGGAACCCCCAGATTCCATAAGATGCTGAAAGTGGAATAATAGCACTAACAGTCTAGTAAGGAAATGGACTAACTTTGCCAATTTCTCCTTTAAGTAGATGGACCAATGACCTGATTAAGTATAAGACAATTTCATATGCTTGTGTTCATGTGTACACCAGCATGGTGCAGTGGTTTGAGCATTTGACTGCAACTCTGGAGAACAGGGTTTGAATCCCTATTCAGCCACGGAAACCCACTGAATGACTCCAGAGTCACACTTTCTCAGGTTCAGGGAAAGGCAAAGGCGAACTCCCTCTGAATAAATGTTGTCAAGAAAACCTTATGATAGGGTCACCTTAGTGTCATTGTGTAAGTCAGAGATTACTTCAAGGCATGCCACAAGAAATCTTGTGAGGGAGACTGAAGTAGTACGAGCAAAATATTTTTGTTTCACTTCTTAGTCCATTTCCGCACTACACCGTTATAGCGCTGTTATTCCACTTTCAACAGCCTGTGGAATCCTGGGGTTTGCAGTTTTGGGAGGGGCCAGAGGCCCCTCCTGTAACTGCAAACTCCAAGATTCCATAGGCTGTTGAAAGTGGAATAATAGCACTGGAACAGTGTAGTGCGGAAAGGCCCTTAGTTCCTATTCCTCAGAAGATGTATCATTCAGTGAAGTATGCTGACGATAGTGTGTGTGTGTGTGTGTGTGTACATGCACACATGCACATGTGTAAGAGATTGAGAGGCAGAGAGAGACTTGCCCAGGACTTTGCGTGCTCTGCTCTGCTCTACTCTAAAACTAGCGACAAACAACCTAAATTCTGCCAAAGTTCCACAGCTGAATTCTGAAACCTGTATAGATTGATTCTAGTGACTTGGGCCTCTCCCAGCAGACAGATGGGTTCTGAAATGCTTGCTAGCATCATGCCCAAGCATTAGCAGTTGTCTAGTGACAGAAAAGAATAAGATGAATTTATGACTTTGATACTTTTTTACATTAGCTTGGCAATTTGAAGTTGGGAAAGATATGGAGGCAAAGAACAAACTGGGGAAGTGATTTTTTTCCGTTAATAAGCTGCTTACACAAGTTTTCTAGCAATGGGGAAGGGGAGATCAATCACTCTCATACATTTCATTATGTTATTTTATATTTTACTAGCGTATACACCTGGCGTTGGTCAGGATTTTATTTCCACATAGGTAATACTTGTTAGAAAGATTTGAGATCCTGGGCCTTTAATTTCCCAAACGTCTTGTCCAGTACCTGTAACTTTTCCCCATATTCCCCAATCCAACCTGTATTCAGAGTTGTTAACATGCAGAGGTTGGGTTCCTGAGGGAATCCACTGCCCTCTTCCTTGTTGCTAGGCCTCATCTCCCCAGGCCCAAGAGCTCTCCAGCTGAGAATTCTAAAGGCCCCTCCTTAAACTACAAACCCCGAGATTCCATAGAATCTTCTCAGGCAGCCAATCATATGAGGTCTTTGCCTGACACAGACAAACAAACATACAAACTTTAATTTTTATATAGTAGATTTTTGTTTGCTTGCTTCCTTGAGAGTCCTTCTTTTATCAGGCTTGCTTTGTGGGGAAGGGAAAATCCAGCGAGGGCCCACTGTTTAACTAGCCACAGGGAACTGGATAGCTGGCCAGGGATGGTTTCGGAGTCCATTCTAACACTGGGTATAAGGGGATGCTGGATCCCATTAGCAAATGGGTTACAACGCTTCTCTTCTATGTTGCATTTGCATTATCATTTGCCACCAATAAAGCTTATCTTGTAGTAGTAACAGGTGGTGCCAAATGAAGGCTTGAGGAGGCCTGGAACTATATCCAGTTCCACAACATAACAATGAAGTCAGTGGAAGACATTTCTATCATTTTTCTTATTTTGAATCATGTTCCCTACATTTTTTACTTCTTTGCATTTTTCCTGGTCTTGCTAAGCAAGGGTGGGCAAGCAAAAAGTCATGTAAAATGATGAAAGCTTACTACAGCCCCACCCTATAGCCCTCAGCAACTGCAAATGATCTGCCATTCACTTTCAAGGATATCTTTCCATCCACAGGAGCCAGAAACTCTTTTTTCCCTTCCAAAGAAAACCCAAGCTTCCCAGGCTTTTTGATTTCTGCACCCAGATTCCCAAATAACTGTAGTATCCACACAGCTTTTGTCACACTGAAATGCCCTTTTCTAGTGCCTAGAGCAGGAAGGAGCAAAGTGAAGCCTATGAGCGTGCCCAAAGTGCCCAAAAATGATTGCTGGGGGTGTGGAGGGCATTTTCACCATGTTTGGAGTCCCACTGGCCTCCAAGGGATCAAAACAAAAATTGATTTTTCCCCCAACAATAATAATATGTGTGTGTGTGTGTGTGTATGCACACCTATTTGCCTCAGAATAACTGAAAATGCCCTTCAGGGCCCTGGAAGTCCCCAAAACATGCCCCCTACAGGGCTTTGAGGTATATTTAGGGACAACAATATTTTTTTTTTTGAGGGAATAGGTGTGGTGGGGGTGGGGGTCCTCCAAGGTCTCCTGGAGAGCAAATGTGCCCCCCTAATCTTCCACAGTTGCCTACTCCTGGCTTAAGTGATACACTAAATGAAAAACTGGACCAAATGAGAAACGGTCCATTTAAAATTCATTGGATTTGAATTGAATGCTGTGAGAAACAATATGGGAACCAATGGATTCCTTTTTATCCTGATAGAACTGCTTTTCTCTAGCATAGCAGAACTGTGGGGGTGCAGAATTTCTGTTTCAAAAGGGCAATGCCTTTATTTTGCCTCAACTCAGCTATGCCCCTGACATTCTCAGAGCATTTTTGGGGGATGCATGGAGTGAAAAAATTTAAAATAAATATATAGTTTGGAAGTGACACCTTAAAAATCATGATAGTGTAACATATGGTAATAAGGAGTACCTTTAAAAAAATTATTGGTAAAACATATTTTTAATATGAAGACTAATATTGGCTCATTACTCTTAAATTGTTGGTTCTGAAAAGTAATGGAAATTTCTGGACAATTTGGTATTTTTAATATGCTGTTCAAAAGAATCATGGGATGCCATCAAATAACATAGATTATTTTTAGCTGCTTCTCTCTCTCTCTTTTTTAACACATTGCAATTAATATTGGGAACAAATTACTTTCCATGTATCAGATGAATTAATGGAAATATCCAGGGCATGCTGGAAAAATAAAATAGTGACCTGCTGGAGATCATTCCTGAATTAATATTCTTTGTTGTCATGGTGGGGCGGGGGGGGGAGAGACCCTACAGGGAGGAAAAAAACATTTCCTTAAAAAACTTGACAGGCATATGAGCAACAAAATTAATGTAATTGTACCAAATGAGTAATGAAATGAATGAAATGTTTAATAACAAAAATAAATGGAATAATGAAGAAAGAAAAATACTGTACTTCCTTAGCAAAAAGTTTTTCTCTACATTTCTAATAAATATTCCCTTCAGATTATTCACAAAGTTGCTTTCAGCTGACATGACTGGGTGTCCTTTCACACTGCGCAGTTATAACACTATGATTCCACTTTAACTGTCATGGTTCCATTCTATGGAGTTCTGGGATTTGCTGTGTAGGAGGAATATTTAAGAAGGCTCAGCCACGCAGCTGCAGTGCTTCATCAGACTACAAACTACATAGGAAACTGCTATGGTAGTTATTGTGCAATCGTAGCATTGTGACTGTGCAGTGTGAAAGGGCCCCTGGTTTGAAACTGAGCAAACTGCCTCTTGGGGAGGTGTGTCAAAGATATGAGGACCTAGATGGAAATGATATTTGGAAATATATGAAAAATGATTGAAAAACTTGTCTTTCAAGTATTGAAAAAAAGCTGATGAGAAAAATCCTGGACAGACAAAAATCTTTACTCTGCTACTTATGCAAAACAAATTGCATGGGGGGCTTATTTCTGAATGAGGTGGGAGGAGATTAACAGACAGAACTAAAAATATACATAAATTTTTTAAAAAAATCAGCTTCTGCCTTCTAAAGTTGATTAAAAAATTATTGCATTATGGAAAACCTCTGTTAAAATCAATTTGAGCTAAAGTACATGAACAATATTTTTAAATGATTTATCCAAGATATAGTTCTCCACTGAAACTCAGTTATATAAATAAGGACATTTCTAACAAATACTGGGGAAATTGTAATGATATGGGTACTTTCTTTCACATGTGATGGTGTTCTCAAAAGTCCAAAGATTTTGGGTGGTAGTTTCCATTGAAATGGGAAAAAATAACAAATCAAAAACCAATGGTCGGTTTATTCTCTTTGTTCATAGATGAAAACAAAAATATTATTAGTAAAAAAGTAATATCATTTGTGTAGCAGCTCAGACGGTGATTCCTGAAAAATGGAAAGGCCTAAACAATTTCACTCTGGACTGTTGGTATGAGAACTTGTGGCCGCTTGCTCTCATGGAAAAACTAACACAACAGCTTTACAACTCAAGAAATGAACTCCATGAAGGCTCTTTTATTACAGATTAGTTTCTGTTTATCTGTTTTATTAATAGAAACAGAAATAATCTAGATCCACTTAATTCTCATGTTGGTCTTCGGAATGATAACTTGAAGGCTACAAAAAGAAATGTGCGTGTGTGTGTGCGCATGCACGTGCGCATCCATTTATAAGTTTGTTAAGGAATGCTGATAGTCTGTCAATTATATTTTGTTCTGTTGAATTTTGTTAAGTTATATTTCTTTCAATAAAAAAAAAATGGGGGGATCTGGATTCATAGACTTACAGTGCTAATACCACATGGGCTCAGCCTAGAGGACAGTACCAACATCCACTGAAGAATGTTGAAACAGAGCATACTGAATGACTACACTGGAAGCAGCTTGGTTTTACCTTTAGCAAATGAAGACGGCAGAGAGACAACACAAAAGGAAAAAGAGATGGTGAGTGAAAAACAGGAAGGGCACAACACTCAGTCATAATTTCTCAATGTTATATTTTCCATTTTATTGGAATGGGCTTCTGGATGGCAGGTGGAGAGAAGCAAAAGTCAGTGAAGCTGGCCTCACGAAGGGTTCATTGTGACCTTCTTTCCCTCTTCCTCATGGTGGAATGGCTGCTGGATCATGTCAGTGGGAGTGATCACTCCACTCCAGGATTTAGTTTAAACTTTGAAAGAGCTATTCAAAGTACTGAATCTGTTTTGGATAACAGCTGCCATATCTTGGAGAACTCCTGTAAAACTCAGACTAAAACCTTTAAGGGATTGATCCATTGATCATACGCACAGAGACATTTGGACTGTAAGACTTAACTAAATGAGGCCTATGGCAAGATGGAAATGGAGAGTGGTTTTTTTTAATTCTCTTGTTATGTCAAATTATCTTCTTCTTCTTTTTTTAAACAAACCTGAATGAGAAACTTGTGTCCTTGATGATTAAAGTCTAAATTGATCCCAAGAGAGATACTGTTCCCCGCTCTAGTTTTATTTTGCACAGAGTGCAAAGTCTGGGTACAGAAAGCTTCACATCTAAAACAGAACTGAGATGTTCTTAACCGCTTCCTCTTCCACGTCCTCTGCTCTTTCTCGTTCTCTCAACCATCCTGTCAATTTCACTTCCTGTTATTGATGATTACAGCCCAAAACAAAGTGAGGTTGAGCTTTGAAAAAATAAATGAATGTAATGAATCAGTTACCTATAAATGTTAACACCCACACATAACATATTCTGGTGTTAGTTAAAAATAAAACACGACACAAATGTGCTAAGTGCAAATTTGCATTTACAGATGAGAGGCTTTTTAAAAAACCACATACACAGTGTTTAACAGAGAAAACACATTCTGGAATGAAAAACTGCATGGGCTTTAATAACCCAGAATAGGTCCAAATGCACCTGCAAATAATGTGAGCAACAAGAGGGAGTTAGTTCATTGCAGTTCTGCACTCCTGCACACACCAGATCCTAACAGGCTAATTTGCAACACTACAAACCCCAGGTTGTTGAAAGGATGTTGAAAGTGGAATAGTGGAATAGTAGCACTATAACAGTCTAGTGCAGAAATGGCTACAGTCTACTACTATACTGAGAGAAGGATGACCAGCTGAACACAGTGGAGTGTTTGTAAAGTGAGTGTGTTACATAGGAGTGCAGCCATAGTCTCAGAGATGGAGACCATATCCTCCAACACTTCCCAAATAAAAGCCAATGTGCTTGTAGCCAACCAACATCATAGTGGGGTCAATGGCAAAGGTGATTAATGAGAAAACTATCAGAGGCTGCAGCGGTTTGTTTTGCCTGAGCCTACAGGGAAGGATAAGATTCCATCCCTTCCTCTCCTCTCCCCTCACTGTGTCAACTGAGTGCAAACTACTTTTTTTGCACTTGGAACTCAAGTCTGCAACAAATGAAGTAAGCTGAGGACAAAGAGGGAATGTGAGAAGAAGGTAAGAACTGGGACACTTTAAAAGCAGTTGAAACGGTGGATGATAGGGTGTATGATGAAATCATTACAGGACAAGGACAACTTAAAGACCGGAGCCCAGGTATGTTACATTTTTGGACGTCGGCAGCTCCCAAAATCCCTCAGCCAGGATGGGCGTTTGTCCAAAAACATAATCTTCCCAAGTTCTAATCTAGTATTACACAACATTAAGGTTAGCACCATGCAAATACATGCCAATATCCTTTGTAAAATAAAATTTTACTAAACAATTTCAGAGTTTTTTAAAAACATTTATCAAATACGTTTTAGAACAGTAGGCTTATCAAGATTACACAATACGTACAGTATTACAGAGTGATAACATTTGACTCAGCAGGAATTAATCATGTTGCACCTGCACGTGCGCACACACACAAACAGAGAGAGAGAAAGAGAGAGAACAAAAGGAGTCTCCATGCCTTTCCCATCCCCCACCCCCACCTGCACAGTGTATTAAGGCAATGTGATATGCAATCCATAAATAATGCAAAAACTCCTACACATTTTCTCATTCAGCATTACGGATATCACTGGTATCTGCGTATTTTTTTAAACCCACACATTTCATGAAATTATATCTTCTTAAGAAGTCTTCTGGTCTTCGAAACAGTTCCGTATATTTATAGGAAATCTTCAAATTTTGAAAACCAGGACATTATTATAAAGTTCAAAGGTTTTCTTGCAAGTAACATTTATATAATTAATTTGTTGTAAGCTTGAAATGGGTTTGCTTTCTATTCTCCATTCAGGAACCTAGGCAGAGAACCCCAAAGAAAATGAACCTCTGATAATCTGTTGAATAACATTATTTCTATTTCTTGTCAAAAGCTCTTAGTGTGTGTGTGTGTGTGTGTATGCAGACATAGGCCCTTTTCACATTTTCCTGGAGCATCATGCGATTGTGAGGAGTGATCTGCATGACACACTCACAATCACACGATGCTCCAGGGGCCGGCAGGGGCCGATCACATACCTTTTCATTTTTGGCTAGAAACCGAAAATGGTGCACGATCGCGCATTACTCCCAGGTCCTGTGCATATTTACCTGGTATGTGGAGCTTCCGGAGCTGCGCCGGTCACGCTTCCTGCCCCAGTGCAGCCTGGGAAACTCCCAGGCTGTGCTGCAGAAGGAAGAGGCGGGGGTCTCACGCTAGCAGGTAGCTCATATGGAGCCGAAGGACCCTGGACGTGAGAGCCTCTCACTGGAGGCTGCTTGCATGATCCCCGCACCCCAGTGCCGGAAGACGGCAAGGTGCGGAAAGGGCCATAGATATAGATATATAGATGTATAGAGAATGATGGACTAAGACCTGAGGAGACCATGAGGAGAACCCACTTAGCCACAGAAACTCACTGGGTGACCTTGAGCAAGTCACACATTCTCAGCCTCAAAGGAAGGAAATGGCAAACCTTCTCTGAATCAGTGTTGGAAATGGAAATGGCAAATCTCCTCTGAATCAGTATTATAGGGTTGCCATGTGCTGAAGTCAACCTCAAGTCCCATAACAACAACAATTCTGTATATTATATCACTAGGCCATTTACCCCTATATGATTTACTTTTATCCAAAGATAGACAAAAGAATACTTCATACAATTTTGATATTCAACAATAATTTAAGGGATCACTTGACCTCAATACCCCCAAAACATGTGAATGCTAAACATAAAACCCTAAAATAATTGTAGTTGTTGTTGTTGTTGTTGTTGTGTGCCTTTAGGTCATTTCTGACTTATGGTGAACCTAAGACAAACCTATTGTGGGGTTTTCTGGGGCTGAGAGTATGCGATGTGCCCAAGGTCACCCAGTGGGTTTCCATGGCTGAAGGGGAATTGAACTCGGGTCTCCACAGTAGTAGACCAATGCTTAAATCACCACACCTTGCTGCCTTTCTCCTAAAATAATTTGGGAGGTCAAAAAGGGCCTTATTTGACTGTTTTTTGGGGAAAGAAATTGAGCATCTTATGCCTTTCTAACTTATTGATAAGATAATTTGATTTTAGCTAAATATCTATGCTCTTTAAGTGGTATTTTTGAACTTTCTTTTTTAAACCCAATGTGCTTTGATTCTTGCTCAGCTTTAATAAAAAAAGATCAAGTGCTAAGAAACCAATAGGAACATTCCCAGAAAAACATTCATTTTTGAGAGAACAGACATTCTTGTCTTATACGTTTTTGTATACTATATGGTTTTGTTAATTCACCATTAACAAAAATTTGTGCCTGCTGTGTTTCATAAATCACCTTAATCCAAGTAATAAAATTGTCACCAAAACTCATATTTTCTAAAACTCTGAATTAAAGAACAACAACAATTCAAATTATCAAATGCTTTTTCAGCATCCAAAATATGAATGCCACCTGTTTCTCATTATGTTTTTCAAAGTATTCAGGGAAGTCCAAAATACATCTAATGTTGTCTCATAACTGTTTTTTCGATAAAAATCCCATTTTGGTCCCTATGAATAAAATCCTGTAGAATGAACTTCAATCTTTCTGCCAAAATCTTTCAGCAAAATCTTGTAGCCCTTATTCAGCAATTTACTAATTATGGAATTACTCACTCTGAAATTTTTCTGACATGTTAAAGCCCAGTTAAGACCCACCTATACAGAGGGCAGCCCTACATTTGGAAGTATCCTGCATTTGAAAGGCTATCTGGTTCAAGCCCACTTTAAAGATAAAGAACTATAAGACAAGAGAGCAGAGGTCCTTAAAGCAGCTCTTCAACACCTTTCAACAGCAAACTGGTCATCAACATGCTCACAGTCATCCTGTTTAGAAGACACAGTTCGCCTTCAAGTAGCATGGTGGGTGTGAGTGGCTGCTCGGGATGAAGCTGTGCAATGGTGCGGCTCCGGGCAGCCACCCGCTGGATTCCAACTGCCTCTTTTGTCAACTAAGAGGTGGCTAAACACCCCCTCCGGTACGAGGGGGCGGAAGCGGTCCGTAGGGGACTCCACAACTGACGTTTGGCTCTACCCGGCTGGGAGAGCCAAAAGTACCAGGGGGTTGAAGGACCATGACGGAACCAGTGGGATCATCACCAGAGCGGCACAAGCGCCGCCATCGACTTTTAATCAAGAAACAGCAAGAAACAAGAAAAAGATAGCATGGACCTGTTCTGGATTTCACTTTGGAAATATCACAGTGGATTTCTGGCTTGCAACAGTGCGCAGGAGTGAAGGAATGGGGACCCAGAATGTAAGTGCGTCATGGCTGAGAGTGCATCTTAAAGGGGCGGCTGATTTTAAAGAAAGGATAAGAGGCTCTTCTACTTTTCTCTTAAGGACTGAGGTTATAAGTGAGAAAGACCTGTTAATTGGACTTATAATAGAGATTGCTTTACAACTAATTAATTAAATGGCTGTTATTGGATGAATAAGACTGAACCTTATAAGATTTAAAAATCCCCATCTGGACACTGAACTTTCTTTATTTCTCCATTTTACTATGTTGGTGGATTTGAGACGATTGGTGTTTTCGCTTTTTGACTCTGGATTTCTGACCTTTGAATAATACCTGAGGACGCAACAATTATAGATCAGTGCTTATTCTTTTTTTTTTTTCTGGCTCCTGTTGAATGGGACTTGTTCCCGGTGCTTTTTTTTGAGTCTGGATTCTTGAGACTATTGAGCCCTTGCTGGAAGGTAATTCAAGCAAAACAACTCCACTCCCATGGACGGAACTGCTTGGAATTCAAGCGACTATAAGAATACAGAGAATCTTCAGAAATGATCTCCGGGAAGCAAGTCTGAGATGGGAGGGGGGAATGGGAGGTGGATTTGGGCACAGGGCTTTGAATTTGATAAGTGGTAATGTTCTTTGGCAATGTCAATTAAGCTTGTATATTTGATCGATATGCTGTCATTAATATGGACATTGTGATATTGTCAAAGGGCAGATGGGGGTGGTGTGATTGGGGAGCCTGTGGAAGATATCATTTAAGCAAAATATCCCCACTCCCATGGACAGAACGACCTGGAATTTAAGCGACTTTGATAATACAGTGAATTTCTATAAAAATTTTCCAGGCGGTAAAGTCCAAGATGGGAGGGGGGAATGAGAGGGGATTTAGTTAAAGGGCTCCGAGTCAGATGAAGCAGTATGTATTTTGACAAGGTCAATTAAGCTTACGTTTTGATCGGCATATTGTCATTAGTATAACATTTTGATATTGTTAAAGGGTGGAAGGGGGTTGAACAGGACACAGATATAAGTGGGAAACAAGACAATTTTTATATAATGAAATCCAGGGTGAAAAGATGAGTGAATGTAGCAACTATAATAATTCAGATTGCCAGATAAATACTGTTAGATGTCTTGTGAAGATTTTGAGAGTTCATGTTGTATGATGGAGGATTTAAGAAGAACAGAAGACAGCACAAGAAGACTATAAAGAGACAAGTATAGAGAAAAGTGGAATGGCTAAAAATGGGTAATAGCTGGGGACTGTCAAGTGGAAATGACTGTATTAGATTGTGGAAATGATAATGGGAAAACAACAACATAACAGGGAAGGGGAGAGGGAAATGCATGTTCAAACATCGAGGTAAACAATGTACTGCGATACATATAAATGTAATTGTAAAATGTGGAGTGGATTTCGGGAAGTGAAGTCCAGATCAGAATGGAAGATCAGAAACAATGCATGTAAAACTACAAGTTAAAAAAACTCTTTTTTTATTTTGAGAAAATTTAATAAAATTATTATATAAAAAAAGAAGACACAGTCATTCAGCATTTCACAGGACACACATTTTTAGAGACCTTAATGACAACTATTTCCTGACTCTTAACCATGACATTTAATGTTTTAAGGCAGTTGGCCAGTTTATTATTTTTTCACAGTCATCAGCATAATGGTAAGTTTACTGAAGAAAGTATCTTGAAACAGACTATAACCTGAAATTCCTGTCTATTTCACATACTCATTATGCCTCATTAATATCTTATATATTTTGATGTTTACTGACTTTATATCCATTAATTCTTATCCATGTCTTGTAAACATGGGCTTATAGTTTAGGGCTTATAGTTCATTTAGTCTATCACTCCACAAGGTTTTTGTGATACATTAAGTACTCCTTATGCTGTTTTGTATAAAAAAATTTTTGAAATATTTTTATTAAAGATTTTAATTAAAAATAAAAAAACCCTCCCCACTTCCAAGCTTGTTTTCTAGTTGAATCTACGTATATCCATTCCATTCATACATAATTGTTGCTTACTCAAGGGATTTGTTACATCTTACATTGTTAGACAATTGCTTTGTTACCTTACTACCTTGCTACATTGTTATATTAGTATTTTACCTTGCTACATTATTACATTGCATTACTTACAATCTTGCTTTATTCTTATTTCTTTTCTTATATTATGTCTTTATCCAATCCAAAACTTCTCTCCATTCCCTTTCAAAGTTCTGGATAGGTTTATTTCTCAAAGAAAATGTTAACTTTTCTGTCTCTACCATATAGAGGACTTTTAATTTCCATTCTTCTATGTCTACATATTTCCTTTCTTTCCAATATTGCACATATATCAGCCTTGCAGCAGTTATCAGATATAACAGTGTCTTCTGATGACATCTTATTTCTTTTTGTTGCCCAAGCATATTTAACAGATAAAATTCTGGCTTCATTTCAAAATTTACATTATAAATTCCTTGAATTTCATCATGTATTTCCTTCCAGAATTTCCTTGCTATCTTACAAGACCACCAAATATGATAAAATGTCCCCACCTTTTCATCACATTTTCAACATCTTGCATTTCCATTTTTAGTTATTTTTTGCAGTCTTTCTGGTGTCATATACCATCTATGTAACATCCTATAAAAGTTTTCTCTTAAATTTAAGCTTGATGTAAATTTTATGTCTGTCTTCCATGCCCTCACGCATGTATCCAATTCAATTGAATGTCCAACATTTTATGCCCAGTTAACCATTGTATCTTTAACAACCTCTGATTCCATTTCTCTTTGTAACAATAATTTATAAAATTTAGAAATTCTTTTCTTCTGGTCCCCCCTCATCAATACATCTAGTTTATTTCCTTTTCTCTCAAATCCATATAATTTTTGATCCATTTTAAATCTCTCTTTAAGTTGTCTCCATGGGAACCAATTAAATTCATGCCCTGCAGCTTTTAATTCTTCTTCTGTACACATTCTTGGTTTATCTCCTTCCCATTTCAATAACTCTTGATAGGTTAGTAAGTTTCCTTGTTTTGTTAAAGCAATTTTGTATGCTTCTTGAGGTGAGATCCACCCTGGAAGTCTTCTATAAAATTTATGCTTTATTTGTAGCCAAACTTTCACTAGTGTCTTCCGAAAGCAATGATTATTAAATTCTTTATTCACTGTTATTTTGTCATAGCATAGATATCCCTACCATCCAAACCTATTATTTATTCCTTCCAATTCTTTGATTGGTGTATTTTCTACTTGTATCCAGTCTTTAATCATATCTAAACAACATGCTTGATAATAGGTTTTTAGTGACAGTACATCAAAACCTCCTCTTTCTTTTGCGTCTTGTAATATTTTAAATCTTATTCTTGGTTTTTTTCTTTGCCAAATAAATTTTCCTAATTCTTTTTCCCATTCTTTAAAAATCTTTTCTCCTCCTATTATTGGTAAATTCTGGAAGAGAAATGTAAGCTTTGGTAGTAGGGACATTTTAAAAGCATTTATCCTTCCCAGGAGAGACAGATTTAAATTCTTCCATCTTTCCATTTCACTTTTAATCTCCTTCCATATCTTCAAATAATTGTTGTCAAATAATTCTTGATTTTTGGTTGTTATCATACTGCCTAAATATTTTACTTTCTTAGTTAATTGATATCCCTATCTTCTCTCCAGGTCAGCTTGTTCTTTTTTTGTCACATTTACTGTCATCATCATTGTCTTTTCTCTATTTATCTTATATCGTGCCATTTGTCCATATTTTTGTAACATGTCCATCAATGACTGGATTGATTTTTGAGGTTCCTCCAAAAATATGATTATATCATCCACAAGTGCTTTGTATTTTATTTCTTTATTCTTAATTTTCAAACCTCGTATCTGAGATTCTTGATTTATTGCAATCAGCAGTGTTTCCAATACAGCTATAAATAATAATGGAGATAAGGGAACCCTTGCCGTACCCCCTTATTTATTATGAAACTTGACGTTGTATCTCCATTTATAATTATCTTTGCTGATTGATCCTGGTAAATTCTTTCAATCCATTTACAAAAGACTTCTCCCACATCATGTTCTTTTAGAACTCGAGACAAAAATTCCCAGGAAACGTTATCAAAGGCTTTTTCTGCGTCCAGTAAAGTAAAAGCTATCTTCTTCCCTGGGTTTTTGTCATAATATTCAATCACATCCAGAAATGTTTTTATATTGTTCTTCATATATCTACCTGGAATAAAGCCTGTTTGACCTTCATGAATCTTATCTTGTAATACCTGTCTCAAACGTTTTGCCAATACTGCCTCCAGTATTTTGTAATCTATATTCAACAGAGAGATTTGTCTGTAATTTTTAACTTCTCATTTATCCTTGTCCTGTTTAGGTATCAAAACAATATTTGCTTCTCCCCAGGATTGCAGTTTCCCATAATTTTCTGTTTCTTTCAAGGTTGCTTGATATGGCTGAATTAATTTTTTTACAAACCTTTTATAGTATAGTGCTGTGAAACCATCTGGTCCTGGTGCCTTGTCCGTTTTCAAATCCTTTATAGCCTCTTCTATTTCGCTAAGTGTTATTGGTTTATTTAATAGTTCCTGTTTCTCCAATGATATTTTGGGAATTTTAACCTTGGAGAGAAATTCAGTCCAATTTTTCTCTTTTTGATACAGGAAATTTTTTTCATAAAACAGTTTTTCAAAATAGTCTTTAAACTTCTGCTTTATCTGTTCATGTTGAGTATTCATCTTCTTCCCATTTTTCAATTCTACTACAACATTCCTCTCTCTCTTCTTCTTAAGTTTATACGCTAACCATTTCCCTATTTTATTAGCCTGTTCGAATTGAGTCAATTTCAGCTGTTTCATCTTTTTTTCTATTTCCTCTATTGTATTCATCATTATCTCTTTTTCTATTTTCTTTATCTCCATTTGTAGTGAGTTCTTCAACGGGTTTTCTCTAAATTCTTTTTCTTTCTCTTGAAGTTGAATCATCAGCTCTTGCTGTTTCTCTCGTCTTTTCTTGTTCTGGATTTGTCGTTTTTGTATAAAAAAGCCTCTCATCACTGCCTTGGATGCATCCCAGACCGTTCTCATCTTCATATCCTCTCTTATATTTTTGTTTTGTATAAAATTTGATGTTCGTTGTCTTCGTATCAGTCCCTGTCCATGTTTTGCACACATTTAGGTGCTCAGTAGCTTTAGTTTATCTAGTTGGTAAATTTTTTTATAAATTCATATTTTTTCAAGTGCAGTTAAATTTGCAATTACATTGCAATTTGCAGTTGTGTTTTTTTTAAGCATTTTGGTTTGGTTTGTTTCTCACTGCTGCCCTTCTGTGTTATTTGGATTTATTACGCATCTATAAATGCACATTAACAAAACATATGCGAATATTCATGGAAACCTTCTCCTCTTTTCTCTTTTTAGATGAAGCATTTTACTTTGTTTGTGACACATAAGTGGCCACCGTAAAACCAGTGCCTAAAGGAAAATTAGGTTTAAGTAAAACAAACTAGATAAAGTTATTTGTTTCTGTGAAGCCTCCACAGATCTAATAATAACATAACGCGAGACAAACAGTCAGAAAGCCAGATTAGTTAACCTTACTAAGATATCTTCTAAATAGCATGATCTGAGTGCTTCATTATAAATATCAGTGTACGATGGATGCTGCCAGGCATCCCAGCACTTTTTATCTTCATCACAGACACTTTAATGTCCCTAAGTTCTAAAAGCTGTGATACGTTGTCATTCAGACTTGGTGTAATTTTCCTTCATGTGTTCCCAGTTATCTCTTCTCTATGCTACCATTTACTGGCCCCTTTTATCTTCAGTTTATTCCTAGCCATTTTTCTGCAGCCCCTACCCTTATGCAGGCCGAAGCAACTATTTCTTGTGGATATCAAGAAGCAGCCTGTTAGCTATTTAGTTTGTTTCTGCTGTACCTTTCTTTTTTTCTTTTTCTTTTTTTTGTTGGTGGAGGAGAGAGAGAAGTGCTTGGGAGAGCCAGTGTGGTATATTGGTTTAAATGTTGGACTAGGACACTGGGAGATGAGGCTTCAAATCCTTGCTCAGCCATAGAACTCCCCAGGCAAGTCACACTCTCTCAGCCTCAGAGGAAAGCAAGGGGGAACACCATCTGAACAAATTTCGCCAGGAAAACCCAGTGATAGGTTCACCTTAAGGTCGCTATAAGTCAGAAATGATTTGAAGGCATACAGCAAGAAAAAGTGCTTGTAAGCTTTCTGCATCATGTGCCAAAATAATATTCCTGCCTTTGGGTATAAGGCACCATGACTTGAATGAATGGGTGAAGGCACTATTTCCTAGACCACCTCAGGCAGCAGAGCCTCCGGCAGCAGTCCTGCCTTTCTGCACAGGTACTTCTTCTTGTCTCTTTCACTAATTTACTTGTAATCCTTGGACCTTTCCTACTTTTGTTTTATATTCAGAATAGCTAAAATTAAGGCTGCATTTTAAAAGAGGGCCCCCTAGGACATTATCCAAATGATATTACAACAATTATCAATCTGGGGTTATTATTTGCTACATAAAAGTAACCTTAGTTACATGTCTTTCTTGATCTTTGTCAGCTGTCCACACTTCTACCCACATCCTCCTCTAGTCTGGCTGTGGCTTGTTCAGAACCTAGCACTGTATTGGTCACAATGGAAAGAAGTCCTACTAACTGTCACTTATCTACGATAGATCTTAACTGCAGCATGTTTCAACTGACATTGTGTTGCCCAATGAGGTTGCTGTGTAATTCTCTGCAGACTTCCTTTGATTTTACCACCTTAAATAATTTTGTTTCAATTTAATCCTTTTTTGCCAATATATTTCTGTCCTATCTTTTCCATATAGACACTGGATCCTGTCTGATCTGGGAAGCTAAGCAGGGTCGGTCCTGTTTAGTACTGGGATGGGTGATCTCCCATGAGTACTAGGTGCTATAGACTGTATTTCAGAGGAAGGAACTGGCAAAACCACAGTATTCTTTGCCTAAGAAAATTCTATGACATTCATGGGGTTGCGATAAGTCAACAGGTGACCTGCAGACACATATACACACAAAGAAAACTTACCTTGGTCAGAGAAACAACTGCACCCATGCAGAGCCTTTAGCTTCCGTACTTTGGCTCTAGTTTCCCTTCCTCTACACAGCAGGTTTAGATTCAAGGAAGCAGCAGTTTTCACATTGCTCTGACAAGCATCATCCTTCAGGGGACTAAATGTCCCACAGGGGGAGTAGAGGCATTAGCAAGGAACTATTAGCTTTCATAAGAAACTTGGATTCACAGATTTAAATATACTGCCTAAGGCTGCAATTCTAACTACGCTTGCCTGACAGTAAATATTGCACTCAGTGCAAAGGAACCAGCATAGGAATGGCCAGTTCTTTATGGGTATCTTATACCAAATATCTACCCAGTATACGGATAGATAAATGAATATAACAGTTCTCTTTTATGACTATAGCAATAATGAACACTAAGGTTATAAAGAGCAAATCTGTTAGTATGATTTTAAGACTCAATTTTTCCTTAGGGTATTGTTATCCGACTAATATTATTAAACTGTAGTTTTCACTGGTCTGTCTCCACATTCCCTCCCCCATAACATATATCTCACAGTGGTGGGTGTTTTAAGGGCATTTTCACACGGAGTCTAAATGTAATTTCTTTTAACTGGATTGTAATGTAAAGGCCAAACCTAACCTACATTGGCCAGAATGTACGTTGTACTGACAAACATCTCTCTTCGGCATTCTATGTCTCATTAATCACATTGACATGTGACATAAGTGGTGTGTCATGCTGCAAATGGCTAGCCATGTGCCCTGTTTTATAGAAAACGCTCCTCTGTTTGAAAATGTCCTCTGCCTGAAGGGTTGTCAACTCCACGTCTGTTTTAAAAATAAAGTCTCATAAGATAGGAAAGCAAAGAAGAAAATAAGGAAGCTGTAAACACAGGTGATTTGAAGCTGTCCATCTACAAGCAGCATCTGGTCAGATGACGGAGCAGATACAGAATCACCGTCCTAGACACAGGATTCCCCACTAGGGTCAGATGTATAGCATTACTATTTATATTATAACAATTGTTTCTATTTGCTTCTACTATAGACATGTAAATTATAATATACCAATTTTATGAAAATCTTCTTTTGTCTTCCTTCCTTCCTTCCTTCCTTCCTTCCTTCCTTTTGTAATGCATTTCCTTCATATTGGAAATGCATAGATAGCTCCTCTGGGTTGCAACTGTAATGCATACTTACCTGGGAGCAATCACCATAAAATACAATTGGACATATTTCTGGGTAGACATGCAAGGATTGTTCTATGAGAAGCTTAGAAGTTTTTTAGTATCCAGTTTGTAAATGCTCTCGTGTTGTGGGAGACCAAATGTCTATTAGAAACAATATTATCCCAGTCTTTACATCTACACATACATCCATACAGAGGGCAGTTCTGCTTGAGACAAAAATTTGGCTTTCCTTGAAAGCTAGGTTCTAATGTTATTAGAATGTCAGTCATATTCTCACCAGAGACCTAGAATTTTCAACACTACAGCAATGTTGTATTGTCATTTTATTTTCCATTGCACAAGGCGGGAATATCAATGGTGCAACTGGAGGATATGCTCCTGGACAATCAGTAGCTGGGGACCATATGTTGCTGATGGCACCACACCCTAATGCACACATTTTGTACAATGATGCTATTTTTCTATCATTCAATGGTCCTGATATGGCAAGGAGCAATCCTGATTAATCTTCTATTGTCCCACTTTTTCAGCTGCTTTAAAAATGTCCCAGTTTCTCTCCCCTCTTCTCACTTTTCCCCTTCCTCCTTGGCTTACTTCAGTTGTGGCAAACTGAGTTCAAAATGCAATAGTGGTTTGCGCTCAATTAACTCGTCAGGGGAAAGAGTGGAAGGGCAGCATTTTGCCCTTTCCAGTAGGCTCAGGCAAAAGCAAACTGCTGCAGCCTCTCCTAGCTTGTGTCTTCTTATTCATAACTTTTGCCATCTTGACCACACTCTGATGTTGCTTGGCCACACATGTTCCAGTTTTAATCTGTGAAATGTTGGGTGGTGTGCATTAAGAAATGCACTAGATTCTGTTAGGTTGTTAAAATGACAACCAGCTGGCAGACCTAGGTGAAAGACACAGATATTTCTCAAAGCTGTCTCGAAAAAGTTCACCATTTGGGGCTGAGCATGTCAGCGGATGGAACTGTGAAGTCTGTGGCCAGTATGTGGGTGGGTGGCTGCAAGGGTGGAGCAAGAGGGGGAAGTGTCACAAGCAACCACCAGCTTGGTGATAAGGAATTTCCTGTGTTCACTCGTCTTATTTTTTACCCTGTGTGCACAGTGCTTGTAATCTCAGTGCATCAAGGGGAGATGAGGGTTCTGACAACACTACCGGGTGAGTCAATGTCTACTTGGCCGCGGTGGGAAGGTCAGTATCTCCTAACCCAGCCTTCTCTAACAGGGTGCCCTCCAGATATGTGGGACTACATTTCCCATCACACTTAATATATCTGTAGTCTGATACATCTGAAGGGAACCAGATGGGGAATGTTGATTAATATATTTGTTACAAATGCAGAGAGGAAGAGGAAGGGAAAGGCAGTGCTGGGGTTGGGCAGAGGTATAGCCGCTCTTCTATAACATCTGATGGATTTGGAACTGCCTATTTTATTCTTTTGGCTTGTGCCTTTCATGAAAAAGAGCACTAACAGGAATATCTGTGTTATGTTTCGTTATAACAATCTGCTCATACATCTCTTTGCTTTTTTAACCTTTGTTGTTGTTGTGTGCCTTCAAGTTGTTTCTGACTTAGGTGACCCTACGGTGAGCCTATCATGGGGTTTTCTGGAGCTGAGAGTGCATGATGCACCCAAAGTCATCCAGTGGGTTTTCATGACTAAGCACAGAATAGAACCCTGGTCTCCAGGGTAGTAACCCAGCACTCAGACTCTTGGGGTTCTTAAACTGGTGGGCAAGTTTTATTCAAACAGGCCTTTGGCAACTGTCTTTAATAGTAGCAGAGAAGTCCCATTCATGGGAGAAAGAACAAATATAAACCAATCAAACAAATAAACTGGACTCTCATCAGCTGAGTACCTCCTCTCCCAGCAGAGCAGGATTTTCTGTCCACAGATTTTAATCTGGTGACCCTCATGCATGCAGTGATATTGTCCAGCTTTCTACAGCCTGGGACCTTCTGTAGTCTAAAATACCCAGAGGACTCATTTAGCTGATTGAGCTAAATAGGTTTACTCCAATCTCTATTCAAATGGATCTCATCTGGATACTAGAATTGGGAATGTGGATCCTTGAGTGCAGCTTTCCTCTATAAGGTTCATGCATGCATATTTGCATCTTCTTGCAGGCATATAATCCTGTTGTGCTCCTTTAACATGTCCCAAGGACACCAGCATGTTCAACATTCTCTGAGCAGTATTCTGTCTCTTTTTGGTTCATGTTCAGCTTATAATATTTTTCTGGCTGGTTTGACCCCCAGAAGAGCTTGACTCACATGCTAGGAGGTGGTGGAGCCCTTGGTGATGAATAATTTGTTTTATGGCTTCCAGGTGCTTCTCTGTTTTCATGGGCTCATTGACCTGCATGATACCTGCTCTCAGAGCTTCACTAGTTACTTCCCCTTCATATCTTAATACAAAGAATCCTTTGCTGGCACAGCATGGTCTTGGCTTGTTCAGCATGCCCCAGAATTAATAGCTCTAGCTGCCTGCAACGTGAACAAGTGAAAATAGGAATGGAGAAGGCTACCAACAAGAGTCAAGAAGTTAGGAAACATGTGCGCCTGCAGGATAGGTAAGTTGTTAGTGAGCCAGTGTTCCAGATTCTTATGTAAATACAACACTGCAATGTGTAGAAATATGTACATATAGGAATCAGTGTACTAGTGCCTGAGAGGAGGTCATACTTTCAAAACCTAAATGAAAATAAATTCATTAAGTAAAAACATTCAAAACATCAAAGAGCAAATTACTTCCACAGGCAGCTTAACAAGGCAAGCTATCTGCAACAAGCAGCTGTAGTCAGGACCAATTTATTAGCTTAAACTTGGCCTGACATAGGAACCCTCTGCATGATGCTAGAGAGCTATGACCCCGGTAAATTGTAATGCTATGCTGCATTGATTACTGCAATGCACTTTGTGTGGGACTTGCTCTTGAAATGTGTTCAAGAGCTGCAGCTAGAGCAAAATGTGGTGCCCAATTTTCTTTGTCATGTGTGCTTTTTGGACCACATTACCCAGTTCTGTGTCATTTGTACTGTCTTTCAATTTGTTTCTGGACATAATTCAAGTGCCAGCCTTTATGTATAAAGTCTTAAACACCTAGAGGACAGAACATCTGATAGATAAGCTCCCTCAGTATGAACATGCCTGTACTTGAAAATCTGCTTCCAAAGCTCTTCAATATTTGAGGCCATTACCATGATTCCTATGCAGTTTTTAACACTCTCAGGAATTATCAGTTGGAAATATGCTAAATGACTCTTTTTTTTTGCTACCGCTTTCAATATATGACGACGATGACAATGACGATGATGGTTTTAATGGAATGTATTGTGTTTTCATTGCTTCATAAAAATATATTTGCAAATAGTCAAAATTAATAACGATCTGCATACAAATGTTGAGTTCTCTGCACATTACAAACAGTCTTGGGGTTCATGCATAGAATATGAGACAGGGGCTTGTCTGTGGCAGCATTCAAGATCTAAAGAAGAAGTTAGACTGGCTTCTTCTTTTGTTGTCTTTTAGATAGGATTTGTGTTAATCATGGTTTTCGAATGATTTAAAGGTATTCACTTGACCATAAAACATATTGTTTTATCTTCTTTTCTTAATTATGCTGTGCATTGTGTTCTACATTGCTTTAAAGTTTTTGATAGTGAATCACCTTGAGGATACTTCTAGGGTGAAAGGTGATACATAATTTTTTTTTTATGAAGAAATAATCAAGCATCTTTTCTAAGGTTCTTCTGTATTGTGATTAATTCCGTCTCCAACTTGACCAATGAAGGAAATGACAAGCATTAGCTAAAGCCTATACAGTCAACTCTCCACATTTGCTAGGTTTAGGAGTGCAAGACCCCTGCAAATATAGAAAATTCACAAATATCAAAATATATGTGAGGAAGGAAGGTGACCAAGGCATAATGGGGAGAAAGAACATGCAAGGTCCTAAATACATCAGGACAAGGAGAAGAAACGAGTGGGTTGGTATGGTGGCCCTATATTTCCTCTCTCTTGCACATTTTCTTCCTTGGGTGCATAGGGGGGCATTGGGAGAGGATTTGTGGTGCTGAGAAATTGGGCAGTAAGCCATTCTCAACTGGTCAAGCAGTGGTTGGTGGTGGAGGAAGAGGACCAGGGATGGGTTTTTAAATGGCTGCACAGCCTTTATTGGAGTCACTGAGAAGGAAGGTTCCCCTAGAAAAGAAGCACCTGAAATGTGGACAGGGGTTGGAGAAACACACAAATAATCAATCTCATGAAAGTTAAACCTGCAAATGTGAAGAGAGTTTATAATATTAAATGTCTCAGGCTTTCCCAGGAACCCTGTCTAAACTCTTTTCAATCAGTCTGGGTGGACAGTACGGTATATTGTCTAGAATCTAGGGTATGATTACGGATAATCCAGCTCATCTTTGAGTTTTCTGGATGGCCTCCTTCCAACATATTTCTCTCCTGCTCCCTCCGTCCCTCTCACACACATACAATTTAGCCATCCAGTGTGGCATAGCTAAAATTCTACTCTCGGCACTAAGCAGGAAGGATAGTATACAGATATAACCAGCAAATAAATCCTGTCATATCTTCCAACCACATGTTTGGGTGTGTCCCATGGGAGATGAAAGCAGGCATCTCCTATGCTGTGATGATGGGAATGAAAGTCTCTCCTTTGTGTGGTGAAGAGAGAAGCATTCTAAATGGACACTTTGCTACCTCACACAGACAATCAGTTTGCACCCCTGTCTCCCACATCAGGATGGATGCATAATACCCAAAGCCTGCCAACTCAATCTGGCATGCAAGGCAACAACAGCAACAGTATTAAATTCATTTTTAAAATAATTTTTTTAAAAAATCCTACTGTTAACTACTTTTTGTTCTCCTGTAACGGTCAAAATTATTTCTTTTTTTGAGGCTGATAGCTCACATATTCAGAGTTCTGTTCCTTTCAGAAGAGGCTCTAGTGTGTCACTGGTCCTGGACATGAGTTCTTTGAGCACCACAGAACCTATCCAATCAGTGTCCACTCCCAGAGATGTAACAGTGCAGCTCCTGAATACAGCCAGCCGTGTTCTTTCTCAGAAAATGCTCCAGGAGCAGACCTGGGGACTGGAGCAGCTTCAAGAGGAATTTGCGGTAAGATAGTCTAGATTGTGCTTTAATTCTCACCTCCCCCAATAGATCACTCCATTACTCCCTCAGTTGACATCGGTCCAAGATGTTTTGTGGGGTGAATAAAAAGATAGGATCATGTTTCCTGCTGCCCTATGTACAGAAGCTAATCAGACAGGTTGCTGAATCTTATTTTAGCACCAGCAGTGGGACAGAATCCTCTACTGCACATGAGGGCAGCAGGCCAGCTTTGAAGGCCTAGGGCAAGTTGCATGGCACACCAAGTGCTGTCATGCAACAATTTGGAGTAATGTTCTCTTTCTGCCTAATGGTAGGGCCAGACCTGTAGTGCATTTTCCAGTCCAACTAATGGCAACAATAGCTGTTTTCCCCATTATGTTTAATCTCTATAGGCTTTGTGAGTCCAAGATCCACTTACAAATCTGCTATAGCAATTAGCATTTTGTGCTAAGATTTTAACAGAGCAGAAATGTCGGACATAAATTCTACTCCCTTCTCTCATACTTTCCAAGTGTACTGATTTGGCACAGACATTCTCAATTAATCTTCTGTCATCTACTTTCTGAGCTGCTTTTAAAATGTCCCAATTTATCTTCTTCCCACTTTGTCCTGGCATAGTTCAATTGCTGCAGACTCAGTTCAAAGAGCAAAAGTAGTTTGCACTTAGAGTTGCCAGGGGAAGATAGCTGGTATACCTTTAGTGGTTCTGTAAAGGAGAGAATTTCAGCAGGGGCTACTTATTGCCTGATTGCACAACAAGCAGCACCTGTTGAATTTTTCTCTTCTACATAGAATCATAGAGTTGGAAGAGACCACAGGGGCCATCGAGTCCAACCCCCTGCCATGCAGGAGCCCAGATCAAAGCACTCCCCGCAGATGGCCATCCGGCCTCTGCTTAAAAACTTCCAAAGAAAGAGACTCCACTGCACTCCCAGGAAGCATATTCCACCGCTCTTACCATCAGGAAGTTCTTCCTAATGTTTAGATGGAATCCCTTTTCCTAAAGTTTGAAGCCATTCCTCTGTGTCCAAGTCCCTGGAACAGCAGAAAACAGGCTTGCTCCATCCTCCATATGACATTCCTTCAAATATTTAAACATGGCTATCATGTCACCTCTTAACCTTCTCTTTTCCAGACTAAATATACCCAGCTCTCTAAGCCTCTCTTCATATGGCATTCCAGCTTGTCCATATCCTTCCTGAACTATGCTGCCCAGAACTGGCCACAGCATTCCAGGTGGGGTCTGACCAAAGCAGAATGGAGTGGTACGATCCCTTCCTTTGGCCTAGACGCTATACTCCTGTTGATGCAGCCCAGAATTGCATTGGCTTTCTTCACTGCTGCATCACACTGCTGACTCATGTTCTGCTTGTGGTCTGCTTAGACTCCTAGATCTTTTTCTCATGTACTGTGGTCAAGTCCAGTGTCAACCATCTTATATCTGTGAATTTAATTTTTTCTGCCCAAGTGTAGTACCTTACAATTCCCTCTGTTGAAATTCATTTTGTCAGTGTTGGCTGAGCTCTCATTTTGAATTCTGATCTGACTTGTGGCTAAGATCATTTTGAATTCTGATCTTGTCCTCTGCAGTGTTAGCATTTAGCAGTATCATCTGCAAATTTGATAAGAATGCCATTTACTCCCTCTTCCACATCATTGATAAAGATGTTGAATAGTACCATGTTCATAATCACTGAGGATATTGGAATCGTCTCCCATTTTCAGTCTGAAAACCCTATTTGCGCTCATTTAAACTCAATGGGAGGAGAGGAGAAGAAGAAAGGAGGAGGAAGAACTGTGTCCTTCCCAGCAGACTGGGCTTCTCCTAGCTTGTCTGTTTTTCCTCATTAATAACTTCTGCCATGTTGACCACACTCTGATATTATTTGACTATGCATGTCCCTATTTTCATCTTGGAGGGTATCTTCTCTTCATGTAGAAATGGGCTGGTTAGGAATGTGAAGGTAGAAGATCCCCAAAGCAGCCTGAATGGCTGGATGGATTTATTGACTGAGATAACACATATAGTTTGAAAAGCAAAAGGTGTTTACATGACTAGGGAAAGGACATTAATATTCCTCTACACTTTGGATACTCTGTGTTTCAGAATGGAAAATGATTTCAGCGATTCCTCCTTTCCTCCTCCTTAACAGAAAATCCCCTCAAACTTTATCAGTCCTGAAGAGCTGGACATCCCTGGACGAGCTGCAAAGGACAGATACAGATCCATATTACCAAGTATGTTCACCTTCTGACCAGGAAGAGTAAGGGAGTGGGCAAAGGACACAGTCTGATGTGTCCATAAAATCTCTTTTGGATTTTGCTTAGTGTCTTTCTCAAAATTTACTATTATGTCAGTAAAAGTATTCTGCACTAAATCACAGTGGAGAAGACTGTGACCAGGTAACCTGCCAGCTGTGGCAGCATCTTCAAGGTCTCTGCTATCTCTTCTTAGTGTTCCTTATCTAGAAGAGGATTGTCCTGTGTAATATAGGATACATGACCCCTCCCCCTTGCCAAGGCCTTGGGAACTATGAATAGCTGTCTGCATCTTATACCATGAGGAGAGCAATATGTCTCCAATTCAAGGGTTGCCAGTAACATTCATGTGCATAAAGCAGACGCAGGAGAGCACTGCTATAGAATCCTCGGCTTTTAGAATTAGGCTATAAAGACTTCAGTGTTGGAAAATAACAGTTCAATCCCTTTTCTAATTATACCAAGGCAGGCACACAAGAAAAATATACTCATTGGGAAAGAAACTGTGCCCTTTCCCTGAACAGCCATGTTACTGCAGAATAGTATATAGCACTGAGGAGACTGTGCTGAAAATCCTGCTCAGCCATAAAGTCACTGGCCTGCCGCTTTGTCCCTTTTTCACCTACATCAGAGAACTGTTGGAAGGGTAATACAGAACAATCCACAATGCCTCAAGCTCTTTGGAAGAAGGATGGGATACCAGTTTAATCATAATCTTTTGCATACAAGGATGTTGTATAAGAGTGACTGCTATATAATTTCTGTTGTTGACAATGCTATAAAAGACTCCATTTTATTAATTTCAGGGATTCATTGGTTCATTCCCTTAAAACTGGTCTGAGCCATGTAAGGTGGCTAAAAATTGTCATATGGATACCTTGTGGCTTAGAAGCTATGGTGTGGAAGTGTTACCCTGATTTCTGGGGGTCACGTGAGGGATACCTAAATGCTCTCCAAATTATACAAGTTGGAGAAATTAGCAAAGAGCACAAGTTAGCACTGCGAGAGGCAGGGCAACGGAGCGGGATCTTTTACTCAATGTCTACGGGGTCAGGCTGAGTCAAGGAGTCAACACACTCACACAGATAACTAAAGAAATAAAGGTTGGAGTTGGATAGAGGGATTTTTAGAGGAGGTTATTGGTATGGGTAATACTACACCTGTCCTGAAGCCCAGGTAGTCTGAAGATAGAATTCGTGGATATAAAGGTTTTCAGTATGTGGGACTGAGGGGAAGGCTCGCCAAGCATAGTGGCAGCAAGGCGGGATGGAAGTCAGGAGCGACTCGAGGAAGCTCTCAAAGTCAGGGTTTTTTATAGGGGGAAATGTGGCTGTAGGCTAGTCCGTACTTGGGGAAAACAATGAGTTTCGGGCTGGAGACAAAGCCTCCGAAAGGTCAGAATTTAGCATGATTGAGTTAAGTCCGAATTGTCAATAGAGTAGCGAGTATGCAAATACAGAGTGCTTGACAGTTGAGGGTTCGGCTCGTCAAGCTGCCGGCTTGGGGCAGGGAGTTCTTTGTAAGTAGCATGCATACATAATGTGGTACTTGCCTTGAGGTCTCCTGAAGCGGCGCGACAGCTATTTCTGGCCTGCCTGTATTTGTTTGGAATATTACAGCGATTAGTGCCCATGCCTGTATGTGAGCTTGTCCAGGGGCCTCGCAAGCACATAGGAAGGAATGGGTAAGGAAAGCCAAATTATTGATATCAAAATGATATCTGGTATCCCACAAGTCCGGGCTAGAAAACTGAGGTAACAGGAGCTAGAAAAGATTCTTATGGTCAAAGGGAGAGAGAGAAAGCTGTCATGAATGCCATCCTGTTTGCACAAGTTGGTGGTGCACTCGAGAGGAGGAGAAGTAACCAAAGGCTACAGGATGAGTCAATGTCCTGGTTGGACTTTGGACTTTCATTGTCAGGAGTAAGAACTCCCCATGTCTGAAAGGAAATATGGGCCATGTCTGTGCTACACTGTTCTAGTGCTGTTATTCCATTTTCAGTGTCCTGTGGAATTCTGGAGTTTGTAGTTTACTGTGGCCAAAGAATTCTCTGGCTGAGAATTCTAAATGCCCCTCCCTAAACTGCAAATCCCAGTATTCCACAGACTGTTGAAAGTGGAATAACAGCACAACTACAGTGTAGAGCAGAATTGGCCATAGTGTTCTGAATTCCAACTTCTGTTATGACATCAGTTCTGACATTAGCAAGCAAATTAACTGTAAATGGAAGCTTGAGAAAGGACTCTAGAGCAACAAGATAGCCAAGAATGAGATGCAAAAGCCAGGGCCATCTTGTTGTGACTAAACTGTCCAGTTTCTGACCAGACAGGAGATATTATAAACTGTGTGCATTCAAGCACCCCGTTTAACTGCCCTCTAGATCCCCAGAGTCGTGTCCATCTCAAGAGTACTGAAGGCCAAGAAGAGGAGTGTTACATCAATGCAAACTACATCCGGGTAAGTGAGAGGGTCATTTGAATATAATAATTCTGAAGATGATTCTTGGCCTTCTTGCTCATGTTTATTATTTCTGTCCCACCCTCTAGGGTTATGCTGGGCAAGAGAAGGCCTATATTGCCACACAGGGACCCATGCTAAATACAGTTAATGACTTCTGGACAATGGTGTGGCAGGAAGAATCTCCTCTCATAGTTATGCTCACCAAACTCAAGGAAGAGAAAGAGGTAACTGGGGCATGACTTCTACACTTTTCTCTGGGGAGAATATGAATGAATTGCCAGCTGATGATGGGTTTGGGTGGATGGAACTTGACAATTCCTGTAAAGACAACGCTCTTCACAAGCTTAAATTGGTGTAATCAGATAACATCTGGAATCAGAACTGCACATTTTTGTTCTCATTGTATATGACACTTTGCTAGGATAAGGAAATAAAATGGGCTATATCGTATGCCTCAGTTAACAAAATATACTTGTTCCTGGGCATTGTTTCTGCAACAGAAAATTTGATATCAGAGGCAAAAATAAGATGGAAAAAATAAGGATAGGTTCCTATACAATAAAAAAGAAGAGTAGTTCAATGTATTTTAGAAAACTTTTTATTCAGAAGTAATAATGTGCATAGAAAGCCAGTGTGATGTAGTGATTAGAGCATTGGACTAAAACTCAGGGTTCGAATCCCTGCTTAGCCATGGAAACCAGTCACTGGGTGAGCTTGGACAAGCAAGTCACATTATCTCAGCCTCAGAGGGAGGCAAAAGCAAACCCTCTGTTACCCTGATTTCTGGGGTCCCTTGGGGGACACCTCAATGTGCTCCATGTGATGGGGAATGGAAACTAGAAAGAGCATGAGCAATAGCAATGCGAGAGGCAGGGTAACCTAGCGGGGTCTTTTTACCCAGTTTTTATGGGGTCAGGCCAAGCCAAAAACCAAACAAAAATGTCCAATAAATGATTTTATTGAATGAAAACCTCACGCAGCAACACAATCACTCACACACTCACTCAAGGCCTATTAAGAAGCAAAAGAGAGGAAACTGGATAGGGGAATATTGAAGGGGTTATACCTGGGGTAATACTGCACCTTTTCCTGAAGTCCTTGGTCCGGGAAAAACAGCGGCGAAGTGGGGCTCAGCATGGAGAGGGCTGAGGGGATTACTCAACGGACAGAAAAACGGTCAGCTGGGATAACCGGGAGTGATCCAAAGAAACGCTCAAAATCTGGGACTATTTGTAGGGGAAAAAGTACCTGGAGGGCTAATCCTTTCCTAGGGAGAACAATGGGTGTTGCAATGAGAAAGAAGCTCCACAATGGTAACTTCCTTTGTGTGATGAGATTACAAGGTGTTGCCAAAGTCTCAGGATCTTCAGTTGCCTTTGGCTGTGGTGTGACTTCATGTAAATGGTCCTCGCTTGATAAGATATTTGCTCAACTTGGGGCAAGTCGGCTTCTCAGGGGCTGAAGACCCTATGTTTATTGTGGCTTTGCACAGCTTGAGGTCTCCTGGGGCTACATGACTGGGGATTTTACTGGCCTGACTTGATTTTCAGTCATTTGACCATTGCTGCCTACATGCCCATCCGGATGACCTCTCAGGCACATTGAACAATATTTTAATATCAAAATTGTAGACCCTGGGATAGGGTTTTTCCAGTGGAGTAACACCTCTCTGAACAAATCTTGCGAAGAAACCCTTGTGATAGGTTTGCCTTGGAATCACCATAAGTCTGAAATGAATTGGAGGCACATAACAACAAAAAATATGCCCATATGAAGTGAAACAACCAGGTCAGGTAAGCATTGCATAAGTAAGCAAAATCATTTGGAATCTTTTAGAGAATACTTGTAGGCTTCTTCCAAAGGGCAACCAAGGACGACTTTTTCTGTCACCACCTCCTCTTTTCTTGATTTCCATTTTGGTGGACAAACTTGCAGAACTGTGCCCTTTTTATGTGCTGGGGGTGGCTGCTGAGGCAGGCTTGTAGAACTATGCCCTTTTACTTCTGTGTGGGGGTGGCTGTTGAGGGAGGCTTATCTGCTGTCCCCTTTTCTCTCTGTTTTGCTGTTCATGAATCCTACTAAGGGAATCAGGAGGTAGTTGCTGCTTACCTTGCCTGTTACAGGCAAGCTCATGCAGCCAGAGTAGGATTGGCTAAAGCAGAATCCTGTTTTTACCACCTCAGACTTTACAGCATTGTTTACTACAGGCATCCTGCTGCAACCTCATGCTGAAAGTCTCCCAATGCCAAGGTAGCTAAAAAACAAAACAAAACAAAAAAACAAAACAAAAAATAACACCTTCCAGTAGACAGAGGAGGAGGATGAAAGGGAGACATAAAAAGACTTTGTAAAAAGACTGTCAGAAGTTTGTTAACTAGAGTGTGCCTTTATTGTTAAGCATTTGCCACGTCACCAAAGGGTAAGTAAGGATTTCCAGGGGCACTGCTATAAGGTTTAGTTTTCTTTGAATGAAAGAGTACTGGAGAGAGATTATAGAGTCTTTGGCCATTTCTGCACTATACTGTTATAGTGTTATTACTCTACTTTCAACATCCTTGGAATTCTGAGGTTTTTTTAGTTTACTGAGGCCAAAGAGCTCTCTGGCTCAGAATTCTAAGTGCCGCTCCCTAAACTGCAAACCCCAGGATTCCATAGGATGTTGAAAGTGGAATAATAGCACTATAACAGTGTAGCATGGAAATGGCCTGAATAATAGTTGCTCACTTTGCAAATCAGCAAACACACAGTATTGTAAAGAATGGACTTTTAGAGAAGGGGACAAAAATGCTGACCTTTCATCAGATTCTCAAAGAGAGCAGCTGCTACAATCCTCATGACTACCCCAGGGTGCTTCCAGTCCAGTTAAAACTACAGCTAAAATTCTCCTCCTCTCTATGTCTATGTCCAGATAAAACTGCCTCACCTTTAAGTCCACTTCAACTTTTGCATAGCAGCTTATCTCAGTGTCAGAGACTAAAAGTAATTCATTAGGGAAAAAATATATTTCTTTCTATTAATTAATCAACCTTTCAACAGCCATATGATTTTTAAATTTTAATCATTAAACACTAATATTTTTAATATTATGGAATGATTTGACTCAAAGGACCTTGTGGTCCCTACAACTCTTGGGTTCTACAATTTTATGACTACATTTCACATTAATTTAACTTGTTACTTTGAGGACTAATCTGGAGGTTGACAGGTCATTTTTAGTAATTTTAAATGACATTTTAAAAAGTTGATATTTAATGATTAGCAAGAATATGAATGATTAACATTATAAATTTTCATGTTTTTATTATTTTAAAATGAATTAATTTTCCTAAATACTTTAACTGTAACATGGTAGCATCAGTGTTAATGTTTCATAACCTCCAACATTTCAGAAATGCAAACCAGGACACCTTAGGCCAAGCGATGTCAGAGTGTAGTCAAGATGGCAAAAGTTTTCAGTGAGAAAGAACACACAGTCTAGGAGAGGCTGAAGCAGTTTGCTTTTGCCTATGCCTACTGGGAAGGGCAAAAAATCACCCCTTCTCCTCCTCTCCATGCTGCTGTGTTAACTGAATGGAAACTACTTTTGCACTTTGAACTCAGTTTGCAACAACTGAAGTACACTAAGGGCAAAGGTGGAAAGTAGGAGGAGGAGGAAGAAATTTGGACATTTTAAAAGCAGCTAAAGCAGTTGGATTAATAGGGTCTGCCCTGCCAAATCATTGCAGTTGTAGAGTATGATCTTTCCATTTACTGCTGAGATAATATCTCTGCAGGTAAAATATCCAGCCAGGAGTACATCTTCAGGCATCACCTCCCACTGAAGAAAAATCTACCCATCATCTCTGGCCATTTCCGCACTATACTCTTATAGCACGATTATTCCACTTTCAACATCCTATGGAATCCTGGGGTTTGCAGTTTCGGAAACTGCAAACCCCAGTATTCCATAGGATGTTGAAAGTGGAATAATCGTGCTATAAGAGTGCAGTACAGAAATCGCCTCTGTTAAAGAAACCATCTAAAAGCTAGTCACCTAAGATTTCACACATCATTACATTAGGAAATCACTTTTGAAGATATGGAATGAATATAAGATTAAAAACATAAGGCAGCTTCCCACATGGGTGTCCCCTCAGGAAGCCTTCTTCGGTAGATGGATTGAAACAGACAAATGGTTGCGATATGAAGACATATTAGAGAAATCAGTCTCAAATAATTTCAAGATGAAAACAAGAGAAAAATTGGAACTAGAAGGAATAACGTTAAGTTGGTTCCCATACAGACAATTAACCGAAAGGTTTCAAATGGACTTAAAGACATATGGAATAGAATCAAAAGAGAAAACGGGGATTATTAAACGGCTGTTTGAAAATCCCCCTCATTTATTATCACATATATATCAAGAAATAATACAACAGGAAAGGCAAGAAGAAACAATAAAGTCAGCAATGATCTTATGGGCTCAAAATATTGAACATTTAATTCAGTTAGAATTCTGGGAAGAAAGTTGGAAAAAGACATAAAAATTTGCATATCTCAAGCACATAAATGCACTGGGGAATGAGTGTTGATGACTGCACCTCAGGTATCTCTTCTAACTCCAAGATTCCTTTAAGCCTCTTCTCTTCTCCAAAGCAGCTTTAAGGAGAAAGTACAAGCACTCCAGAGCTTCCTGCATACCACAGCCTTAGCCAGCCTGCTAGTTGCTCCATAGCCTCCTTCTTGCAGCACACATGCTATTTATGTACCGCAGCTTAGAATGAGTAGGTGGATCTATGGGGCCGGCAGCTGGTGGGTGCATTTTTCTGCTTTTTTTGTGCTATTCTCAAGTTATGCTTCAACAACTTACCTTGCCACTTCTCATGGGGATCCTTGTCCTTTTGATTTCAGAAATGCATCTGTTACTGGCCTGAAACAGAGGCAATGTATGGCCCTTTCAGCATCCAGCTTCAAGGCATTTGCAAGTGTGATGAATACACCATCCGTAACTTTACCCTTAAGGTAAGCCAGGACAGAAGAAATACTCTAGCTGTTGCTTATATATGTGGGAAGATGGAAAGGGGAAAAGGATTTGTTGGCAGAGACTTGGACACAGTTTGATTTCTGTGGGCCTGTGGAATTCCTTTCTTGAGAGCCACTGTGAAAAACTACCTCTTTTGAGAAGCAGGTAAAGATCTTATGCATCTACCTGTTTTATCTGTTTAGGGAGGCCTTTTCATTTGGTCTTATTAATGACTGTTGGTCTTGAAATTTTTATTGTATTTATGTTGTTCCCTGTTAATCACTCATTATTTGCTGCTGTTGTTACTGCCAGTCTTTAAAGATTTTGTTGAGATCTGCAACAAAATGTGATGGCATAGAGTGTTTTGGTTCCATCTAACCAGCTTTTCCCAGGAAACTCAATTTCACTTCTCTAGCTCTTGACTTTTCACTTTTTCCACTCCTGAGAGTCTACAGTTTACGTTCACAATTGTGTGTTGTTGTTTTTAAGGGATTATCCTGTTTTTTTCCAAAGTTTTTAAAAGAAACTTTAGAAGATAGTCTGTAATATTGATAATGTCCCTCTTGGGTCTAGAGCGGTGGTTCTCAACCTGTGGGTCCCCAGATGTTTTTGGACTTCAACTCCCAGAAGCCCTGAGCATTGACCATAGTGGCTGGGGCTTCTGGGAGCTGAAGTCCACAAACATCTGGAGACCCACAGGTTGAGAACCACTGGTCTAGAGGGTGCCATTTTGGCTATATATGGAGAAATGAGTCTGACCTGCAACAAAATGTTGGCATGTCAAGTGATTCTTCACAATGTTCCAATCAAATCTCGTGCACTCACCCACAATATTTCATTCCATTTCCCTTTTCCCACTTAGTTTTCCTCTTGTCCCAGCAGTCAATCAGCCTTCTGCAGCCATGGCAGAAGGCCTGCAGTGTGCAGTTTAGAGTCCCAGTTAGCATTTCTTCTAAAGATTTTTGTCCTTCTGCAAACTTCAGAGTCTCTCCCAGTCTGCTAATGCCTCCCTCAGATGTGGAAATAAGTGGTTTTTTCCCCTCTAATATAGTAAGCCAAGAATGTGGAATAGGGTGGCGCAGGGCCCACTTGTGGTTGCCCAAGGGAATTTGTGAAGCCATGGATGACTTTATGGCCCTTTTCACATGGCATTCGCCATGCGAAAGGCCCTCTAGAGCATCGCACAATTGTGAGGAGCCATCCACATGATGTCCTTGCAATTGCGTGAAGCTGCCAGGGCTGGCAGGCATCGATCACACACTATTTCATTTTCAGCTTCTAGTTGAAAATGGTGCATGATCAAGCATTGCTCCAGGGCCCCGGCACACTTACTGTGCATGCGGAGCCTCCAGAGCCATGGCGCTCGTACTTCCTGCCCCAGTACAGCCTGGGAAAATCCCAGGCTGAGCTGCAGAAGGAAGAGGAGGAGCCCTCATGCTGCCTGCTCACAAGCAGGCAGCGGCTGTGGAGGCAAAGCAGCGGGGACACGAGCGTCTCACGAGAGGCTGCTCGTGTGATCCCTGCACCCCAGCGCTGCGGAAAGGTAAGGTGCAAAAAGGGCCTATGACTGCATTCCCTATATCTCCCCTCCAGGGGAAAAAACGGGAGACATTAAAAAGAGAGTGGCCAGTTGTGGAAGCCATCAGGATCATGATTCTCTCTACTCTCATACCTTTTAAATGTCTTAAGAAATTATTCTTATGCCTGAGGGAATTATGTTTACCGTTTCATTATGATTTTCAGCTCAAAGACAAGAGTCGTACCGTAAAGCACATTGTCTTCTCATCCTGGCCAGACCAAAAGACCCCAGAATCAGCCAAGACCCTTCTGTGCTTGATTTGGGAAGTAGAGAAAATTCAGCAGGACTCAGGGAGCATGGGACCCATTGTGGTACATTGTAGGTAAAAAACTTTTCTCACAATGCTGCAGTGGATTAAGAGGTTCGCTTTGGCCTGGAGATAGACCTTCCCAGACACAAAGTCCCAGATTCAGAAATGATATACTTACTGATTTGGAAAAGCCCTTTTTTCCATGAAGCCACTGTGGTACAATGGTTAAAGTGCTGAACTGGAGGTTCTATCCCTCCCTGAGGCATGACATTTACTGGGTGAATCACTATACTTACTCAATATTGTGGGTTATTGGAAAGATAATGTGAGTGGGAGGATTGCTATCTACTTAAGTTCATCAGACAGAGGATGGTATATAAATAGTAAATCAATAATATAGTATAGTATATACCATATTTGTATAAGACACGCCCCATTTATACACTGGCAAATACTATTTGCTGGAGTATAAGACACACAGGCATATAAGACGCACTCCATTTTCAAACAGTATTTTTTGGGGGGAGAAATGAGTCATATAGTATTTGCTGATATACGGTCACGTCCTAAAGACACAAGATTTCTGTGTGTGAGAAATAGCCATCATCCCCAGTGTAAGTGTGTGTGTGTGGATGGATGGATGGATGATACTTCCCATTCTCCTGACACTCAGAATTTTTCTCAGCCTCAAAACCTATGTGCCACTCTGTGATCTGACATTATCTTGGTTTTCCATTCAGTGCAGGAATTGGCCGGACAGGCTGCTTTATTGCTGCGCAGATTGGATGCCAGCAACTGAAAGACAAAGGAGAAGTAGACATTTTGGGGACAGTTTGTCAACTACGCATAGACAGGTCTGTACTAAGTGACCAACCATCTTCTTCTGAACTTTGCCATTATATGTAGAAAAGGAACTCTTATACCTCTAAAACAGTCTTCTTCTTTAGCCTGATGATCTCAGATATGTTGGACCACAACTCCCATCCCATTGTTGGCTATACTGGCTTGAGATGGTGAAGGATGTACCCCAACACACCTAGAGAATGTCAAGTTGGACAGGGCTGCTCTGAAGCATAAACACAAGCCATTTCCGCACTACATTGTTATAGTGCTATTATTTCACTTTCAAAATTCTATGGAATCCTAGAGTTTGCAGTTTAGGGAAGAGAGCTCTTTGGCCTCAGTAAACTGCAAACCCTAGAATTCCACCAGATGTCAAAAATGGAATAATAGTACTATAACAGTGTAATGTGGAAATGGCCACAGAAATTTTAAAAATCACTTAGGAAAATAATTCGTACTATTTCAGAGAGATAAAACACAAAGGAATTAACAGCCAGGACAGCAAGTTTGCATAAAATAATTATACTGTTTAAACTCACTAAAAAACTGAACTATCATAATATGCATTTAGCAGTGCAACATAAAAGAAAGTTCCTATCACTTTTCTCTGTTAACTGTCATTTAGAGCAGCTTGGTTTTTTCCTAACTGTGAGTAAATTCAAATGAGGTGAATATGATACCCCCTATGCTGGATAAGATACTGGTAAATTCTCAATTCACATGATATATGCAAACATCTGAAGTGATTGGTTACCTTTGATGTCACCAGCAACATTTCATTTTTATGATAAAGAGAGACAAGTTAAACTTGTTTAGACAACAGTTGCTTCTTGGGGACATCTCTTTTCCTGTTCTATGATCCTGTGCTCCTTTTATTCCTCACTCATATTGGTGATATTTTGGCCTCATTGATAAAGTCCTGCCTCCCCTTGCTTCTCTGCCATATTTTCAAGCTGATGTATGTACCCATAGACTTCTATGCAGCTGTTGTCTAGAAGCACAGCAGCAACAGCAACAGCAGCAGCAGCACCTCCTAGTTTTTTCCACTATAACCTCCTTGCTTTTTTCCCCTCTTCACTTGCCCTTCCTTCTTCTCCTCCTTCCCCTCCCCTTTCCCTCAAAGACATTCCCAAACCAGATAAGATGGATCTTTTCAGGAGAGATAGTGTGACCTGCTTTTTCCCAGGAAGGAGCAGTTTTGGAACTGTAAGGGGAAGAAAATACATTCTTTTCTTATATCTAAGGGAAGAGATGTATTGTTGCAGTTAGGCTTTTCTCAAGTTGGTGCTGAAATCAGTGTGTACATGCACATGGTCCCTCATAGTCTTTCTGTGCCTTTCTTTCTAAGAAAGGCAGGGGGTAGAAGGGATACCTTCTGAGTTCAGGAGTGAGTAAGTTCCATTGAAGTCTGAGTAGTTTCTTTTTTTTTTAATTTTTATAATAAACTTTATTAATAATAAACAATAACAACAATCATAGACAAGACTAACAATAATAAACAATAACAACATAATACATACACACTAATAAAATCAAAATAAAAAACAATTAACCAAAAACACCTAACACAAATTACAATCTAAAAACACTCTAAGCCAATAATTATTTAGAAACTATCTATATTCTTCTGTAACTTCTTGCTTCCTTTAAAGTAATATTACTTCCTCTATTTTCCATTGGTTTTATCAATCATTACAAGGAATCTCTCAAATCCTTCATATCAATCAAAACTCTATTCTTACCGTTCTGCTATTTACCATGAGCTTCTAAAATGTTGCAGCATTTTTTCCCATTTTTTCATAAATTTTTCCTTCTCCCCCCTCATAGTATACAAGTTAATTTATCCATTTGAACTGTGTCTATCAATTTCTTTCCCCCAAACTTCTAACGTTGGCATCTTATTATCCTTCCATTTATAACCCAAAAACCAAACCCTTGCATTGTTGTTATAAAAAAAGTTGTTTCCACCTTTCTTTCCAAGCTATCATCCCACATTGATAATAAATATATCTCTGGAGCTAAATTAAATTTGATACTCAATATCAGCTCAGTTTGCTTATGTATTTCTTTCCAATATTCTTTTACTACTTTAAAAGACCACCACATGTGGTATAAGGAGCCCACCTCCTTCCCACACTTCCAACATTTATTAGAACATTTATTCGTCATCATCGCTATTTTCTGTGGGGTCAAATACCAACGTAAGTACATCTTATATACATTTTCTCTCAAATCTAAACACATCGTATGTTTGATAGTTCTAAAAAGTTTTTCCCATTGCTCCAACAATGAATGAGAAAATTTTGGGGCCCTTTTCCGGTAATTTAATTACATCATCTTCTGTAAACCTTTTTAATAAAATTCTAAAATGCTAGATAACCTTAGGTTTATCCGATACAAGAATCACATTTAACTCTTCTTTTTTTAATTGATAATTATTATTTTTGATATCATTCTTCACTTTCTCTCTCAACTGTCTATAAAGGAGCCAATACATTTTAACCCTGCATTTTTTAAATCTTGTTGGGACTTAATTTGAATTTGGTTTTGTTTAATTTCTAAAGATCTTCATATCTTATCCATTTATCAAATAAGATATTTTCTCTTTATAGTAAGCTTCATGTGGGGAGATCCATGTTGGGAGTTCTTAAACAAATTTTTAGGCGTATTTTCTCCAAACTTTAAATAAAGCTTTCCTTAAATAATGATTATTAAATTTTTTACTATTTCTATCTTTATTGTACCACAAATAATAATGCCAACCTTGCCCCACCCACCCCCCCTCTATCTTCAATAATTTTTTATTATCTAACCTAATCCAATTCTGAATCCAATTAAATGCACACGAATATAATATAATGTTAAATTTGGTAATGTCAGGCCCCCTCTCTCTTTCGCATCTACCAAAATTTTCATTTTAACTCTCGGTTTCCTTCCACCCCAGAAAAATTTCCTAATTTCTCTTTGCCAATCTTTAATAACCTTATCATTTTGTATAATTGGGATAGTCTGGAAAAGATACAATAATTTTGGTAATGCCATCTTAACGTATTAATCTTTCCTAACCAAGATAAATTCAAATTATTCCAATTTCTTGTTTTTTGTTATTTCCTTCCACGTTTTCAGATAATTATTCTTATATAAATCAGAAACTTTATTTGTAAATATAATTCCCAGGTACTTAACCTTCAAAATCAATGCAAAACCTGTACTTTGTATTACCTTAGTTTTTTCCATTTCTTAATATTTTTAGTCAAAATCATTTTTTTTTCTTTATTAATTTTTAAACCAGAATATTTTCCAAAATTGTTAATATATTTTTTAATTACAAAAATCTCCATCCCTATTTTCCCAAAAGTTAACACCACATCATCAGCAAATACTTTCATTTTATATTCTTTATCTTGTAATCTAATACCTCTAATTCTATTATCCTTTCTAATTCTTCTAATCAAAACTTTATTACTAATAAAAATAACAATGGTGAAAGGGGGCAGCCCTGTGAGTTCCTCTTTTTTTCAAACTTCTCAGTTTTTTGTCCATTTATAATTATCTGAGCATATTGCATTGAGTATATTGCTTTCAACCAATTAATAAAATTTCCCCCTAATTGCATTTTATAACATAGTTTAAACATAAACTTCCAATTAACAGTATCAAATGCTTTTTCAATATCTATAAATAATGCAATTAATTTTTCCTGAGGGTGATTGTCACAATATTCTAAAATATTAATTATATTTAATTTTATTTTTATATACCTCCCCGAAAGAAATCCAGCTTGATCTTCTGAAATTACTTCTTTTAAGACTAATTTCAATCTTTTCGCTAATATTGCCCTAAATAATTTGTAATCACAATTTAATAAGAAATGGTCGGTAATTTTTAATTTCTGTGGGGTTTTTCTTCTTTATGAATTAAGGCTATACTAGCCTCTTTCCAAGTATCAGGAATATACCCTTCTAAAGCATCATTCATAATTCTTTGTAAAATTGGTGCCAATTCATTCTGAAACACTTTAAAAAATTTAGAGGGAAATCCATCCGGACCCGGAGATTTCCCTACCTTCGCATTTTGAATTGCATCAATTACCTCTGATAATTTAAAGGGCCATTTAATTTTTCTCGTTGCTCCCCCCTTAATATCGCTAAGTCTTGTTTTGCTATATATATATCTATAAATTCATCCTGGAGATCTTGTTCTTTATAAAGTGTTGTATAAAAATTTGTTGCAATCTTTTAATTGCTAAAAATCTGTGTATAAGGTTTCTCCATTCCTTAATTTAGTAATTAATGTTCTTTCCTTTTTCTCCTTTAATTTACTCGTCCACTACCCGCTTTATTTGCCCATTCAAAATAGTGCTGTTTGGTAAAAATCAGCCTTTTTTCAAATCTATTTCTATTTGCTCCAATTGTTTTCGCAATATTTTAACTTTAGATATTGTCCGATTCGATGGATTTCCATTTAGTTCATCTTCTTTTCCCTTTTTTAAATCCTCTTCCAATACTTGAAAACTCTCTCTCTTTTTTTTTTATTAATTTCCGCATTACGTTCAAAAAAAACCTCTTATTACCGCTATAGCTGAATCCCATACTGTTGTCAATTTAACTTCTTTAGCTAAATTTTCTTAAAATATCTCTAATCAAAATATTCAAAATTTGTTAATAAAATTAGAAATATCAAAATTTCTCTTCTAATAATAATTTTCCCTTCATTCTCCAATTTACATATTTTCCCGTTCTATATCTCAAAAGTAACATAGTTGGATTATGATAGAAAGTTTCCGTGGCCATATCTCCTGCTTCTAACCATCCCCCAATGAGTTTGAAATCAAAAACATATAATTCGTGACGAGGAGGCATGTGGCTCGAATAAAAAATAATTTTAGTTAAACCATATTTTAATCTCCAGGTATCAACTAAATCTAAATTTAACATCAAATTATCAAACGATTCTGGTAGTTTCCCTTGCTTCTTTTTATTTTCCCTTTTTTGCCTTTCCCATCTATTTTCAGATCTATCACCCCGTTCCAATCACCTAAACAATTTTTCCTATTATATTCCAACTCCAGAATTATCTTACTTAATTCTTTATAAAATTCTTTTTGTTTTTTATGTGGACCATATATACCAATTATTAAATTTTTTTGATTCTGCCAATTAATTTCCACTGCTATAAACCGACCCTCCTCATCTTTTATCAACTCCTTAGGGTGTAATTTAGGTTTAACATATAAAACAACTCCTCTTTTTTTGGGGGTGGGGGCTGCTACATAATCAGTACCTAATTTCTTATTTCCTATCATATATGTTTTTTTCCCTTTTAACTCGGATTTCTTGCAAGCATATAATGTCTAACTTTTTTTTCTAATTAATAAAATATTTTCTTTCTTTTTGGGGGGGTTGCATCCCCCTTAAAATTCCAAGAGAGAATTCTCAATACTCAAGGGGGGACCCAAAGAATTATTCAATTATTCAATTAATTTTATCTCCCTCAAACTCTACGCTCTTTTCTTTTTTTGATTGTTTCCTATATCCACATCCTCTCCATCGCTTCCTTGTTCTTGAATGCCTTCTTTTTTTTTTTTAACTACCCATCTTCCTTTCCATTCTTGATATGGTATTTGCCTTGATTGTTCTTTTATATTTTTTCATAAAAATTTTTGCCTCTTGGACTGTTTCAATCTTGATTGTTTTTCCCAACCAAAAGCTAAGTCCATCCAATCTTCCCCCTCAGTATAATATGTTTTGCGATTTTAAAAAATTGGTCAGAAATTTATATTCACTTCTTTTCCTTAAAATTCTTGATGGAACATCTTTATAAATATGAACTCTTGTCTTGTCAATTATTAGATCCATTTCTAAATTCTTTTGTATTTAAATTTGTCTCTATTTTTTTGGACCAACTAATCATTATATCCCTCGGGAGTCTTCTCTCTTCGCCGCCCCGAATCAACCTGTAGATTTTATTATCTCCCATTCCATTTTTTCCATGGTAATATTTAGGTATTTGCCAATGGAGGAATTAACCTTTCATATAAATTTTCTTCTCTTTGTTCCATCAAGCCTCTAATCTTAAAGAAATTTCTCTAGCTTTCAAATCCACTAAAGCTTTTTCATCAAGTAATCGTTCTTGTTGTCTAGATAAGTCTTCCAGTGTCTCTTCTGTTTCCTTAGTTTTGGTTTCCAATTGCAAACTGATCTTGAGTATTCTTTAAATCATCCTGTAGTCCTCCTTATCTTTTCAGGTCTTTCAATTCATTCTTGAAATCTTCTTTATCTCTCCTCTTAATTCCTTCATTTCTTGCCTAATCTCAAATTTTATGTTTCTTATTTCTTCCAACAGAGTTGACTGATATTTATCTGACTTACTTTGTTCAGGTTTTACTACCAGTTCAAGTGACTGTTTTCTCTGATTGGTCGATGTAGTCACTTTGTTTTTCCCCATCATTCTTTTATCCATCAAATTGTCCCAAATAGAGAGAAGTGATGTTGAAAAAAGATTGGTTTTGTCAGCTCCTTTATCATAGACTTCAAATTATCAAATTCCTAAAACAATCATTTGACAATCAAACAGTCACAATCATTCATATAAATTCATATAAAATTTATATACATTCATATACATTCAATTGCTATATCAATATACGAAATTCAATTACACTTTCAATTTCAAATTTAAATTCCAATTTCAAATTTAATTTAAAATTTCATTAGCTTATAGATAAATTAAAATACATATACTATTTCTCCAGATATATCAAAATTTTTAAATTAAAGTTTCTAAAATCACTAAAATATATTATTTATATAATGCAATAGATATCATATCAAGACTGCCTGATACTTCCAAATTTTTTTAAAGTAATTCTTATAACAAAAAAATCCCAAACCCAGTCACAGCCAAATCCCTCTTTTTTAAATTAATTAAATTAATTTTCCTATTAAATAGTTAATTACCCCCTTACTTAAAATTTGAAACCCCTTTAATAATATCTAATATTCTATTATATTCTATTATGACAAATACCAAATTTTCAACAACGTTTTAGTTTATATATTTCATTCACCACTTAGCTTTACTTCCAAGTGCTTAATACAAAATCCCCCCTTTTTTTTAATTTCAAAATTGTCTCTCCTCTAAACTACTTCCTCCATTCTCTCCCGCTTCTTTTTTCCTTCTAAAAGTCGCTTCTCCGATTTTCCAACCAAATTTTCTAGTTCTCAAGTTATTTTCCAAACTTAAAAGTGGCTAAAAAGCACTTTCCCAAGTTCTTTACTTCTCCTTTTCTATCCTTAAGTTCTCTCCTTCCTTCTAAACGCCATGCCCGTCCAGTTCAATATGTTTTATCTTACAAGACTTCTCCCCCCCGTGCCATTTAATCCATCCCTCTCACCTTCGCCGCCATACAATACCTTCCCACGTCCCTTAATTGGTTATTTATTTTCAGTATTTTCCCTAAGAAGCATTGAAAAAATGAGGCAAGAAAGCTTTTTTGTCCCAAGGCAAATTCCTTTTTAGTCTCCCCAGGACAGCTGCTTTTCTTCCCTACCTCCTATCCCCACCAAGATTAAGACTGAAATTGCAATCCTATAAGCATTTATCCCGGAAAAAAGTCCCACTGAAGTCATTAATTTTACTTTTGAACAGACTTGTATTGCATTGTACTGTATAAAGTTAAAAAGGCCTTGAAAAGTTGAAAATTAAACATTTAAAAGTGAAATAGAAAAAATAAACTTTTTGTTCTAAGTAAGAAGGAACACATCAGGCTAGTAAGGCCTCATACAGCTTGGACACCATAACAACTTGGGAGGAAAGAGGTGAGCAACATTGATAGCTGCATACCCATAGAGAAATCACTTATTCACTCCTCTAACCACTCTCACTTTGACAGAATTGAAGCAGCTGATTATTGTGTGAGGTGATAGAGATGATACACTGCAGGAACAAAGATAAATTTCCTATAACTAATGTGAATTGCTACAGTGGTTTAAAATAAAACAGTGTGGTACAATTTTTTGGAACAAAAATTGGTACAAAAATGGAAATATTCAAAAGCAAAACACACACACACACATATGTATGTAGAACTTTCCTGTGTTCTTGGGAACACTGGACTTCCTTAAAAGCTTATAAAAGTAGTTCAGTGGAAATGTCAGCATTTTACTCATTTATTACAAAATTTTATCCTGTTCACTTACAGCTATTAATAATACAGTCCAATTACAATAATAATTAGTATAATAATATGCCAATAACACCATTAAAACATAAGAAACCGTCATCAATGACTTTCAAAATCCACAGAAAATGTCACTATTAACATTCCTTTCCAAACTAGAGTGTGTTTACCAGCTCCCCACCTTGCTCAGTGCTATTGATTTTTTTATACAGTTTGCTGGTGCATGCTGTTATTTCGTATGTTCTGTACTGTGATGGCTGTGTGTCTTCCTTTACAGAGGATAATATTTTTCTTTATTTCTTTAATTTATTTCCTGGTACAAAATTCAAGGTGGCTTACAACAAAGCAAAACAAGCTCAGCTACAATCTTATTTTACAAATATTAAAAAAATAAACAAACCACTCTCTTAAAAACCACATAGTTAAAACGATTAAATACACATTTAACATGTAATTTAAAAAAATAAAAGCGCAGTACATCACATTGAAAACACTCTTCTACCACATTGTCTAAGAACCAAAGGCCTGCCTAAATAAAAAATTCTTTGCCTGCCAGCAGAAAGAGAGCAGAGAAGGAGCCAACTGAACCTCTGTGACCTATATAGAGTTTCACGGCCTGACAACAGCTACTGCGAAGATTCTCTCTTGTATCCTCACCCAATTTGCCTATGATGGTGATGGGAACTGAAAGGAAGCCCTCCCTCAAAGATCTTAAAAGTCATATACAGAGATACACTTTTTAGATAGTCTTGACCCAATCCATTCAGAGCTTTAAAAATCACAGCCAGCACTTTGAATTCTGCCCAGAAATAGATTGGGAACCAGTGCTACTCTGGTCAGCAACCTGGCCTCAGCCTTTTGGAGCTGCTGTTTCCAGAGGCACCTCTACATAAAGTGTGTTACATGAATCCAAATGGGATGTAATCAAAGCATATGTCATCGTAGCCAGATCAGATGTTTCCAGGAATTAATGTGGCTGGCACATTAGGTTTAATTGTACAAATGCACTCCTGGCCACCACCAATACATGGGTATCTCAGTTTAGATCTCAGTTCAGGTGACCCTGAGATTTCAGGAATGTAGCCCCATTTAGCACAGTTTGAATCTTGATTCCCCTATCTGCCTTATAACTGATCAGGAGTACTTCTGTCTTGTCTGGATTAAGTTTCAATTTGTTCACCTTCATCCAGTCCATTACTGACAGCAGACACCAATTTAGTGCAGTTTCCTTAGAGCTGGGTGAAAAGGAGAGATAGAGTTGGGTGTCATCAGCATACTGGTGACACTGAATTTCAGCACTCTTGAAAATCTTTCCCAATGGTTTCATGTATTATTCAGACAGTTCAAGAGGTCTTGGTGGCAAGGAATTCTTATGGGCAGCTAAGATCTGGCTGACAACTATGTCAATTTCTAGACTCAGTGATCTGGCCACAGCAATCCATGTTCTGGTAACTTCCCAACTGAACTGTCGCAGTGTACTCTATGTATGGCACAGAGACTGCAACTTGTGCAGACGGTCACTGCACGGGTTAATAGGAGCAGAAAGGAGCAAGCATATCATGCTTCCCCTGAAATCAGTGAAGAACTGGGGCCAATCCACAGCGTGTTAATGTAGAAAGACCTAAACAGCTCCGGATCCAGTTTGTAAGGGCTGTCTCCCCTGTTACTGCTTGTATGATCCTAGAGTAGCATGGCTCATGGGATAACAATGGTACAGGTTTCCTGCTGGTAGCACATATTATGTAACTCCATTCTATTAGAAGACCTGTTGTGTCACACACACTCATCTTTCAGGCACTATTTCAAAGAAAGAAAGAAAATATTATCTGAACAAGCTTTCATATAGTAGGAAGTGTTTGTTTTGTCTTATTTTTGTAGTTATTAACTTATTATTTATGATTTTAGATATTTGTAATTTGTTATTTTATCTGTGTCCTTTTCTATACTCCTAGAAAATGTGCAAAGTCTAATATCACAATGACAAAAACATCAACAACAGTGGTTGTACAGTCATCCCTTCACATTCGCTAGGGTTAGGGGCATAGGACCTCTGTGAAAGTGAAAAAAATGTGAATAACTCTGAGCTCTCCCAAACTATATTTAACACACAAAAACACACCATGGATTCCTTTGACACATCCGAGTTCCTTCACAAGGCAGAAGTGGGTGACTGGTGGGGCTTACTGCCACCTCCACTGCTGCCCCACCCATTTTTAATAGGGACTTACAGGCCTCGTTTTCAGTTTCTTAGTCTCATGAGGCATGCAGTTGCAGAGCTGACAGCAAATAATCCGTGAATAATCAGATCTGCAAAAGGGAAACCCACAAATGCAGAGGGCTGACTGTAATTGGAAGGTGTCACCTGTATATGAACTGTTTACAAACCTTGTGTGACTTTCAGTTTGCCATTGCAACACTGAAGAAACAGATTCAACATGCTGCTGTGTTCAGAATGAAATTGTTATTATTCCTTAATGAGTATATGGCTAAACATCTTTTCTTTGTATTGCAGAGGTGGAATGATACAAACCAGTGAACAATACCAGTTCCTCCACCATACTTTGGCCATGTATGCTTCACAGCTTCCAAAGACCACAGACTCCTGATGTCATCTTTTTGTTTGTCTGCCACTTGACACTTGGTTTGATGAAACATTCTTCTGACAGCAATATAGAACGAGCTACAGTGCACCCTCTGTAAATGCAAAGGTTCTATTGCAAGAACCCCTGAGAATACTGGAATTCACAAATGCTCATGTTCCATTATATTCAAGGTGGCAATGTGTGTGCAGATGCTTCAGTGCATCTGTGCACATATCGCTGCCATTTTAGGTATAAGGACATGATGCTTCATGTGAGCTGGAAACTGCACATGCCATCTGATGTGTCCTGTATACATGAAGAATTATTAAGTTATTGGCTGCATTGAAATGCATTTTTTCTGAAAGCATACTTTCAATTTAATTGTTTATTTGCTTTCTTAGTAATCTGTGTAAAACCAAATCTTGCTTTCAGATTAATTTAAAATGGTTTGTTCCAGATATATGGCTGATAATTGAATTTGCTAACCCAAAATCTATTAAAATGATCCCAGTAGATTAAGCTTTCTGTAATTGTAGAAATAAAAGAGGTCATGTTTCATCATAATGGAAAGCTAACTTCACAGGTAGAAGGTTAGCATACAGCATTTCTAGGCTGAGCCATACTGCAGGGCCTGTTTGAGACAAGATGCTGTTGTAAGAAAAGCCATAATATGAGTATCTCTCTAGTCCTGTGGACGTGCAGTTGTCATGTAGATTATCCCATTCATGTGTGAACATCAATACACAACAGCCTTGTTCAGAACAAGGATAGCATCTCTACAACTGGACAGTGCAAATGATAAGCATGTTTAAACATTGCCAGGCAAACATGGAAAATACATACATGCAATCTCATCCATTTGCTTCTAGCCAGAAAGTGGATGCAGGGCAGAGTGAAGGGCTAGGCCTAGCACCACAAGGGCTGAAAGGAAAGGAGGAAGCTGAGTAAATTCATAGACCTCCTGGAAAGCCTTTGCAAGTTGTAGCAACATGTGAATTAAGCCTTACAAATTGTAGCAAGCTGCTGCTTTTCTAGATGAGTGGGAGACTTACGCACAACCCTTTGCTCTTTCCTGGAGCTGAATCATGTAATGCTGGAGAATTTAGACCCTCATCTTCCTCTGAGAGATGACCTGTGAAAACTTCAGACTCAGAGCTAGGCCCTAACATCTGGCAACTCTACTGACTACAACACACTTCATCAGATACACTCCATGAAAATGTATGCCAAATAAAATGTATCAGTCTTCAAAACAGGGGCCTTTCTGCACTACATTCTTATAGTGCTATTATTCCACTTTCAACATCCTGTGGAATTCTGGGGTTTGCAGTTTACTGAGGCCAAAGAGCTCTCTGGCTAAGAATTCTAAATGTCCCTCCTTAAATTGCAAAGCCCATGATTCCATAGGATGTGGAAAGTGGAATACCACTGTAACAGTGCAGTGCAGAAAAAATGGTCTTCGTTGTTTTTTCCCTGAACAAACTAACATAGCTAGTTGCAGACTATCCCGTCCTCTGGCTGTAGTAACTAAATCTACAACTTCCTTTTTCCTATGAGCATTCCTGGACAAGAGAATGATTCAGATCTATCTGTTCCCTAACATGGCTGACATTTTGCCGGGAAAAAGAACTCAGTCAGTCGTGAAAGTACAAGAAATATTTTCTCCTTGCTTTTGCAGGTGTTCTATTTCTCCTCAAGCTTTCCCTAAAAAGAAAGTTAGGTCAATAGCTATATAGTCCTCTCTCCACATTAACCTTTGCGAATTTGATTATTAACAAGGCACATACGTGCCTTTCCCCCTTCTCCTCCTCCCATTACCCTGTGTTTTGCCAGGCATGGAGAAGGAAGGTAAGTGCCAGAAAAAAAAAGGCAAAGAAATGTGTAGGAGGGAAGCACATGTGCTCCTTCCTTTTCCCCTACAGGCTCTCCCTCCCATTTCCTTGCCTCTGGCCCCAGCACTGAGAACTCACACCAAGGCAAAAGACAAGGGAATGGTGAGGGAGACTCCCACAAGTTTTCCTTCTCCCCTCCAGAGCTTCCCACTCCCATTCCCTTGCCTCTACCCCTGGCGCTGAGAACTCCCGCTGAGGCAATAGGCAAAGGAATGGGGAGGAAGGCTTGTGCAAGCCTTTCTTCTCCCCTCTGGAGTTCCCCCTTCCATTCCCTTTTCTCTGGCCCCAGCATGCAAAAGACAAGGGAACGGGAGGGAGGAGCCCTGGGAGGGAATTGTGATGGGAGAGGTATTTGCAGTTTTTCCACTTTCATGAAGGTTCTGCACCCCAAATCCTTACGAAAGTGGAGGGGCCACTGTAGCATTCATCTGGCATTGGACATGAATATTTTCTCTCCAACTTTCCTCCTTTGAATCCAGAAAACAATTTTGGAACTGCTGACTGTGCATAAAGAAGCAAAAATACAAAGTACTCAGGGAAGCTGGTTACCTATGTTCTATCTGTAAATGTGCGTAGGTGTGTCTGGATTAACACACCTATTACATAAGCAATTCAGAACTTAAGTAAAGATATACAATACAGATGGAGAAAATAAGTGAGGGGGAATTAAAATGTAGCTACATAACTTTTCTACAGAATGCCCCAAATACCTCCTCTAGGACAGTGCTTCCTAAGCTATCTGATTTGGCAGACTGTGGCAGAGTTTTTTCTCAATGTGCCAGGGACCAGCCGCATATTTGTGCCTACCTACAATTTTTCCTTTTTTTTTCTTGGAAAGTTGCCATGGACTGGCATTGGTCCACAGAAAACTACTTTTCAGTAACACTGCTTTAGGAGAAATATGTGCTACACTAATGGACTCAGTTTATTGATATGAGCATGTCGAACATGGAAATATTACTTTTGGGATTACAGATCACAGACTATCCTAGTCCTATGTGCTGGTTAGGCATTTCTGGGAGCTGGATTCCCCAAAAGCAACTCTTACACGCTCTAGCAACATGTGTACATTCTCCACATTCATACTTGAATGAACCAGATCTAGAGTGTAGTGAGAAGAGCATGAGTTTTTAACATTCAAAGCAAGAGTTTTTAACATTCAAAGAGTCCTCAACCTCCAGTGAACTCTCACCTGAAGCCCAGAAGATAGTATGTCATAGTTTCCAACGTGTAAGAGTTTTGCCTATGGCTTACTTTTTTTCCAGCCAGCAACTGCAATTGATACTGAAGTCCTTATCACACAAGGCCGTTATATCATCATAGCAGAGGTTTGGTTCCCCTTTTGTCTCAGTCTTATCACATAACATCATGATTCTCCTGATGCTGTTGTGCCCCACAGTCATCAGGAAAATTATTTTTTTCTTGCTGAAAGTAATCTGTTAATGACCCTGACCCCCTTTCCTGCTATGACTGAGTACAGATGTTTCATTCCACTTCACTGCAAGAATAATCAATTAGTTCAGTTGTCCCTACCTTGGGGATGTCCCTTCATTGAGGATTCCCAAGGAAATCTTCAGCAAGGAAACCTCAGACTACTTCCAGTGCTTGGATGGGGAAGACAAGACTTCCAAAGAGAATAGCTGTGATATCTGTAGTCTATACTCTTTAAACCCTTTTCAGATTTTTTTTAAATATACAGTCATCCCTCCACATTCTCGCAGAACCCCCGTGAAAGTGAAAAAAATGTGAATAACTCTAGCCCCCCAAACCATATTTAACACACCAAAAAGTATGATCACCATATTCAACCCACTGTGGATTCCTTTTGAGGCATCTGGTTCCTTCATGAGGCAGAAGTGGGTGGCTGGTGGGGCTTACTGCCGCCACCACTGCTGCCCTACACCATTTTAAACAGGGACTTACAAGCCTTGTTAACAGTTTCTCAGTCTCACGAAGCTTGCAGTCCCTGTTAAAAAACAGCATAGGGCAGCAGCAGAGGTGACAGCAATTAATCTGTGAATAATCAAATCCACAAAAGTGAAACCCACAAATGTGGAGGGCTGACTGTAAATGGTTTGCTGTTATAGTGCAATAAAACTGTTATCCCTTCCTGTTAACCATTTAAAGTCATTATGCAGGTAGTTTTACTGCATGAGGATGTTCTCCTAAGATTTCTCCACTGTTTTCCTGTGCTAGCAATCACCACAGCATTGCCACCAGTGTTACTTTTTAAAGATTTTTTTTTTACTTTTTCAAGGTATAATGGTATAATAATGCTATGACGTTATGCTGTAATAGCATTTGTATGGCTTAATGAGTACAAATGGAAATTTTTGAGCCAGACAAACTGAAACAACTGACTAGCATGATATACACTTTTGTTTTTCACAGGAGAAAGACAGCAAAAATGTCAGGGGATAGTGTCGTCTGTTTCTCTTCCTGTATCACCTCTCACAATGAGAGATCTTAGCAATGATGAATGTACTGTAACGATGTTGTGCTGTAATAGTGTTATTATGGCTTAATAAGTATGAGCGAAGCAGTTTTGATCAGGACAGTCTGAAAAACTGACTAGTGTGATGTGCACTTTTCTTTTTCACAGGAGAAAGACATCAAAAATTGGGGGGGGGAGGTGTGCTATGAAACACAAGATGGGGCAAATGGGGTGATGATAACAGCATCTGTACAGATGAAAAAACTGCAAATCATGCTATTACAGGGCAAATGTGGCAAGGGTGTAATACATAGCATCAGCAATCAGCTATCATTGCAAGTACCATTGAAGATTTTTTTTAATGGTATAACCCAACATAACAGGGTGGATAAGAACCTATGAATTATATATCTCTTAAATGAAGCTCCACTGATCTTGCTATTCAATTGATCATCATAAACATAATTTTATGGCAAATAAAAACAAAAACATTTGTATGGTTTACAAATAAAAAGCAAAAAGATAGAGATGGATAGTATGTTTCAATTCGTGTTAAAGACACTGAAATATTACAAAAGTAGTGCATTATCAGCAAGTAGATTGTTTCATAGTGTACAGTAGCCCCTCCACATTTGCGAGGGTTAGGTAGCCTCTCCACATTCACGAGGGTTGGGGCAAAAATGGAAAAATTACGAATAACTCCCACCCCCGCAATTGCCCTCCCATTCCTTTGCCTCTGGCCCAAGTGGAGGTGGGGGGAGGAGAGAGAAAAAACAACCTAAAAGGCTTACCAGTACTTTCCCCTCAGACAGAGAAGAGGGGAGTTCTGGAGTTCTAAGTACTTCCAACAGCCATCTTGAGAAAGGAGCATCTGACCAATCAGCAGACAATATGGGACTATATTTGATACTTTGCAAAGAATCAAGCCGTTTGAAATGTAAAGATCTGGTAACTTTCTTGGGCTTTGCTCACAGGCTATTGAAAGGATCTGGAAGATTTTGGAAATATAATTAAGGCCACATTCCAATCCTCCCTGCATTTAACCCTTGCCCTTCAAAAATCAAAGAATTTAACTTGTTTCTATCTTGTTTTCATCATTTTAAGAAGCAGTTACAGTGCAGCTTTGCAGATGCCTCGCAGAGCATCTGAGTAGCAAAAATAGCCAGTATCACAGAAACTACTATGTATCACTGAATCTTGTCATTCCTCATTAGCGGTTCTCACACATTTTAGCTAAAGCTCCTGCTGGTGCAGTCAATGAAAGGGAGAGCAGAATGCAGTCTCAAGTCCTGGTTTTTCACTTCCCTTTCTTCTGCCAAAAAATAAAGTCAATAAGAAAGCTAATTATTTTCAGCTGTTTGTGTTTGAAACAGGAACCCAGAAGGCATAATACAACCAGCTTCCCCTAAGACTAGAATCTATAATGCTAGAAAATCTCTGCTCATTCTACCAAGGCATCTCATGCTGGAGCTTAGCATCATGGAGGCCCAAAATATTTCACTTCTGGGTGTCAGATATATTTTGTAAGTAGGATATGTGTATATATAGTTTGCAAGTAACCCAGGAGACTCTCAAACTCCTCACATGAAGCATATCAGATGCTTTTCAAAACAGCCTCCAAAGTACAAATGTGGTAGCCTCTGAGGAGAATATAGATGAGAATCTAATGCACTTCTTCAATCTTACAGTAAATCCCAATAACCCCTAATGTGGATTTTACAATACCACCTAGCATTTTTATCACCTAGCATACTTGTAGAATATGACTCTCTATTTATGTGCATATTTTTTTTAAAAAAGCTAAAAACAAATTCTACTATTTACACTGTAGATCAACTTTACTGAAAACAAAAATAACCCTTTCTAATGTGACTTAGGCTCACTTGATATGTTTCTTACTGTGGATTCCTGTGATATGATGTGATTGAACATAGTGATTTTGCACAGTTTCATGACATTTCTGGTGGCTAGCCAGAAGAACTTAAACATTTTTTGCCCTAAGCTCTTGCACTGTTTGGAGAGGCCATAGGTCAGTGATCAACAACACATCTGACATGTGAAAAGTCTAAGGTTTCCTCTCCAGCATAATTTAAAAGAATTCTAGACGACAAGGAATGAGTTCTGTATGAGTTCAGGAAGCGAGGCTGCCAGCCACAATTAACTAGCTCTGGATTACATAGCCCAATAGACTAAATATGTAAATTGGCTTCCTGTGTCCATATTTCTTCAGTAATCTCCTGTGCTGCTTGTAGTCAGACATGATCTTCTTTGCTCCACATTAAGAGCCTGTTCATTGTCCCTGCTGCTGTCTTTCTCTGTATTCCTTCAAGTTGTCTGTCAGCTTACAGCAAGCCCATGTATTTCACAGGGTCTTCTTGGGCCAGGAATACTCAGAAGTTGTTTTGCCAGTTCCTTTTTCTGAAATATAGCCTAGAGTACATAGTATTCATTAGTAGTCTCCCATCTAAGTACTAACCAGGGCTGACCCTGCTTAACTTCCAAGATCAGACATGATCAGGTGCCTTTAGGGTACTTAGGCTGTACACATTTACTATCATAGCCATAGGCCCTTTCCACACGCGGAGGGAGAAACAGGGCAAAGCACGCAGAAACAGAGCTTACCTGAAGCTGGGTAAGTCCGTCGCTGCGAGGAACAGCGCGCGTTCGCCGCTCCACACTCCTGCGGTGTCTGGCGGCATCCGAAATGGTGGCTTATGACTGGCGGAGGCTCTCCACCAATCGGAGAAGCTCGCCAGCCGGAAGCCTGCCCCCTGGCAGATCTGCAGGCATGCACTTGCGCTCGCCTGCAAATCTACACCGGGGTGCTGCGACGGGGTGGAACGGGGCTGCATGCTTGTGTTTAATAAAAACCACTCGGAAAGTGGTTTTTAAAAAACACGCAGCGCCACCACCTCCGGCCGCTTCAGGGCGGTTTGAGGTATAGAACCTCAAAATTAAAACCGACCCTGCGCACTCCAAGGTGTGGATGACCTCCAGTCGAGGTTGCCCTACACCGTTTTATTAACCCCGTGTGAAAAGGGCCATAGTTTTCATAAATTTGCAGTTTAATCCACAGGTTACTTAAGGAGAAATACTAGTATCTGATTTACGCTTTATGTGAAAACCAGATGTATTGCTTATCCAGTCTGAGTTTCAAAATACAATGTTAGAAGGGAAGACACCTATCAAGAAATGCAGATACAAGCAGTTCTGTTTACATTTAACTTCACTGTGCATGTTCACTGCATATTTACAGATACAATCAAGAATCCTCTAGGGCATTATAGTAGTGTAAAAATAAAGGCACAAATGATTGCATTTTTTTCCCCAGAGGTTGCATAATTGTGGTCCCGCAGGCATAGACATAGTCCTGTTTTTTACTTTTGACTCGGTGGCTGAGAAGCTAATTGATTGTTGTGCAATGGGTGAGCTCGAGGCCTTGGGGCCCATTGAGCAATCAGTTGTGCAACTGTGAGAATCAGCATAGCTGTGCTGGTGTATGTTGACATACACTAGAAGTATGTAAGATCTTGGCCACCACAATTCTCCTTCTCAAGCATTCTAGTTCACCTGAAAACACAGGAACAAATTAACTGTCATGCAAAGTAGGCATTAAAACTATCGAGTAAAAAGGACTACAGTTTGATAGTTTCTGCTTAAATCTAAGTGCTATCGGCTGTTTCATGCTGCTACTCTGCTCTTGTTTAAGAGACAGTAAAGTTTTTGCCTAGGTTCTTTATAGCTGTGTCCTCTAAGTCAAGAGTGAGGGAAATAATCATTGCTAGCAAGAGAAGGCCTATGTAAATAACAATGTTTTTAAGAAGATCTTCAAACTCAAATATTTTTCCTCTTGAATGATTTGAATGATATGCTACCACTGAAAGGGTTTGTTTGTTTATGATGTTCAGAGGTAGTAGCCCTGTTTCCAAGGGGGTTTTGCACTTCGTAGATCAAGAACAGAAACCTTGAACATGGTCCAGTAGCTCACAGAAAGTCAGTATAGGTTTTTTTTTCAGTACAGCTGTAATACGTGCATAGCTCAGTGTTCCACTAAACACCTTACCTGCTGCAGGATTAGCAACAACAAAGCCCCCACCTCCCCACCAATTAATCTACTAGAATCCATGCTCTCTTGTTCATCCATAACTGTGGATAATGCAGATCTTCCCAGACTAATAATGGTCCAGAAGGCAGAGCTCTGCTGGCTCAGGAAGCACAGGAGAACTCTGCCTTCTGAGCCGTTATTTTGCCTCTGGCTCTGGTGGGTGGACCAAAGGCACTACAGCTCTCTAGCTGAGAATCCTAAATACCCTTTTCTAAACTGAAAATCCCAGGATTCTGTAGGATGGAACCATGGCAGCTAAAGTGAAATCATAGTGCTATAATTGTGTGGTGTGAAAGGGCCTTTGTTTGTAGTTAAAAGAAAAGTAGATCTAACAAGTTCAGACAATAAAAAAAGCAGTTAACTTCCACTATGTATTTTTTTCTTCTATGCTTTGGAACCTAACAGAAGTATCTTTATGGTTACAAGCAAAAAGAAAAGAAAGATGTATAGCTGTGAAGAGCTTTACTTAGGAGCGGATGTTAAAAGCAAGTTTTCTTAGATTGTTGTAAGGAAAGGATACACTTCAAAGTGAGACAATGAAACCTGATAAAACACAAAATCCTTGGTGCCAAATCAAATAGCAGAATTCAAACTGATTTCAGTTGACTTCATTTATCAGCATTTACTATTTGTTTTTCTTATTTTCCTTCTGATAGAAGGCTACAATAATCTTTTTTTTTTAGAAAACCTGCCCCCCTTGCCCCCCACGTCAGGGTCACACTACAAATATTTCTCAAGCTTTGCTTGTGAGGATTACTGTTTAATGCTAGTCATATGTTACGTATGTGGATTTTGTTTGGCCTCTCCCATTCTACATTCACCCCAAAGCAGTGTACATCTCCTCTCTGCAGCTGAACAGCATGGTATGAATCTCTCCCTTTTTGAACTGAACTCTGAAACTTTGATCTCACAGTACCAGCCACTTCTCAGCAATGATAAATTTGGGGAAATGTCCTGAGTATGTCATTGTGTGCCTTGAAATCATTTGGGAAACCTATTATGGAGTTTTCCTGGCAAGATTTATTCAGGGGGGTTTGCCACTGTCTGTATCTGAGGTGGAAAGAGTGTGACTTGTCCAGATCACCCAGTGGGTTTCCATGGCTGAGTGGGGATTTGAACTCTGGTCTTCAGAGTCCTAGCTCTGTGCTACTCCACACTGAATATAGGAATAATATATTCTGAATTTGTTGTTGTGAAAAAAAATCCATAGAATCATAGAAATGTAGAGTTGGAAGAGACCACAAGGGCCATCCATTCCAGCCCCCTGCCATGCAGGAAAACCCTCAAAGCACTCCCGACAAGTGGCCATCCAGCCTCCGCTTAAAAACCTCCAACGAAGGAGACTCCACCACACTCCGTGGCAGCACATTCCACTGCCAGACAGCCCTGACCGTCAGGAAATTCTTCCTGAGGTTCAGGCGAAATCTCCCCTCCTGCAGCTTGTATCCATTGCTTCTTGTCCTGGTCTCAAGAGCAGGAGAAAACAAACCCACTCCCTCCTCGACATGACATCCCTTCAAATATTTAAATATGGCTATCATGTCTCCTCTCAACCTTCTCTTCTGCAGACTAAACATCCCCAGCTCTCTAAGTCTGTCCTCATAGGGCATGGCTTCCAGGCCCCTCACCATTTTGGTTGCCCTCCTCTGGACCTGCTCCAGCTTATCCATATCCTCCTTGAATTGGGGTGCCCAGAATTGGACGCAGTATTCAAGATGAGGTCTAACCTGTGACACTGTAGGTTTATTTCCAGTCTCTTAAGAGACTTCTAGCCTTGCAAGTCTGGAAATTCCCTCCCAGTGTTTTTACTAGGGTTCTTGCCAGCCTTCCAAAGCTGACTTCCACGCATGGAGCGACTGGCAATCTCCCCAACTCTCTCAAGTATGCTGCCACCCCCCCCCCGAATTATGAATTACTTAGACAGAACAGGAGGGACTCTGCCTAATCCCTAAGCGTAAGGAACTTCTACCTCCCCCTCCCCCGAGTGAGAGGTCCTATGTAGCGTGTGCCAACCCTGGCTTGGAAATGGAGAGAAACGGAGGTTTATAAAAGTGTTTTAATCAAGGCATGCAAATAAACAATATCACACTTGGGAGACCCCCTCTCCCAGGTACACTTAGTTACAAGAATTTACAAAACAGATATAACAGCGCAGATACATTCTTAAGATCAGCCAATTCCCAAAATAACAACATTAGCCCTGACGCGGCTAACTACTTATTTCTAGTTACTCACAATTAGGTTATAGGTGTAGATGGTCTAAAGGAGGAGAGAGGGGGTCCAGGAGACAGGGCATGCTGCCAGCTCCACTGGCCCCGCTCTCCTCTCTCTCTCTGTGTCTCTGTCTCTCTCTCGCCACATGGCCTCTCAGAAGTTTTATTTTCCTCCTTGGAAGGATCTGGAAGCCTCTCCAAGATGCCCGCCTCTTTCCTTTTTGGTTGGTCAATTCTCACCTTGTGACCTGTGATGCTGACCCTTTCCTTCTGGTTGGTCAACTCTCACCCTGTGACCCTTGATGTAATCCTAACATCTCATTAACCCTTGGTTTACCTGAAGAGAGAAGTGTCTCCCTTTGATAAGCCTAGATAATGGGAAGCCCCATTATCACATAACCAAAGCAGAATAAAGTGGTACCAATACCTCCCTCGATCTAGACACCATACTCCTATTGATGCAACCAAGAATTGCGTTGGCTTTCTTGGCTGCTGCATCACACTGCTGACTCATGTTCAGCTTGTAGTCTATTAAGACTCCTAGATCCCTTTCACATGTACTGTTAGCCAGCCACGTGTCCCCCATCCTATATTTCTGCATACCATTTTTTCTGCCTAAGTGTAGGACCTTACATTTCTCTCTGTTGAAATTCATTTTGTTAGCCTTGGCTCAGCTCTCCAATCTGTCCAGGTCCTTTTGAATTTTGATCCTGTCATCAGGCGTATTAGCAACCCCTCCCAATTTGGTGTCATCTGCAAATTTGATCAGCGTGCCCTCTATTCCTTCATCCAAGTCATTAATGAAGATATTGAACAGCACCGGGCCCAGGACAGAACCCTGTGGCACCCCGCTAGTCACTTCTCTCCAGGATGAGAATCTGCCATTGGTGACCACCCTTTGGGTACAGTCAGTCAACCAGTTACAAATCCACCTGACAGTAGCCCTGTCCAGCCCACATCTTACTAGCTTCTTTGCAAGAATGTCATGGGGAACTTTGTCAAAGGCCTTACTGAAATCAAGATATACTACGTCCACAGCATTCCCTTCATCTATCAAGCAAGTAACTCTATCATAAAAAGAGATAAAGAGATAAGATTAGTCTGGCATGACTTATTTTTGAGAAATCCATGTTGACTTTTCGTAATTATGGCATTGTTTTCTAAGTGATTAGAAACTGACTGTTTGATGATCTGCTCCAGGATCTTTCCAGGTACTGATGTCAGGCTGACTGGGCGATAATTATTTGGGTCCTCTTTTTTTCCCTTCTTGAAGATGGGGACAATATTCGCCCTCCTCCAGTCTGCCGGAACTTCTCCCGTCCGCCAAGAGTTTTCAAAGATTATAGCAAGAGGTTCCGCAATGACCTCTGCTAGTTCTTTTAAAATCCTAGGATGCAATTCATCTGGCCCTGGAGACTTGAATTCATCCAGTGTGGCCAGGTATTCCATGATAGTCACAATTGAAAACTTATGTGAAAACATGTAGAGCAAGCTACTGTTTGAAAAATGTGGAAACAGCTCCTTACCAAATGTTTATAAGGTCACAGGGTATGTCATGTCAATGCCTGTTAACAGTATCAATATGGAAAATCAACCGTTCTCTCTAACAGCCATTTGGCCATTTGTCTTCATTTTGACTCAGGAAAAGTAAAATAAAAGTAAAAGCAAATTTTAGCATGTTTTTGTACTGCCTATTAAGAGTGTATCAACCAGAAACTAAGTACTTGAGGCAGCTTTGTAAAACAAAACAAACCACTGAAAATTCAGAAGAAACTGTATTAGAACAGTGCATGGAGTAGTGTAACTTTGTATCGGTTTTTTTAAACATTAAAAAATTACCAGTTATCAGCACTGGAGACATCTTCCATGTAGCCATTCCCCACATGGTAGAGTACACATAGGCTACATGCATAGACAAAAAGCCAAAGGGAGTTGATGGAGGGGAGGGTAAAATAAGATTTTTTTTTCTCCAAGGGAAGAAATTCATATTCATACTTTATCTATTGGTCAATGCTCCTGAGCCCACTAGATTCAGAAAAATGAAGGACATTTAGCAAATCTGCCAACCCCTGCCAAAGAACATTAGGAACCAAAGGGTAGTAACTGTATTTATAGCCCTTTCCGCAGGATGGTGTCCTCCCTGCACAGGGATGTGGGAGGAGCGGGACTGTGACAATGCTTCAGCATGACATCGTTGTGGTCTTGCCCTTTTTGTGTCACTTGCTGGCACAATTGCGGGGTATATCGTTGACAGAAAAACACCATCAATGCTCCCTGATCACATGAGCCTTCTGTCACTGCTAGTCATGCATAAGAGCCAGAAGTATGATCATGCGCTTCCTTCCCCACTGTAGCATGGGAAGAAGGCCAGCTGCAGTGTGGAAGGAAGGAGCATGTCCCTCACGCTCCCTTCTGCAGACAGCCATTCAGGTGGTGTGGAAGAACATCATCATGTGGAAGGCCTATATTTTACTCATTGTACTTTTCTTCCCCTCACCACTGCCACAAGGAGTTTATTGATTAGAATTATAAAATGTTTCAATGGATTCTATGCCATGGAATCATAGATCTACAGTACTAGAATAGATTCTGTGCGAGTTCCTGTGAAGCAAGGCTAAAGGTGAGAAGGTCTCAGAAGTGTTTCCATTGCCCTTACCACGGCCTTGGGTTTGTGCATTACAAGAGAAGATCTGTAGCAATGATCTCAGTCTTTGTACAGCAGGCCACCTGGAATCTACTTTGTTTTTGTTTTGTTTTATTAGAACCCTAAGGTCTATCAACCAGAGCCTGGTGTGTAAGACACACACTCAGAATTAAAGAATTCTGAGGCCAAGAAATGTTTTGAGTAACAGAACTTCTAGATAACCCATAAATTCATTGCAGATGGGAGGGGGGAAAGTAATTTCATTGGTGCTCTTTTTAAATGCCTGTGAATCAGAAATAATTCAAAGCTCAAGCAATAGATCAAAATTTACCCTCTGCTAAGATCTACCACCCCAGTTGTACAGCACTTGACTTTTCAGGAACAATAACGACTAACAAGAATATGTGCAACTTAGAAGAACAGGAAACCTATCTATCTCTGATATGCTAAGGAGTCCTGTATCCACCACACCCTCCAATTCTTGCAATTTGGCAGAGACAGTCCCAATTAATCTCCCATCATCCCACTTTTTAAACTGCTTTTAAAATTTCCCTATTTCTCTCTTCTCCTCTCACTTTCACCCTTGGGCTTAGTTCATTTGGTGCAAACCCTGAGTTCAAAGTGCAAAAGTAGTTTACAATTAACTCAGCAGGGCGGGGGGAAGGAGTAGGAGACAAAATCTTGCCTTTGTTGGTAGACTCAAACAAAAGCCTTCTCCTAGCTAGCTTGTATTCTCTTCCTCATTAATAGCTTTTGTCTTCTTGATCACACTCTGAAGTTGCTTGGCCACATCTGTCCCATTTTTCATCCATGAAATGTTGGTGGGTATGAAGGAAACACCATTCAACTAAACTCCATCCTTTCTGTGTCGACATGCAAAGCATTGTCCTGTCAGTGCTTCAACTAACTCTCCTTATGGAGGGCTTTTTGAACTTACATAGAGATCCGTAAAGACACTGGTCCAGTGCTCAAATAAGAGTCACGCTGTGCCCCTGATGTAGACTGAAGTCAAGACTCGGACTCAAGTTGGACTCAAATTGCTTCAGTGACTTGACTTAGACTTGACTTGGCAATAAATGAGACACTGACTCGACTTGACTCATGACTTGTATATTTTTAGTGACTGACTTGCTGCCCTTGGTTCAGTAACAGAACACATTCATCCAGAAACCTTACAACTTTGAACAACACTTCCATCTTTTTTTGCCAACTGGTCATGTGACAATTTGTCTGAAGCCCAAAATGTGGGCACATTTCTCATTAGGCCTGAGGCAGGCTTGAGGTCTGCTAGGCAGCCTGTTCCCCTAGCATACTGGAGGAGCCTTCTAAAACTTTTCCTGATAGCACAAGGCAAGACTCCCCCCCTCCCCAGCACAAGGCACCTTTCTCAGAGGGGAACATCACCTGTGTTGGGCAACAGGCTTCAAGGGGAAATATCCTTCCTTTTAAAGCTTTTGAAGCTTCAGTAATGGGAAATAGGAAGGATCCAATTCCCCACTTCCAAAGCTGCAGATTCTGTTATGCCCATTGATACAAAAGCCTTTAACTTGGGGAATGGGGAGAAAGGAGGATACTGTTCCCCACTTCTGAAGCTGCAGACCCTTGTAAGCCCATTGACCCCCTTCATACACTCCAACACCACCTCCTTTTTTTTTCCTGTTAAAGTTGGCTTCCATGCTTGAGACTTGACCTGAAAGTACCTTGCAAGGACTTGAGATTTGAGACCTGGAGCAGAAGACATCACTGCCCAGTGCCTTGGTTTATCAGCCGCCCCAGAGGGCGGCCGGGCTTGCCTCACCATGCTGTGCAGAGCCTGGTTTTCCACGACGAGGTCCTCCCGCCCTGCAGAGGCCGCTGTCGGCAGTGGCCTCGGAGGCCGTCGAGCGTCTCCGCCCGGGTCGGCGGCTGCTGCCTGGCCCCACCCATCAGCAGCTGAGCGACTCGAGCCGAGCGCGAGCCCGGAGGCAGAGCGCGACTACGGCGACGGCGGCGGCGGCGGCAGCGGCAGGAGCGGCGAGGCCGGCGGGTTGCGGGGCACAATAGAGGCGGCTGGGGCCTGGCAGCGCTGCGCGATCGGGGCCGGGAGCAGAGGCAGCAGGCGGGCCGGCGGGCGGGCGGGCAAGGATGCTGGCGCTCTTCACCAAGCTGCTGGACTGGTTCCGGGCGCTCTTCTGGAAGGAGGAGATGGAGCTCACCCTGGTGGGGCTGCAGTACTCCGGGAAGACCACCTTCGTCAACGTGATCGCGGTAAGGGGCCCCGGCCGGGGCGAGGGACGCTTCTGGGAGCGGGCCGGGCTTGGAGGGGAGAACCACCATCTCCTCCTCCTCCTCCTCCTCCTGGGTGTCTCGATGGGAGGAGGTCCCTCTGCCTCCCACCGAGGGGAGCAGAAGGACGCCCCCCTTAGTGCATCCCCCGGGGATCGGGGTGGTGGGGGTGACATGACTGCCTTCGCCTCCCCAGCGGCGAGGCCCTCCTTGGCCAGCTCCGCACCGGACTGTTATAGCGCTATTATTCCACTTTCAACATCCTATGGAATTCTGGGGGTTGCAGTGTATTTGGCTCCTCCTTAAACTGCAAACCTCAGGATTCTGTGGGATGTTGAAAGTAGAATAACAGCGCTATAACAGGCTAGTGCGGAAATGGCCCTTGTTTCTCCTCCCCCCTTTCTGCAGCTGCTCTTCCCTTTGGCTTTCTCTCCCTCCCCCCTCCTCCCCCCACCCCGTGCCCAATGTAAATGAGGGAGGGAAGGAGGGAGGGACGGCGTGTGCAATGCGGGCGAAGCCTTCTGAGCGTTCCCACATTACTCCATCTCCGCCCCGCCGGTCACGTTGCTTGTTCTCTTGGCTGGGTTTCTAGTGGCCACAGATAGGAAGAGGCACGGTTCTCTCTTAAGAAAACAGGATAATAATAGTAATAATAATAATAATAATAGAAATTATTCGGCGCCTCGGATCGCAAAGCTGATTTCCAGTTCTGTGCTCATCTATCTCTGGATCGGAGTGCCCGACAGTTCCAGGCTGTTTTTAAATGCCTTTGTGGGCCTGTGAGAAAGCGGGGCTGGGGGGGTGGAGAATCTAAGCTCAGGATTGCTGTATGTAGGCTGCGTCCCTGGTGGAAGGCAGAGAGACTGTTATGTATCTGCTGTGATGGGTGGTAATTTCATCTCCATCTTTTCTGATCAATATAGCAATTAGCAGGGCCATGTGTGTGCATGTGTTTTAACTTCAGAAAACAAATTTAAAATCATGATAGGATTTTCTGTGAAAGCTTTTCCTAGCACAGTCTTAAGAAACCATTTTGGGCGGCAGCAGGATCGCGGTTGCTGAGAAATTCCCAGATGGAGAGCTGTGACTTACTTAGCCTGGTTTTACCCCCCACCGCACTCTGCGTTATGCAGTAGTGGTTTCAGAGTGTGCATTCAATAAAAGGGCAAGGGGAGAGAGACAGTCAGAGACAATATATGGGATGTAGACTGTTGGTCATGGGGAAAACTGGTAGCTGTATTTAAGCTTTCTGTCTGAAGGCCTTGAAGGGAAACTGGCTGAGCCATCAAAGCTGTGCTGTTGATTTAGTGGGATACGTTGTTCTAGGTGAGTTTGCAGAACCGGAGTTCTATCTTCTGCTCTTCCTGGAAGGAGAATTGCAGCACGGCTCAGGCCAGAATCATGTGACACCTTCCCTGAATACTAAGCATTTTTGTTGGTAGGAGGAAGTGGATGGCAGTCATGAAGGTTACAGTGGCCTATAGCTTTTCCCTATCAGTCTTTCGTATATCTGGATTTGGGGACCACCTTGTCACAGAATTTCTACTTCATTCAGTCCCACCTTGAGAATATAGTGGTAGGGGCAAGATTGGTTTTATATACTTATATGCTTTCTTGGGAAAAAAAAGTCTAGTGTTTTATCGTTCTCTCACTTCTGACCCCTTTAAAAGAGAGTTTGATTTCCTTATTATGAGTGATTTCTTGCAAGTAATGCAAGCATATAATGCTTATATGATGATATAATGATCATAGAATCATAGAGTTGGAAGAAACCACAGGGGCCATCCAGTCCAACCATGCAGGAACACACATCAATATGTTTGGCTTTTATGATTCCAAATACAACATTTGGTAATAGTTTTAAATGTGATTTGCATTTTCAAATACTTTATCCAGGCTTCTCTTTGCATTCCTTGCTTGCTGTAATTCTTGATGGGAAGGGAATATATATTCTCAACATTTTTGTTCTGTTTTGTTTCTGAGTACTGAAGCAATGACAGTGCAAATTGGTAATATGCTAAATAGTGCATTCTATCTTGTGTGTTTATTCTAGAAGAGATTCTCTTTTACTGATCACTGATTCAGTAGTGTTTCCTGGAAAGAGCTAGGGATCTGGTAAAAGGTTTCAACCAAACCTTGATTTTAACTCAGGATTCTTGCACCTTTCCTTCTGTGTATGCATGTTTCGAATCTTTCCCACCACCTCCAGTTCAATCCATAATCTTATAAAGGTAAAAATATTCTTACCTAGTTTTAATCCCACAATACTCTGTGAGATATTTAGGCTCAGAGTGGCAGTGATTTGCCCAGTGGGTTTTGTAGCCAAGTATTCCACTGGCCCAGATTGGCATGGAGAATGGAATGAGCAGAATATTTTATTTTCAAATCGAATTTGAAATCTGGACTTATACCTTGCTCTACCCCCGCCCCTTTCCCAGACTTTATACTTTGTCAATCTCTTGATGGATAGGGATAATTTTGGACCTAGAGATCTACTAGCCCTCATTAGGCACTTCTAGGAGCCCTTGTTCCTCATCTGATACAGCAAAGACAGGGAATATTTACAGAGAGGCTTCTAGTTCGACCCTAGATCAAGTGTAGGCAACTGTGAGTCTCCAGACGATAGTAATCATGTAGGGCTGATGGGAGTTGTAGATCAAAAACATCTGGAGGGCCAAAATTGTCTGTCTCTGTCCTAGAGGCTTGTTGCAGCAATAAACTCTGCAGGATTTCCAGTTATAACTTCTGTTAAATCTAGTTCTTTATATCCTTCCAGCATTGCCTGAGGATTTCAAAAACAAAAACTATGGGAATAACATTTTTCCTTGTTTCGTGGTGGCCTTGAATGTTGCAGGATCTTGTTACACTGATATCAGAAGCCTAACAAGCCTTGCTGCTGCTTTGTAAGTTTAAGGGGAGGCGGTACAGTCCTAGTCCTAGTGAACAAGAGACAAAATTAACCCATTCCAGTCTAGGTTCAGAGTTTAATCTCTGTTTCGTAGGGCTTCTGTGTTTGTAACATGTTAGTTATGTTAAAAACCCCTCTTGCCACGTGGCCATTTTGAAAACAGTTCCTCTATAGCCAAAGGTGGTGTCATATTGCCACTGCATCTCAGTTCCCTGATGTCAGAGCAGCGTTAAAGATACAGCTTATGACAGATTGAGCTGGACAGCTTGTTGTGCACAATACCGATATTTGGTCATGGTAGCTCATTTCAGTGTTTGTCATACTATAGAGAACTGGGTATAAACTGAGCAACCTTTTAGCCAACCTCTGGTTACAATCAAGGCCTCTGAATTTCATGGTGGGAGAGAAGAGGGTAGGCTAGTGGACAGAGCAGAGCAGGGAGGCGCCTCCCACTCCCTTGGGCCTTGCTTTTGTGTCTGGCGGCAAGAGTCCTCCTTGTTCTTTACTGCACAAGCATGTCTACTTACAGTTGCCTCTTTGTCTTTTTCTCCCTCTTCACTCTTTAGGCCTTCTGCTATGTGGTTTCTTGTGTATCTTGCTTTGTCAGTTTACTCCTCTCTCCTAAATATTATATTAAGACCTGTTTCTTTAGAGCACTGCAGTTGTAAAGGGAGAGTTCTTTCTTGTGCCACCATCTTCTGTTATCCACTCAACACATCAACAGAACCTGTCACTTCCCACTTGCTTGGGGTAAATAGAGCTTATAAAATTCCAAGACAGGGTCTATCTTTTATGTCCTTTATAAGACTTAGCACACTTTCCTAATAGTTAGCAACAGTAAAAAGATCCAAGCCCCACCTCCAGCTGTCTTTAAACATCTGATGTATAGCGAGCATTGCAGAGCACGTACTAGTTGTTGGTTGCCCTGTTTCATGCATCACAAAAACATGGTGCCCTTGCAGTCAGGACTTCCTGATGCTGTGTGCATGGGTGTAAATAGGAAAGTCCTTTAATTCAAGTCGCTTGTCCAGGAACATGCTAGGCAGGTGGATCTTGGTGTCTCTCATTTCCCATCACAGCCTCACAGCAATGAAAGGGCAATACTGATCTGCCTTCCAGAACCATTGTAGTGCTTTTGAATACTCAGAAAGCACTGTGCCAATGCTTAGTGTTAATTGTTGAGGAATTTTCTAATTACATGTCAAATCTGAAAAATGGCAGTTTTTGTGGTAGAAATAGTGCTTCTTCTCCTTGTTAATTTAATTGGACCATTGGCGAGGTCAACTCTGATAGACTTGTAACTTATAGCAGCATTCTTTTTTTTTGTAAATAGCTATCTCTAAAAAAACTGTCTTGAGAATAAGGCTGTATTTTTTGACCCACATGACCTCTTTAAAATCTTCATCATAGTATTAGCTGCAGTTATGTAGCTGTAAGACTTTCCAAGTGATGCTCTACAGAGAGCTCCTCTTGTTGTATATGGTTGCTATATAATTGCTTGTGTACAGGGGAAAAAGCTGCTTCAGATAATCCACACCAGCACTTTTGGAAGGAAAGAGGTCACTTGTAAGCATACTGTTCAGTCCTTCCTCCACTTTCACAGGTTTGACCTTTGTGAATTTGATTATTCATGAGGCACTCACTTGCCTCACCCATTCTCTACCTCCCATTCCCTTGCGTTTTGCCCAAGCTTATGGAAGGAAGGAAGGCCCACACATCCAAGCAAAAGGCAAAGGAATGAGAGGGAAAGGCATACACACACCTTCTCTGTGTGCAGGGCTGCCCTCTCCCATTCGCTTGCTCCTTGCCTGGGCACATGGAAGGAAGGCATATGTGCCTGGGCAAAACACAAGGGAATGGGAGACGAAGAAGGTAGGGAGGCACGAGTGTGCCTTCTCCTTGCATGGGGGCTTCCCCTCCCATTTGCTTGCTTTTTGCCTGGGTGTGTGGAAGGGTGGACACATGTGCTCTGGCAAAATGCAAGGGAATGGGAAGAGGGAGCCCTGGGTAAGGGAATGTGAGGTGGAGTGCTCACTCAAGTGGTGGTGGGGGGAAGTTATATACTTTTATTGTAACATAATAGGAGGTAATGACTTGGCTGGCAATAATTTTTTTCTGGTATGAACAGTAAGCCTGAAGGAGCTGCTAGGGGTAGGAAACTGTGTGTGCCTCAATATAGGATTATGAAGGAGTTACTTATACTTACAATATGACTACAGCATGTTATACAGTGGTGTTGTAGAAAGATATGATTAGGTTGCTGTGTTTCTTTAATTTCTTTAGAGATAAAAGTGTCTCTTCTAAGGAAGTCAAGTTTTGTTCTTTTAACATCTGATGTCATGCTATTTGTTCTTTGCCTGTCCAGACTGTTTTCCTGGAAGACTCTGTTCAAGCCTGAATGTCTAATGAGCAGAAGAGCTTCTTGGGGTAGGGATAGGGGAATATGACTTTTCAGGCTTATAATAGAGACAATCACAGCATAAAATAACTCACCTGTATAAAAAAGAAAGAAAGAAGGTAATAGTAATGTCTATGAAGCAATACAGATTTCTTGACCTATGGCGTGGTAAGGAAGCAACAAAGTTAGATGTGAAGCTTCAGTCTATAGGATAATGTTCCCGGGTTGAATTCTCTCAGCCTATCTTACTCCTTTCACAGCTTGGAGATCTCTTTCTTCAGCCAGCAGCCCTCTTTATCAGCTCTGGTTTTCCACTGCTCTCCTAAATCTATAGATATTAGCAGATTCCAATAGTTTCTCATTTTGAAAATTTCCTGATCACAATTTGTGACCAATTTTGTTTTGTACTGCAGAAGTGTAATGGCTTTGTGCAAAATGGCTAGAGTTTGCTGGTGGAAAGTGGGTGATGCTGTTTTTTGCTACATACCTCCTGTCACATTAGGCTGTGTTTGTGGAATGTGTATATGAATACAATCTTTGGTATGTTTTATTTGTTAAACTTGTGTCCTTTTTTCTCCAAGAGTTTCAGATAGGACACCTGGACATATGCTTCTCATGTTATCCTTTGGGTAACCATTGGTATGAGTAAGACTGTGAGGCAGTGATTGGCGGAGAAGCTATCCAGGCAGCTTCATGGTTGAGCTGAGCTGTAAACCTGGGTCTCCACAGTCTAGTCAGGGGTGAGCAATTGCAGCAGGGGCCAATATTTGTACCTACAGAAGGCCACACATCTGGTTTTTGATCTTATAGCGACCAGAAATCATTTCTGGTTATGAATTCCATATTTCTAGGGCTGATTTTGGGCTCTTTTGGAGGGAATCTGCATCTGCTGAGGGGTTTCCAGAAAGACAGTTGAACTTTTTTGCCATTTTTTTTCCTGGAAATTCTTCCCCATGTAATAGGTGCCTGTTGTCCGCTAAACCCGTATCAACGGTTTCACTTATCCACAGTCCACTTCAGAGCCACGGCTGCAGCTGTCAGTCAGATTCCTTGCTCTGTGGAGACAGAATCTCCCTCCCGGGCCAAAAAAGGCACACGATGAAGTGCAGCTGGGCTTCCCATGCCTCTCTTAGCTGAGGAAGGAATCTCACACCTTCCCTAGATGAGAGAAGTATATGGTTCCCCCTGTATCTCTCTCGAATGAGGAAGGAAACAGATATTCCTTCCTTGGCTGAGAGAGGCATATGAAGCCCAGCTTCATAAACCATGTTCCTTTCTCAGCTGAGAAAGAAGATGGAACTCCTTCCTTAGTTGAGAGAGGCACACAGCAAAGCGCAATTGGGTTTCCTGTGCCTCTCTTGGCTGAGGAAGGAGTCTCCCTCCCTCCTTGGTTGAGAGAGTTGAATGGCTCCCCTCATGTTCTCTCAGCCAAGGACGGAGATAGACACTATATCCTCGGCAGAGAGAGGTACACAGTGAAGTGCAACTGGGCTCCTGTGCCCCTCTTGGTCAGAAGGAGTCCCCCTCCATCCTAGGCAGAGAGAGACACACAACAAGGCACAGCTGAGTTTTCTGTGGCTCTCGGATGAGGAAGAAATTTCTCTCCTTCCCCAGCTGAGAAACACGCAGGACACCCCGCTCCCTGAGTTTTTCTCAGCTGAGGAAGGAGCCAGACATCCTTCCTCAGTTGAGAGAGGCTCTGCAAAGCTACGTGCCTCTGTTGGCTGAGGAAGAAGATGGACACTCCTTCCTTGGCCAATAGAGGCACACGGCTTCAAGCAGTCAGTCCTCCCACCAGATTTGGTTCCCAGGAAGGGGGTGCTTGCTTGGCCCCACTAAGAAGGCAGGCAGGCAGGAAGAACCTGCCAGTGGAGCTGCCTCCCTCCTGCAGTGCCTTGGCTGGCTTGCAGGTCAAAATATAGTCCTTGGTATTATCCATGTTTTTTTTCTTTTTTCTTTTTGCCATCTGTGTTGAGTCTGGGAACATATCCCTCACAGATATGGGGAACCTACTGTAGTTTTCTGGGAACGTGCAGGGGTTTTGGAGAGTTAGGAAGGATTTTTGGGATGAAAAAAGAGGTTGTGGCCTGTAGTTTTCCCAGCTGTGCTATAACCAGTGAAATATTCTGGTTCTTAAATCTTATGTGTTTGTCTGCTTTTGTCAACAAAACAAAAGTGTTGCATGACATGAGTGCATCTATAGCCAAGATGACTTTGCTGTAGCTTGGTTTTGACCTTTCAGACTTCCTGATGATATCTCCTCTGAGCCCTCCGACTGATCTTTACAGAGCCTCCAAACCTGCTTGCTCTTGTTTTTTTTCCATGAGCTTATAATAGTCGGTCTGAGAGCCAGTGTGTTATAGTGCAACTGTGTGTCTTTGTGGATGGAACCCACAGGCAGCAAGTTAAAATGAGCAGCTCTTCTAGCTGCTCTAAGCTGCCTTGAGTCCAAGTTTTGGGGAAAACAAAGGATATAAATAAAATAATAACAAGAATATATATGATTAAAAAAAAACTTAGGTGATTTCCAGCCCTCCAGAGCAGTTGCAGGGTGGAATGGGAAGAGAGAATATGTTTCCCTTGGAGATGGACACTATTTGATAGAACTCTCCTCTCTGTCTCTGTCTTTTGTCTTTCTGAATTGGATTTTGAAAGCATTGGTCAGAATAGCTCTTATGTGAAGTATATGTGAAGTGAGGGAACCAGTATTCCGGTAGGGCCAGTAGATCATAAATGTCAGAGTTCATTTGGGGTTCATGCACATTCGAATTTTTCTTGTTACCATGGAACCTGTAGATCCTCCCCATGAGATGCATTTGGGGAAGGAGTGATAAACCAACTTACCACTTTGTCCCCTTACATGGCTAATTTAGTGTAAGTAAGTGGTTGGGTCTGGAGACAGTAAGAAAAAAAAAGATGGTCAGCGATAAAACAGGGAAGTAGGGGAAAGATTGGGGAGAACATGAGCTGTATGTTAGAACAGTAGGCATGATAGAGATAGTGGGGTTGGGGATGAAAAGTAAAGAGGGTCAATTGAACAGAGGGTTAAAAGCAGTGGATAAAGAGAAGAACAAGCCAGAGAAAATAGAAACAGATGAAAAAATAGGAAGGGAGAATGGTAAAAGAAAAGGAGAGACAGAAATGGAAGATAAATTTTGGCAAGAACATGGTTGGATAGAGGGAGATGGAAAGAGGGGAAAGCAAGGATGAGACTAGGAGATCCTAGGGAGGGAGTAAATAGGAGAAGGAGCAGAAAAAGTGAAAGAGCCATGATATGACAGAACACTCACTAATAGTGCAGATGCTGTGGTGAAGGTACATACCATCCCTCATGATTAGATGTGCTGGCTAGGACTTTTTGGAACTGTAGTCCAACGTAATCCTGAAGGCTACCAGTGGCCTACTTTGATACTGCACATTGGAATTAAATTGGAGCGTGATAGAAGCTAGTTCACATCTGTGCTCTGCCATGGAAGTCTTTGGTCCTTCAGCTTAGTCACACTTCCTCATCCTAATCTGTTTTATGGATTGGCACTTGTGAGGCCCTGAGTTCACTGGAAGAACAGTAGACTTCAGATGGGATGTGGAACTGTCCAGAGTAAGATCTGCAATCAGCCAGTCTTTGTTTCAAGGATGGAATCAAAGCAATCTTGAAGATAACTGGATGAATGACCTACCTACTGCACTATTGTTCTCTGTTATCACCTGAACTTTTCTATCTACTATTGGGCTGTCTCATAAGGCTTTTCTTGGCTTTCTGGTCAAGAAGTGGCACTAGGCATGGAATGTGGCATGAAGCTACCACAAAATACATTGAATGCAACACGTCGCCATCATAGAAATGTTCTGTATGTTCATTCTTTTTTTTTAAAAAAAAATTCATGTTCTTTCCTTCATTAGTAGTTTTAGGAATTTGTACTCTTAAGAGCACTTAAAGAAACTGGTTCTGTTTTGGATTGTGCAGCAACAAGCAGATGCCTGTTGCTGGAAGCTTGCAAACAAAACATGCAGCCTGTTTTTTACCCACACCCACATTGGTTTGAGAGGTCATGCTTTGACTGTAACATGTAGCTTGGTATTGTGGGCAGATGCATAAGACATGAGCTTTTCGCAATGGCTTCTACTGTGGTACAGGATCAGAGCTGGAAAAAACGCCCTTTTTCTTTTTTTACTCCAGCTCCTTGAATTTCTCAGATAGCATTGTCAGTGACCCTACTAGTTAGAGGATTTTGGGAGATGTAGTCCAAAAAGTACCTGTTCTGAGCTCAGACGGTGGTACAGCACATGCTTTGAATGCAAAAGACCTCAAGTTCAGTCACTATAGAAGACCACTGTCTGAAACCCCGGAGAGCCAGTGCTAGTTAGTTTAGACTAGGTTGAGAAGCTGTGGAAGGCTAGGCGGCTACATTAACCCCCCAGGAGACCTTGGAAGGCTGCACCTCCCTACTGTATAACATCACCCTCAAAAAAGATCAAAAGGTATTTTTGCCCTCAGGCACTACCTAGGGAATATGTGGGGCTCTTTCACCATGTTTTAGGGCAGTGGTTCTCAACCTGTGGGTCCCCAGATGTTTTTGGACTTCAGCTCCCAGAAGCCCTGAGCATTGACCATAGTGGCTGGGGCTTCTGGGAGCTGAAGTCCACAAACATCTGGGGACCCACAGGTTGAGAACCACTGTTTTAGGGGCTTCTTGGGCCATTATAGACCCAGAAGAGGCCTTTTTTTTTTAACAGCAAGTGAGCAGAAGTCACTACCTGTTTCAAAAAAGGCTTCTCAAGAGCCTACATTGGCCTATATTGTCAGTGGCCATGCTAGTTAGAGGATTTTGGGGGATGTAGTCTAAAATGTAACTTTCCCAAGCTCAGACAGTGATAGAACTTTCAATGTAAAAGATCTCATGTCCAGTCACTGTAGAAGACCTCTGTCTGAAACTCTGGAGAGGAAATGCCCCCATATCCCCTAGAGGGCTTGTTGGGGCAACAAATGTTTTTGAAATTTTCATTTCTCTCTCTTTTTTACCCTTGAGATTCCAGGGGCCTCCAAATGTGGTGATAATGCCTCCCACACCCCATAATGCATTTCAGAGCAAAAAGCCTTTGGAGAAAAAGATGATTTTTTTTTGTCAATTTTTTGATTCCTTGGGGGCCACAAAAATGGCCCTGGGTGCTGCATTGTACCCACCCTAATTTTGACAATACTAAGATGGCTGAACCATTAACCTGCCTCGCCGTAAGGCATTTTTTTCATATTCGGTGGCCTTGGTTGATTACAAGAAATGAGGTTCCTTTCTTGCTGTTGAGTCAGATTTTAGAATTTGAAGAAAGGTGTGTAGTCCAAGATTGTACAGTCAGCCCTCCACATTTGCAAGTTCCATTTTTGTGGATTTGATTATTCCTTGATTATTTGCTGTCACCTCTGTTGCCTCCTTGCCATTCTTAATAGGGACTGCAAACCTTGTGACACTGCAGTGGAGGTGGCAGTAAGCCCCACACTTCTGCCTTGTGCAGCAACCCTGATGCCTCAAAGGAATCCATGGTCAGTTGAATATGATGATCATATTTTGTGTGTTAAATATGGTTTGGGAGGGCCTAGAGTTGTTCACAGTTTTTCCACTTTCACGGGGTCCTGTGCCCCTAACTCTAGTGAATGTGGAGGGATGACTGTATAGTGTTTGTCCAAATGAAATCTTCATTGAGAGAATTGTGTTCACACTGCTGATTATATTTAGTAAAATGTGTGTGTAGAACACTGCTCAATTTTTAATACAGGATACAAGCTGGCATGGAAAGAATGGAAATGTATAGCGAAGGGAGCTGAACTAGAAGCCCCGAGGGAGAGATACATGTCGGCCATAAAAGCTTAACCAGCAGAAACTCTTGCGAGTACACTGGCTACAAGTTGCCAAACCTTGAGGATTGGGAATTTGCTTTTCCCTCTTTCTTGCTGTCTTTTTTCCTTTCTTATTGAAGCTAGATTTGCAAGGCCCTTTTAGGAAGCATACAAAATTCCTTCTGTGTGGTTTGATCATCCTGTGGGGAACAGAAGAGAAAATATGGTAGTGTTGCTTTTGTAATACAAAAGTCTCTGTTTTTTTCTTCTGTGGAATCCTCCCTGTCCTGCATTGGGCAATATAACAACAGGCTGCCATGTAATACTTGCTTACTCAGTCTTCATTCTTAAATGAAGAATATGTATGTCACATTCTTAATTTAATATAATGTAGAGATGCAGTCTCCCGCTTGCGTAGTCATCTGAGCAGATTGCAGTTGACCTCATGCATGAGAACATCCTTCTCTTTATTCCTGTTACTGCCATCACTGCAGCGTTTTTTCCCAGAGGCAGAGTACTGTGAGTAAAAACATCTACATCTCTGGTCCTGTTGTTAGTTCCGTAACAATTGACCATGGGAAGCTGTGGCCTAAATCATATTTTAATACTGAGTAGAGTAGATCCTCTGAATCTGTTAATCTATATTATGACTTACTGTTGAAGATTTGACTGAATGATGCTACTCTAGTTGTGGCTATCCAGTTGGATGCCAGCCTATCGCAGTTCCTAACCTCTACCAAGTATAACTGTGGAAGATGCTCTTTGCAGCCCAAGGAAGGCAAGCCTAAATCTTCTCCATCCTGGGGAATGTGCCACATTGTATTTCTGGTCTGGCTACACAGACTCAACCAGTTTCTGTAATAGGGTAGTTTTGCTGTTTGCGATGAAGGAAATATATGAGTGAGGGATATTGAAGGGAGCTGGTGGCGGTAGTAGGGATGTGAGACAGTAACAGAAGAGTGAGCAGGATTGCTATTAGTTACTTGTTGTTACTGTTGTGTGCCTTCAAGTCATTTCCCACTTATGGTGGCCCTAAAGCAAACCTATCACATTGTTTTCTTGGCAAGATTTGTTCAGAGGTGGTTTGCCTTTGCCTTTCTCCAAGACTGAGAGAGTGTGAGTTGCCCAAGGTCACCCAGTGGGTTTCCATGGCCAAGTGGGGATTCAAACCCTGGTCTTCAGGATCCTAGTCCAGCACTCAAGTCACGAACACCACACTGGATCTCCTTAGTTACTTGTACACACTAAATATGAAGTCGCTTACAAGCTAAACAATGAAGAGCAGTTAAATTAAACTACATCAAGAGAGATGTTCAAGGCTTACTTTAACAGCTGAGTTATTAAGAATTCTACATACAGTTAGCCTTCCATATCTGCAGATTTTGTATCTGTTGATTCAACCAACCATGGCTTGACAATAGTAAAACTAAAATAAAAAATATAAAAAAAATCCAGAAAGGAAACTTTCATTTTGCTATTTTATGTAAGAGATGCCACTGTACTACACCACTGTACATAATAGGATATGAGAATCCACAAATTTTGGTATCCACAGGGGGTTCTGGAACCAAATTCTAGTAGATACGGAGGGCCCACTGTTTATGCAAATTCTGAGACAGTTTGTTAACAAAAATACTGTCAGGGAAAAGTGACTTGATTTTCCTTGGAGTACTCCTGCCTAACAGAGGGAGACTGTTTCTTTTTCTGAAGGAATCCAGAGAGGAAGAGACCTCTACAATACTGTCACATAAGCCATCTTGTAGGGAAGAGGAAAGAGTACTAAAAGTACCCATCAGTATCAAATACGTGTAAAAAGTATACAATTAAAATATTTGATGCTAGCTCACTTCTACCAAAATACCCAGAATAGTACAACTGAATTTATGTTAATATAGTTGTTAAGTGGTCTTGTCTGCCAGATCTTGCCATCATCTAAAACAGCTTATGAGAACCTGAAGCTAAGAAATGCTAGTAAAGTTATGGCTGGCTTCCTACTGACATTTACAATTTTCTGTTATACTCTATGGTGACCGAGTCACTTTGAGTAAAGTTTGAAATACAGGACTTCTGGTGGAGTTATTGTTGACCAAAATGAAGTTCATAATGACAAAGTAATTACCGTATTTGCTGGCATATAAGACGTACCAGTATATAAGATGCATCCCATTTATACACTGGCAAATACTATTTGCCAACATATAAGATTCATTGGCATATAAGACGCACCCCATTTTCAAACAGTATTTTTCAGAAAAAAATTGAGTCTTATATGCCAGCAAATAGGGTACATAGTGCCTCTATACAGACAAGAGCCCCTTGCCATAGTTCTGATCATGGCTGAACTTCCAAATGACCAGACAAATTATTGTTTTAGATTTTATTTTAGTTTCTACTCTGTATTCCTGTTTTGAGATGAAATGTTTTCTGCCCCCAGCCTCTTTTCATTTTGGAAATAATACTAAGCTCTAAATAAGCTGTGGTTACCATTATATGGTGTGGTTTCTGAACTGAGCTATGAAGATACATTTCTAGAACCTGCACGAAGGTTGTATAGGAATACCTCAGTTACCAAAGCTTCTGTCAGAGAAGCTCTTCTTTGCAAAATCTTTTTGTGGGAGCCTAGCCCAGCCCACTCTTTTCTTGACTTCTGTCTAGCTGGAAGGTTGCATTTTTTGTTTGTTGCAGCATTGGGAGGAGGAGGATGAAGGGCTGGAGAAAGACAGACTTTCAGTTCGGGGCTGCAATAAATGGAGTAAAGTTTGACGTTGGGAAAAAAATGGGGTTCTGTTCTAGTTGATCTTATTGTAGCAGTGTGAGCTTATTTATAACAGGTAAACAGCTGTATGGCTGAAGAGCAAAACAGAAAAAAAAAGTGGAAAGCAGATTAGCCTGCAGCTGTGGTAGGATGCTGGAAAAACACAGATCTGTAAATTTAGCTACCAAAATGGAAATCATAACAAAAGTGGAGGCTGTTAAAAGAAAAAATAATCATCCCTGGATGCATTTTGGAAGACACTTTCAAGTGGTCACTAGAAGATTCAAAATGTTTTTGGTTACTTATACAAGGCTTAACTCAGTTGTTGTGTTTCACATGTGCATAATATTAGCTTTTAATAAAAAGTTTGCTGAGACATGTTGAATTGCTTTTCTTTTTTGTGATATAGGAACCTATACTTATTCTTCTTAGGTAGTTCTACCTCTGTTAGCAAAATTTCTGTTAAAGAACATGTCTTCTACTTCCCCTGAGGTATACAGATTGGGCCTCCCTTATTCAAAATGTTTGGGAGCAGAAATATTCTGTATGTCAGATTTTTTTAGATTTTGGATTACAAAAGCTTTTGGAATAGCCACATGTCTTGTTCAGTCACTACTTGTATTGGGAACAAGAGATCTGTGAAGTGGCGGAGACCCAAATGTAGTGCTCGGCACGAATCCATGCCTCCCACCGTCTCATAGATCCTCAGTCTCTTTTTTTTTTGTCTCCAGCCACCCTCTTCTACCTTCCAGGCAGTAACTGCAGCACTCCTCAGGTCTGAGAGATTAGTAGGCAAAAGCACCACAGCTGCTGCCTTGAAGGTGGTAATGGCTGGCAGGTAGCAGAAAGTTTTGGTTTTTGAAGGTTTTTGGATTTCTGGGTAAGAGAGGCTCAGTCTGTATCTGTAGTTATAATGCAATAAACGAACTGCTGACAGTTTGGATCTTATAAAGAAACAGAGTTTTGCAATCACATGATTAGGCTCTCTCTGTATTCTTATCTAATTTGACATATTAATTTGACATATTAATGTCAAAATTTCTGGTTCTTTAAATGCATCTCCAGCTATTTCTAAACATACTATATGGACATCTGTGATTACCATTTGCAGAGTGTTAAGGTAAGTGTTTTCTGGCTAATGTTTGATACCGAGAGTTAGACAAATAAGTGGGCTTAGCATCTTTTGAGGTTGCATTTATTTCCTGCATTTAATACTATGAAATCAAGAGACTCCAATAGACAGGCTTTTTTTGTTCTTCGATGATTCCCCAAGTGTTTTTACGTATTTTCTGCTGCTGTGATATTTTTTCCTACACTCTTAAAACATTTTATAAAGCAGCTTTGCAGGTAAACACAGAAATTTCAAACCCATACCAAGTTACCAGCCCACCCCATATATCATGGTGTTTGTGTGTCTTAAACTGTAGGTCAATAAAATTCAAGAAGCACTCAAAATAAAATTCCCATTTTCCCCTAGAACATATTTGTTAAATATGATAGTGACTCTGCAAATAAGTAAACCCAAAAAGAAAATAGTCCTCTGCATGATCACTGCTGCCAGATTGTGTTATGCACAATTATGGAAGGGTACACAGGCCCCAAGACCTGAAGATTGGTTAATAAAATTATATGATATCGCTGAGGCTGATATTGTAATAGAGTCCCTGGAAGGTAAGAATAAAAGTGAAGTTATGGATGTATGGAAATTAGTTTCACCTATTTGGGAAAATAACTGCGGAAAAAATGTGGCAATTTTTCTTGAATAATTAGGATTATGAATAAGGATTTTTCATTTGAGGCGAGTAGGAATGTCCAAGAAATTATGTTTGTGGTAGTGTATTGTAAGGGAGAAATAGTCAGGTGCACTTATGAAACAAATGTGATTTGTGATAGTCTGGTAAAATTGTAAATTTAGATTGAAGATGAATGAAAGACTTAAGTAAGATCTATATTTATATGTACAATATATTGTATATTAGGGGATAACCTGAATAACTGAAATTATTATAAAAATAATCTATGTTTGAATACTGTATATTTAGTACATTAATGTTGTTGGTAAAATTTTGTTTAAATATACAGGCAAACTTATATCATGTTTGGCAGATTTAGAAGAAACTTACAGATAAGGAAACGTATGTTAAATTGAGTTTCAGCAAAGTTGGGAGGGGAGAGGGTTAAAGGGGGGATTTAATTCTGTATTGTCATGTCTATTGTATGTGTTTTGCATGGTTAATATAAGTAAGTAAGTTCAGGGTTATTAGGTTAATAGTTTGGGTGGGAGGTGGGTTAGCTAGGTGGGTGGATATTGTAATTGTTTGTGTGAGTACGGAATGTTTCTGTGTTCTATGTTAAATAAAATTAAATAAAAAAACCCTGTAGGTCAGCCTAGTTACTGTCTGTGGGGGGGGGGGAGAAGGGGGGGAATGAGACCATCTCCTGCCTTAATTCTTGCTAAAATATTACTTTGAGTAGAATAATTAGTTACTCTTACTTTCATAAATTTAATCAGCAACAAAGTTGTATCAAGGATTTTTTGGGGGGGGCATGAGTGGAGATAGAAAATAGTTCAACTACCTGCAGTCCTTTCTCCCCCACCCCCTGCTGCACTAGTCCACAGAGAGATACAGAACAGCATTTTCTGCATAAGACCTTCCTCCCTCCCAAGCTCGTATTCAGCCTACTGTTATCTGCAGTTAAGACAGATGAAACGTGTGCTGCTACTTATCCATTCAGTTTTCTGTTACATTTTAGTCCTTGTCTTATCATACTTGTTCTTCAGGATATATGCTAATAGATAATATCCTAAAGAGAAATGCTTTTGGTATTAACTGTGTATGCCCATTTTCAATTATTACAAAGGTGGTCATCATAGGATAGCTGTGGGTTAAAACTGAGAGGCCTGTTTTATTGATATCACCATATACAGGGTTCTATCATCTTTAGCACATGTATTTCAAATACCAGATGTTTCCCACAAAATGTGTTCATAATTGGAACACAGAATCTGAACAGCACACTGGCACAGGTCAAATAATAAAGTGTAGATATATTATGCTCAAATAGTATTTGTCAGGGAAGTTAAAGTATTGGTTCAGTCTTGGGCAGGAATGGTATCTAAAATGTGCCATTGTCTCTCAAGGAAGAACAGATTTCAGTGTCTCACTATTTCAGACATTTTCTTTGCACTTTAAACGTTAGCCTACTGGGAACTGATTGAATGTCTGAATAGTGAAATTTTTAGTTCAACATTTATAGTTACCATTTGAATCCTCATCTTAGCTTCTCATTTGTATATATGTCTTGCAAAGGAGATTCACACCTTGTTCTTTATACGTTCAAACAATATGCATGAGAAGCCACACAAATGCCTATGGCAGAAATATGTGCTTTACTGGTATAGTTTGTGCTTTGCACCTATATGCTTTGCTGGTATGGGAAAGTGCTCTCTCTGTATTTGGGGCACATGCACAGAACTCCACATAAAGCAAGAGGGTAAATATGTAGTAATGTAAATATGTATAATTGTGTACATAAGAATAACATCTAAGCGTGTAATATGTAATATTTGATGGAGGTTTTATTAATGTATATGTATAATAAAAATTTTTAAAAAATAAAGCAAGAGGGTGGCATTTTTATGTGAGAGCTGTTTGCACATTCATCAGACACTCATATAGCAACTGAATACATGCATACTTATACATATGAGCCCTTCAGGGTGAAACTAACCCATATAAGCTCTTCATGTGATCTTTCAGCATGTCTGGAGCGGGCTGTTGTATGCACTGTCTTGTTATTGGTATGGTAGGAAGTAATTGGCATACTTGAAGAAGACAATAAAAAGGGAAGGTCAAAAAACCATAGAAATAGATTTTGTGGAAAACAGTGTATTTTCCCTTGGTAATGCTGTGGTGATGGTGCTTTCTGTTATATCTCAGATTTGTTAGCATTGGCTTGCCTCATGGTTTGGCCAGCTCTACTGGTTTACCTCATGTACCAGACTTCTTAACTTATGGCTATAATGTGGTCCAAAAAGCTACAGAACTGGAACATGGGTGGGACCTTCGGCCCTTTAGAAGATTTGGATTTAAATCTTGGAAGCCCCAGCAAAACATTTGGAAGCTCAAGACTCCCCACACTTGAAACTAGAACCTTCTTTTTCTCAAAATACAGCCCATCACAGATTAGAGATGTGTAGGTCACTCACAGCTGGAAGGTCTGAGGTTATGTCATTCTGTTCCCAGTGTATGTGTGCTGTATGCACATATTTGAAGACCGTCTTCTGTCTGTGAGCCCACAGAGTGGAATTCCATTTTAGGCTCAACAGAGTGCTCACAAATAGACTTTAGAGAGGCAAGCATATCCCCCAGACCTACAATTTCTACTCTAAAATGAAAATGGTATTCATGTGTCTTGTAAGGATAAATGAGATAGGCTGAGGGAATAAGATCATTTCCTTAGGGTTGTGGTGGACACCATGGGCTGTAAATTTGAGGGCACAAACTGTGCAAGTGACACCTCATTAATTGTAGCCTTATAAGAGATTTATGTGAGCATAAGGAGATTTTAGGGAATCCTTGCCTTAGCCACAAAATACCCTACAGTGGTAGTTTGAAGCCTTCTAGTGGTGTTTTGTAAGTGAAAAGGTAAGCTGCAAGTGTGGTGAATCTGGGGGCAATATGGGGATTTCTGTGAGATGAAGGAGACAGAATAGCAAACAGCATAATTACTCAACACAAGAACTTCAAAAGGGGTTGCAGTTTATACTGTGGGTAGGCTTTCCTCATATAGATAATAAATTCTACTCTAGGCTATATAGGCTCCTGCAGAAATAAATGCTTTTTTGTATTTATTTTTAATTTCTGTGTAATATTTGTATACTGCTTGATATGGTGAGATCTCCAAACTTTGCACATTAAAGTTGTTATATAATAAAGCATGAAAACAATTTTAAACACATAATAATGCAAGCATTTCATATAGGAAGAAAGAGCAGTGGCAGTAATTGCCAGCAAAGAAATACCTAGGTAAACAAATATGTTTTCAGCAGGTGTTGGAAGCTGAACAATGTTGAAGCCTCTCTAACCTTTCATATAGGGTAATATTAGTCAGAGTGCATATGCGGTTAAGGTAGCCATTTTCGTATTAAGCATGGTAGAAAGACTCAGCTGATAGGGGCCTGAATCCTATTGTTATAATCAACCTATTGAATCAGTGGAACTTAAGGGTTGATTTAACCAATCATTGATTCAGTGGGTGTACTCCAGTTGGCAGTAACAGTAAGATCTGAGTTAGAGACATGGACTCTGAGCATAACCACATTTTCATTCTGGCTTCTGCATCAGAGATTATAGTGGTTTCAACTATTACATGGCTCACGTAATTTGATTTTTGTTTCAAATCAGTGTTCCAGCTTTTCTCTCGTAACTGGTCCTCTCAAAATAAGCCCTCTGTACTGGATACATGCTGAGGCTGATGTAGATGGCTTACATTCTTGGATTAACAAGTTATATTCTTCTGTTACTTTAAAGGGATGGGTTTGTACAACATTTCCTGCATGCCAAGTTAGCTCTTTTTATTGGAGCCGGATGACTACAATATGGCTATTGGTTGAGGGCTTTGAAGGGGGGAGTATATAGCTTAGGTTAGACCGTTTCCCCCACTATAACATTTTGTAAACATTGCACCAAAAATATGAATAAAACGCTTACTTATTGTAAGCGAGCAGCCTTATAATAATGTAAATATCTGATCATTGTAGCAAAAGCACATGGTTGTTGGTGGCAATTGTGAGGCTCCCTGGGGTAATTTGGTTTATGTGAGCAGAGTTTTAGACTTCAGGGCTTTGCTGCTGAGGCAGCAGGGAGATAAGAAGGGAGAGAGTGTATTTCATTGCTGGAGTACGTGGTTTGCATGTACACAACCCAATCTATAATTTCTAAAAAGACAGGTGCTCTGAGCAATGAGATTTACTGAAAGGCTTGCTTCTTCTAAGTACGTAGGGGGTAGGTTGTGGTTGCTTGTGGAAACAGTCTTTATAGGTTTATAGGCATTATCATTTTACATATTTCAATACACAGTCTTTGTACTCTAAACAGATTCTGGACCATTTTATTTTGCCTTTTTCTGTACATTCTCCATGTGATTAAAGGGGGAAATGGTATAGATGGTCTTTTGTATTAAGTTTAAGGTCTTGTCTTCAAAATGTTCTCTCTCTGTCTCTATCACACAGGGACCCCCACACACTGTGGTGTATAGTTTTGAACACTTAACTTGGTGTAACTTTCACCAAGTTTCTTTGTCCTGCTGGATAGAAGTTTAGAAAATGAGGTAAATTCAACACAGTGCCCACTGACAGAATAGCAACTTATTTTATGGAGAATGGGTAACACATTAAATCAAAGTTCTTGATTTTGAATATAAGCTTGGAATGTGTTCTGGGTGAAACAAAATAAATCATGAGGGAGCGGGCTTGTTTTCTGCTGTTCCAGAGACTAGGACAAGGAGCAATGGATTCAAGCTGCAGGAAAGGAGATTCCACCTGAACCTCAGGAAGAACTTCCTGATGGTCAGAGCTGTCTGGCAGTGGAATATGCTGCCTCGGAGTGTAGTGGAGCCTCCTTCTTTGGAGGTTTTTAAGCAGAGGCTGGATGGCCATCTGTTGGGAATGCTTTGATATGTGTTCCTGCATGGCAGGGGGTTGGACTGGATGGCCCCTGTGGTCTCTTCCAACTCTATGATTCTAAGACACTCAGTCCCTGAAGTTAAGCTTGTGTAGATATTCTTTACAAAATAAATTATTGCCTTGAAACTGAATGAGTAAGACTACAGAGCCACCAGTTAACAACTGTCTGACATTGAAACTATAATAAATTCTTAATTGGGAATAATGTAAAGAACCAAAGAATATAGAGAGGTTTGCGTCTGATTATTAATTTCTGTTTTGTATAATGGTAAGAGTAATGAGACAGCCCTTAAGATGGTTCAAAGAAGATTATTTGTGCCCATGTGTATATCAAGGATCTTCTTTGATTCTCATATTTTATTCTGATATATTAAAAACAACTCTGAAAATATATTTATAAGCAAGATCTCTGACTGTAACACACTGGCATTTTTCAGCAAACAAGCTGTTACTTGCAAGCCAGCCAGTGCAGTGTAGTGGTTGGAGTGCTGGATACAACATTGGAGACCAGGGTTTGAGTCCCCACTCAGCCTTGGAAACCCATTGTGTGGCCTTAGGCAATTCACAGTCTCTCAGCCTAAGAGGAAGACAAAGGCAAACCCCCTTTGACCAAATCTTGCTAGGAAAATTTTGTGAAAAATTTGCCTTGGAGTTGTCATAAGTCAGAAACAGTTTGAGGGCACACAAGAACAACAAACTTTAAAGCAACAGTTTAAAACTGTTCTAAGTCTGAATTAGAGATGTAAAATTTCTGGAAATTTTGAAGCCATGGGGGAAAAAAAATTTTTTCCCAATTTTTTTTCAAAAAAATGGAAATTTTTGAAAAAATTGAAAAAATGCAACATTAGCACTTTTTTACAGATTGAAAGTCACTCTGTTACTTTAGGAACATAAAATATGTCTATGTACAATTTGATTTGGCGTAAAATTGTCACAATTGGTATATTAAAAATACAGTGTAGTCAAACAATTATTACAAACAGAATTTACTTCTATTTTTTTAAAAAAATATTTTTAACAAATGGAGTAATAATCTTCTGAATCTCTTTGGTTTTGCTAGCTTATGTGGAGTAGACAAAAAAAGAATTTTTTAAAAAAACAAGAAACCATCAGCATTAGTAACAAAGAAAATTATTTATATTTCCTCTCCACAGCATCAAATAGACATAAAGCACTCGTTCCCATAAAAAGAATTAGAGAGGGGGGAGTGTGTGGAAGAGAGGAAGAAGGGATTAAGATTCAATGAATAGGCATGAATTTTAATCAGACTCATTTTCTGATCTATAGTTATAAGTTTCAGTCTTTGCTTTGTTATGTTTGTCATCATCATCACAGTTATCATGGACTTCTAAAAACCAAAGGTTTACCCAGATTGAAACAAGCTTCTCTACACTTTAACATGTCAGTTTATTTCCTGATTTAATGTGTTTCCAAACATAGACCAGATTCTTTCACATACTGTTGAAGATTTTCTTTCTTTTTTCAATTTTTCCAATTTTTTAGAAAAACAAAACAAAAAAAGCTTCAGAAAAAAGTGCAAAAAACTGTTTTGTTTTGTTTTTTCTGAATTTTTCTGGTTTTTTCCCAGGCCTTCACATCTCTAGTCTGTTGAATACTCTGTTAAATTTATCACAAAAAAGCTTATATTTTGAAGACAATTTCGGTCAGGAGAGTTTTTCACATATGTATCCTCTCCTTTTCTCCTGCTAATTAACCAACTCATGCAACAGGCCCATTCTCCCCAAACATTTGGGTTGCTGGACTGACATAGACTTTGATATTTGATAGTGAGGTCGGCAAGCTCCAAAAACCAGTTTTCTTCAGTTCTGATGCATGTGAAGTGCAATCCCACCCAAACTGAAACCAGCCAGAAATTCCTTTTTTTTTTTTAAAAAAAAGGAGAGACCAAGAACCTGGGGGCTTCTGAGAGTAGACATCCTCCTTTTTTTTCTTCTTCTTCATCTTAAAAGGTTTCAAAAGTTGCAAAAATGACTTAGGGGTCACCTGTGAGCCTCTATTGCCCATCCCTGTTTTAGAACATATAGGACATCTCTACTCTTTAATTTTAATGGAGAGAAGCCATGAGAGTACAAGAAAGATGTAAGCAAGCTCCTTAGGCTGGGAGTGCTTCTAATTCCAAGTACTAGAGGATCATTACACATTCAGGTGCATTTTTGCTAGAATTTGGAATACCTGTGTTTGAGTCACCTTTAAAAAAAAAGACTCCTGACATTATACTTGCAGATCTCCCAAGCCCTATGTTTTAGTGCAGAGTGCTTTTAAAGGCCATAATGGTATGGAGGTTTTGTTCAGCTGGACTGGCAAGTCTCAAATGTCACATCATCTTTCCTCAGCATAATTATGCTCCTCCCTTTCAGTTGACTATATGTATTATGATGCTGTGCAGTGCAGTGCTTTTTTCATACCATTTGGTTGTTCCTGGCTTTTGTGGGGTGCTGAATACTTGTCATTAGAATGGTGTCCTTGAACTGAGTGTGACTCAGCAGGTTGTGATGAATTGGTCCAACAAGATTGCCTTGATCTCATTTATCCCATGGGGATGACAAATTATGAGGAGATGTGCTCAGAATGAACACATCAATTTAAGGTAGTATACATTACTCTGTAAAGCAAAATGCCTCAGATTTTTCTTCATCTAACGATGACACTGATTCTGTATGCTGTACTTTAATCAGGAATTAGTTCCTGTTCTCTTAAATATAGCTACCATTTCCATTTGGACTGTGTATCTACTCTGCATTAGTATTAGGTAGGTTGAGCTATTATGGGCTAGGATTTGTGCTATCTTGTTTGTATGCTGGAATCAGAACCCTTGGCTGGGTTTCAGAAAAAACCCTAAATAAGGGCTGGGAATTGTATATGGGGACTTGCAGTGCTGGCATTGATGAAGTGCAATTCCCAGCATTCCTTACCATTGGTTATGCTGATTATGGCTGCTGGGACTTACAGTTGAATAACATTATAGGGCCACATAATCCCCACCCCATCCTAACTACAGTGAGCCCTTAGTATCTGCTAGGGTTTGGTTCCAGGACCCCCCATGGATAGCAGAATTTATGGATGCTCAAGTTCTGTTATGTACAATGATGTAGTAAAAGGGCATCCTTTATATAAACTGGCAAAATCAAAGTTTGCGTTTTGGTTTTTTTTTGAGGGGAGAGGAATATTTTCAAGCCGTGGTTGGTTGGACTGTGGATACAGAATCCTCAGATATGGAGGTCTGACTGTAATCCCAGAAAGACAGAAATATTAGCACCTATTACACTTTTTAATGACACTGACACATTTGCCTAGGACTGTAGAGAGATATTGGAAATTTTTTAAGAATTGAATGTGTGCACTCAGGTTGGTATTGGATCCATGGAACTCAGTAGAAACAGTAGAAAGATTTAAATCCTTTTGTATTCAGCAGATGCATCAGTAGTTTATCCTGCAATAGAAGTAGTAGATTTCCAGTAAATCATATATGGTTTATATGTCCCAGATATAATGGTGGCCACTATAATGTGCTTGCTGTAGGTGGAACTTGACAAAACTGAACTGGGCTGTGATTGCTCTATGCCCTTTGGCTGCAGATTTCTTCAAGTGTGGGACAGTTGTAACACAGTGTGGGGAAATTCACTGAGTAGTACAAAAAGGCCCTCTCATAATCTTGTTTGGTGCAATTGCATCCTGAGTCCGGTTAGGTAGAGTTAAAACTTTTCCCTGTTTGGTGGTGGTGATGATGATGCAGTTGACTACAGGATTAATGAGCACCCCGGTGCATTCCCTGCACATCCTGTTTCGTTCTATTTCTTTAAGATATGCGGGGCATAATTCACTTTAGGACTCATCTACATGTCCATTTCTAGGACATTGGGAGCTGTGATTAGTCAGTATTACAGTTGACCCTTCACATTTGCAGGTTTTACTTTCATGGATTTGATTATTTGAGAGTTTCTCCAACCCTGCACCCCCCAACTCAGGTGCTGCTTTTCCACGGTAAAAGCCCTTTAAAAACAACGTCTGGTGGTCCTCCTTTCTTCCACCAGCTGATATCTGGCCAACTGAGGATGGCTTGGAGCCCAACTTCACAGTACTACAAGCCTACACAGTACTCCTGATGCCTCCCTCATGCAAGGAGGGAAATGGAATAGAGAGAGGAAGCATGAGGCTATCATGCCAACCCACTACTTTCCTAGACCTGGTTTGGACCCTGGATGTCTGTTCTCCCCACCATGCCTCAATCCCTTCCCACACACACATGTACACCCATATGTCTTGATATTTGTGTTTTTTTCCCTTTGTGGGGGTCTTGTGCCCATAATCCTGGTGAATGTGGAGGGCTGTCTGTATTTCCCAGCTTAGAAATGACTCCTTATGGAAACTGTCAGCCTTGACTGCACCTGGGATACACTGAATTATCTCTTTCCATAGTCTAGTATAGATTTGTGACAGTTTCCTAGGAACTTAGTGCCTAAGAGGAAACTAAATTAATGCCTCTGTTTTCAGTTGTTCACTGTTTAACTGTGGGGCTTTATAGTTTGCTTTTATGTTTACATAGGCCTGAATCCTATTAGTAGCCTCAGCTAGAGTAGAGCCATTAATCTAGTGGAACTGACATGAGTGGTGACTTACAATTCATTATTGGAGTCACGAGGCTTACAGTAGAGCAGACCTGGGCATTGTACGGCCCCCGGGGCACATACGGCCCTTTGATTGGCTCTGACCGGCCCTTGTAAGGCTAATTGGAAATTACAAAATAAACATACTTTCTAAGGCCCTTTCCTCACGGGGGGGGGCCTGAAACGGGGCTGTGCACGCAGGGGCAGAACTTACCTGCGAGCGGGTTGCTCCGTCCCTGTGGAGAGCGCAGATTCACCATTCCAAATGCTGCCGAATTTCGGCGGCGCTCAGCAGCGCCCAAAATGGCGGCCGGCGGCTTCCAGCGGCGCTTCGCCAATCAGGACAGCGCGCCAGCCAGAAGCCCACCCCTGGGCAGATCTGCAGGGACGCGCTACCACGTCTCTGCAGTTCTTCACCGGGGGCTGCTACGGGGCAGCGCGGGTGAGTTTTATAAAAACCACTTGCAAAGGTGGTTTTTATAAAACTCACAGCTCCACCCCCGCGGCTGCGCTAAAGCAGTTTGAGGTCTAGAACCTCACTTTTTTTAACTGCTCTAGCGCACCCCCCGGTGAAGAAGACCTCCAGGAGAGGTCGCTCTAGCGTGGGCAATATGCCCGGCCCTCCACAATATTTTTAGTTTCTCATGTGGCCCCATGGAAAAAATAATTGCCCACCCCTGCAGTAGAGGAAACTACCAGTAGGGTTCCCACCATGGTTTGTGTTCTGTGTGTTACTTTGAACTACTAAATTGTGCTATAGAGATGAAACGCACAGGTTCTCCAAAGCTTCTTGCTACTCATGACAGCGAGGGTCATTTTCCTCCAGAATACCATGTTTGTAAGCACTAAAAATTCAAGAGCTGGCACCAAGACTTCACAGTGGAAGGTGTGATATCTCTCACAGCAGGGTTCTTACATTTTGGATTTTGAACTATTTGTTGCTTATAAACTTGAGCTGCCTTGTTGGACAGAAGTGGCAAAATGTGGCCTTCAAGGCTTTGTCTGTTTTCTGCATTCCTTAAACACTCCAGACTGTTCTCCTTTGGAACACAAAGTGGGGGGGGGTTGAATTGCCTCCCCCAGCAGTGGCTGTTCACTTTTTAAATAGGGTGCACAACTCCTTTGCACAATGTTAGCATAAAAATATCACTTCTTCAAATCCAGAGATTGACTTCTGGCCACTTCCAGGTTTTTGTGGGGAGGGAGGGCGATCCATGCAGCCCCTAGACTGCAGTTGTCCTTCCTTATTCTAGGAGCTCAGGATTTTCTCTTCCTCTTTACAAGATACTATTTTAAAAGTTTATAGTAAGAATACCAGTGGCATGTATGAACACATTCTTTTTGTTAGCTGTGGAGAATTAGAACTCCAAATTTTGAACAGCTCCTTCAATTTTCACCTCAGTGTTGTCAAAACCTCTGTGTCATTTTTATCAACAAATTACTTTATCTCCTTGTTCAGGAGTCCCAGCATGCCTTCTGTGCAAGCTTTTGCCTTTAGTTTCAAAATAGTTTGCTATTGAATAATACTGATAATCTTTAGGCTAGAAAAATAGAGGATACGTGTGGTCAATGTACCAGTGAAGTCTTAGCACTGTGGGTGAAGTGAGGGGTAGAATTGCATGATATGTTAAACCCCAGGTGTAGATTGCACTGGTTGATTTATCAAAGCCCGTTGCTTTAGAGCAGTCTATTATTTTCTCCCTGACATCCTGTATCAGGATGTGGCTTTTAAAATGGAAAGATAGGGAAGAAAACACAAAGTCTTTGTGAATAGTCTGGGAGCCTTGAAAGATTTGCTGATGTGACATATCTTGAAAAGCCGATGGCTAAAGCACTCAATTTTTCTAATCTGAGAGTTACATAAATTCATTGCTGACAGCTAGATTTTAACCAGAGACTTGCAGGCTCATAAAACTTTGCAGTCCAGATAAAAAGCAGAGAAGTTTTGGAATGCCAACAATTTTAACATTGTTAATCACTAAAAGAAAACAGCATTGGGCTGTACTCTGCTAAAAGATTCTATAGTTTCTAAGTTCTTCAGACATTGAGGAAATGCAGATATATTTCAGTTAACAAAACCTCTGATAAATAAGCTCATTTTTATGCTTCCACCCCCACTTTCCTCCTAGTCCTCTCTCTAGCTGGAATATTTATTTTAGAGGCATTGGCATTGAAAGAATGGTGAAGGAGGGCTGGATAAACACAGATAAACACAGTCAGGTTGCAGCAGTGTGCCTGCAGTGAACAATGCAATAAAAGCTTGAGGTGGGAAAGAGCAAGGTCGTGCTCTAGCTGATCGTACAGTAGCTGTGTGTGCCTGACTGCAGCAGGGAAGGTGAACAGAAGCTACATCCAGAATCCCTTACTGAACATGTGTGAATAGCAAAGCAGGGAGAAAAGGGGAAAACAGATTAGCCTGCCTAATCGGCTCCCCTCAGAATGGTGTTGTTGTTGTTTTTTAAAAAAAAACATGGTTCTATATGTTTGGCCACAAAAAGGCAAGACTTACCTGGTCTGGTTGCTTCCTTTCACATGTGCATATCAGTTCTGGATTAAACATTTGCTGAAATGTGTTGAACTGCTCTTTTTTTGTGGCACAAGAACCTATCCCTATTCTGTCCATGTTGTTTCTGCCTCCGGTACTAAATTTTCTGTTAAGGAGGTAATGCCCAAGAACTCATCTATTTTGTTAATCTTTACAGACGTAACCTTAGTTGCCACATACCTTATGTAGGGCAAATCTGGAATAATAGTAGCTTTTTGCAGTATAGATCTTGGCTTTCACTTTTTGGCTCACCCCACGTGGAGAATGTCAAAAACAATTTTTTAAAACACTTTGTCTGAGGTTGTTAGTGCCTCTTTGCTTTGGACTTTGTTTTTATTCTGTCCCTCAACTTTCCAGTGATATCCATGTATTACCTCAATATATTCAGCTACTTCTACTTCCTTTTGAAATTGCATGTTGAAAAACCCGCCCGGGGCATTACCATCAATAGGAAAAACATCACAGCCAACACGAGGCAGCAGGCTAACAGTCTTTATTGCGGGCAATAGATCAAGTAGCAGACTATTAAGTTACAGCGCAGCGAGCCATCTCCTCGTCCAGAGCAGAAAGGAAAGGAAACAAGAAAAAGGCACAGCCTGTTCAAAAGCCGTGTTTTTAAGTATACATATTCAATAACAAGGCGTTCCCTTAACCATAACAGGCTGCAGGCAGCAGAAGACCTTGAATACGTTTAGGTTTCACACGGGAAGCGTTCACAGAAAGCTAGACTAAACAACTACAAGCAGCTTTGCGTTCTCACCCTCTAGTGGTGGGAAAATATGAAGCCAGGAGTAACAACAGGTCCCATCATGCTACTCAACCTGTGACATTGCAAATAAGTTGGGTTTTTTTTTTTATTTGTTATGTTTTCAGACCAGAGTTGTTTGTTTTGTCTAGGACAGAGATGGGCAACATACAGCTGTTGTTGTACCTCAGCTCCCATCATCACTCATGCTTGACTCTGCTGGCTAGGACAGTTGGGAGCTGTAGTCCCACCGCATTATAGAGTCGTCTGTTCCCCACTTTCTTTTAGAAAGTTTCTTTCAGTAAACAAACAGGTAAAATTTGTTTCAGAGACTTTGGCACTAGTTCTCTCATTTCTCCTGTTATTTCCTTTGTGGCACAGTTACCAGCCACCTTATTCAGACTGCTTGATTCTTTGCAGTTCGTAATGCTTTGCAAAGATGCTCCAGTAGCTTTTTCTGTTCATCGAGGAGTTAACACCTACCAGCACTCAGATTTCCACTGTAGCTTTCCTTATTCTCAGATAGGCTTAACAGTGGTACATGGTAGACAGAAACTATCAAGACTTCCAGATAATATTGTAGATCAATGACTAACAGACATTTTCATTTTGTCCTAGTCGGGGCAGTTCAATGAAGATATGATTCCTACAGTGGGCTTCAATATGAGGAAAATCACCAAGGGGAATGTCACCATAAAGGTGAGAGGCAAAGTTTTTCTTTTTGCTAAACAAGCTACTAAATTGACAGTGTGGTTTTGAAGATGAGCTTGGGGTTCATGAAATTCAAGCAGCTTAAGAGAACTGAATTCATAACATCTATTTTCTATAAAGTCTCTGCTTCTTTCCTGTATGTCATTATGATGACCTTCAGGTGTCAGGGTCTCAGATATTGAGATAGCTTTTTCATGAAAAAATGCGCTCAAATCATGGGATATATGAAGGGCCTTTCTCTCTCTCTCTCTCTCTCTCTCTCTCTCTCTCTCTCTCGCCTGCCACACAGGATGTGCAGTTCAACTTCAGCTAGGGGCAGTTAGAGTGAAATTTGTGGATTTCTTTCAGTAAAAGCCTCTCTCCCACCACTTTAATTCAGTCAGTTGCTACTGTGATCTTTTGCTAATTCTCCATGGTTTTTATATGATGTAATTAACTAATTTTGTGTTCTTTTTAGAGCTTGTTGTAAGCTAACTTCCAGAGCTTCAGACAAAGGGCCAGTTATAAATAATTCTTTATAAATAAAGAAGAAAAACAGAAGAAAAGGCTGTTCAGGGGTATTTTCTAGTTTCACAGTTGGTGGGACTTTCTGAATGATTGTTTGATCACCATATCGAGATACCCTAGTACTCTGCTGGTTGTGTGGCTGGTTCATTTAGTTTCTCCTAGAAGTGGAAGATAAGAATTTAGAGAATCCTTTTCAAAATTTACATTGAATAGAGAAGTGACAGTGGAGTCCATTTAATAAATCAGTATTTCTAATTGTGTCAATAGATAGCTTAGCTTAGAATCGTGCAGTTCTATGTATGTATTTTCACAGGTGAAATGTCATGAAGTACTCAGTAGGGGTAGATACTGATTCCCTTGCTTAGTGTCTGTACAATAGCAGGTAGAGTATAGCTGGTTACAACAATTTAATGCAGAAGCACCTCATAGTTTCATGTGACTGTGAGAGTGTTTTTATGTAGTGGAAATTGGGCTTCTCTTGTTAGCCCTTCAAGTTGTTTCCTTAGCTACAGGGTATGTAGGCTATGAAATGAGAGTGGGTGATGATACCTGAAGCAGAGGTGTGGGAAGGTGTAGGCTGAGCAAGTAGGGGTATATCTGAGTCAAGCAGAATATTTGGACTTGCAAGTTCTTACCTCTGCATCCTTTCTTGCTGTTTCTCCTCTCTCCACAGCTCTGGGACATTGGGGGCCAGCCTCGTTTTCGCAGCATGTGGGAGCGGTACTGCCGTGGAGTCAGTGCCATAGTGTAAGTAATTCCTTCTTCAGTGCTCAGTCTGTTACCAAACCACATAATAGCTCTGAAAGAAAGTGAGATGATCCCGAGACTTCCTCCCCGCATCAGAATTGCAGAGAAAAAGGGATGAAATTGGGTGGAAGCCTGAAAATTGTTTTTCTTCTGTGCTTTGCGTCCTGGGTCCAAGCACACAGCTGTGACAGATCTGTGCCTTTCCTTTCTGGCTCTCAGCTGAAGAGGTGTGCTGAAGATGAAATGGCTTCTCTTTGCATTTGCCATAGCAGAGCAAACCAGAATATCTCTGCTACCCTTTGCTTTGAGCTTGAGGGAGGAAACTGGAGACACAACCATCTTGTTGTAGCTTGGGTCCTCTGGCAGGGGGGATAAGAACCAGCATTGTTTCTGCTCAACAGATCAGAGCTACCATGGGGCAGGGGGATGGTAGAAGTATACCAGTCTGAATGTATGCTTGGAGATGCCAGCCATCCAGCCACTTTTCTTACAACTTTTCTACTACTTGTTTTTGGAGGGAATTTCCTGGAACCCAGAAAATCTTGTCTAGCCGCCACGTTGACTTCTGCCCTTAATAAAGAAAATGTGACTTGTTGATGGGTATGTAATCCACAGTACATTATACTGGATGCGTTTTCTAGAGTAGGTTGCATAGGATGCTCAGTTCAGAATCGTGCAGAATGAAAATCTGCCCATTAGATGTTCAGGATTTTTTTTCTTTCCTCATGAGAAAACATCATATCTGTAATAGATCTGAATATTTTTGCCTCCCAGATTCCCTATTTGACATCTACTCAGTTTCTAGCATTGTTAACTAACTGCTGCATAGGAGCTGCAAATGAACGTTGCCTGAGGTGGTAGGGGGGAATAATCCTGAGTGTGATTAGTTTTAGCATTTTGTGACGTTTATAGTATCTACTTTGTCTTTTCTGGTATGTCCATTAACACAAGAGCAGTGTTGGATGTGGATGTAATTTAAGGGCAAACACTAATCTAAGTGAACTGAAGTCAGTTCAGCTGCCGTGTAAAAAGCACTTTACAATTACGTTAGTGCAACTAACAATAGTAATGATCTTTCATTCATCTGTAGAATAAAAGTAGGCTTAAGTCAGTCATTCAGACTCAGGCAAAATTGTTATTTAATAACAGATGTGATCAAGCTAGAAGAATGAACAGTGGATTCTTTCATGTTTCTAAACTCCTACTTTGTAAGAGTGAGGATTCCGTGGTCCTCCAGATGTTATTGGACTACGTTTACCATCATTCCTAATCATTAGTCATGCTGCTTGATACTGCTGGGAGTTGGGAGTCAAACAACAGCTAGCAAGCTACTGATTTTCCCATCCCTGCTCATATCTGTTCATCATCATGAAAAAAAGATTGCTCTGTGAATTGGACAATCCATGGTAGCTTCTGAAATGTTCTGAAGCAGTCAACTCAGATATTGCTGTTTGAAAACATTAATTACTTACTTTGTATCTCTCTTAATCTGGAACTTTTAGTAAGACTGATTAATATACATAACCCTTTGGAGACAGAAAAGCATGTATATTTTAGCTTTGCTCAGTCCATTGATGATTCACGTAGTCTACTGTGTCAGGCTGACAGTACTTTTCAGGGGTTTTAAGCAAAGACCCTTCCATCTCTGTGCCACTTGAAATTGCTTAACTAGAGATGCTGGTGATTTAATCTCTAATCTTTTGTTCAGAGAGAGGTTTCCTCTGCCACTGAGTTATGGCCCCTCCTGATATAAACTTCCTGTCTATTCCTGCCTGCAAGCAAGCAAGCAAGCAAGCAAGCTCTATGTTGTAATTTCAATGTAATCTTGAAAATATTGAGAATATATCTGAAAGCATGAGATTCATTTTTTACACCTTTGTAAGCCACTGGATATATTTTGGCCACTAATGATGTATTTTGGCCCTGGTATAGTGCATGGATCTGAAAAAAAATCTCTCTCACTTCTTAGTGGTGCATTTATCCTTGCATGTTGGATGAAGAGCAGCTGTTTGCTCCTTCTCTCCCAGTTAAGAGTATCATATCTCTATCCATTGACACTTGGATCAAATTTCTATCAGTAAGGGATGTCTTGTCTGCATTACAGGTGTGGCTTCATTTCTAAACTGAGGCCAGGTTTCTTTGTGTGTTATAGAATGATGCGATGAACCTCCCTTGGATACCAGAGTTCTTCTTGCATTTGAACTGTGTGTGAGTGCCCGTATTAGTGGGATGGGTGGGTTACAACACACTCTAATGAGCACTAGATGCCACTCTTATCTGCACTGCTCTGATAGGTCTCATATAAAGCATCACTTCTGCATCAGGCCACTTTGACACAAAGAGCTGCTTGTAGAATTGTCCAAGAGGCATGGAAGGCAGCAGGAGGAGGATTCTTCAGGCACCTATTCAGTTCAGACTCTGACAGGGCAGAACCCTTCTTGGCAGCTGCAGAGTTCTCTGCTGTCACCAAAAGACCTCTTGTCCATGCTGGCTTTTTAGTTTTTCTTGGGCCTGCTTTTCATGAAATCCCCATTTTTCCTTTGGAGGTACTGGGTACAGATGAATGAAGTAACTTCCAACCATTCTGCTGTTTTCTGAAAATTGAAAGCGGCAGCTGTTCATCGTCTTGCTGCAAACAGAATCAGACAAACTCTTAATTCATCTTTTTCCCCTTATGGACTACTTAAAAACTGCTGTAAGTCTCAAAAGATCTCTTAATTTTTTTCCTCTCCACCATCAGCATGATGGTCAGAACAAGTGGTTTGTTAGGAAAATCAGTGGCCTTAGGCCGGGCTGTTGACAAGGACCCCTTCAACTGATAAATTTTAAAAGAAAAATTAGTAGATTGCACCAGCATATTTACATGTTTGGTTATTCGTTCCCTAATCAAAACAGCTGTGATTGCCATAGTTAGAAGGAAAAAAAATCAACTGTATGCTGAAATACAGTTATTAGTAGTTTCACATTTTTTCACTTGGTCCACCTGAATGGAATTTGTGGGCCAGTAGAAAAACCTCTTCCCTAAATTAGTCCTGTAGAGACACAGTTAAAAGGCCAAAGTACATGTTGCAACATAAGCCTTAAAAGCAAAACTCACCACTTTTATTTAAAAGTACAGCACATCCTGATCTGGACTGAACACATGTTCCAAAGTAGAGAAACCCTGCAGATGCTTTTTCTGCAAAATAAATGTGGCCTGCTTAAACATACACTTTTTTAAAATGATGTTTATAGCAACATGTACTTGTGTTTGACTTTGTTCCCTTTGCTCTCTGAATCACCTGGTAATATTTTTTGGTTCATGACAATGTGCCACACTTGGAAGCATTCACATTTTGAATAGATACCTGTGGCTTAAAAAAAACCAAAACTGAAACATGAGTAAATGGACGTACCCACTTTAAAGTACTTCTGCTGTTTTGACTTGAGCAGCAATGGGTGCTGCCTGAAGCCTCCTGCTATCATTCTTCTGCCTCTTGATTGTAGATCTACTGTGCCTTTGCTGTCAGCCTCATGAACCAAGTTCTCCTCCACAGACTGGCGTGGGGAGAAGACTGCTATGCTTTTCCTGGCCCATTTCCAGTCTACTTAATATAATCTCCTGCCAGGGGCAGAGAAAAATGTGAACCTGGCTGCTGCTGGACCAACGTAGCAATATTGCTTAGGCTTGCTTACACATGGTTCTCCATGCTTGGTTCTCTTGTGTTCGTTGTCAGAAGTCTAGAGACAGAATGCATCTCGGTTGGTTGCGTTCAGTCTACAGCATGCAAATTCTTAGCCTAAAGACTTTTTCTTGTTCGGGAAGAAGAGCAGAAGGCAATATCCTACCTTTTCCTTTATGCTGGTGTTAGAGTGGAGGGAGGAACTGTGGGGACTGCCAAAGGGCAGAGAAAATTCTGTTTTGTATTGCACTGTATCTAACTTGTAAGTGTGGGTCTGTAGAATTTTAATTCTGTGCTATGGAAGAAAAAGCACTTAATTTGACATTGGACACAGAATGTGGGCTTTCTGAGAATCTCGGCATACATTCATTCATTCATTCATTCATTCATTCATTTATTTTTACACACTTGTACACCAGATTATGACACATTCTGTCTCCCAGAGTGGTTTTATTGCAGAAGCTACACAGAATTAGACTACAGTCTGGACATTCTGCAACATTGTTGCCTGCATGATTGAAACTAGCGTTGATGGATGTCAACCATTTACTATGAACAGGTTTTGTTTTAAAAATAAACAATACTGAGGTCAAAAAATATCCATAACTATACTGCTTCATGCCATTAGGGTATGTTAGAGCAGTGTTTCTCAACCTTTTTCCGACTGTGGCCCCATTCTGACTTTGTTTCCTTCCTGTGGCCCCCCTGTCCTACAGGTAGAAAGGTAGCTGTTTAAATGCTTTCTTTGTAAACAGAACATGTCTTATTTATAGTTTTTATAGTTTATACAAAATACAATTAGCAATAGAGTGAAGAAATGGGAGGGGAAAAGAAGCGGAAGTGATGTTGCTGCAGAGTGTGCGTGGCGATCCTTCCACTGGGAAGCATGGTCACTTCTCTGTTCACTCTGCTTCTCTGTTTTCTTCAATACACTGTTTTCTTTTTTCTTTTCTGTTTTTTTTTCTCAGTCACTTCTCTGTTTTCTTCACTTCTCACTTCCCTCTGTGACCGCCTAGTCTTGTGATGTGGCCCTCCATTTATGTGATTTTCACCTGTGGCCCCCTTGCAATATTCTAGGACCCCCCAGGGGGACATATGCTGCCCCAGTTGAGAAATGCTGCATTAGAGTGCCCAGAGAGTGAATGTGTCTGGTTTTTTTTTTTTTTTTTGGCTAAACATGATGCAGCAAAAGCAAAGGGGACATACTTTGGTTGTCAATAGATTAATTAGCCTTATTCAGGAGGACACTGAATTTTCAATTGTGGTCAGGAAAACAAGAAGTGTATTTAAAACCGAAACCATAACTTCAGCCTTAGCCTTCAGGTCATTGAAAGTCTTCTTGGGGTCAGAAAGTAGTTCATCTTTTTACTTTATCAGGATTTGTTTTTAACTGTAAAGAAAAAATCAAGATAATTGGGTTTGGAAAAAGCTCTGGTGGCTGCCAGCAGAAGAGTTTAGCCATATGAATAATGGCTTCTGTATAAATTAGCACGGGGCATCAAATGTCCAGTGGTATAGCATGGTACCTTGTCCCTTCACCATGATTAGTAGTAGTATAGACAAGAATGCAAATAAGTGGGAAGGAGGAATTCCTTTAACAATAAAATGTATCCTCCTGGGCTCAAAATGGCCATTTCTGCACTAGACTGTTATAGTGCTATTATTAAACTGCAAACCACAGGATTCCATAGGATGTTAAAAGTGGAATAATGGTACTGTAACAGTCTAGTGCAGAAATGGCCCAACACATGGGTAGTCTAGTCAGGAAGAATAAAACGTTGAGAAGAATTTTCCAGTTTCCCCCCAGTATTTGTGCATCACAAAATATTTTGGGAAATAATCCCTCATGTTAGTTCTTTGCATAAAAATTATGGGTTTTTATGCAAAAAACAAAACAGAACCAAAACGAAAGAAAAAACCAGCATTCCCAGATAGCCACATCGATGCCATTTTGTGCACAAAAAAGGCCTTTTGTTGTTTTTGTTGCAAGACTGCTGGCTTATTTTTGTAAAAAAGAAACAACATTGCACAAAAAATTTAGCCCCATGGGATTTGTGTTGCATAAAAAGCAGCAATCTTGCACATACACGCACATGCACACACAAAAGACACATGGCTATCTAGTGTTTTTGTGCAAAACTCACATGTATTTCTGTACAAAAAGATGTCCAGAACACCTCAGGAATCACAAATATTGGGCAAGATCTAGACAGAAATATTTGCTTTCTTCTCAGTTGGGAGAAAATTGAGCCAGTTATTCACTCTCACTTGCAAGAACGAAGCAGTAGAAAATTTATGTTCCTAAATCAAGCTGCATAATGATTTTAGTGAACAACTTGGAATTCTGTAAGAAGCTATAGTTCACATTGGTTTCCCATCTGCTCCAGTGTTTTCAGGTTTGATTGGTAGCAACTACACACAGTCTCTGACAAGATCTTTTGCCATACCTGATCTTTTTAACTGGAGATAGCAGAAGTTGAACTTAAGAGAGATATTCAGAAGTGTGGGAGTTTCAGTTACATTTTGAAGTGAAAGTCTCTCCCATTTGTACTACTCAGAATCAATAGGTGCAGCAGTTTTCAGCATGGAAAGGACCATTTTGTACACATGTACAACATAGGTGTTAGGGTATTTAAGCCACTTTGAATCTTATTTGGGAGAAAAGCAGGATATATACTAGACGCATAAAATAAGGATGAAGAGCTTTTCAAAATAAAACTCATTCAGCACTCATTTAGGGATTCAGATGCAGACTTTTCTGAGTTGTCTTCAAAATCCTAGGCCTGGATCAGGGGTGTGTGTGGGCAACTGTGGGGCAACTGTGGGAGGCTAGGAGAACTTGGTGGGGCACAAAGCACCCCACTGGGAGGGGAAAAAAAACCTTTTTTTGCCCTTAAATATCTTCCCATCACATTCTAGGCCTTCTTTTCCAAAACAGGAAGTGACCACAAGCTTCAGTTTGGGTTTTTTTTTTTTTTTTTTTTAAAGGCCTTTTCTGGGCTTAAAATGGCCTGGGGAGCTCCAAAGCATGGGAGAAAGCTCCCATGGCACCTAAAGAGCATTTGGGAGCAAATTTTTTCCCTAGAGGAGCTCTAAGGGCCACAGCAACATCTCTGGGGAACTGCGTGTGTCTTTTCTCCTGCATTTTGTCCACCCCTGGCTTAGATGAGAGAATTCATTACTTTGGAAATTTTTACTGTAAAGTTCATTTTAATCCTCAGTTACACCTTTCCCCATTTTAGAAAATTTCTGATCAGAAACAGACAAACTTTTCAGTCATGGAAAAACTTGGAATCTTTTTCATTGCATACCAGTGAGCTCGAATTGTACCTTCAATGGACAAACTACTCACAATTCCTGGCTCACAGCTGGTTTCTACACTGTATTTTGCAGAAGAGATGTATTGGTACAGACATGTTGATACTAACCCACCTGTTCAAATATGAAGATGTTTGCTTCAAGCAGCAATTACTGCTTTCATACTCAGATTTTAATCTGGTCTAAATTCTTCAAAAGCATCTTCTCCTGTTGGGCCACCCAGGTTGCTGAGAGTTTATAACCTGGGAACCTTAATTACTGAGATTAAGTTTGCAGGCTTACATTATATTTCAGTATCAGGGTTTGGCAAATGTATTACAGTCACTTCATGTTCACAAGTACAGGTTGAGTATCCTTTATCCAAAATGCTTGAGACCTAATGTGTTTCATATTTTGGATTTTTTCATATTTTGGTATATCTGTTGTTGCATATACGTAAAATGCAGTGCTGTACAGGAGATCTGTAGGACCCTGCAAATGAACAAGCAAGCGTGCTCCAGCTGCCACCTTGAAGGTAGAAGTGGGCAGCTGACAGGCTCCCCAGAGAGATCCTGTACAGGATTGTGGTTTTTTTTTCTTTCAATTATGGTACACATATCAGGTTTCTTAATATCCTCTATTTCTCAGATGTTTAGTTTCTTTCCAGTCTTGTGTCTCATATGCAACACAAGTAGTAAACAAACTGTGCTTTATGTGTGTGTAAATTCAGGTATTCCAAAATCCAAAATTCAATTCAATTCAAAATATGAAACACTTGGGCTTGGAAGCGTTTCAGATTCATGCCAAACACTGTGCTTGGATTCCTGCCGTTCCACAGATCTTTGCATATCTCTCCAGCCTCATGTGAATGAGACAGGAGGCTGGAGAGAGACTGAGGATCTGAGAAATAAACCAACAGGAGCACTGCAGCTACTGTCTCAAAGGCAGAAGCAGACAGCTAGTGGCAAAAAGTTTAGTTTTTGCAGGTTTTCAGATTTCCAGATAAGGGATACCCAACCTGTAGTTTGTTCTTCTAACTCTAGGACCCACATTTTCATTTTTCAATTAGAAGCCAAGTGACAGGAAGGACATAAACTTGCCTATCTTATCTTAATAAAAATATTTAGTTTCTTTCCCTCTCTGATAACTAGAAGAGGTAGGAGCTTGAGGTGGGACCTGGGCTTGGTTTGCTGAGGCACAGTCTAGATAAGGCAGAAATCTGATGTGTGGATGTGTGTACCACTGACAGCTGATGGTTCCCATACCAATAGGGTGGTGAATGTGCTCTAGAGTTTAGTCTGAATGCTAAAAAGAGCTATCCCAAAAGTGGATTCAGTAGCTTAAATAGCTCCTTTAAAATTCATACTAAAATCCACAGTGGACTCACTTCTTCACTGGCATAGAAGCAACCAGAAACTACTGGTGGGAAGACTGAGGGAGTCAGTCTGGGGTGACTGGGGGTCTGTATCATTCCAGAACTATTAAGTGAGCACTTTGGAGTCCTTGGCCAGCTTTAGATCTCATGGTAGGTGAAAAAAGAGAGTGGTCATACTCATTACTGGCAGGTGGCCCTTTTACAGATTAACACTGACAGTGTGGCCCTCAATAGGGGAAAAAAGGCTCTCTACCTGTATTGGGTTAGTTTATTATTGTGCTGTCAATATACCGGGTATTTTGCAAAATAGCACAGGTAAAAACAATAGATTGTGTTTCCAAAGAGCTTGTAAGCTAAGACATAACTTCCATTTTGGATCTTGGACCACTGTAGTTCAGCAGGAATGGAAAAATGCCAAGACGTAGACTGAAAGGGTAGGCTCTTTAATCTCTGTAGGCATCTGTGCTTTTGTTTGCTCTGTACTGGATTCTGGCCTCTTCTTACCTTGGCTTGTGGTGCCACACAAAATCTTTCTTTAGAAGCAGCACAGGCTGGGGTTGGTTAAAAACTCTTTCGCTGCATACGCTGCTTTAACTGGAGGCATATTAATTTGTAACTTTCCATAATGCAGGATGCTCCTTAGGTACACCGATGCTCATGAATACATATCATAACATAAAAGAATTTCATGCAGGAAATCTACACTCAGCATTTCATATTTGCTGCCTGCTGCCTTTTTAGGTGAGCAGGCGTAGCACGTTTTGCCTAATGAATAATGTAACAGATGAAAGTTTGCCTCTGGTTAGTGAAACTCCCACTGTGAAACTAGCAGTTGAATTGTTGCATTTCCTAAAAGCATATGAGAGTTTCTTATTGGGGTAGGGAGTAGCTTATCGGAGTACTCAGGTTAGCATATGAAAAGTCCATAAAATAAACCCACAAAGCATTCACCACACTAGTATATGAATTGAACAGGTTTCTGCAGATTTGAAAAATGTGTAGCACTAGCGTTTCAGCAGCTAGACCAGCGGTGTATGGCTCCATATTGTAGGGACCAGGAGAAAGTGGTGAAGTATGATTGATTTTGTGTAAGACCCTTATTTGTTCTTTATTGAGATGTGTTTGGGTTCTTTGGTTTGACTATCTCTAGTGGGAAATGTACTCATTCAGTGATTGAGACATAAAAACTGCAAGTAAATCATCTCCATTGCTGAGGGCTGGTCAGGTATGTGCAGCATTAATTTTGTCTTCTTCTTTGTGGCCATGGCTGCTCACTGCAGCAGTGCTTCTTTGTTGTTGAACTGAGTGCTAATGTCCTTGTTTCCTTCTAGGTATATGGTAGATGCTGCAGACCTGGAGAAGATTGAAGCCTCAAAGAATGAACTTCACAACCTGCTTGATAAGCCACAGCTCCAGGGCATTCCTGTAAGTTAGGCCCCCCCAGGTCAAAAATTCTGATCAAAACAACAACAACAACAATTTCATTCCACTAAATCCTCTCCAATACTGTCCAGGGAGCATGAGTGCATTTTTGCTACATTTTTATGTCCCATGAGCCATTTTGGGCCCCAAAGAGGCCATTTAAAAACAGGAAGGGTGATTTCAGGACCCCTCAAGATCTTTGGGAAAGGGGCAGTGTGTGGCCCTCTAGCCTCTTGCAATTGTTTTCCCCTGTTCTAAGTGCTGCAGAGGACAAAAGGACTTCTGAGTGTGTCCTGGATGATGGTCAGCTGTGGTTGACTCCAAACTGGATCCTGGAGTAGACTTGTACTGAGCAGGTCCTATGTCCTGTGCCTTTATGCTCTAGCACACAGTACTGTTGACATACCTCTTCCTGTTTTAAAACATTTTTATTGGAATTATACGATATAGAATAAAAATATAATAAAAGAAGCAGTCTACGTGCTAAAAGATTACTGTCACAACCATATAGAGTATACGGTAGACATATCTCTTTCTAAGATGTAGAGCTTTGAAGGGGCTGTGATTAGAAGGAAATATGGGGGATGTATTATTGTGGCATTGAACAGATAGAAAATGTAATATTAAAAAACAGTAGTGCACAAACAGATCCTGAAAGATAAAGTTAGAACTTGGCATGTAAAGTGAATAGTGTTTAGCTTTTGCCCTATATGAAACTTTGTAATTTTTAAAAAAATCATTTGTAGGACATCCTTCTGTATATAAACACATTTGTTATTTGGAAGAGTTCACATATAGCCATTTGAACTGTATTGCGGTAGGACAGGCAGCTGCTAATTGCGATAAAAAACAAGAGGTGTTCCTTTGGATGGCTAGATGTTAATCTATGTGCTCAGGCATATTTTTTTTCATTGTTTAGAAGTATGTCTGTTGCCCCTGGGGAATGCATTTAAGACTGATCACAGATGTTCTTCATTAATATTAATCTTTTACCATCTCCCCCTGTCTCTTTTCCTCCCATCTGCCCCCACCCCCAAGAGCATTCATATTTATTGGCTTTGGTTACTTTTGTTGGTTGGATAGCTGTAAATTTATTTCTATCATGTATTCAGTCAAAGAGAAACATTTAGATATATAAAACCCTAGACCTTCCTTTTGCTTGATTTATTCTCTGTTTTTGTTTATTGTGGAACAAAAGAAATTGGAAGCACTTGATCTACTATGTTTACCACAGCAGAGCAATGCTTTAACTGCCTCCGCCCTGAATTCTTCTGTGCTAATATGACAAAGGCTTTGTTGCTTTCTTTGCACATGTGGAGTCACCAGTATAGCTAGGCCAAGTGACAGCAATCCTAAATTAAATGTATCAAACAGACTCTTAAGAAAGACTCTGAACAGATTCAACTTGTTTTTTCAGTTCTTCCTTTTGTGATGCTTATCCATCTAGCTCCTAGACATGGAAGAATCTTGTAGTTTGCTAGCCCACACAACACTGTAAGGTACAAACAGTGATGGGGGTTTTCAGAAAGAAGTAAAACTTGAAAATTTTCCAGTGCTCTAAACAGTGTGGCCTGATTTAAGATGCTTGGTTTAAATATTATATTCAATATTATATTCAAAAATTTTCAAAGCTTCATGTAACAATTATTTTGTTGTAGTATTAGCCATAATGTAAAGAAAGCTGATAAGAAGAAAATCAACACATTTGAAATGTGGCGCTGGAGAAGAGTTCTGCAGGTGCCATGAGCTGCTAAAAAGAAAATGAATTGGTCTTGGAGCAAATCAGACCTCTCATTAGAAGCTAAGATGACTAAATTGAGGCTGTTGTACTTTGGGCATGTCTAAATCCAAATCAGACTTTATTTACAGTCCATAGACTCAACATAGCAAACCATCCAATGGTGCAGTATAGAGAAAATACACCAACTAAAAACAGGATATAAATATATAAGTAGGATAGTCAATAAACAGGATATAAAAGCATAAAATAGGACACAAATGCATAAAATAGTATAGAATATTATTAAAATACATAAATATATAATATATATATAAAAATAGATGTACTTTTACATGTAGGACAAAAGGACAAAAGATGTATTTTTACATGTATAAATACATGTATGTATGAAACTACATGGAGTAAACTAAGATTGTAGATAATATGGATTATTAGGTAAAATATAAATAGGCGTTCATTAATTCCATTTCATTAAAACAATAGAATTGGCTTGATCTTAAAGTGCATTACCAGTATCCTGACATAGTTTTGATACTTCTCTCTCTCTCTGATCTTAATAGCTGATGACAGAAATTTAGCAACTGATAGGGTTATGTTCGGACATATGTCTCCCATAGAATTTTTCTGAATGGCCCAGCATACAGCTCAATAAGGGAGAGATCAAATGATGACTCTGATTATAGAAAATACAAGATAGCAAAATATGCAACATTGGTTCAACATCTTGTAACCCACAAGGACAAAGCCTCGAGGAAGTGGGCAATCCAGCAAATCTGCCAAAAAGTAATTCTGAGGGGAAAGCATTGCATTCTGAGGGGAAAGCATGGCGTTAGTAAATAATATGTGATAGTTTGGCACAGTCAAATTATTTAAATAAGTAGCCTGACAGAAGGATCCCACATACTGAATATTTAAAGCACTGAGTGAACAGGTTTGAGATGGAATTTGACTTTGGGCATGTCATGACAATGACACTTAGTAAAGTGAAAGGAGTAGGAAAAGAAGACCACATTACAGATGAATAGATTCAATCGAAGAAGCCATGACCCTGATTTTGGAAGACCGGAGCAGGGCTGTTGATAACAAGGTGACTTGGAGATCTTTCATTCATAGCGTAGCCATAGGTCAAAGTCAGCTTGATAGCAGGTAACAACAACAAAAGATGTCCTTTATTTTTTCAGAATGTATCAGTTCTAGAGGGTTTGGGAGTTTTGGGATTCCACTATAGGTGGGATGATTCAGTTTGCAAGGTCTGAGCCCACAGCTCCTGGAGGTTTATCATTCATTGCAAGCCATAAGTCAAAGGCAGCTTAACAGCAGATAACAACACCAAAAGAAAATAGCATGTGCTTCCCCTGTATTTGGCAAAAAATGACTACACCTGAAATACTAATTTTTTAAAGGATGCATATCTGAAGAGATCTGTACATAGTGTACCTGATACCAAAAGTTTAACCTCTTTTTTTTTTGTTTGACAGAAGTATAACTGTATGACCTTAAGCTTCACTTGCTCAGATTCTGCACTATGTTACCGGTTCTAAAAATTATTTGTGTTTCTTAAGGTGTGGGGAGGTGCATAATTAGCAACACCATTTGTTTGACTTAAAATGCCCAGATTTCAAGGTTGCTCTAATCTAATTATTGTACCATTGCTTTCCTTGAGTTTTCCTAGTGTTCAGGAACATGGTATGTGATTAAAAGTGCCTGTATTGTGTCTTCATCTTTTTTGAGAGTCACTGTTAATCAGAGAACTGGCGTATTTTTTTCCTGAATCCATGCTTGGCAGAAATCTCCTCAGTTGTCATATTCTGTAGTTCTGAGGTCAGTTCTCTTGAAAACATAGGTGCAGAGATTTACATTGTCTGAACGGTGGAACCTCCCCAAACAGTTCCAGAAGTTCACAGCTACCTCTGTGAATCGGGCTGAGATCTATGGCTTCTTCCTTTGCAGGTCCTAGTTCTTGGGAACAAACGAGATCTGCCTGGTGCCTTGGATGAGAAGGAGCTCATTGAGAAGATGTAAGTGTTTGCTGCTGTGACTGAGTGGGCACTCTTGTTCTCACCTTCTCTTAAATTTGTGTCTTTGCCTTGTGTGGGGTCATATCTCTTTGTTCTGTGTAGACAACAGAAAAGCATTGTTGGCGGAGGCTGGTATGTGTTGTATTGGGCAGGTGAATGAACATCTGACAACATGGTTGACAGGAGTAGGATTTGTAATAACACTGACTGATCAGAGTTGACATTTGGGTTTTTTGTAGGGTCTGATCCCTCAGTTTGCATTAAGTGATTCATTGATAGTAAGTTTTAGATCAAGATGATGTATATAAATGAATTCCTGCAAGGCAGGGGGTTGGAATGAATGACCCATGTGGTCTCTTCCAGTTCTGTGATTCTTTAAAGACACAGCCAGCAGTCAAACCTTTGTAGGAATACAGTAGCCCCAGGTTGCTTTTAAATTATGGGTAATAAATCGCTAAAAGTTTTAGTTTGGGGGCATAGATGACAAAAAGTGTTGTTGGGTCACTTTCTTTTTGGGCCTTTTTTCCCTGAATTCAACTGATAAAGATTCTATTGATATAGCTGAAGTAAAAGGAGCAGCATATGGAGACAGAAGCTTACAAGCATTACTGCAAGTTAGCAATGCATGTTTTGGGTACTTGTGGAGGCCGTTACTGTTGACCTGAAGAATCATGCTATTGCAAAATCTAAAATAATTTGTTGGTGAAGTCTATTAGGATAAAGTGGCAAAATGTGGTCCCTGGCTGTGTACCCCATTGTTTTTGGCATTAGTACTTAAGGAAGAGGGGTCTGCCTGTAAGGACCCTGGGTTCTGTGCTACAATACCACTGGTTACTTGTGGAATGTAACTGATTTGTTCACAGAATTGCAGTCCATTGGCTATCATCCAGTTAATTCCATCCTGGCAGTCATAGATTTGAGATCCATTGTGGTTTGATGGTATGAGTTTTAGCACAGGATTTGTGGAGACCAGGAGTCAAATCCCTTCTTAGCTATGGAAACCCACTGGGTGTCCTAGGGCAATTCACGCTCTCTCAACTTCAGAGGAAGGCAGTGACAAACCCCCTCTGAATAAAGCATGGCAGGAAAACCCCATGGTAAGATCACCATAAGCTGGGAATGATTTGAAGGCAAGCAACAACAGTCGTGGATTTGGAGGCTCCATGCACCGAGGAAATAGAGATAGAGTAGAAGCCGTCAGGAATGCAGGATAATATAGTCATAAAATTTTCCACTTTGTCCATTTTGTACATATCATTAATATACAGATGTAATTAATTGATGTGTCTCTTTAATTTTCTTGGTCTTTGGTTCCACCGTTTATGATATTTTTTTTCACACACATATACTCTCTTATGTGCACATTAGTGGAAATAGCTGAAACTTTATGTGTCATAAAAGCTTATACCAGCTTTTCTGTTTTCAAGATGCCACAGTACTCTTTCCCATTTTTGTTGCATTGATGATAGAACTTAAGTAGGGCCTCAGTATTTCCCCCTGCAAATTTTGGTATTAAAGAGAACTAAAAAACTGGAGAATCTGTGGAGGCAATAGGAGGTGTGTGTGTTTTTAAGAATACTTTAAGCCTTACATTGTCTGTACCACATGGTGGCGGCAGAGGCAGGATTTTGTGTCCCATTTCTTTTCCAGTAATTGCGCTAATGTGGTTGAGCTGAGGTCAAGCACTACAGAAGCCTTTCATGACAATCACCTGCTAAATAGGGAGAGAATTCAAGAAAGCAAAATTTGACTTATAGAGTAGGTAGCTTTGAAAATTAGAAGAAGATGATGGAGAGAGAAGAAGGATAGCTTCTCATCTTTGGTCTGTCTGGGAGATCTGGACACACACCACACTACCTTTCTTTTCTTCCGGTTGTCCTGTGGAATTAACATTTTGGGAACTTACATTCAGCATTTTTCAGCATCTAACAATAACAACCCTCTTTCCTCACAGAGGAGTTGTACACTAAGCTCATTCTATCTACACCAAAGTTTTTGGCTCTTCCTGATGAAGCCAAAATTGGAGCAGACAGAAAGGCTGGGTGAAGAGTGTGTACTTTTGGGCACCACTGTCCCAAGATCTGCAAGTACTTTCAGATAGTGGTGTGCAGTTTCCCCTCAAACTATCATATTCCTGAGAGAGGCCAGGTAGGGAATGTGTGTTGTTGAGTCCTACTGCCTTAAAGTTCCCAATGTGCAGTGATGAACAGTGAGTGCCCTGTCCACTTTTCCTACTCTGGGACAGAACAGACCAGTGATAGTTACCTGTTTGCCCAGGAGTCTCTAAGTTGCTATGAGCAGCTTCACACAGCTACCAAACAATCCACAGCCTTCTTTCTGGCTTCAGAGCTGGGAAAGAATTGTTGGCAGATGATATTTGCCTACTTCTGAAATTTTAGAGTTAGAAGATAGCTTAGTTGTTCATCATACTTACCAGAGAAGAAATGAGTGACCTTGATGAAATTGATTTATCCAGGAAGGAAGAAGCCAGAATTAGGGGCTATTTTTGATAAGACGCACAGGCTTATAGGTCCTTTCTGAGGCTTTGCTATTGACTTATATGTGGGTGCACTTTATTTGTTTTATTATCTCTCTGTCATTTTGTTGTTTGGTATTTTATTCTGGAAACTGCCTTCAGTATGCTTTTGCTCTTAACAGCAGCTTTAAAATCCTTTAAATACATGTGTTTGTGAGACCTAAAAGTCTCAAATCAGATTGAATGTGGACTATTGTTCGTGCATGCTCTTCCTAAGGGACAGGAATGGGAAGGAGGGAGAGGCATGAACTTATTCCCCCAACATTCATAATGAGAAGAGCTGGATTGAACTGCTGCTGAAGGAATGGGAATATGTCCTGTTTATTGATTTACCAGTTGCTATATCAATTTGTATATGTTTTCCTCTGTGTGTAGTGCTTTTCCCCAAGAAAGTTTGATCTCTAATACTTCTCTTTCTTTTGCAGGAACCTGTCTGCCATCCAGGACCGAGAGATCTGTTGTTATTCAATCTCTTGCAAAGAAAAGGACAACATTGGTAAGTATGGAAGGGAAGGGGAAGGCTATAGAATCAGAGTGCCTGACAACTTGAAGGGTTATGGTGGGGGTCAAATGTCCAGTAATGCCTAAACTTCAATGAAGAGAGCCTACTAGATGTTCAGTTAACGGCTCTGTCAGCAGCCTGAGTCAAAACCTTTGAAGTGTGGGACTGATTTTAGAATAAATCACTGAAAGGCCTTGGTGCCTTCTCCCTCAGTACCTCAAATGGTGGGGCAAGAAGGGTTATTTTTGGTCAGGAGACAGAAAGTGTAATTCACTTAAGTACAAGGGTCATTTTCTACATGGAGAATATGTCATGGCTGAGGGTTGGTGCCTGAGTTGCAAGAATTAATCATGATCTTGGCCTCAGTATTTGGGGAAATGTCTCTGTGTAGCTCTGAGCCATCTGCATGTTTCCCTTACCTCCGGCTAAGCAGCAGACAGATTGGTGCATCTTGATTTTTCCTTTGTGGTCATTAATCGCATCTTGTATTTGACAGACATCACCCTACAGTGGCTTATTCAGCACTCAAAATCCCGGCGAAGCTGAGAGCCCCTTGGCCAGATCTTGGATCGGGAAGATGCCATTGTAAAAGCCCAAATGCACCTCCTCCTTCCCCTTTCCCCATCTCCTGCTCTTTCCATCCCTTTTGCCCACCTTCCTTTCCCTAGATGGGTATTTTTAGGGGACCCCAGACTCCTCTTCTGCTAAGATTGAACTCCTGTTTTTATTGTAAAAACAAAAAACAAAAAAAACAACTGTCTGTCCCCTCCCCTTGCTCCTTACTCTGGTTTTGGCACTGTTCTGTTGTTGTCGGTGTGTGTACAGTATATATATATATATGTATATATATTTTAATTTTTTAATTTAAGCAATTAATGCTGTTACTAAAAGGGGCCTGTGAGCTGTTGAAGGGGCAGTAACAAACAGAACAGGCAGGGAACTACCAAACACAGTGTTGGGAGTGTCACAAGCAGCCACAGGGCAGTTGGGCCCTTGCTGAGAATGGAGCATGGCTTTGGACCCTAGAAGAGACCTCTTCCTCTTCTCTCCTCCCTTTCTCCCTCTGTGTCAGAATTGAATGCCCTCTGTCCTCTCTGCTTCTTTCTTCGCTGCTCCAGGCTGCTCAGCAGTACGGGTGTGGGATGAGCCCCTGGGAAAGGCTCATAGAGCAGTATTGTTCACATTTGGTCTTCTGGTGTGAGGCTTTAGAGGCGAGTCTGTGCCGTCTCATTCCCCCGTCTCCCGAATCCAGGGGGAGTTAAAAGCAACACGATGGTTTCTCAGCCAGCAGAATGTGAAGCTCTCACTGTTTGAGCTATGTCTCCCTCTCAGCTTGCTTCTGAGATCCCTGCGTATCATCACCTGCCACTGTCCTGCACCCACCCATATGTGGTGTAGGTTGGGGGTTCTCAGTTTTTGCAAGCCTGTTTGCTAGTCTCCCTTTCCTTAAGGGCTGGAGTTTTTCTGTAAGTACGGGGTCAGCACTCAAGCAGAAGAATACAGAGTGTGACACACACACAGACTGTGTCACACTCACACACAGGTTATGTAAAGGCATGGTCTTGGCCTAGTGTTTTTTTGTGTGCTGCCAAAGAAGTCAAATCTGAAGTGCCAGGGCTCATGAAGACTCGGTTCCTAGGCCTTCCTCTCACAAAAATCCCCTTGTGGGACTGAGGCAGACTGCTTTATGTTCTCTTGGGGTACTTGCTTCAGATCTTGGACTCCCTTGATGTGGATTACAGAGAAGAAATGACAGGAGATGGGAATGATGCTCTGTCCAGTTTGCAAGTGTTTCCACACATCACAGCCTGGTTTCTAAGAGCAGTGGCCACTGGAAGATGTGAGGCCTTTGTGGTCCTGTGTTAAGACACTTGGACAGGAGCGGGGGCATCTTGGTCTTTTGTGTGTGTACACAAGATTGCTTGAGAAGTTTGTGCTTCACCATGTTCTGGGCATAACAGTGCCAGAATTTCTAGCTAACAGCAGTGGTAGGAAGTGGGGGCGCAGGGTGGAGGGATATTCCTGGCTAATGAGGTTCATGCAGGCTGGCAGAGTTGGCCGCTGTCATGTGTTGGCTTGGGATTTACAGCAACTGCAGCAGGGTATCTAGGAAGGGGGTTGTGGAAAAGGTTATCAGGCTTCATGCGTTAGCCCCTTTGTCTCCCTGTTAAGGGCAGCTGATTATAGGCCACGTGTGGCCATGTCTTCCCCTTCCCCACTTAAGCAATGGACAGGTGTGAGACTGCAGAGCACTTCCTGCCCTTTCCTGGCCCATTCCTGCACAGAGCTGCTTCTGAGGCAGGAGGGGGGGGTTTCTAATTGCATCTTTTCTTCCCCCCATCTGTTCTCATTTTCACAGAATTGCACAAGGAGATATTTTACTTTTTTTTAATTTAATGAACTGTAAAGTGTCATTTATTCCTTTTTTAAATATATTTTTGGCTCATATTTTGACCTTCTCTGTTGGGAAATGAATCTTGTAACAGTACATTTTTTTGCCTCCTAATAACAATAAATTAACAATTTTGTGTTGGTGGTGGTTGCAGTGTGGTTGTCTTTGATCTGAAGTAGGTCATGTTCTCTCGTTCTCACTCATTTTGTTTGAATGTGCTGCCACCTACAGGCTTAGTTTAGCATTGAAGGCAGAGCCCATACAGGAGGATAAATGCACCATAAGGAGACTAGAAAGCCTAAAGGAACCAGATCCCATCACAACTTGGTTTACTTTGTGTGTATATGCCTTCAGATTGCCTGTTAATTTATGGTGAGCCCATTAATTTCATAGAGTTTGCTTAGGCAAGGAATTATCAGAGGTGATTTTGCCAGTTCCTTCCTCTGACATATCACTTACAACAGCTTTGTTGGTGGTCTCCCACCCAAGTACTAACCAGGATGACCCTGCTTAGCTTTCAAAATCAGACAAGGTTTCGTGCCTTTGGGTATTTAAGCCCACAGGGCCTATATAGGATAATAATACAGTAAGGAGACCAGAATTTATATTTAAATAATTGTACCACTCAAGAATGATAAGGTGTTTCTAGCTAGGATCTGAACTGACTACACAGATCCCCTTGGATTTCTGTCAACTCTGTAACAATAGCTATGCATTTCTGTGTTGTGGATTCCTGCCCTGGCAAATGATTGGATTGGGTTGACCCTTAGAGTTACTTCCAGCTGTATGGTAACTCTGTGTCGTGGAGGAGCTATGGTGGAACAATACTAAAAAAAAAAAAAAAAAGGTCAGAAAAAAAATGGTCAGATTAAAAAAATGGATTTTGGTTATTCAGAACTCTCTGTCCAGTTCTTAGCAGCTTGTTGGAAGAATGAGTACTGGAAGTGCTGCACCCCACAATGATCACAGTGTTAATCAACTCAGCATGTGATTATGCCTTGGATGGCCTGAATATCAGCCCAGATTTTGATGACGCCCCCTTTTTTTTCTGTTGCAGTAAAGAACCAAACAGCTTTGTGGCTAGACTCAGTGAAAGATGATTTTCTCCCTGCAACAGAAGATGTACACACTGTCTGTCTGTAACTGTGTGTACATTGTCACTCCTATGCATACGTTTTCCCTCTACTTTCTACATATGTAGATTTTTTTTCTTTTTCTGGATGGCATACTGAGGATATCATATGGTGAAGCAGCCAGACAGCACTCTATATACAATGGGAGTGAACCTGAGGCCAAAAAGGTAACAACTGCTGAGCAGGAACAAGGAATGAATTTTTGACCAAATGAACTGACAATGTTTTGCTGGGAGTTCAGGCACTGCAATTATATTAGTCTCTAAGATGTGTCGCTCTTTGCCAAAAATGTGTTCATGTTGCTATAGATGAATATAGCTACCCTTCTGGAATTTGCCTTATTAGCAGTACTTTTCTCATGTGCTAAGCAGACTTGGAAGTTCTAGTGAGAGTCCAACATTTTGCACTTAATTTTCAATTTTAGTCCACTTTCTGGTCCTTGGTAACTTAAGAAATAAATGTAAGAATTGGTGTTGTGGATGAGGCTACAGAACCATATAATCAATTGAATGTCTGTAGGGAAGCTCATGAATCGGGCCTGATGAAACCATTGCAAGGCAGATAATTTCCTGGCTTTCTGACTGTTTTGGACCAGGAGTCACATCAGCTCCAAGCAGCATGTCCTTTTCTCAATGTGGAAAGGTACCAGCTTGCCTACCACCTTGTCAGTAATGCGTGGATAGGAATTTGTGGCTGTCATGATGTTGCTCCCATCATCTTGACCATCGACCATTCTAGAGGGAGCTCACAAATGTTAAGGTCCCAACACCATCTGGACAGCTATATTCCTCAGCCCTGTGATAGCCATTCATGTATTTATTCATCCCATCTGCTTGTCTTAACCAGCCTTCATTCCAAGTTGAGTTGTTTGCTGAGGTACTTCTTGTAATTTGCAGTGCAATCTTTCCTCACTGCAAAGGATTATGAGACACATTCTTGGTCATAGTTTCACACAGGCCTCACTGTTCTTGACATCAGTTAAATGTATGTGTTCAGTGTTCACTCGTACCCAGCATTCTGTCTCTGTGAGGTAGGAAAACATGGCATTTTACTGAACCCCCACTGAATGAAGTATGGGATTTCTACCATCAGTCTTATGGTGGTGCCCTCCCCAGAGACTTCCCTGACACATACATTATGGTCTTTAATGTTGTTTTTTAATTTTTACTGTTAACTGAACAGAGGCTATTCGTACTGGGCAGTATATTATGACAGAAATAAAATAGTGATGAACTATAAATTACTTTACTCAGAAACTTCTGATAAACATCGGAGGAAGCTTGGTGTTCCTTGAACACAGTTTGAAATTAAAAGCACCCATCAAAACATGTTCAAGGCCTTCTATACTGGTTGTTAACGGTGGTTTCTCTATTGCAGAGATGGGCAAAAGGTAGAGCTGGATCTACTAGCAGATCTCTGGAATATCTGCAGTAGATTGGATTACATCAACAAAATGATTGTCTTTCCTGCCACCCCCCAAAAAATTATATAGCGAAAATGAAACAAACTTGCATCAGTCAAGACTTTTGTGTGGAAGGACTGTGAACTCTATTCAGTTCTGGTACTCAGAACAAATTCCTGGGCCCAGGATTATTTAATTCTAAGTATAGGTCTCCTGCAAAGGGTCCTGGTTGGGTGATCTCTAAGGGGTTTTAGTTAAAAAAAAATCCCACAATGTAATGTATTAAATTGCCAGTACCATTCAACTGCTCTCCTTTTGTGTTTCTGCTTTTTTACTTGTGTATATGGCATTTTGGGGAAGCTAGCACCACCCCAAAGCTCCTGGAATTGTCTGTTCTTATTTAATTCACTGTCCATCCTTAGTCCAATCTTAGTGGCAATGTAAATTGTTGCCACCTGATCTTTGGCTACTGGGATCACCCCTTCCCATGCTTTCACTCTAAGCTCAAGCTCCCAATGGAAGTTAAGCAGTATGCTAAGTGGTTTCTCTTGTGCGGTTGAGTGAAGAAGGCCCCAACATCTTTGAAATGTTAAGGCACACTAGCCCCCTCCCCCAGCAATACAGTATTCCAGCCAGGCTTGGTCTTGGATGGTATCTCTCCCTCCTTCCCTCCCTCCCATCCATTCTCCACCCCCAGATCTCTAACCAACCAGGAGCCTTTGAAACAAGCCAAGCATTGTTCTTGCTTGGCCCCTGCTCAGGGTAAACCAGCAGGGGGAAAGCGCTGCATGAATAGCAGCTTCCATCCATTCCCTCCTGTCCTTTTAGAAATTCAGGTCACATCAGTGCTTAGGCTGCACACAAGCCCCTCACCCACTCTGGCAGGCCTTGAATCAAGAGTCTTGATTCAAGACAGTGGCCTCCTCTCTCTCTCTCTCTCCTGGTCTCTGTCACCACCATTCAGACTTGCTGTACTCAATAGGAATATTTCCAGGCCTGTTGTTGGGACAGGACCCTGTGCTGGCAAAAAGTATACATTATCCTCAGTCATGCATCTTCTACCTGAAGGCAGGGGATGTGTGACCTTCCTTAATAGATGTCATACTGTAATGCCCAGTATCCATGTGGCTGGAGCTGATGGGAATCAGAACCTAGGATCGTCTGGGGGAGCTGCGCATTCTTCACACTTGTACATAACCTGTCACAAAGGAGCTCCGTCCAGCACAAAGACTTGTCATGTGTATACTGTCCTTTTGGTCACTCCCAACCAGGAGAAGGGGAAGAAAACATCAAACTAACTGATTTCATCTATTGGTACAAAACAGTCCTCTCATTTACATGTCCAGTTCCTTTCTCCTTCCTTCCCCTGTAAGTATAACAAAAGGACTGTGAGTAGCCAATTGCCAGAAAAGTCCTGGGTATTCTTCAGATATAATGCTCTGAGAATGCAGCAAGTTCATATTAGCTGAGGGCAGCTGAGATCAGAGAATAAAATGGACAGCGTGTAAGCTGGAAGGCCAGAATTTTTTAAAAAAATCTACGAGCATTTTGTGTTCACTGTTGGTATTCTCTGAAGTACTTACTGTTTTCTCAAGTATTTGCAATCAGTGTTTGACATGAAGATGTTTGTTGTATGCCTTCAAGATGTTTCTGACTTGTGGTGATCCTAAGGTGAAGCTATCATGTGGTTTTCTGGGGCTGAGAATGTGTGATGTGTCCAAGGTCTTCCAGTGGGTTTCCATAGCCAAGTGTGAATTGAAACCTGGTCTCCAGGATACCAGTACTCAAACCACTACACTACCCTGAAATATGCTACTGCTCTATATGGGCTGGCAGATGAAAGTCCATTGCTCTGCCTAGTGTAGTTTTCCCCAGCCTAACCCCATGCTAATATGTTTAGCCTACATTCCCAAGTCCTATGATAGTGGTGGATGATGGGAGTTGAAGTCTTGAAGCACAGCAGTTTGGAGAGACTTAATTTAGATAATCTAGTACAGTGGGGTTCATGTTGTACAGTATTGAGCCTGGAGTTTCTCAGAAGGTAAATTAAAAACCCCAAATGGTAGAGACTTCCATAGAATTGGGTTTGTCTACTGGGACTATGCTATTTATACCCACCCCGTGAAGGGATTGTTGAGGCAACAGCTAGCGAACAGGAGGAAGCCCAAAGTTAAAGGACTCAGTGATTCACCTCAGAAGGCAGGATCAGATCTGGTGGATCAAAGTAAGTTGAAAGCAGGATGTAGAACCTTTGACTTACCTTTGCTTCTTCATCAGCCAGGAAAGATGCCAGAGTTCACAGATAGTGGAAGACCTCTTAAGGCAATATGACTACAGTAGGGTGAGGCTTTTCTCACCAGAAACCAAGGCAGACAAGTGGGGAAAGCAACTTCCAAGGAGATATTCTAAACAGGGTGGACCACAACCCCCTTGATATGTTCCATGGAATATGTTTGCAATGTAAACAACTACTAAAATGCCTGTGAAGCATTGAGAGGAGAAATTCCTGCGGTTGTTTATTTTCTTTCTTTATTTTGAGGTTTTGATCAACTTAAAAGATGCTTGAATATGATCTTCTGTATTCACACTCACCACTTGCGATTTTCCTCTGCAGTGCCTAGATCTAGATTCTGTTGGATGTGCTGTGGGGTGCAAAATCAGGTTACATTTGATAAACAGGTGTAGCCCAATAGATCTCATCAGTGCCCAGTGCTGACTGAGTGCATGTCTCAGAATTTTTTGCGGTGTGGGATTGTGCAAAAGATGAATCAGACATTATGGCAAGCATTACTATCGAAGACATTCCCTGAAGTGGCTACTCTGTAGCAAACAGAAATGTGCTCTCACAGTGAATTGCATTTATCTCCTTCCCTTGTAACAGTTACATTTTCCACCTTCTGTGACCATCCAAGCCTACCTGGCTGAACCTATCTGGACTCAGATAGGTTCAGCCAACCTATCCAACTGGGTAGGTGTCCTTGTGGATGATTTGGGTCTGGTCTGGCTCCTGCAGAACTGAGCCCACAACTCCCTATCCCTTCCCTCTCTGAAGCTTCTTCAGGTCTAAGCCAAAATGATGAATAGCCTCAGAGCAAAGGGCTGCCCCTCCGTCCAGAAAAAGAGAAAATGCCATTGCCTAGTCTGTTGGTGAGAGATGGTTCCTTGGGAGACATACCAAGTGTGCCTACCCCAGGACTGCTCCTGTTTGCTAATGGGGGCAGCAATCCAAACATCACTTCCTTTGTATAAAGACAGAGGCTTTGTCTCCATGGCAGCAGGCTCAAGAAGGAACTGTGGGTGTCATTCCCTACACAAAGCCCTCACTGATCCCTCCCTCCCTCCCATGTTGCTTCCTGTCCCCTAGCAACTGCCTCCCTCTCCCAGTGCCATTTATTGCTTCTGTGGGTGCAATCTAAAGGGAGCAAGGAACAATCAGTGCTGGGAGCCTCTTGCTTAAACAGAATGGGTGAGGGGCATAGCTGAACGCAAGGAATCGTGGAAGACAAGTGGTCTCAAAACATGTTCATCCTAATGCCACAACAGTTGATGAAGGAGAGAGATGCTGTTTTAGTCATGGGATGGCAAGGGGATACTATTTGAAACCAGGGCCATCTCAGTACAATTGCTGGGTGACCGCAGCTATGATATAGAAGTCATACTTGTCACTTACTACCTGACAGTTGAAAGAGGACTTCATATATATAATGGATATGCCCTGATATCCTGCAAGACGATGTCTGCCAGCATTTAAATAAATCAGGGAAAAGATCAAGTTTAGAAGTCATAAATGTGGGAAACTTGGGCACCCATTTTGCTTAAGTCAGATTTGTCATTCCTTACTTTCCTCATATTACAGCCTCTTGACCAGCTATTGCTATCATTACTTGGTTTGGCATCTCCTTATTCAGCTAAATACATCTGAAAACAAATGATGTTGGGTATATTCACCTATATGAGAGCAGTTGCCCTTAGCTTCAGTTGAAATCTACTTTTGAGACCTTCTTATCAGCAATGACATCCTCAGTTTGCTAACTAAACCAAACTAGAGGGAGCAAAAAGACTAGGTTTTTATTTGATGTGGTTTTTTACTTCCAGCAAAGGTAAAACAATCTAAATTTGGCATTGGGAAGTTTTACCTATTACAATACCTAATATACCTCTCAATGTGATAATGCAAAGGTTTCTTGAGAGACTTAAGAGTATTCTGCCTACAAAAAGTAGCTTGTGGCCTTGTATAGGATAGAGATGGTGTGGATCACAAAGGAATTTACCTTGTCACTGCCAGTGAATACTGAAATTTTATTATCTGACTTCACTGCCCCTTCTGGCCATCTTCACATAACCAAGAAGAGGTGGGGACCCCTACCTGCATCAATTCTTCAAGAGCATCTTAAGCAGCAAGGTAAGCAACATCTTAAACTTAAGATGCAGGCCTTTCACTCTGACATTGATACTTTTCTTCTACATGAACTTTACCATAATTGTGTGATGAGAAAACCACTGAGCTTTGAAAGCTAGTGTTATTTTGCATCTTTTTATTTTCTGTGTTTTGGGTGGCCTAATAAAGCAATCACCATAATCTGCCTTTTGGATTTTGTTGTGTTCTTGCCTCTGTTGTGTACTGTGTATTTGGAAAACCTGTCTGTGTTCTACCCCTGAAGAAAGCAAAGAATTTTAAGCCTGGAAGGTGTTTTAGCACTTTCTGCCTCCAGTGAATTAACATGTTAAAAGTGGGTCTTAGAGAAGGAACCTTTGTATCACCAGATCTGTTAAGCCTTTTTAGAAGGACAAATTGGTAAATAAACTCTTGAGTCTTTCTCTTGTTTTGTGGATTTGAGCACTTTACTCACACATAGGTTATGCTCTCAGACTATTCTCTGGGCAAGCACAGGATGGTTCTTATTATCTCAATATTGTGGTATCCTGGCTTGGGAGAGAAAAGCAGGGCACTGGAAGTGAGGCGAGATTATGACAAACAACTGTGTTACTGAATATAGATGAATGCCTCCTGCCTCAGAGGCCAGTCCAAGAAGGCTAGGGTACTGTTCTGTGGAGATACAGAAGCATTTTTCTTGCAGTTGCTTCACACGGTACAGGAAGTACAAGTTCCTGTTTGACAGGGCCAGCCCAAAATATTTTGTGCCTGAAGCAGAACAGCAAATGTTGTTCCCATATGTACCTATACCAAAGTGCACAGCCAGCCTAATTGTTTTAGTGCAGGGGACAGAAAATCCCATAAACACTTCCCCTTATCCCTGGAAGTTTAAAGAAGTGCCTGAATTTATCTAAAAGCAGAACCAGTCCTGCAGCTTGTTCACTATACCGTTATATGTTGAATCTTCATAGATAGAGGGGAAGTGAACACCTGATGTTAGGATTTATACAAGGTAGACAAATCACTTGTTTTTCATTGGTGTTGTGAAGGGAGAGCCTTATCCATTCAGGACCAGGAGACTCAAGCCCTTAGAAGTGAGATCCCCTGGCTTGAGTTTTGAACAAATACCCATTTGACTTCTGTCCTTCTGTGGCTATTCCATGCCAGTTTTGTGGAGTGCTCTGTTATGGCTTTATGGGTAAGTCACAGCTTTCCCCTTGTCAAAGGCTACAGCCACAGGTGGTGCCTGAAACCAACAAAGAGAGCTCTGTATATGTGTCCTTGATCAGTATTGCTCCCAGGGGAAGGCATATTCAGCAGGCAATGAGAATTGGAGCCTGTCTATATGTATGTTAACAGAAGACATTTCCTCTTTTCAGGGTCCTTAAAAATCATTGGCATTTAAATTTGTTACTGGATGTATACATAAATAATCCGGTATTTTCCAGGTTCTTTTGAGGGGGAGAGTATCACTATCATTCTGGGGTTAAAAATATAGTCCAGATTAAACATCGGGATTCCTAATTTTCAGAATGAGTCTATCCATCTATTACAATGTCTGTTCCACTCTAAGGCTGTGAACCTCCCAAATGGAGCTGCTGCTACTGCTTGGCTGAGGAACAGGGCACAGTAGAGCCAGAGCATACATGACATTAAACACATCACTTGTATCTGCATAAATTATTTTAAACCTGAACAGAAACTCTTGCATAAGGATAGGGGCCATGTTGTGCAGGCAGAAGGTTTAGCTCTGCCTCCCCCAACCGGGTGCTTTTTAGATGTGCTGGGGTACAACTGCCATCTCAAGCCAGCATGGTCAATGAATGATGGCAGTTGTAGTCCAACACATCTGAAGGGTTCCAGGTTGGAGAGACCAAGATAAATCTTCTGTGCTGTAGTCCTGGAAAATAAAAAAACCAAGCATATCAAACATGCTGTTAGCCACACGGGGTGTTCTCCTTGGTGTCAACAGAAGTTTGATTATGTGGATTGAAGCATAGTGGGAGATACCCACCTGAAGACTGGGATGTATAAAAATACCCAAGCCTTTTCCAGTTTTCTCTTATCACAATTTGAAAAATATATAGCATACCTTCCAAGTAAATCATGCTGTCTCTTGGGAAGAAAAAAAAATGATGTTCTTCCATTTAAAGAAGATGGCATCAAGTGAGTAGATAGACTTTGGACTCCTGGAAGACGTTTACAGAGCAACTAGCCACTCTACAACACATTAAAAGATAACTGCCACAGGAAGCATTTGTTTTCTACCTAGCGTATTGGTTTATTGAGACTAGGGTAGTGCTGTTGTATATGATGTAGTCTCTTGGGCTGGAATAGAGAGGGGAAAGAGATCCTGAACAAGAGCAGAATGGATTAATTTGTACTATATCCTGTCTAAGATGCTCTGATCTCTGTCCTTGAGGAGTTGAAGATTAATCTTTTCTCTGCATCCATCTCACTTGGGGCATCAGCCTTTCTGGTCATGGCCAGGATTGGGTGGGAGTTGGTCTAGGACACCTTCGCAGCCTTGGTAGCTGTTCAACAGGGAGGAGAGTTGTCTGTGAGGTCTTGTCACTAAGTCACTCTTGTTGGAACAGGCAAATGGGTGATGGCACCAGCTCATACCTCCACTGTCCAGCCACTTGACCAATCCATGCTAAAGAAAAACACAACATTTGGTCTTGGGAGAAGCTGGTAAAAGAACTGCTAATGCTCCCCCACCAGGACAATTGAGCTTAGCATGGGGTGCCAATAGCCCCGACAGGAGGAGGTGACTCCCGAGGTTTGTCAAAGAAGATGGAAGAGGACATCTCAGTTTTCAGCTTGCCATCAGAGCCACCCTCACTGGAGGCAGCCTCTTGACCACACTCCTCGCAACAGCAACAACAACAGTCCATGAAGGCCTGGCCCAGTGGTTTGCAGAGGCACAGCAGCAGCACAGGAGTCACTGAGCACTTGAAGAACAAGAAGAACTGGTTGACAAGATTTAGCAGGTCCAGGGTCTGCTTAGCCATGTCAGGAGACAGGTAGGCCACAACAATATTGCTGACATTCTCAGGGATTGTGCAAAGAGCATAGATGACTGTCAGGCCAATCACTGTGCAATTGAGTTGATTTTCACACTGCCCATGCTTACTACCACGGCAATCAGTCTTATCTGTGCTGCTGATCCTTCTGGTGACCAGCTGGCAGCTGACAGTGAAGAGGATGGGCAAGCAGAAGTAGCATCCAAAGTACCACCACATCCTAGCATTCTGGTAAGTGAGGACCAAAGAATAAATTGATTCGGGCAGCTCCTGTGAAGGTTTCATTGTGCAATAGTCAGTCACTATGCCAGAGACTGGAGAGGTATCCTGTGCCAGCTGCCAGAGGAGGATTTCTGGTATAGAAAGGGTCATGGAGCCCACCCAAATAACAGCCAACTTGGCAATGATGGAATGACAATGCTCAATGGGCCGGAGCTTGGCTTGAGGACTGGTGGCTGCATGGAATCTGTCAATGCCCAGGGCACAGAGGCTGAATGTGGTCACTCCCAAGGAAGATACCTAGAAGCACAGAGAACAGAAACAGATTGTTGTCCAGTGGAATTGAGCTGATGAAGAAGAGCCGTTTAGTTTGAAAGCAAGAGAAACATGTTAAGGTAAATAGAGGAACTGCAACATCATTTTTCTACTTTGTGGAGAGGCAGTGGGGGAAAAAGCCCTCCTCATCCAACTACAAGAAATTCTCCCACTATAAAAGGATTGATGCCATTCCCATATTATGCCATCTTAATTAATTCACCAAAACTATAGTGTAAAGAAATCAGAAAAAGCATCCCAGTCACCAGCAGTTTTCTTAGATGCATTCCAGAGCACAGCTGTTAGTTAAGACTAGAAATCTGTGGAATGATATTAGATTGTACCTGAAAAAGTTTGAGAAAACACTTATCCAGTCAATATAGACCTAACTGAGAGTGACAGTAATATAAAGCATGTTCAGATTATCGAAAAGAAGCATCTTCCAGAACAACATATGAGGCCTATTGACAGAATAGCCCCATTTAACTTTCTGCCTTGAAGCAGATGTACCATAGCAGACAAGAGAATCAACCCTGGGAAACATCCATGGCCAGCCTTCTCAGTGAGATGTTCTTAGTATTTCCCATGCTGACCTGATACTAAGGGCATGTTTTATTTTATGAAGTTATGCTGGTGTTAAAATAGTTTCACTGTGCTGGCTTACCTTAACGCTACAAATGTTTTTGGCTCCAAATTGTCTGCTTGCAACTGCTTAGCTATTTGTGCAACTACTTAACTACCTTAATAGCATTCCTTGCAGGGTGTTGGTGGGGTGATAATCTTCTGTTCTAACATTACTGTAAATTTGTTGTTTCATTGCCTTTCCTAAACCTTTATCTGAAATTGTTATTGTTAACTGCCATCAGGTCAACTTTAACTTAACAGCAACCCTATCGATGAGACCTCCGGGTCACCCTGTCATCAATAGCGCTGCTCACCTGATGGCAGTTAACAACAACAAACTCAGGGCTGTGGCTTCCTTGAGTGAGTCTATCCATCTGTAGTGCAGTCATCCTCTTTTCCTACTGCCTTCTACCTTGCCAAGCATTATTGTCTTTCCTAGTGAGTCATGTCTTATGATATATGCAAAGTATGAAATAGGAATGTCTGAACATTCACCCATGGAGCATTCTTTTCTTTCTATCCTACCCTTGCTCAATTGTTGTGTATTCTTCCATATTTTCCCTGTTTTAAGGTTCCTTCACAACCATCCACAGTGTTATTTATGTTTTATACTTTAATTATGTTTGCTAGTGTTTTAATTTTAAATTTAATCAGATGAGAAGGGAGAGATACGCATAGTGAGAAGGAAGACAATAAAAGTTTGGTTTGAAAACATTTGTTAGTTAAAAGAAAATATGAAGTTTGACTTCAGAGCAGTTTTCTTGGAAGCCACATCTTCTCTACTTATTTGCCATCCCTCAGTATCCTGCAAGAAACCAGGTTTGGACCTCACCTGACCCATGTAACAGAACATGTGTGCACAGCAGCAGCCCCTATTATAGTGACCAAATCACAGTTTCAAATGCTCCTTTGCTTAAAATTTTTTGCAAACAAAAAAGCAGGATAACAAGCAATGGACTAGAATGAATCTTACTTTTGGATGGACTTATTTACTATTTACCTACAATTTATTATTGGAGGTCTGGGGCAACATTAAATTATCCTCCACCTGTAGTGGTACCATCTAAGGACTCTTGCTACCTGATTCTGCTTCCTGTAGGTCAGGCCTCACTGATTTATACTTAGCAAATGCAATTAGTGGCTAATTGTGGGGTGGGGGGGACACTTGTAGTGCAGAAGAGATTCTCAAGCCACTAACAAGTTCTCCCTCAACAAGCCTTGGTTCTACAAGCTGCTCTAAACAAATCACCCTCACCATTTTGCTTCTTACTACCAAAATGTATCCGTTCCCTGAGCACCAAATGAGTTCAAGTAGGTTTGTTGATGTCCCCGACCAGTCCTTGTTAATTTCCGCTGCATTCAGAATCCTAGGAAAACATCCCTGTTTGCCAAAAGGGAAGAGGGCAAAGTGTGGAGGAGAAAATGCCAAAGGCTGGGTGGGTTTGAAACACAATGAAGAGCATGAATAAATATCAGCTGGGCATGCTTCCCCCCACCCCATGCAGCACTCTCTATTACAAACTCTGTGCTTTCCCTTAGCCTCAGGAAACACAACGCCCCATTTGGACTACAGATTGCCCAAAAACTCTGGGCCCTAATTGCAGGCACCCGCTCATTGCCGAGGGGAACAAGGGACATTCATTGAGTTCAGGAAACATCGGAAATTGGGAAGAGAGGCATACTTTCTTCAAAAACCTTCCGTGTCCTTTTAACTGGAGCCAAACCTCCACATAACAGCACTTCCAGGCTACAGCTTGTGCTTCTGAGGTCTGCTTCTCACAATGCCCTTTAAAGAAATGGGTAAATGCGCTTTCAATCTAATTTAATCTGGAGATACATGAAAAATTCAGATAAAGCTAACAATATCCACGCTTGTCTCCAAGATACCTTTAAGAGGCTAGAGAAGGTTAGAGTTTATGGAGGGCTGCCTTGTAGGCCCAGGGTAAAGGTCAGCCAAAGTCCTTTTGAGGTGAAAGATGATGATACCTCATTCTCTAAATAGATGCAGTGTAGAATGGTCAGCTCAACTATGAAGATGGGATAGTGTCCTTCATCACACCTGACAGCAGCAGGCTACATAGCATATAGACAGCTCTGCCCTCCAGCACCTTGCTGCTGTCACCTGTGTTGGCTGCCTCACTTTGCCTAATGATAGGGCTGGCCTAATTTTGCTTTGCATACCAGGACAGTAGTTGGGCAGTCCCAACTGATTTTCAGAAGTCAAGACAAAGAGAGGAAATACGAGTGGACTGCAGTAGGGGTGTACCTATGGGGTATGTGTGTGAGAGTGAGAAATTAAGGTATTGCCCCCCCCGCAAGTAGGAAAACTGCATCCCAATTAAATTTTCCTTCCGTTTCAAACTTCTATCATAGCAGTGTGACACACTGAAAACTGTTCATGCCTAATATTTTTATATATGTTGTTGTTTGCATTCCCCTGGTAACTTTGTTTGCCCTTTTCTTTGGATGCCTAACTGAATTTCTAAATGCTGAAGTGAAGTTTAAGTTACTGCAATACTAGAACATTGGGGGCTGAAGGAAAATTTCATTGGGAGTACAATTCTTCTTTGCTAGAGCAATGCCCTCATCACGTCCCCTTCTCACACCCTTGGGTTACAAGGTAAATGCTCAAGTTTAAAGGAAAAAAATGATTCTGATATTTTTTGTAAGTTCCTGTAAGAATCAGTTTAAAAAATACAGTCTTTTAAATCATGTAATACCTTTTGTTTATTAAATGGTAAATTATCTGAAAAGATACTGGTACTGAGATCTTAATATCTTCATACGTTTAAATGGAATAAACTGATGAACTAATTGATGATTAGTCAATTACCTTTTTTTAATTCAGTTGCTAATAGTCCTATTTTATATTTATCTTAGGATGAAACTACCTATAACAATGGCAGCTGTATTTTTTCCCTTACATGTCTGTCTTGTTTGTTTTGTTTGTTTATTATTTGGAGTGTTAAGTGTCAAATTTGTGCTTTGAAAGGAATGTGTGGGTGAAGATAGCTAAACTACCTTCACCAGTTAGCCTTCACACAATCTGTTGTACTCCTTTTTCTCTTCATCTTTTATATGACACCTGAAGTGAGATGGGGCTGAAAGAAAAGAGCCTGGAATGACAGCCTGTAAGGAGATAAGAAGAGGCTTAAATATCTTGAAGACATCAGATTCCATCTGATCTTGGTCGGATCAGGATCAGGCAGAGTCAGCCCTGATTAGCACTTGGATGGGAGATGGCCAATGCATACCAGGTGCTATAGCCTATATTTCAGAAGAAGGAAATGGCAAAACCACCTCTGAGTATTCCTCGCCTGTGAAATTCATGGGGTTGCCATAAGTCAACAGGTGTCTTGAAAGCACATGCAAGCATGCACACACAGGGAGGTAAGATGGGAAGGAGGGAAGGGTTCAGCTCCCCTTACCTTTTGAGATTAATATTAGATATTAATTCACAAATAGGGCAGACCTGTGGACAAACATTGTAGCTACCACTATTGGCTGAAGCTGATGCAGTACCAGGCCTTCAATCTGTCCCTCACCAATCTGTGCAATTCAAGATATAAACCTGCACTTTAAAAAGGTGGGAAGACAAGGTTCTCTTTGGACTGAAACCAAGGGCCTGCCTGGAATGAAATGTCAAACCAAATGTGTGTGGAGGCTGAGAAGAAATATATGGCTATGTAAAGTTCAGATGGCACATATGCAATGGCAAGATTTGTAACAAAAAAGCTAATTGGCAGCATGGCAGGTAGTGGAAGTGGATTTCACAGTCACAGCTGGGAGTAGAACTTTTGTTTACAATCAGCTCCCCCACTATACATCTCTGTTATCTTACCAAACCACACAAAATATGGTTTTACCTGAGTTTTGTTTATGAAGAATAAATGACACCCATGATCTTTCATCTCTGTGGCTAGTGTTCATTTCGGACAACCTTTTGTTCTGGAGATGCAAGTGTGGAAAACAATCCACTGAGTATTTATCCTGAGTAAACCCACCAAAATGAGAAATATGTAGAAATATTCTTGTAAGGGAGTATGGAATGAAATAGTACTTCCTGGGGTTCATTTTAAACAACAAGGCATTTTGGAGAGATGCTGGATTCCGCATTTCTTAATGTTTTGCATTTAACAACATTTGCTGAATGAATGCCAGTTTTAAAATGCATGACCTAGTTTTACTTCCAACATGATATGAGGTATATATGTACAGCTTTGAGGATTGTGGGTGGTGCAAAACTAGCTTAAGCCTGCAGTGTTTGGATTTTCAGATATTGGCAGACAGTTTTCTGAAGTATGCAGTAGTGGCCTCTGGCAGTGATAGGATGTGTGGACTGCATTAATAAGTCCTTGACCCATGACTGCATTTCTCCATTTTCCTACAGCAAGCTCTCACCCTACCCAACAGCCAGTGACCCTGCCAAACAATACCATTGTCTTCCCTGCCTCCTCCATGCACTGAGCTGTCCTTATAGCCAAGCTCTGAATCATTCCCAGATGTTTCCACCACCTGCACTGCTCTCATCTTGCTTTGAATTGGGAACTCAGCAGAGAAGCTACAGAGTAAGCAGAGTAGTGGCAGCTGAAGCGGCACGTTCTCTTCAAGCAAGCAAAGACCTATTATTATACTATATGATTGCAGGGGCGGGGGAGGCTAACACATGCAGAAGGCCAAGTCTTAACAGCCGAATTGCACATGCCTCATGAAAATCCATAAACAAAGCTTACAAATATGCTGTTGCGTCCAAACCCAGCTTCTGCCAACTTTCAAAACTGTGATGCTCTGAAAAACACTGTGCACCCTTAAAGCTCCAGGGAACAACCAACCAAATGCTACATGCATGTTTTGTGTACAGCCTGTCCTAGCCCTCCGTTTGATTAAATGAGCACCATTATTATTATCGTCATTATCATCAACACCTATTTTGTTGTTGGTGTGTTATTGTGCCACTGTTATGCATAGTGCTTATGGGAGGAGTGGGAAACCTGTGGTGCTGTTGGTTGTTGCACTCCAACCCCTGTCAGTCCCAGCCAGCATGGCCACTGCTCAGGGATTCATGGAGTCTGATAGGATCCAAGACACTATAGGTTGCTCACCACTGCATCCAAGGTGTCTGCCCAAGAAATTTACAATCTAAAATTTGCCACAGGGAAAACAACAAAAGAGTAAACAGGAAATGAAAGTGGTGAAGCAATATGTCCAGTTGCATATACTTAAAACATACCTTTAAGTTATCATAGGACACAGATACTAGAGGGTTATGTTAAAAAGTCTGAAAAGTGTGGCTTCTTCCTTATTGTTTCTGTGACTCACACAAGTAGGTCTTTCTGCACTTGCACAGAAGGTTGAGAACATTCTAAAGCTGAGCAATGATCTTCGGGCAGAAGTTCTGCCCTCTCTATTGTAAATACCAGCACCATTCCGTCTAATTTATCTTAGCTCACTTTTTTAAAAGGTGTTTCAGGAGGCTGTTCCAAGCATCTGTGCCACCACAAGACTAATCTGTCCAAGGTGCTGACCATGAATGGTCATCTTCAAGTTAGAGGACAATGCTTAATGATATTTATGTGGTTCAAGATCTGTAATTTCATGGGGTTATTTAGGTACTACCCATTAACATTAAACTGTCCTCTTCTACCTTCAGTGCTCCACTCACTCACCCCCATATGAGATTATTTGGTGTAAGCTCCCTCTCTCATTTATTTCCAACTTTTCTCACAATATGGGACCCACGTACATCTTCATTCCCTTTTTTCTTTCATTTGCATCACGAGTCTCCAGATATCATTCTGTGCAGCTCACCCTAAATAATCCTTCTTATTTAATTAAAGGGCTGGACCTTCTTTGGATAATGGTAATGTCAGAAGACGACTGGTTCCACAAGTTAATGATAACCAGAAATCCCAAATCCAACCTCACTATGGTTTTGAGAGCTATACTCAATGACCTGGTATCCTTTTGTGCTATGTAATTATAGCGCTATGATTCTGCTTTAACTACTATGGCAACATCCTATGTAATCCTGGGATTTGCTCTTTAGGTGGAGTGTTTAGAATTCTGTCAGAGAGCTCCAGTGCCTCACCAAACTACAAATCCCAGGATTTTGTAGTTCATAAGCATAGTGTAGTGGTTTGAGCATTGAAGGCTTGTGCAATGATACATTCGTTTGTCTTTAAGCTGCCACACAACTCTTCATTCTTTATAATGTTGTATAGAGTTAGTGTGGTATAATGGTTTGAACACTGGACTGTAACTCAGGAGACCAGGGTTTGATTCCCTGTTCAGATGTGGAAACCCACTGGTTGGCCTTGGGCATGTCACACACTCTTAGCCCCAGAAAACCCTGTAATAGTTTCACATTAGGACTGCAATAAGTTGGAAATGACTAGAAGGCCCACAACAACAAATGGCAGTTAAAGTGGGACCACAGTGCTATAATTGTGTAGTGTGAAAGGACTCCTGGTAGCAGATCTACCCCTGTTTCTGTAACTCTGCCCCTAATCTTGTATAAAGGGTGAATGGAGCCAGTTTTAATTAGAAATGGAGCACATGAGCGAAAAGTGCTGATTCTGCTCTAAGTAGCTATCTCTTATTTCCTTGTAGTCCTCCTCCCAGGTTTAGTATCAACTCGAGATTTTGAAGTGGGGGCTCATTGCAGGATGCCCTCAGAAGATCCCAGGATTTGTTTCTTGGAAAATCTTTTGAGAGAAAAAACTAGCTGGGTACTGGCTGATATTATCTGTGACCTGCAGGCAGATAGCTCTAAATCTGTTACAATCCAGTTAGCCAGCTTTTGAATAGCAGCCCAAAGAATCCACTGCAACTTTCTAAAGACATCAGCAAAGGGATCAGTTGTTTCAGTTGCCACTGTCAGTGTTGCCCTGGAGTACTAGCATCATCTTTTGTTCCTTTTCTTTTATTGTCTTTCTTGCAATGTGATTCCTGGTATCACACTGTAAAGAGTTTTGGTTTTCATGTATTTGTTTTACTTGGAATATTGTATTTATACAATGCTTTGTATCAGTTCCCAACTGATTTTGTAACCTAAGCAGAATCAGGCCGAATCAGTGCTTGAATGGGGGACCACCAAGGAATACCAGGTGCTGTAGGCTGTATCTCAGAGGAAGGCAATGGCAAGCCACCTCTGAGTATCCCTTTTCTAAGAAAACCCTTTGAAATTCATAAGCTGACAGGTGGCTCAAAGTCATGCACACACACAATACTTTGAAACAGACATTGTGCCACAGGTAAGGAAAACTAAAGTGAAGCTGGATTTGAATCTGATCCACACACCCAGGCAATGTCAACCTTCCTTCTGGCCATTGCTACCACTGCTTATTTGTTTTATTCTTCCTCTGAATCCAATCCACCAAGAAGGAAAAGAAAAGAAAAGTGGAGGCAGTGGCTACTGTGCCTGCTGCTGAGGAGAGTGGGAGAAGCAGGGGTAGGCACATCTCTGGAATTCAGAAGTCAAGCTCTGCTGGGGTGAAGCACGAACCAGGCAATGCTGATCCCAAGTCTGATCCTACCCAGTCTTTATCTTCCAGTGGTACTCACCTCTTGTATGGAAGCCCAGCTAGTAGGAAGAGAGGATTTAGAAAAGTTACTTATTTGACTACAGTTCTAATCTGGGAGTAAAAAGATGCCAAGGTCAGGACTGCAGAGTGGAGGATTTAACAAATACTACCTACCCCTCCGCTCACTCCACGCAGTGCTTTTGTTTTACATATAATTGGAGGTAGACTTGCTTTTCTTGAGACAAAGCCCATCACCTATGGTTTGGTCCTCAAGTTTCTTTACAGTGTCACCAGTACCTAGGAGTGAATTGGGACAAGGAGATATGGCATGCTAGGACTGCCTCATGTCTTTTATTTTTACTTTTACTCTCCTCTCACACACAATATATATCTTTATCAATGTACCTTTTTTTCCAGAACCCCCACAGGTTGGCGATGCAGCAAATGTGTCCTTCTCACTAAGGCACTAACTTTCCATGGTGGTGGGACCACATGTTTCTGTGAGGCAAGATGCTATGCTGGTGGTAGAAGTGCTGCTGGTACAGACAGGCTTTCCTGAGAAGCCCAGACTAAATGTGCCAAACAGCTAATGGGCAGCAGCAGTAGTGGGAGGTGACACTGGTGGAAGATCTCTCAGAGACAATGGCAGTGGCACCATAGCTAGCTCTTATTAGTACTGTGCAGAAGAGGGCACAGTAAACTCCTTTTAAATGTATTTTACTATGAAAATCCTATGATGACACAATCTAAAATGAAACAAGAGATAGTGCCAGATGATGACACTCCCAGGTTGGAAGGCACTCAACAAGCTACTGGGGTAGAGCAGAGGACAATTATGTGACTAATGATCCAGGCCAAAAGGATGTTTAGCTGTTGATGTGCTCAGAGGTAAAAAGAAAATCCAAAGCTGCACAACACATATTATAGGAACATGGAATGTCATAAGCATGAATCGGTGGAGGCTATGCAAAGAGATTTTGTAGCACGTTAGTGACTGCGAGAAAGAAGTCAGTAGAGTAAACTTTCAAAGACTTAAGTCTGTGAAAGATTATGCTATAAAGGTGCTACAAGATCCCTTTGCAAACTGATCCAGAGTAACACGGCTTTGTCTTTGAATTCCACTACAGCAGAAGCTAGATATAGTAAACTAAGAAACTGAATGTATAAACATTGGGGTGAGCAAGCTAAAGTGGACAGGAATGGGACATTTTGAGTCAGATAACTGCACAGTGATTTACTCAGGAAATGAAAATCTAAGAATAAATGAGGTGGCATTAATAATGAGGAGAAATGTAGCAAAAGTTGTCAAAGGATAAAATTCTGACTAAGTAATATCAATAAACTCTGACCAAATAATATCAGCAAGACTTCAAGGAAAACATATCAGTATAACCATAATCCAAATGCACCAACTACAGAAGCAGAAAAAGAAACTGAAATATTTTGTGCTAGAGTTCATGAGGAAATGGAATATACACTAAAACAGGACTCCTTGTTAATCATAGGCTGTTGGAATACAAAAGTAGGAAACACAGCAGAATCAAAGACTATAGGAAAATTAGCCTAGGATCAAAATTCCTCACTTGGTCATACAGACTCACTGGGTGACTTTGGATGTGTCACACACTCTCAGCTCAGAAAACCCTGTGTTAGGGTCACCTTAGGGTCACCATAAATAGGAAACAACTTGAAGGCACACAACAACAGCAAGAAGAAATGAAGCAGGAGAATTACTCATTTCATTTTTGCAAGGCAAACAGTTTGTTTATTGCAAACACAGACTTTAAGCAACCAAAGAGATAACATCACCTGATAGCCATTATAAAAATCAAATATTATTATCTCCATAACACTGAATTATCTACCAATAGACTACATAAGTGGAGCAGAAGATGAAGAAGCTCTGATATTTTTGGGCTGTATTTGCCATCTTTGCTGAAAACAACTGGGGGGGGGATAGGATTTCATGAACAGTGACCTCCCCTTTCTTGCAGTAATCCCACAGCACTGTGAGGATAGAATTAAGATAGTTTTTATTTGGCATCCATTGCCAAATTCTCCATGGTAATATATTACAGCCTCAAGGCCCCTCCCTAAACTGCAAACCCTAGGATTCCATAGGATGTTGAAAGTGGAATAATAGCACTATAACAGGCTAGTATGGAAATGGCCTGAGCCTCAGGTGTCTCACAGAGGCATAAGCTTAACAGAGGTTCAACGGACAGGGCATTTGGCAGCTGTGTGTATCGACAGTGGCTGATGACTCAAACTCAGATTTACTGTGGCCCCTCCACTTTTGCAAAGGTTCAGGGCGCAGCCTGAGACCCTTCACTCCCATTCCTTTGCATTTTGTCTCGGCATGAGTTCTCCACACTGAGGCCAAATGCATGGAAATGGGAGAGGGAAGCTGCAGAAGGGAAAATATGTGTGCATGCCTCCCCCTGCCCCGCCATTCCCTTGCCTTTTTTTACCGGGAGCACTTGTCACATTTCTCTGTGCCCAGCAAAATGTAAGGGAAGAGGAGGAAGAGGAGAAGGGGGAGAGGCATGCACTCTCATGAATAATCAAATTCACAAAGGTCAAACCCGTGAATGTGGAAGGAGGACTGTACTTCTTTTAGGTACACCACAACAGGAGGGAGGGAGGGAGAGGAAGCAGCTCAAAGCAAATACTGTCTGTGCAGTGCATTCCATGTTCAATACCACCACTGTGTTCAAAGAGGCTCTCCCCAGGTTAAGTACATACAGGATTCACCCTTTAGTTCAGTGGTTCTCAACCTGTGGGTCCCCAGATGTTCATGGACTTCAGCTCCCAGAAGCCCTGAGCATTGACCATAGTGGCTGGGGCTTCTGGGAGCTGAAGTCCACGAACATCTGGGGACCCACAGGTTGAGAACCACTGCTTTAGTTGAACACTTCCTTGGGTTGATCTGCTCTTATGCTTCTGCCATAGAAACCAATGCAGCTACTTAGTTTTGTCTCCCTGAAAAATAGTCCCTGTATTTTGGAGATGCTCACATACTAAAATTGTTTTGGACTTCTATGGTCTTTAGAGGGATTAATGGGAGTCTGAAGGACAATACTAGACCTCCCTAGAGGGTCATAAGAGGCCCATGGGCCACAGGATTCCCATCCCTACTTTAAATAGATGCAGGGTATTCTTTTGAAAGATGTAGTTTACCTGTGCACACACCTGCCTGATGTTCAGATGCAAAAGGAGACAGATTTAGTTGCTTTTCTGCTTCCTTTAGTTAAAAACATAAGAAGAAAACACAGTGAGGAGAGGCTATACTATCTTCACACACGAGGTGAATCTCAGGTTTCAATTCACCACTGCAACCACCACTGCCACCACCATAACATCAGTCAGTCAATCAATCCAACTTGCTGTCTTTTCAGAAACACCCCAAATCATTCTGCCTAATGATCATTCTGGGTCTGCCTTGAGGCTCTACCTTAAGACAAGATCTTTACACCTACAGCAATGGACTTTCTATATCTTTTAGAGTGCTCCATACCATCCTCCATATATCCTTTGCAGTGCCTGGGCAAAATCAAACAGTCCTTGGGATCTTCAAAAAGATTGTCCTGCCTCTATTTATTTTCTGTTCCTTTAAAAGTGGATGTGACAGGCAGATGTTTGAGAAGCCCTTCCCAGCATGTTGATTTACTGTGGTAGTGAAATTTCAGAATTTCTGTCTGTCACATGCCTGTTATGGCACAGGTTTCCTCCCAGAAAAAAACAATGCTGAGAACGTGAATAGGAAGGAACAGGGCTCTCAGGTTTTGAACTGGTCCTATTAGCTAAATCCTTTTAACAACAATTAGAAAGTGTGGACATGCTTTGCTCCAGGTCTGGAAAGGCCTGACTTATTTCCACAGCTTTTGGAGTACTGCTCTCCAGGTAGAGTATAACTCTTCAGTGTCCATGCTAACAGGGGGATTTGAGGAGATATAGTCCAAAGAGAAAGTCCTTTCAATCTGTGCTTATTTCTGCACTCCAAACTTCTACCAAAGACACAAGAATGAACCAGCTGCCAGGCTGTTTACCCCATCCACACTCAGCAACCCTGAATAGGAATATATTATTGGCAATTAATAAGAATTTCTTGTAGCATGGTCACTTCATCTCTGGTCTATCTATCTATGGCCACAATCCTGTTGATGCACTACACTAGCAACTGCAGGTTTTCTAGAATCTTACAGTAATGGTGTGGAAAGGCAGACAAAATTTGCTTCCTCCAGGCAGTCTATTTCTCCAGTGCCTTGTTTCCCTCATGACCCCTATGTCAGCAGAGTTTTTTATTCCTCCTGCTACTGCAACCTACATCAATACAGTCAAGCCAGTGTACAGACCCAACAGGATTCTTGTCCCACAAGGCTCCTTTAACAATTGAAACTAGAAATTTGCAAACTATACAGAGGACAATAGCTTGAGTACAGCTTTTGATTGTCAGACTTCTTTTGACAGATAGCCTCATGCCTCACTGGTTAAAGGAATTTATGTTGTGGGTAGTTTTTAATTCTGTCATTTAATTTAATTATTTCATTTTCCCAAGGGGACTTAAGATGTTTCCTTTTATTATCTTGTGCTAAGAATTGGCTATATATGCATGCATTAACTGGGGTGGGGGAAGCAGTCTCTTTATTTTTATTTTTTAAAAATGTTTTGAATCCCCCCCCCCAGTTTGGAATCATGTAGCCATCCAGATGTTGTTGGATTGCAACTCCTAAGATTCCTCACCATTGACTGTGGTGGCTTGGGATACTGGAGGTTGCATTTGGCTCAGCACCGCTGAGGGTCAAACTAGATGTTGAGGTGAATGTATGCTCATTATGTTTAATCTACCTGTATTTTCTCTCCCACTAGAGGAGACCTGCACCTCAGAAATCAGACTTGTGATTTAAATCCTTCCAATTACCCATCACAAAACAAAACAGTTTTCCTTGTCCTTGGCTACATTAACTAGGGCTTTATGGTGTTGCAGTTCACCAACATCTGGAGGGCTGCATGATTCCCAGAGAAATCCTAAATATCTATGACAAAAATTCACTTCCTCTGTTTTGCAGCACACAGAATATGAGTAACATAGATCAGGTGGGCACACAAAATGAACAGGATTAAAAATACTACCTATGATAATACATTCACCATAACAAAGGAGATACATCTCCCCTTTTCCAAAGGCATCCTGGTATTCTGGAAGAGCAGATGTTACCATTTTAAGAAGAGGGCTGGGGCTGCATTTGCTCACCCACTGCCGGGTACCAACCTGCCTTTCTTCATCCATGGTAAGGATGAGGAACACCTCTTCACAGGCAGCATAAACATGGCTTAGTGACAGTGTAAAGGGATCAGCCCAAGCTCACACAGTTAATAATAGCATATAAATACTACAATATTATCCCCCAAAGAGGATGCACAAAATTGTTGATGAAACACAAACAACCGCAACATGGGCATCTCTTACCTCCATGAAAGGCACAATGCGACAGGAGATGCTTCCCAGAAGTCTCTTCTTGGTGATCTCATTGAAGATGACCACTGGCAGGCAGAAGAAAAGGATGAGGAAGTCCCAGAAGGCAAGACTGGCCAAGATGGAGTTCCAGGCACTTTTCATGTAGTAGTTGTGCCAGACGATGCACATCACTGAGAGATTCCCAATGATACCCACAGCGAAGACTATTAAGGACAGGAACATGACGGCATACGCACTGTAAGAGCTTTCAGTCACTGGATATAGGGGGTTCTGGATCTGAGGGCGCTTTCCTAGAGCCACAGTCATGTTGTCCTGTGGTTCCGTGCCCCACGGACTGCAGGGCTTCTTTGGGGATGGTATTCAGATGGGTCAGTGCTGGATGGCACCAAGGCCTTGGTTGGATGTAAGCTGCCAGAGTTTGCAGGCCGGGGAAACTCCACTTTTACTCCTGGAACGTAGGGCTGAACTGGCTTGGGATCTTCCTCCTCTGTTCCCCTCCGTGTCCTTCCCCATTTCAGTTGGTCTTCTGAGAATGGCCACCCCCTATAGTTGACAAGGGATCCTGACTGTCTCACCCTGCCCAGTTCTCCCAGGGTCTCCAGCAGTGGATCTTTGGGGATGAAGCGTCTTGTTGAGTAACTGTCTCCAGCCCTTTGCTCCCTCCTGGAGAATGTAGAAGGCTGCTGAAGAAATGGAGCAGCAGCACCTTCCTTCACCGTAGTCTCTAGAGGCTTCAGCAAAATCAGCAAAAGTGTAACAGTCCAAAGCAAAGACATCCTTCTGCCCAGGCGGAGAGAAAAATGCATGAAGAAGGAGCCTCACAAAGGGGAGCGGAGGTGGCCCTGCTTGCTGTGAGTAGAGAAAAGAAAAGAACAATTCCCACGCTTTGACTGGAGATATTCAGAGGGCAACAAGGGAGGGACGAGTAGGAGCCTACCCTGAAGTTTGAACCAAGATGGAGGGACGCCTCACTCTGCCTCTGCCAGCTTCACTACTGTTCTGCATTCCCTCAGATCTTTAAGCAGAATAAAAAAACCCGTTCTCCCCAGTAATTCATTCCAATTATTCTTTGTTGGGCCACAGGCCCCCTGGTGGTCAGGCGACAATAGCTACAGGCTGCTGTGCAAAGATCAAACCCCCCAGCATTGCATGAGTGAGGGGAAAGAAGACTAGGGGAAATTCACCACCTGTCTCAGCAACAGACTCCCCTTCCCAATTCTTTTGGTGGCACAGCTTCAAAGAGAGAAGGCTATTGCTTTCAGAAACAAACAGCTTCTCCCTGGCAGGATCTCTCTAAGCCAAACTATTAGCAAATTCTTTATAGGTCATGGTACAATTCTACTTCCAGTGTTATACCCACTGGTCTTGAAGAATAGACTATAAATGTGCCTAAAGTAAAGAGGAAATTAAAGCTGAAGTACTGACACGCACAACCAAGTAGTAGTATCATTTGTTTCACACAGAGCGCAGGAAAGCTACTTCTATGGGTTGTGATTCTCCTAGAATCTGAGCCAGCATGGCCTTTGGAGGATTTTAGAAGAGTTGTAGTCTGAAGAAGTAACTTTCTCAAGTTTTGGTTCATGTGGCAGGCTGATTGTGGAGGCCAATACAGACATCCTGATAGGTGTGTTGAGCATACTGGATGCATGGGTGGATGCATTGTTTAGAGGCTGGTGTGAAGACTCACACTGGCCCCTCTTGAGCCCACTTGGGGTTGCACATGATGCCATCTCACTGAATTTCAACAATATAGTGATGGTGATGATAGTGGCAAAAGAAAGGGTATCACAATTTCCTTTCAAAACAAAGTGAGTGGTAGGCTTCCAAAGCTGTGATTCTGCACAAAATAAAGCATGTGCTTCCTGTGTGTTTTGTCAGAGTTAACAATCTTTGCATGTCTATACTCATTAATTTCTAGTTTTAATATTACTTTTGAGGAATTTAGGCATGTTTATGGTAGTCATGTAGGGCAGAGGGACAGTTTGCCCAGTGCAGCAATGTTTTTGGGCATCCCGGTCCATAATTATACCCCAGTGCACCCTGGCCACACCCCCACATGCCCTGGCCTTGCCCCCACATAGCCCCGCTGCCCTGCTGCACCCCCCCCCACACACACACACCAAGTTCCACCACTGACTTCCTGGCCATTTCCACACGGGGTTTTTAACACTGGGCAGAGCATCCTCCAGGGAGAACATCTGCACCTGGGAGTGGACTGGGTCGGACCTACTTAATGTAGATCCACATCCCAGCCCGCTCCGGAACGACCCCAAGTGGTCGTCCAGCGTGCTTTTGAAAGACCGCTAAAAACAGGTCTTTCAGAGCACGGAGCGTGCCGCTGCGAGCCTGCTTTCTTATGCAGATTCACAGGCTCGCATTGGTGCGAGCTTGCAATCTGCCGGGGGTGGGCTTTAGGCTGGCGAGCTTTAGTGGTTGGTCGAGACCCTCGACCAACCGGAAGCTGACATTTTCGTCCCCAGAGCAGTGCGGAGCAGCAGCCATGCACTTCTCGGAAGAAGCGTGGACCGGACCGGGGAGCCCAAAAGTCCGGTGAGTAGCATCACGGGGCAATTCCCTCACCCCGTGTGGAAATGGCCCCTGTTTGTTAGGTTTTCCTACACCTTCTCTCTTCATGCATCACTGTAACTGCCCCTTCCTTCTTTCCTTCCTTCCTTCCTTTTCTGTCTCTTTGTCCTCCACTAGACTATGTGCTTGGCTATAAACAAGTAATTAACAATTGAGCTACTTTATATATTTTACAAAGAAGACTAAGATTCTTTTTCTTTTTCTGCTTGGACACTGTTTATGTATGGGTGGGGCAGTGTAGGACTGGTTATTATTCTACTTCTGCATTGCTAATTTGAGAAATTTCCTTGAGAGACCTTCTAGTATTACTTACATTTCTCAACGTGCTTTTGAAAAGGAAAATGTGGCATTATATTGCTGGTGGATTGGCATATCTGGCAGTGGACAGGGGTTAAGAGGCTGTCAGACCAGAAAGAAGGGGAATGCCTTTCAACGGTTCTCTGCCCTTAACCGCTTCTTTATAGCGTCCTGTTGAAAAAGTGGCCATGAGCTTTCTTTATCATAAAACCAGCATTCTAGCTGCTCACATTTAGTTTGCTAATACAAAGCTGCTGAAAGTGGGTTGAAGCCAAGCAAGCATGACCCAAATAATTATCGCCCAGTCAGCCTGACATCAGTACCCGGAAAGATCCTGGAGCAGATCATTAAGCAGTCAGTTGTTAATCACTTAGAAAGCAAGGCGGTAATCATGAGAAGTCAACATGGATTTCTCAAAAATAAGTCATGCCAGACTAATCTTATCTCTTTTTATGATAGAGTTACTAGCTTGATAGATAAAGGGAATGCTGTGGATGTAGCATATCTCGATTTCAGTAAGGCCTTTGACAAAGTTCCCCATGACATTCTTGCAATGAAGCTAGTAAAATGTGGGCTGGACAGGGCTACTGTCAGGTGGATTTGTAATTGGTTGACCGACCAAACCCAAAGGGTGATCACGAATGGCTGCTTTTCATCCAGGAGAGAAGTGACTAGCGGGGTGCCACAGGGTTCTGTCCTGGGCCCAGTGCTGTTCAATATTTCTATCAACGACTTGGATGAAGGAATAGAGGGCATGCTGATCAAATTTGCAGATGACACCAAATTGGGAGAGGTTGCTAATACGCCAGAGGACAGGATCAAAATTCAAAATGACCTGGATAGATTGGAGAGCTGGGCCAAGGCTGACAAAATGAAATTCAACAGAGAGAAGTGTAAGGTCCTACACTTAGGTAGAAAAAATGGAATACAGAAATATAGGATGGGGGACAAGTGGCTGGATAGCAGTACATGTGAAAGGGATCTAGGAGTCTTCATAGACCACAAGCTAAACATGAGTCAGCAGTGTGATGCGGCAGCCAAGAAAGCCAATGCAATTCTCGGCTGCCTCAACAGGAGTATGGTGTCTAGATCGAGGGAGGTACTGGTACCACTCTACTCTGCATTGGTTAGACTTCATCTTGAATACTGTGTCCAGTTCTGGGCACCCCAATTCAAGAAGGACATTGTCAAGCTGGAGCAAGTCCAGAGGAGGGCGACCAAAATGGTGAGAGGCCTGGAAGCCATGTCCTATGAGGATAGACTTAGAGAGCTGGGTATGTTTAGTCTGCAGAAGAGAAGGTTAAGAGGGGACATGATAGCCATGCTTAAATATTTGAAGGGATGCCATGTAGAGGAAGGAGAGGGCTTGTTTTCTGCTGCTCCAGAGACCAGGACAAGGAGCAATGGATTCAAGCTGCAGGAGGGGAGATTCCACCTGAACCTCAGGAAGAACTTCCTGACAGTCAGGGCTGTCTGGCAGTGGAACATGCTGCCTCGGAGCGTAGTGGACTCTCCTTCCTTGGAGGATTTTAAGCAGAGGCTAGATGGCCATCTGTCGGGAGTGCTTTGAGGGTGTTCCTGCATAGCAGGGGGTTGGACTGGATGGCCCGTGTGGTCTCTTCCAGCTCTACATTTCTATGATTCTATGCCACAGATGAAAGGTGGTGGTTTGCAAGCAATGCTAACATATCTCCCAAGGGCAAAAGTTAATTTCTACAGGCTCTAAGGTCATAATGCTCATGGGGTGTCCATGAAGGAAAGCTTATATCTAGAAATGATAGTTATACCACTGCTCTAGCTTGTCCAGTATTTTCCTATGTATTTCTTATCACTTAACAGAGCATAGCAATTGTGAAGTATTCATGCTTTTGATGCTCCAGAAAATTTCCAGACTATTCCTTTAGCTCAGCCTAGGGATTTGTGTGTGTGTATGTGTGCTGTTTTGCTTTTCGTTGCATTTATGGTTGGTCAATAAGGCTTATCACCTCTACATGAACCTTGTTTATCACATGTTCAGTTCCTAATAAGGATATGGCTGAGTAAGGCAAAGAACCAAATGTGCATATCAACCCTACCTTCTCTGCTGCATTCCTGCTGTGCTATCTGGGCCTGTTGTTGTTATTGAGACCTGCAAGAGACCTTCTCATCAACTGCTCTGGTCAGGTCTTGCAAACTCAGGGCCATGCCTTCCTTGAATGAATCAATTTACCTGTAGTGTGGTCTTCCTCTTTTCCTACTGCCTTCCACTTTCCTGAGCATTATGGTCATTTCCAGTGAGTCATGTCTGTCTTGATATGTCCCAGAGTATCAAAACTCAGTTTAATAATCTTGGCTTCTAGGCAGAGTTCAGGTCTGATTTGCTCTAGGATCATTCATTTGTCTTTTTACGGGCCATATTATCTATAGGACTCTCCACGAGCACCACATTTCAAGATTGCTCCTCGTGCAGGTAAGAATCCTTTGCGGCAAACTGCAAAGGAAACTTCCCCATTCCAATATGTGAGGGCTGGAGGCAAGGTCAGTGAGCATGGCCTACTTGCTTCATTATGTGAATATGAATATCTGGATACATCAGTTTTACAGGTGAGAACAGTAGCATGGATCTTGCTTCTTCTTCAAAAAAAGTGTTCTACTATTACATCACACTGGAAAATATGCAGAGGTGAAAAACTGGAGGAAGAAAAAACAAACAAATTCAAGCTACTAAACAGAGAATTGTCACTGGTTACTGACCATAAAGAGCATCTTTCATTTTGCCCTGTTCATGTTTGCCTGCTCACACACAGCTTTCTGACTTACCATTGCCATGCTAGCTGAGGAATTCTGGGAGCTGTAGTCCAAAAAATTATTTTCCCATCCTCTGTGAACCATCTTCTTCACTGTGATGGATATAGAGTTTTCTCAAGCCACTTTCTACTTTTGGTGGCGTATTCTGCCAATAAGCTGTCATAGACTGCAGCTGTACTTTATCATGTTGTAAACTGCCTTGAGTCATGCAATGGGAGAAAGATGGGATATAAATTAAATAATGTGTGTGTGTGTGTGTGTGTATACAGTAGAGTCCTGGTTATCCGACATACGGTTATCCGACCTTCCGGATTAACCGACGTCGTGGCTGCCTGGAGGCGTGGCTGTAGGCATTTCCATGCCCCCAGACACACCCAGACACACCGCCAGACACGCCCCCAGACACGCCCCAGACACGCCCCCAAAATGGCAGCCACCACGGACATCCGGCTAATCCGACGTTTCGGTTATCCGACCCTCCGCCTGCCCGTTTAGGTCGGATAACCAAGACTCTACTGTGTGTGTGTATATATATAGATATATACGCACACACACATATATATATACACATACATACACACATACATATACACACACACGTACAGTGTTCATTATTTAATTTATATTTCATTTTTCTCCCACTGCAGGACTCAAGGCAGCTTTCAACATTATATGTCTGTTTGTGTGTGTGTGTGTATTTGGTCTTTAGAGTCCCACAAGACTCTATTTTACTTGACGGACTAACATGGTGACTTCTGTTCTTTCTTTCTTTCACTCCCTGGTATCTCCAGGTCCTTCCCCAGGATGGTGATCTCCAGAAGTTTTGAGCATCAGTTCTCATTGGTCAATAGTTAGGAATACAGGGAGCTATAGTCCAAAATATCTGGATGGAACCACATTGGGATCAGCTACTTTACAGTTTCCCAAAATGTAGCCCAGGACTATGGATGTGTGGTTGTCATGTCCTAATTAAATAAAACTAAGGAAATATGAAGTTATAGTGGATGTGAAGACTTCTGCTCTGCCTTAACAAAGGCCATTTATTAACTTTGTAAATTGAGAAAGGAAATGTGATAATAGAAGCTGTAACAGTGTTATCTCCTGTACATTGTAGATTTATTGCCATAAAGCTGTTTCCTGTAAGTGCAGTCAAGGAATGTTGATGAACTTCAGTTCATAATATCAGTGTACCAGTAAGAGAACTTTGACGCTGCTATGACGTTGCCATGAGCCACTCTAGATTACATTAGGACCATTTGTGTGATTTTTTTAAAAAAAATTTGTGGGGGAGGGTTAAAAATGATTTTTTTTTAAATATTTGAAGCTAACGAAAACACTTCAGGAGTACATAAATCTACACTTTGCCCAACCCTGCTTTAGACTTTTAAAAATGTTTCCAATTGTTCTTTATGATTTTAAATTGCATTTTGTCTGTGCAATGCCCTGAGATCTTATGGTAAAATGGAGGATATAGGTAAATCCCACAGATCTATGATCTTCAGCATCCAGTCCCAGGCAAGAAAACAAAGGGCTGGGGAGGAATGTCATGGGTATTTTTTATTTTAAATCTCAGTACACCATCCAAGTCTGAGACCTCTTTCCCAATCCTGTGCTCATAGCATCAAAAACAAGAGGAAGGACCTTAACACATATGTCTGTGATTTGCTCCAGTCTGTAGATGGAAACTGGAAATTCAGTGTTGTAATAAACATATCAACACAGACTAGCTATCAAGCAATTATTATCTAGGCAATAAAACTCTATTTTTGACAGGTAATTTTGTAAAAACATTATTCAGAAGGTACAAACCCTTGTAAATATGAAAATGACATTGCTTGATAGTGTGATCCAAACAGTAAACTTTGAAATTTTTCAAATAATACCTCTTCTTCTACAAGAGAACTCTGGCATGAAGGCTGCAGCAGAACAGATGTAGAGTCACTGTAGCAGCTGTTGGTGTTGTTAACTGCCATCAAGTCAGCTTCAGCTTATGCCAACCCTATGAACAAGAGGCATCCAAATCACCCTAAAATTAATAGCCCTGCTCAGGCCTTGCAGACTCAGGGCCATGGCTTTTTGGTTGAGTCCATCCATCTGTAACGCAGTCTTCCTCTTTTCCTACTGCCTTCCACCTTACCAAGCATCATTGTCTTTTCTGGTGAGTCATGACTTCTCATGATATGAACAAAGCACAGCAGCCTGAGTTTAGTCATCTTGGCTTCTAGTGAGTGCTCAGGATTGATTTGTTCTAGGTCCCATTCTTTTATCTTTTTAGCAATCCTCAGTGTCTATAGAATTATCTAACACCACATTTCAAACAAATTGGTTTTCTTCTTATCATCTTACTTCACCATCCAGCTGTCACAACCATACATAGTCATTTAGAAATACAATGGCATAGACTATCTAAACGTTAATATTCAGTTATGTATCTTTATACTTCAGGATCTTGTCGAGTTTCTTCATAGCTACCTTTTCAAGTCCTTCTGATTTATTTACTGTAGTCTCTATGTTTTTTTAATGACTGAGCCAAGGTATATAAAGTCTTTATTTTGATGTTTTCAGCATTCACTTTCAAGTTACATAAATCATTTCTGATCACTATTTTTATTTTTTAAATTTTCATCTGTAACCTTACTTTTGTACTTTTTTCCCTGACTTTTCTCAGTACTAATTCCATGTTTTTGCAGTTTTCTGCTAATAGTATGGTGCCATCTATGTATTCTAAATTGTTGGTGTTTCCTCCTTCAATTTTCATGCCTCCTTTCTCCAAGTCTAATCCAGTTTCCCTGTGTAATATATGCTGCATATAAATTAAACAGACAGGGTGATAAAATCCACCATTGTCTGACCTACTTGCTAAATGCAAATGATTTTGTTTCTCCATATTCTGTCCTTAAAGTGGCCTCTTGTCCTGGGTATATATTATGCATCAGGACAATCAAATGCTGTGGCACACTTGTTTCTTTTAGAGTAATCTATAGTTTTTAATGATCTACACTGTCAAGGTCTTTGCTATAATCTACGAAGCACAGGCTAAATTCTTCTGAAATTATTTGGTGTCCTCCATTGTCCAATGTATGTTTGCAAGATGATCCCTAGGTAGCTGTGTCTTTATCAGTTGGAAAAGGAATTAATTATACCTACCTGCCTTTAAAGCAGTTATTTTCAAGTTCTAGGGTAAGATGTTCTGTGATAATTTCATTTCAATATTATCACATGTTCACTCATACACTCCCTGAAGTAACAGGGATAGAAACTGTAAGCCAGAGGTTCACTCCTGGTCTCATCTGAGGTAATTAACAGGACAAAGTAACTTCTAAACAAGGACCTGATGTTAAGAAATGTATGTTCATTGTCTATCTATAAATTCCTTCAGATGAGAAACTATAGAGCTGGACTTGGGACCTGGAAAATCTTGATTGAATAACCCCTTCCTGATGTAATAATTAGGCAAATAATTGTCTCACTCTCATATATGACAATAACAAAGACAATGCTTTGGAAATTAAAAGTGTTGCATATGTTATTTAATGGCTGGAACCTACCTTGGTTTTCAGATTATGGAATGCCACGCTAGAATTCCTGTTCTCCATGTACAAGAAGCACAGGGGTTATGTAGCTGGGTTTCATTCCAGTTTATTATATACACAAGGTGCAGCCATCTTGGTGACTAGGGTTGAACATAAGCACTCTTTTAGATATTGCAAAAGGAGGTATCTAGTACCTCCTGCACAGTGCCTTTTCCCTGGCTGTGCAATAGCAGTTGGTACAGCTACATTCCCTCCAACATAAACAGCTGTTGACTGTCCACAAAGGTGCACCCAGGCAACATCTGATTGCATCTGTGAAGTTTGAGAAAAAGAAGCAGGCTAAATATAAGTACTTTGGTGGAGGTTAATGGTCTGCCAGCATCCAATCTGCCAGCCAGTGTTCCCTATCTCCTCCATATAAGGCTCTTCAAATGCAAGAGAAGAAAACTCTTGGACAACTGTTAGAGAACCTTTGGTAATCCAGATGTTTTGGGTGACAACTCCCACAACTGCTTGTCATTGGTGAAGCTATTGCAAACAAAAGTTGGCATACAAAACTTCTGGAAGGTCAAAGGTTCTTGACTCCTGCTCTAGGCATCTCTTCATTGTTCCACTAAACTAAAATAACAGCAAAACTATGCTGCCAAAGTAACTGCAGGTGTTTTAAGGTCCCAAGTATGCGGCAGTTTGAAAGGCCTAAGTGGAAAGGCTGTTCTTTGTTGTAGTTCCTTTGTGAGCTTTAAAATATCCAACTTACTGTTGTATAGAGTGGTTCTGGAACCAAGCAGAGCAAGCTGGTGCAGAAGGAAGGCTAAGGGCACAACAGAAAATAGAATCAGTTTGTACGTACATATCCTTCCCCTCATTTTTTTTTTTTTGAAGAGCTGCTTAGATAAGAACATAATAAGAAACTTTGAAGTTTAGTGGTAGTCTACAACTGTAGTCAGGGAGTTGTTCAATATCCATGAAAGATGGGTGTTTGATTAAGTAGCAGCAATTATTTAGAATAATAATATCCTTATAACTCTGTAACAAGAACTTCATCTGGTGATAGAAAGACAAGCTTGGGACGCTACTGCTAGCTACATGCTTAAGAGACAGAGATGGGACTGAAGGGGAAGGAAGTGAAATCATTGTGGGTATATCAGTTTATGTAAACAGGTGATATGATAAAGAGGCAGCCTTAAGTATTTGGCCTGAATCTAATTGTTAGTCCCAGCTAGAATACACACCCATTGAATCAGTGGGATTTACCTATAGGTTGGTTGACTCCTCATTCAATAACTGATTCACTGTAGTTTGGAATAACCAGTAGAATTCAGGCCTCTCTCCACTATTTTTGCTCCCTCTATATAGGTATCTTACATTTTTCTGACTCTTCACTGGTGCTTTAAACATTCTAGGGCCATTTATGCATTAGACTGTTACAGTGCTATTATTCCACTTTCAACATCCTATAGAATCCTGGGGTTTGCAGTTTAGGGAGGGGCCTTAAAGGCCACTCCCTAAACTGCAAATCCCAGGATTCCATATAATGTTGGAAGTGGAATAATAGCACTATAACAGTCTAGTGCGGAAATAGTCTAGGTCTCACCCATCGGTCAGCAAGGCTGAGAGTAAACATAGAGAAAGACAGAATGTTGAGTGAGACTGTCTACACATTATTTTTATGGTATTATGGCATTTGCTTCCACTTAAGAGAAGTCTGCTGGATGTGTCCAGCTTCCTGTTTCCTACAGTAGCCAGCCAGATGCTTGTAGGAAGTTAACTAGTAGCAGGACCTGAGGATAATAACCATCACATGCTTTTGTTCCCCAGCTACTGGTATTAATAGGCATTCCCACTAATATGGCACTAGGAATAGGTTATATTTTCTGCACCTCCAGCTCTGTTCACTGTAATTAAGATTGGTGACACTGCTCCACAGTTTGAGCCTTAATCCAGCAGAGCTCAATACCTTGATGATAATACAAACATCCCATGTTTGTCTGATGGGTTAGGGACCAGAGCTCTGTCAGAAAGTAGAACTGGTTGAAAAACACAGCCCAGTTCTTCCATCAGTTCTTTTCCTCTTGTCTTCTTCCTGTTCCCTACAGGAAGAAGGCAACAGAACAACTGGTGAAGAAGTCGATCCCATGTTGAAAGAATTGTACATATCTATAATTTACAAAGGTAGAAAGAGTGGAACTTTGAAAAACAAGGAATCAAATAGTGGGGGATGCCTGTACAAAAGAAGTTAAGGCAGAAGGGAGCCCTATATGCTGTCTCCCTCTGATGAAGAAAGGGCAAAGCCTCTTCATTTGGTTTTCCCGGTTGCACCAACTTACCTTTGATCTATGGAACAGAACTGAACTGCATGCAGAGTTGTAGAATTCATCAATCTGCTACCTGCTAGCAGTTTCTAAATCCAATCAATTTGACTCCTAAGAAAAGTGAAAAAGGAGAGATTATTGAATGCACTTAAGTGGATCAAACAAACTTTTTTTTGATGTTGCACAATAATCCAAATAAAACAACTTTTTCAGAAGATAGTATAAGAAGATAAGAAGCCTGCAATATAATAAGAACCTTAACTTATCTTACCCATTTAAGTTGCCTTTGCTTTTGAATCCTAAAAATGCTTTCGCAAAACAGCGATCCTCTCTGCACCTCTGACCATTTCCACACTGTACCTCCTTCCATTGTCCTCCTGTCACAATCCCAACACTGCCTTTGCAAGGAAGGGAGTGCGACGTGAATGCTCCGCTCCACACCTGGCTGCCTCCCTGAGGAAGGGACTGTGAGTGACATGCTCCTTCCTTCCTTCCTTCTGCAGCACAGCCAGCCTCTTTCCCATGCTGCACTGGGGAAGGAAGAGCGTGATCCACATGGCTGGTGGTGACAGGAGTGTTGTGCGATCGTGAGCACTTAACAGATTTTTTTCTGTTAAGAGAATATCCCACAATCGCAATGGATGGGGACACGCTGGCTGCAGACTGTGATGACGTCATGTGAAAGCACAACTCATGGACTGCTGCCAGCACATCCACATCACGTGACAGCAACACCATGCGGAAATGGCCTCAGTAGCTACACATTTTTTCTAAAATAAACTAATGCTATTAGTGGAATGTCATTATAGAATTTGTCAGAAATTATCAGAATGTGTAAGTGTCACTTTTCTAACTCCCATTTGGTCATCTCAGCTTGAGAAGTCTGGGACTTGTAGTCCAAAACAGAACCTTTCCAAGCTCTGGAGATGATTATTGGAGGACTCAATTAGAGCATCTACTAATGTGAAACAAAACAAAATGGATTAACATCCCAATTCTATAAACGTTCTGCGGCACCATTTGACTCATGTTGCCATTGCACTTCCCCCTTTGGTAGTCTACCAGATACTTAATTCCCTCTTTTCCATAGTCAACTGTTAGGCAAAATATCTATACAACTGCAGGTAAGAAAGGAAGGTGAAAAAAGAAGCTGTGAAAGACACAGGTACTGGTTCTGTCTTATCTAGAATACAGGTACATCTTACATCTCATATGCATGCCTTGTCAATATATGTTTTTCACTTGTAGTTTTCCATTATGTCATTATAAAATGCTTAGTGAACTGTTCGCCTTCCAGGGTCCTTTCACACTATGCAGTTATGGTGCTCTGATTCCACTTTAGCTGTCAAGACAACATCCTATAGAATCTTCAGACTGGTAGTTTAAGGAGGGGCATTTAGAATTCTCAGCCAGAGAGTTCTAGCACCATCTCCAGTTACAAACCCCAGGATTCCACTGGATGTTGCCATGGCAGTTAAAGTGGAATCATGGTGCTGTCATTGTGTTGTGTGCAAGGGCCTCTGGTGTTTTGGACTTCAACATTTATTTATTCATTTATTATTTATTATAAATAAATGTTCTAGAAGTCTTAGCCAAAATGGCCAACAGATTATGAGAGTTATAGTCCCAAACATCCGAGGGGCCAAAGATCCTCTAACCTGATTTTGAAACATGTTATGCACCTCAGTATATTGCAGCCTATTCAGTGCTGAAATGCTTACCATGTTCATGTTAAAGATGCTTCTGGAACTAAAAAGTTCCATTGGGATAGGAGAATTTATACCACCCTTTCCAAAGACAATCCTTTCTGAATGTGTTGGACTACAGCTGCTGTTCCTCCAGACAGCATGGGCAATGGGCATACTGGTTGAAGGGATGAGAGTTATAGTGCAGCATGTCTAAAGGACACATATCCATGAAGGATGGCTTATATTATGCATGCTAGAGGGTCTGCCAGAGTGTAGTGGCTGTATTTAATGGCTAACAGTGCTGTGAACCAGAAGTGATATAGCTGAAAGCCTCAACTTGCCATGAATTTACTATGAACCTTTAAATAAGCCACTCTCTGTCAGTGACTCTCTCCTTTTCTGCTAGATAATCATCACTGCTTTTACGAGGTTACTGTAAAGATGACTGATATATACTGTATATGTAACACACGAAGGAGCTTTATATCAGGTCATACTTAGGCCTTTTCTGCAGGATGCTTTCATCCCGTACTGGGGACAGGAGAAGTATGGGACCCAGATGATGGTTCTGTATGACGTCGTTCGTGTCCCATCCTTCTCTTATCCCCAAGTGGCATGATCACACCACAAATCATTGACATGTTCTTCCTGTCAATGACTGGTGATTGTGCTGCCCTCATGCTGCCCTCGCACATTTACCTGAGCTGCAGAGGGTTGGGAAGCACAATGGCCATGCTTCTGGCCCCAGCGCAGCCTGATACAGTGCCCGGCTGCACTGCAGAAGGAAGAGACGTGGCCAGCACACCTCCTCCATTCCCACAGGCAGCTGGCGTGGAGGGGAGTACTCCTGTCATGCTCCCCTCCTGGGAGAGGCTCTACTGGAATCCCAGCAAGACGCCACTGGGATCCGGCAACCTGCGGAAAGAACCTCATTGTTCAACCAGCTCAGTGCTGCCTGCCCCTTCCTCTCTGGTCTTGGTCAAAGTCTTTCCTGTTGCGTACTCCTTTGGTCTTTTCTTTAAGTGGAGATGCCAAGAGATTGGACCTGGATCATTTTGGATGCAAAATGTGTGCTCCACCACTGAACTACAAATCCTCCCTTCAAAGTGTATGGGGCACTTTGAACATTTATGCCTGAATCTTATTGGTTATCTCAAGTACAGTAAGCCCATGAAATCAATTACCGAATATTGAATTGATGCTTATGTAAATTCTATTTATTCTAAGAGTCTATTCTTGGTTCCATTACTAGGGTTCAGGCCTCAGAAAGCTCTTTATAAAGCATGTGCAAGTGCAAATGGTCCTCTCAGGCTGTTTGTGTGACCCCCCAAGAGTTTCCCACCCTCTGCCCTCAAGATTTTTTTTGCCAAATGGCCAACACCACCCCCCAACATTAGAGGGATAGTTTACAATTGGCTATTTTGCTAAATAGGAGTGTCCCTTTCTTATCCTTGTACATTCCTTTTCCAAAATAGGAAATCATTGTACATTCACTTCCTGATTTGAAATACAGTTTGTACAGGCTTGAAAATGCTGAGGGATGTGTGTATGAAAAGGCCTGGAAAAGTGGTAGAAAGGCCAATGACACCTGACCAGAAGGTTGGAAGGGTTATACTGAAGCCAACTAGGGGCAAAATTTCCAATCTCTCTGAAAAATGGGGGAATGAATGTGTAGTGGGGTTGTTGGGCCAATTAAAGACCTATGAAGGGCCAGCCTCTGATAGTAGCCCTCTTGTGCTATAAATAGTAAGCAGACTTGGTTGGTTTTGGCTTTGAAGTTGCAAGGAATCATTGCTTAAGTAGCAGTTTCAGCCTCTTACTGACATTTGATCTCTTTATGGGGCAAGCTCCAGATTGTGAAGCGTACAGATTGTGCAATTTTATGTGGGCAACTTCCTGTATGACTGAGAGAGCTATTTTTAGCTCTGTTTCAAAGAGGTTACACAACAAGTGAATGTGTCATGGAATTTCTGTAATGACAACAGCAGCTTATTGTACTAAGGAAATTTTGAAGGATGGAGAATTTCAGGTGTAGCCACAGAAGGGAAAGGGACCCAGCCAGCACACTAACAAACCTAGGCCAGATCTTGAGTCCAAATTGCAGTTCTGTCTGATCAGAGCTTGGGTTTTCAAACTTGAATTCACCACACTTCTTATGTACCCACTTTACCTCTAAAGTGTTCACCACTTGTTCACCATGACTAGATATACAGTGGTGTAATGGTTTGAGTGTTGGCTTACGACCCTGGAGACCATGCTCTGATTTCCCACTTGGCCAAGGAAACCCACTGGGTGACCTTGGGCATATCGCACAATCTCAGACTCAGAAAAGACTGTGATTTGGTTACCTTAGGGTCACCATAAGCTGGAAACAACTTGAAGGCACATGACAGCAACAACTCTAGGTAAACTGTGTGTGAGAATTAACATGACACACTTAAGGTGCAGTCCCTGTCCTTCAGATACTCAGAGGTTGTAGGTTGTGGAAGAAGCCCTGCTGTGCCAGCACACCCGATATACACTGCCATAAAACATACACTTACACAGATCCACTCCCTGAGTTCAGTGAGAGGGAAAATATATTAAAAAGTAAATGCCCAGTCACATTCCCACAACAGAGAAGAGCCTGGAAGTGTGTGTATGTGTTTAACCGCGTCTTACAGTGGCCATGCTGGATAGAGGGCTATGGCAACTGTTGTCTGAAAAAGTAAAATTTCCAGCACACCTCCATCAGAATATAAATCCTGAACTAGTAGGCCCTAACTAACTCTTATGACAGGTCACATGACATGGGGCCAGGAGTGTAATGAGGGGAACAAATGAAGGCTCTGCCCCACCAAATAAGAATTTTGTCCCCTAAATCAAATTTTCCTTCAGTTTTCAAATTTCTATCATCATAATAACTTAAAGTTTTAGTTCAACATTTACAAATATAGTTTAGGCATCCAAAGAAGAGGGATATGGGGAAATATTCTTAACACTAAGACTTCATGAACATGAACAAAACATTATGCATGTACAAGGAAGCCTTTCCCTCCATGTATACTCTGTATGTATGTTGCAGGGGTCTCGTTTTGTGTATCTACAACTGTGTGTGAAAACAGGCCATTTCCACACTACACTGTTATAGTGCTATTATTCCACTTTCAACATCCTGTGGAATTCTGGGGTTTGTAGTTTACTGAGGCAAAGAGCTCTCTGGCTGAGAATTCTAATAGGCCCTCCCTAAACTGCAAGCCCCAGGATTCTGTAGGATGTTGAAAGTGGAATAATAGCACTATGACAGTGTAGGGTGGAAAATGGCCTTTGCTCCCAACTTTGATACGTACACTGAGATCACACAAGTGTTCAGTGCTATGTCAGAAAAAAACAATTTAGTAATTTAGTAATTCTGAAAGTAACATATTTGAAGGAATTTCAAGTGGACATTTTCCACAGGCTGGCAAAAATAATCACAGTGTATTGAGTTTAATTAAGAGTTCAGATTGTTATGACAGGATGACTTGCACAATAAGCATTTAATTCCTAGTCACATTTGGAAAATACTGTATTTTAAATTTGTTTCCTTTTTTGGAAGCTTCATAACATTTCTAATTAAAATATATTTGTTGGGAGTTATTTTTGACATTACCAATGAAACTTTTCCTACAGAAAATTTTTACAGTGTTTGATACTCAAACTTCTCCCTCCCCCCATTTTGTCTCTTCTCCCCCATTAAAATTGTCCTGCTACTCTCCTGCACAGGGCAATAGCTGTCTGGCTTCAGGTCTTATATACCTAGAGTTCACAAGGCAGAACTCTGGTAAAAGGGAATTGTGGAGAATGAGCACATTGGCAAAACAGCCTCATCTCACAACAAGGCACATGAAAATTGAGGCACATTGTGTTACCTCTTCTCTGCTTGAAATACTAATGTTCTTCTTTCCACACTCAGGAATCCTGACTTGTGTAGAGCACTGAAACACTTATAATTTTCACACTATGTGAAAACCATGGACTGAATTAATAACTGTTCATAACTCTATAGCTTATTTCTGTTATGCCCCACACACAGGGGTTAATATGGGGTAAGCATACTCTGTACAGATCCAACATACAGAGTGAAGGCAATGGGCAGCAGAGCCACTTTTGTGGTTGACCAGAAGTCACCTGTTGTACATTCAGGTCTGCTGATCAAACAACCACCAGAAGGAAAGCACACAGATCAGAACAAACAGTCACTCCCTTCACGGAAGAGTCATTAAACAGCAGAGCTTTCTTTCTACCACCATTTACTTGTTTGTTTAAAGGGTCAGCTGAGCATCCCTTCCTACTGCATACAGTGAAGCAGCAGAGCAGCATTCAGCCTTTTAAGAGTTTTATAGAAGGAATGAAAAGGCTTCCCTTTCACAACTTCTTTAAAAGCATAGAAAATGTCACCAGGATTGGGGAAGAAGTGTTATTTTGCTGGTCATGACAAATATTGTCAAAGATTCAAGGCAATAGGCATCAAACACTGCAAGATAATTTCAGCAGCATTCCAGACTGCTCTCACAATCAAAATAAATGTAGCTGTTTGAGGAATAATTTCCTCCAGGTGGTTGGTTTCGCTATTTCAGTATGTGATTCCCTTCCAGTAGAAATGGTTGTCATTTAGGAGAACTCACCTGGATTCTGTACAACATTTTAGCAACTGTAGCGTATTATTTTTGGACTTTTTCACATTGCACAGTCATAGCATTATGATTCAACTCTAACTGCCATGGCAACCACATATAGAAACCAGGGGTTTGTAGTTTAGTGAGGCACTAGAATTCTCCAGCTAAGGAATGTACACATCCCTCCCTAAACAGCAAATCCCAAAATTCTGTAGGATGTTGCCATGGCAGTCAAAGTGGAATCACAGTAATAAACTTATGTAATGTGGAATAGTCCTCTGGAAAAAAGCAGGGCTTGGAAAGTTAGAGGCCACTTCTGCACTAGATTGTTATAGTGCTATTATTTTACTTTCAACATCCTATGTAAACGGCAAACCTCAGGATTCCATAGGATGTTGAAAGGGGAATAATAGCACTGTAACAGTCTGGTGCAGAAATGGCCTTACTATTTGGACTACAACTAGCAGAATTACCAGCCATACCAATGGGGTATTCTGGGAGTTGTAATCCCCAGAAGTAAGTTTTTGAAATTCTAAGGAAAAACACATACTCAGTCATCCCAAATGCCACAGTAGGGGACGTGTATGCAAACAGGAAAATACACACCCATGCAAATTGACTTGAATAGTATAGATCATCTACTCAGGAGGAACATGGAGAGAGGGACTGATGCTGTCCAAAATCATTTGACTGGAGCTGTACAGTGCAACCTGGATCCTGGATGAGGCAGTTCAACTGAGAGAGATATACAAGCAGCACTTCCTTCTGCACCAATTTCTTCCTCATGGATCCAAGAGCTGTTACTGAAAACTAATGAGCTCTGACAGGACAGGACAAGATGCCAGTTTCATGCTTTGCAGTGTTACGGCCCCTATAAAATGGCCTCTATAAAGCAACAATAAATATCTCGTGATTTGCTTGTAATGTGTGTTTAACGAAACACACCCAATACCACAAGGGTTTTTAGAGTTGAACCTAGTAACAGGATCTGGAAGCAAAACTGGTTCTAGGGTAGGAAGCTGGGTTATACTTTTCATCTTCCACCATCAAAAGTGAAACCAAGAGGTGTTCATATCCAACAGAAACTTTTAATTCCTTGGTGCTACATAAGGGTGTTGTGCTCTTTCTTAGTAATGACCTCATTGGGTTTGATCTTAGGTCTCACTTGAAATGAATAGGAGAAGTGAGGATTAACTTGGGATTTCAGTGGAAAACAGTTCACCTAATTTAGTTTGGATCCAAGCCAGTTTGCCAATGGCTGCACATTGTATGCTAGAGAAAGATTAGTTTCTGTGCAAGGAAGCTGCACTCCCTATGTTGCCAGGCAAGGAGGATCTACTGGATTCTTTCCAAATGAATGAGCTAATAGGTGTACATCACCCAACTGTACTGGCCAAGAACCTCTTTGCTATACCCGAACTGACCATCTGTATGGTGAGCATTTGCTATGTCATGGGAAAGTTCACTTCCATCACAGGAGCACACTCACCACGCACATGCAGTGACCGTTCTTTGAATTTCATCAGATGGAATTAGGACATCTCAAAGAAATCTGTTTGCCGAAGCATTTTCCTGACCTATGTTGCATTTAGCATGTTCTACTTTATGATTGGTCCCTGGAGGGGCTTACATAACAAATTTGCTTTCTAAGACACAGATCTCCTGTGGTGGAAGGGAAAATAGATTAAACATAGGGAACATCCATCCATCTCAATATCTATTTTGACCCTTAGCAGTATTGTCTACATTGGGTGGCCTTCCAAATATTGCTGGACTGCAAACTCCAAGAGTCTCAGTCACTCTAGCCAATGCTAAGGAATTCTGAGAACTGCAGTCCAACAAAATGTGAAGGGCCACATAATTTGTATATGTCATACTGGAGTTTATACCAGCCTCCCAAGGTTGACTCTCATCCTTGAAAAAGGCTGGTAATTCCTCCAGCATTATTAATTAATTCTTGCTGCCACCACCCACTGAATTCTGAATTAACTGAACAGTACAGTGGGAGCCTGTTCAGTGGATTACCAATCTCTGTGTTTAGGGACCCTTCCTTCCCTCTCACCTCCCCCTTCTGAGTGAGAGAAGTCCTATCTAGCGTGTGCCGAAGGATGACATGGGAATGGAGAGGTTTTACAGAAAAGCATTTATTCAAGGCATGCAAATAAACAAGACAATAATACACATGAGAGGCTCCCCCTCCCAGGCACACTTAAGTTACAAGTAGTTACAAAAACAGATACATTCTTTAGATCAGCCAACTCCAAAATAATTACAAGCCTAACGCGGCTAACTACTTTATTCTAGTACTCACAGATGTTCATAGGTTAGATATTCTAAGAGAGACGGGAGGAGCCAGGAGACGAGGCATGGGGCCTCCAGCCTACGACTGGCCGAGATCCCATCTCTCTGTTGTCTCTTTGTTCTCCCTTTGTTCTTCTCTTTCGGCCACATGGCCTTCCTCAGAAGTTTTATAACTTCTCCCAAGAAGCATCTCGAAGCATCTCCAAGATGCCCACCTCTTCCCTTGTGGTTGGTCAGTTCTCACCCTCTGACCTATGATGCTGACCCACACTAAATGTAATCTAATCCCAACACCTCATTAACCCTTGGTTTACCTGAAGAGGGAAGTATCCCCCTTTTAGCTAAGCTTAGATAATGGGAAGCCCCATTATCACAGTATAATTCCTATAAACATAATTCCTATAGCAGCATTAGACCAGATTTAAAACAGAGCTGTTTCCCATAAGGAAGGCATGTGTAAAGACAGTACATAAAGGAAAGCAGTAACTAAATAAGTGTAAAATGGGTACACCAAGTGGGTAATAATATGGTGAAGAAACAGATTTGCAGAGGGAATGAGAAGAGAAAGCAAGAGGCTTGGCAAAGAAAATGTGAGAAACTAGGGCATTTATAAAGGATGGATACAAGATTACTAAGCACAAGGGGCAGAGTTAATAAAGTATGTCACTTGTTACAGTACCACCACAAATACTCCCAATATAAGAAAGTGATCTAAAATGTTGAAAAGCTCACCCAAGAAAGCATTTTTAGCCCTTCAAAAATAAAGAGAAAACATAATGAGTAAACATTCCATATTGCACTATAAAATTCATTATTTTCCCAACTCAATCTTATTTGCAAAAGGAACATCATGCATCAGTTGTTCCCAAAGCAAACATGTTACAAATAAAGTTGTTAGCTAACCTCCAGTCTCAGCAAATCAGTTTGCTCTTATAAAGCTGAACTCGTGCTTTATAATTTCAAGAAGACCGACCTAAATGCATACATTAAAAACCCAAAAGTCAACCACACACACACAAAAAATCGAGAGTAGTGTTTATTCTCAAAACCGATTTGGATTTGCACACTCTTATATAGCAGACTTTTGCTTTTGTCATAGCACAAATCTCCCACTAGATGGGAGCAGGGAGAGAATTTCCTTCAGCAAAACATGTTCTGTATCAGTGCCATTGGAGAGATCGCCTATAGCTGGAAAGGTTCTTCCCACAAAAGCAGCTGTCTTGTTCATAAACTAAATGTGCTTTCTACCAACAGTAATGATACCAAGAGCACCAAGTGTGGTATTATTCAGACAGTCTGTATTGCAGAATATGTTCAGATACAGTCCAGTGGATATTTAAAATGTGAATTAAAGAAAAATCCAGATTCAGATTCAGCCCCAGCCGATCAAGTAAGTGGTGGACATGGGCAAATCTTAACTCTGAGTGCGATTGACCTGATTAGTTTGCTATGAGGACAGATGACATAATAATGGCATATACATTCTGACACAAAGAAAAATTATCTAAAATTGTACTTTCTTCTCTAGCAATGAAGGAACAGGCTTCATGAACAGACTAGTGTTGTTGTTGTTACCCCAAAACATGGGTGACTCCGGGGTCCAATCACAATGCTACTACCTCCATTAGACAATGTGGAATTAATTAGCTCAATTAGGAGACAAGCGAGAGGAGGATAACCTAATGAGATCTTTCCACCAATGTTTACGGGGTCCTTGCAGGAATGAACCAGCCAGAGATTCCAAAATAAGCTAAAATGTGTTTTATTGAAATATTCATACACGCCTGCAAAAGATCCAAACACTCACACACTGATACATGAGCTTACCAAAGGATAAAGGGAAGAAAGTGGTGGATAGAGGAATTTTAGGGTTCAGATGACAATTACTGATCCAGAAAGCAGTGAAGAAAGCAGCAATGTGGCTTAGACAGATGCCTGAGGACAGTGCTCATTCAGAAATCAGAGTGACAGCGTGGTGACCAGCAAGAGAAATACTGTATTTGACTGCTCAAAACAGAGGATTACTCTGTGAGCATGAATGGCTCTCCCAGCCAAGTGGAGAATGGGAGTTACAACACAGACAATGGGGTCCAGATGGAGTTATGTAAGACCCCGTTTTGAGAGTCCCTGATACGAGTACAGTTTGAATGAGCACCATACCTAATTGGCACCATATTGGATTGGCAACTGTATTAATTGGCTCTGATATCAAAATCAAGCCTGAGAGGTGACCAACAGGTCAAACCGAGCAAGGGAGAAACCTGACTGTAAACAAGAGAGACAGGTCAACCAAAACATGCTCCAAGTAAAACTAAGTCATTTGTCAGGCAAATAAATGCCATTCCTGTAGATAATAGGCTTAAGCAGAAGCTGGAGTTTTCCCAGGGAATGCAATCGTGAGAAGCCCATCAGGACCCTGATTGACAGATAGCTGTCTGCTGTGCACCTGGACTCCTTCCTCTTTCCTCATGGCACCCACAATAGATAGCTTTTACAACACACATTATGTCTTTGTCATCCAAACACTGTGAAGATTAATGGGTTGGTAGTCCATTGTCTGTGCTGCAATTCCCATTGTTCTGCACTTGAAACCCCATGTAGCCTGTACCACCACCTATTTTTTGGGTACAAATACCCGATTTCAGGATGCCCAGAGCAGTCTTTCGAAGGTCTACCTGTCACTCTGTCTGTCTGTCTCCTGAACAAGAACTGACCTTAGGTCCTACCTAAGCCAAGCCAAGTTTCAGCTCTTCACTACTCTTCTGGACTGGTAATTATACCCCCCCACAAAAAAACCCTGATCCTCTCTATCCATAATTTTTTCCTCCTTTTCTCCTTCAGTTAGCTCTTGTGTGAATGTTTAACTGTTTGTATTTCGTGTGCATGCATGAGTGAAATTCCCCCCAATAAAAACACATTTTTAGCTTACTTTTGAATGTCTGGCTGGTTCTTTTCCTGTGTGAGCCCATAAACATTGGTAGAAAAGGTCTCATTAATCACAGGATATTCCATTACCAGAAAAAAAATCCAGTAATGGCCCCTCTCTCAAGCCTCCTCTTTAAGCTAATTCATTCCCCACTTTTGTAAGGATGTATTTGGCATTGAAGGGTGGCTCTTGTGGCACCTGCATTTTGGGGTAACAGTTAATGGTCTTAGTGTTTAGGTAACAAAGAGGTAATGGCTGTCATAATAGCTCTGTATTGTGGAGAGGTTTGGGGCACAATGCACGGAAACGTTCAGGTGTGAGGGAATAGGGTTGAAGCAATTATTGTTTTGGTGGGAACTTCCCTTTAACCGTTGTATGCTCAGAGATGTTCCAGCTTCAGATTAAGCCTATTATCTCTGGAGTTGCCTGATAATCTGCCTGACAATGACTTCAGCTATACCTAGAAGGGTTGGTGGCTGGCCTGCCTTTAAATCACATGTATTCAGTCAGTAATTTTCCTCTGCCCAGCTTGATCTTCCAGTCACATCAGGTTCCATTTTATATCAAGGCCAATATACTTGCCAACTAAATAATATTTTGCCAATTAAACCATCTCAATCTTGGGGGATGCAGGGGGGCTATAATGTTGTTGTTGTTGTTGGTTGTTGTTGTTGTTGTTGTATGCCTTCAAGTCATTTCTGATTTATGGTGACCCTAAGGCAAACCTATCATGGGGTTTTCTGAGGCTGAGAATGTGTGACATGACCAAGAGCACCCAGTGGGTTTCCATGACTGGGCAGGGAATCAAACCCTGTCTCCAAGATCATAGTCTAATGCTGAAACCACTACACTACATTGGCTGGCTATGTACTTTTTTCATTGTACATTTATACTTGACAAAAACAAAACAAAAGATAAAAACCCAGCCATCTCTGTTCTAGATTATTTTGATATAACCTGTTTGCATCCCAGCCAGAAAGTCCGCAATTCATCCAGAAGTCACCATACCTTGCCTGTTCTTTTCTTCAAAAAGGAAAATTTGTTTGCCTATGATAGAAAAAAGGTTAGCGTTTGGAGTCTTAGGCCCTTCCCGCTCCACCCTCCCAACCTCCCATAGGGACAGGGGAAGGATGATGCTTATGCACAACATCATCATGGTCTCATCCTTGCCCTATCCTCAGGCAGTACAATTGAATGTCAAATCATTGATGGGTTTTCTCTGTCAATGATCAGCAATCGCGCTGCCATTCCACCATCCGCCTGAGCTTACCTTGTCTTCAGAGGCCCTGGAAGTGCAATGGCTGTGCTCTTTGCTTCAGTGCAGCCTGGGATGGTACCTGGCTGTGCTGCGGCAGGAAGAGGCATAGCCTTTCTGCTTCCTGGATCCTGCAGGCAGCCAGTGAGAAAGGAAGTGCTCCATAGCACTCACCTCCCAGGAGAGCCACTGCCATCGCTACCAGATGCCGCTGGAACAAAGGTAAGCTGCGGAAAGGGCCCATGGCCTTTTCTGCATGATGTCACTGTCCCGCAATCGGGATGCATTGCTGCCGGTCTGTGAGTTGTGCTTTTGCACAATGTCATCACAGTCCGTTTGCCAACACGTCCCCACCTGTCACAATTGCGGGATATTCCATTACCAGAAAAAAAATGCAGTAATGGCCCCTGATCGCACAACTGTCAGATTCAACTGTCAGCCCATTTGGCTGGGCAGTGTACCATTGCCCACTGCCTTGGCAGCAAGGCTTACATTGTACCCTGATTGAGACAAAAAATAATCAAGACCTGGGGGAAGATGGTTTACTGTTCTCATAAGGTAGTCTATGGTTTAGACTACTCTGTCCTTCCCCACCCTGGTTCTTTCCAAAGGGATTGTGCTGCAACTCCCATCATCCCCAGCCATAAGATAGAGGGACACCTGCTCCTTTTTCTTTGTTCATGCCCACACATTTCATCCTTCCCAACTCCCTGAAGCAACAATAGTTTAGATTAATTATATACACACACATAACAGTGGGGAAGCCTTTTCATCTTCAGGACTTTGGACAAACATTAACCAGCCTTGAGGCAAATTGACTGCTTCTAAGTAACAAGAAACCCTTGTCCTCTAGATGCCAGCTTAGTTAAAAATATAAGAGTGAGTCACCCTCAGACAAGGCGTCTTTGCTCTCTGTCTGCATTATAATGTGAATGAAACATTAAGGCTGAAACAGTGGTCTTGTTTACACCAACAGCAAAGCAGGCACAGGGCTATAAGCCTGGAACTAAATACCAGTGGCTGACTGGTTATATTAAGATGTTAACAGCCATGTTAACTGACATTATTAAGAAGACCTAGGGGATGTTTTTAAAATTATTGTTATAATTCCTAGCTGGCTATGCTAGGTAGGGGTGTGTGGGGTTGTAGTCCAAAAAACCAAACAGACAGACAGAAAGAGTTTCCAAGCTTTCTTATTAATATACCTTGGTGCTTTCTAACCACTGTATTGAGATTGTGCTAAGGTTTGCTTGTTCCTTCTTCTGCATCTGGCCATAAGAAATACAAAATTATCAGTAAATCTAGCCTGCCTTGCTTCTGTGTCTTTAACTGCAGGTTCAGAGTTTAAACAAGTCACTTTTCCAAGCTCAGCATTTGTATAAATCTATGGCTCTTAACCTTTTCTTTACCAGGGACTCCCTACAAATATAATTTGTTGCTGGGGTCCCCCAATACTTAAAATTTAAGTATTTAAATTTAGATTTAGATTTAAATATTCACTGATTTATGTATTTATTTATGTATTTATTTATTTATTTATTAAAGGCTTCTGGAGACTAGGCTTCAAATCCCCACTCAGTTGCTGGGAGACCTTGGTTAAGTCATATTCTCTTAGCCTCAGAAAAAGGCAAAGGCACAAAACCCCCCAAAACCCTGTGATAGGTTCACCTTAGGGTTGTCATAAGTCAAAAGTGACTTGAAGGCATACAACAACGAAGTGCTGCTGACAAGGGGGGGGGGTTCTTTCTAGCCATCATGTCTCTCCCCTTTGAAAACTGACGTACGCAAACCCTAACGTAACCTTGGCAAGATTTGTTGCCTTGGGCTTTCTCTGAGGCTGAGAGAATGTGACTTGCCTAGGGTCACCCAATAGGTTTTCATAGCTGAGTACAGATTCAGACCTTGGTCTCCAGAGTCATAGTTTGGGTGTGCACACATGCCTGCTGCCATGTCCCTCTAGTCAGGGACGTGGTGAGGTGTGTGTGTGAGCTCCAAAACTGCTCCTTCATTTGCAAATGAGGGAGCTGTTTGGGTGCACACGCATGCCTGCCACCCCTGGTGTCCCCACTCCCTGCTGCCACATACCTGATGAAAGGGACATGTTGGCAGGCACGTGCATGCAACCAAACTGCTCCCTTGTTTGCAAATGAGGGAGCAGTTTTAGTACCCGCACACCCCCCCGTGGCTGCATACCTGTTGTTGCTGCTGCTGTACAGCAACAGGGCTTCATGGACCGCTTCTGAGGACTCCTCAGAGCCCAAGTTAAGATTACTGATATAAATCTTTAGGTGAAGAAGTGACAATGATCACCCTCAATGGCTGCAGATGAAATATGCTTTTGAAGCCTGAGAAGCAGCAGTTGGAGAAAAAAGGTTGGTAGCTCTAACCACATTTTCTTATATTGTTGTTACCACATTGTAGGATGCTTAAAAGGTGTTTGAATAAAAACTCAACTGTTATATTTGTTCTATGGAGTGGGGATGGGTGGGAAGATACACAGCATTTTTTTAAAAAAATGAAACCTTATTTTTATATCCATTTACACTGCTGAAGAGACAAGATACTTTTCAGTTTATATCTGATGAACTTATAGCTTAAGAACCACGGCCAAAGACAGTGCTATAGCCAAGGTTTTAGTGTTATGGATCAAATCACCTTTTCCTCATGTTGCCCACTCTAGATTTTTCAGAAGCTGCTTAACTGAGGTGTGTGCATACACACACGTCACATTTTCCCACCAGGCAGAACCAGGTTTTCCATTAGGCAATGAGGCAGCTGCCTTAGTCGTTGGATTTTGAGTGTTATTACTGAAAGCAAATTGTTATAGTATAGTCGCCTCCAAAATGACTTGGCTGGCATTGGGTTTTTGCACCTTGATTTAGTGGAGGAAAGGCACACACTTGTCTTGTTTAGGCAGAAAAAGAGTCTTGGGACCTCTCTGCCACCAGGACCACAAAAAACAAAGGCTGAGATCCAGTACTGGGAGATGTAGTGCCTGGGTACAAATAGACCATTTCCCATGCTTCCCTTCTGTAGGGGTCCTTCTACTGGGAGTGGCAACCTTTGCATGCTTAATTAACTGGCTAGTTAGTTTGCATGTTTACTGTAAGCATAGAGGGGACTGCCTAGAGTAAACTTCCTGTTGTTTGGTCAACATCCACTTCCCCTTGCATGTTCTCATCCTCTTCCCTTTTTAAAATTCTTTTTATAGCATTTCCTCTTCCTTTTTTTTGTTCTTCAGCTTCCCTGCAAGCATGTGGTCTCCAATCCTCTGGCAAGCACGCTTTGTCAAGGTCAGAGACCTGGGTGGCAAGCCAGCCCAGAGAAGGGAGTGTGAGAGCCAGCAAAGTCCAGCCGAGAGGAGACAAGCAAGCACTTTACAACAAGGAAGTTCATTTACCAGAGCATCAAGCAAAAGCCGTAGTCAGAGTTCCAAGGGTCAAGAGATCAATTCAAGGTAGCAGGAACTGGGTGCTGGGAGCAAGGAACAGGTAAGAGGAAGGCTTGAAAGAAGTTTGCCACAAGCAAAGAAAAGCTTCCAGGCAGGCAGTTATATAGCCCAAGACACAGGTGTGGCTAGTCACTGCTTCTTGAACTTAATCAAGGAAGCCTTCCTTTGCTCAGCTCTCTTGAGTCTCTGCCTTGTTTATGGGCTGATTGGCACAAGCTCCAAACCATCTTCAGAATCGGATGCCTGTTGCCCTAAAGGGGCAGGCAGAGGAACGTTGAAGCCTGCTTGGTCCATGGCAGCCGGCGGAGCTCCTGAGCTGCAAGACTCATCTCCAGCCAGAGCCACAGGGACCAACAGCTGCTGCTCGTCATCAGCAGCTCTGACAGGGGCTTCAGTTATCACGTGCTTCTCTGTAGGCATGTGACTGCTTCATTTTGTCTTACTTTCTTCAAACATTGAACCTGTGCACAAGATTATGTGAGTGAATCCTTTCTAGATATTTTTAACCAAACCGTTTGTGTTTATTTTGAGCTAGAAAAAGTGGGTCTGGGGTGGAGATGATAAAGTGGGATTGGTAATTTGTTCAACTTCTGCCTGTGCATTACAAAATACTCTGCTGACTGAAAGACTTATTACTAAAAATCTCTCAATTCCCCAACACATTCCATGGCTTTTAAGTGGCTATTGGAGGACAGGGGGCACTGAAGAAACATCTGGCTGTGTCCCTTTGGAGAACCCCTGGGAGGTCTCAGAGGATACCTTTGTCATCCTGTGTCTGGTTATAAGGACACAGACAGATGCTTCTCTAACAAACTCTGTTCTTCATCAGCTACTAAATGGCTATGGAGGGGGGCATGGGAGGAAGGTCTTCAAAGGGGGACATTGCACAATTTATTGTGTGACTTCTTCCTTCTGCAATGACCCTAAGAAAACATACAGAGGGATAAATTGGACTTATACCTCTGTACATCCCTAACAGGGTGCCAGGTAAAGTCTTTAATACACAGCAAAAAGAGAAGAGATTCTGTGGCATCTTAAGGACTAACAGAAACATTGTGGCATAAATTTTGTTGGCTAGAACCCATACATGAACTGTTATCTTCAGTTGGCAGAAGCGTACATAGGTTTGCCTTAGGGTTGCCATAAATCAGAAAGAGCCTAAAGATGCACAGCAACAATGGGTTATATGTAGATGTTGTGCATTCTAGCTTCTATGATCATCCTTTACCATTGGTTATGGTGCTTAGAGATGATGAAGACTCCAGATCAACAGCATTTGGAAGGTCAAACTCCCATCCTGAGTACTGGGTGTGGAAGGAGAAAAAAGTAGGAGCTTTTTTAGAATGGAGTAAGTGTTAGGGGCCATAAAGGAAGACAAAGCAGGAGGTCTAAGTGGAGGGGAGCAGCAGACTGTTAAGAATTAACAACAATGAAGAATTCTATTGCACCTTTATGACTAATCATTTTAATGCAGCATGTTTTTGTGGACTATAGGCCAGTTTATCAGACAGATGGATTGTTATCCACAGTTTCAGATATGTACACTTACACATGCTTATGGCATAAGATTTTAAATGGTGAGATCAGGGCAAAATTTAATGCAGAGGATGTTATCAGGGGGTAGGAAAAGAGGAAGATCACACTATTGGTGCCTCAATCAAGGAAGCCACAGCCCTGAGTTTGCAAGACCTGAGCAGTCTTGTTGATAACTGGAAATCTTAGAAAACTCGTGTTCATTTGTTGTGATTGTGTTCTTCAAGCAATTTCTACAGGGTGGCCAAAACATGGAGTCATTCATCAGAGGGTTGCTGATAACATGGAAATTCTGATACTAGTTAAGACAATTAACAAATGTGCATATGAATTATAAAGCCTGATACAGAGCACCTTAAAGAACCAATGAAAGACTATCTAAAAAAGGAGACAACAGCTTCATTAAAAATGTTAGGGAGAACAATGAGTTTAGCTGAGGAATGGGGCTTCAGTGGGCAGTATGGGAGGGCAGGGAGCCCCTAAGGTAACACCTCAGGGAAGTGTGAGCCCATATTATCATTAATGGCTGCTGTTTGGAATGGAGCTGTTATCTTGTGTAGATTTGGGATCTGCATCCATATGCAAGAGATCTGGGGGGAGAAGGGGAATGTAGATCAGCTTTTACAGGTCTGTCTCTGGATAATGTTCAGTAAACCAGTAAGATTTTTTGACATCTTAATTAACAATGAGAATATCAATGGGCTTTTCTTCTTTTACTCCTACTTTAAGAATGAAGAGTTTGGGGAGAATTCAGGAATGGATTTTCCTGATGTGTGAAAGAACTGTTCACTGAATTCTGGTATTGAATACCGAAGCTGGGCTCAGCATATCTTCAGAAACACTCTGTCCCATAAGTATGCCCTTCCCCTCACCCACAATTCTGTACTGCCACAGAGGTTTCGTGACAAGATTTGTTTTGAGGGAGTTTGCTTTTGCCCTCCTCTGAGGCTGAGAGAGTGTGACTGGCCCAGTGGGTTTCCCTGGTCACTAGAGTCATCATTCAAAACTCAGTCCACTACAGCACACTGGCTCTTCAAGGAGGCTTGTACATGTGTATGTGCCTTCAAGTTGCTTATCGACTTATGGTAACCCCACGAATTTTACATCACAACAAATATGTCTGTTCTTAAATGAGTCTTTGCTCTTTTTCCTACAAGAAATGTAAAAGCCACCCTCCCCACCCTGGAATTTATCTGTTCCAGTATTATATACAAACATATACAGGGTTGTTTAGCCATAGCAGAATTAAGTGTATATTACACTGTGAGTGATGTTCCTTCTTATTGTGGCTATGTGCACTTCAGTGCCCCCTTCCATCCTGAAACAGCAAAGAAAATGGCTGTCAACAGTTCAGCATGAGACTATAAACAGTGAAGTCAGAGGGAAATTAAATGCTAAAAGTACTGAGAATGAAAATGCTTTCTGCATTTAATTGCTCTCAGACCTCACAGTGTACATACCATGTGTTCAGTGTGTGTGTGTGTGTGTGTGTGTGTGTGTGTGTGTGTGTTTGTCTGTATCTCTCTCTCTGAAATTCTTGATAAGTACATCTGAAGACGTGCACAAAATCTCCTGGTCATGAAATTTGTTGATATTTCAGGTTCCACAGGACTACTAACACAGCTATCTCAGAAAATAGAGGGAAAGAGAGGCCTTTAGGTACCTCTTAGAGTTATGACACCACTACCCCCTCATTCTTGTGTTTCCTTTGTTTATTTGTCTTCTAAGGAAGACAACTTTTTTTCTTCTGGAACATCCTTTCTAAAAAAAACATTGCTCACCCTCTAAAGAATAAAAAAAGATCCTGCAAAGATCCTGCAGAGGCCAAAAGTGATTTCAGTCTTATGTCAACAAATAAGAAGATACATGGTTGGCTATTGTTTCTGTTTGGCAAGATTATGTAAATAAAACCCTCTGTTTTCCTCATGTCTCATACCCCACAATTCCAGCTATCTCTATCCAAACCAGTTTGGTGAAGTTGTGACTAAGAAATGGTGGGCATTTGTTTGCAGAACAAATAAACCAGTGTTTGATACAGCCTGCATGAATGACCATGTGCCTTCTGACTGTAGATGAGGACGCAACATAGTCCCCTCCTCCCAGGACACCCACCCACGCAATTTTTATGACATTCATGAGGCTATTATTTCCTTAACATGGGCAACTTTGAAGATCCAAGAAAGATATGGCTGAATCTGGCACATTCTACTGAAACTGCCTTCACAAGCAAGTTAGACAACTTCATGACAGGTAATTTCTGACCCAGAAAATTTAATCTTTCTGTTGATTTAAGAATTTTTGGACATGACCAGGGAAGCACCTTATCTCTTGCTAGAAGTGGAGATGACAACCATCACCCTTGATCACATATCTGGCAGTCAACTTGTGCTTAACAAAACAAAAAAGATGTATTACATCAACTCATATCATGACCCAACACATATTATATAATGCAGAGTTACTATATTGTGAGGCTCAGATGTGCATTGGTATACCCCTTCCCTCTATCTTCTCATTTAAGAGCCATTCCTATGGTTAAGAAGTAGAGCTGAGCATACCCAGCATCAATTTTTCTAACTAATTTCTCCAACTAATTTTTCTAATTTTCTCTAATTTGTCTAATAAAGCTAGCTCTGCAGTAGCATACTTGCCAGTATCATCTGCTGATAGGGCTGGGAAAGATCCCTGGAATGCTGCTACCCATTAATGTAGACATTAGAAGACCAGTGGTTTTGCTCAGTGGAAACCCTCTGGGTGATGTTGGGCAAATCACAATCTCTCAGCCTCAGAAGAAGGTAAAAGCAAACCTCCTGTGACAGGCTGTGGGCTAAGGTTGTATACATGATATGTGTGTTGTCTGTTATGTATACATGTGTTGTCTGTTGTCTTTTATATATACTCTGTTATTGTGTGCCTTCATGTCATTTCCAATTTATGGCATGCTTATGGTGAACCTATCATAGGTTTTCTGGAGCTGAGAGTGTGTGACGTGCCCAAGGTCACCCAGTGGCTTTCCATTGCCGAATGGAGAATCAAACCCTGGTCTACAGGGTTGTAGTCCAGTATTCAAATCACTACACCACAAATGGCCCCCCCAAAAATCAGAGTGTAGTCAAGATAGTGAAAGGTATTGATGAAGGACACACAAGCTAGAAGAGCCTGCAGTTGACTTTTGCCCTGGGATTTGTAATCTGATGAGATGCCTTAACTGCTTTGCTAGAGCGTTCTAGTGCTCTAGTTCTGGGGAATGCAGCTCTAGAAGAGAAATCTCATCCCAAACTACAGATCCCAGGGATTCTGTGTGATGTCTCCATGACAGTTAAAATACTATCAGTTTCCTATAACTCTGTAGTCTGGATATACTCTCAGTTACTTTATGGGCCAGATGACCTTCTTCAGCAGCTCTGTCTGATTATTTCTGCAAGTGCTTGGGAACTCCAGGTTCTATGAAAACTTTATTGAGAAACGTAGCAAGTAATTTCCCTTGGAACTGTATTGTTTGGTGTTTCATACAATTCACAGAAACAAGAATCACTTACATCTTCAAAGCAGCCAGTAAACATTAACCAGATTAAAAACAGCCATATTACTTCTGTGTTTGTCTTGTTGTGTCTGGACTTTCAAGCATTATAATTTTTAGATCATACGATTACACTCAAGTGGAACTATTACTGAGTAAACCTGATTTCTGTATAGAAGTACAGGTATCACTGATACAAGTCTTTTGGCAGCTACTGATAAATATTTGCCAGCTTTACTTCAGTCTTGGTTTGGTTATTGTCAGAGATTTAAGGGTGATCTAACTCAGACCAAGCCTTGGAAAAAATTTTACCATATGATGCCGTGTGTGTGTACGTGTGTACATACCTTCAAGTTGCCTGTGGATTTACGGTGACCCAACGAATTTCATAGGCTTTTCTGAGGCAAGGAATACTTAGAGATAGTTTTCCTTCCTCTAAAATACAGACTACAACACCTAGTATTCATTGTCACCCTCCTGTCCAAGTACTAACCAGGCCTGACCTGTCTTAATTTCCAAAAGGAGACAAGATCATGCGCTTTTAGGGTATTTAGACCAGTCATGCCCTCAAACATTTTACAAATTAAAATTGAGACATGTGTAGTCAAGCAACACTAGAGTATGGTCAAGATGGCAAAAATTATTAACGAGGAAGAACACACCATCTAAGACAGGCTGCAGCAGTTTGCTGTTGCCTGAGCCTACTGGGATATATAAAATTTTACTTCCTCCTCTCTTCTCTCCTGTTGAGTTGAGCTAATTTTGCCCCTTGAATTCAGTAAGCTGCAACTGTAGTAAGTGAGGATGAAGGAGGAAAGTGGGAGGAAGACAGAAAACTGGGACATTTTAAAGCCGGTTTAAAAAGTAGGATGAGAGAAGATTAAATGAAACTTCCCCTGACAAACTGAGGCAGTTGGAGGGTATACAGTACTATCCTATGCATGTGTTTTCTGAAGTCTCACTGATTTTAGTGAGATTTACTCCCTCATAAGTGTTTATAGGACTCAAGCTTTAGCATAGTGATGGAGAATATGTGGCCCGCTTACCTCTTTCTTTTTGCCACCACCAAATTTGCTCTGTCACTGTTGAATTTATGATACGTAACAGCATTCATTCTTTTTTTAAAAATCATTCATTCCTTCTAGGGACTATGGGAATAAATTTAGCCAGGTTCCTCCAGGCTGTTTTAAGCTGGGGGAGTTATTTCAAAACCAGATATTTTAGGAGTGGGCAAAAACCCTGGCAAAATTGCTCCAACAATCCTACTAAAAGAAGTGCAAGGATCCTGTTATTTAGAATTTTTAAAAAGGATGTTGGAGTATTATGTTCCTCCCAATTTCAGCAGGAAGTGCGTGCGTGCGTGCGTGCGTGCGTGCGTGCGTGCGTGGTTGTGTGTCATCTCTTGTTCCAGGGAAGTTACCAATCTCTGCTTTGAAACAAAACACATGCTTCCCACATTGCTTGTTTTAAAGCAAATGTGCAAGGCTTCTGCTCCTGTCCTGTCACCAAAAATTCTGTGGTGGGAGAGGTATAATCTGGGGCAGGTTCAAGGGATTCCAATATGCCTTGCCCAGCCCCTTAGAGTTGCCTACCCTCATCACATATTTATGTTCAGGCAGGCAGAGATAGCTAGACTATTGGGAGTATACATTGTTTTTGTACATTTGTCTTACTTGGTACAATTAAATTGGTGAAAGAAAGCTACCCTTCAACAGCTACCTAACTTGACCCAGCACAGATTATCAGTTCTGATTTTATTATAGCATCCATTTCTGGAACACCTTATAGCTGTGGAAAAGCAGGAAACTCTACTACATCATAGACGGCAACACTGAACAAATTCTGATTATGCAGTTTTTGTCTGAATCAAGAAATACATGTTTATGCAATAACACTATACTATACAATGCACACTGTGCTCTCAGACAACTAAGGTAAAGATTTTGGTTTGAGTAAAGCAGGTGGGGCTGAGAACAGAAAGAGCTTAGTAATAGCCAAAATATTCCATGACTTAGTTAACCCTAACACTTTGGTTAACCATAAGCTACTCAGAAATGTGGCAACATTAACCACAGGTTGCCCATGTCTGCTCTATACCCTATGTGTGTGCACATGCCTTCAGGTTGCCCATCAGCTTATGGTGACCCCATGAATTTCATAGGGTTTCCTTAGGCAGGAATATTCAGAAGTGGTGTTGCCAGTTCCTTCCTCTGAAATATAGCCCACATCACTTGTTATTTGTTGACTGTCTCCCATCCAAATAACTAACTAGGGCTGACTCTGCTTAGCTTCGTTTTCATGTCTTATGTGTCGACTATGAGATTATAATGACACAAATGTAAAGAACAGGCAGCATCAGCATGAGCTCCACCCATTTCTAGCAGAGGACTAAAGCTCTGTATGCAAAAAAACAAAAAGAGATTGGAAGATTTCTGTGTGAAATGTCTGAGAGCCCCTGAAGGTGTTGGACCTTTCATTTCATAATAAAATAAGGTTTTTCACTGTCCAGAGCCACATTCTCTCAGAGTAATCTGTCATTTGGCACATACTAGCAGGAGGTGGTACCGGAGCAAGAAATGAGGCCCAGAGCCAAAAGTGAATGGTCCATCTCAGACTACTTTTACAGCTGCTCTCTTTGTTGTTGTTTTTCTTTCATCCCTTTGCTGTTTATCTTCTGACAGTTCTATCAGTCCCACCCTGCAACAGGCTACAAGAAGTGGTGTTACAAGTGGTGTTTCCAACCACTTAAGAACCAAGCAGGAATCACGTTTAAAAAGTCCTTTATTAAACAAGTTTGTTCCACACTTTACACAGGCTCCCTCTTTTGTTGTTTCTGCACTGTTGTGCTGAGTCATTTCCTACCGGCTGTTCCATCAATCTGTGCCTTTCCTGTGTGTCACAAAGTTATTCTTTCTGTCTGCTGATCTAACTGTAACACTCTAGTTATACATCAATACAGAAAGGATAGACTGCTTGTGCCAATAGGGGTCTTTCCCCATTTTCTCCATTATTCTGTTCTGCTTTCTACTTCCATACCATGTCTCCCCCACGTCTCCTTCTTCTCCCCTTCTGGGCTCACCTAGTCCTTCCTTCTTTCCCTCTGGGCTATTTGTCCTATCCCCAACTCCCTCCATTTAAAGTACAGGCCACATGTACAGTTTTCATGTTCACAGATTTGCTCATTTGTGAGCTTCTCCAACCTCTGCCCCTCTACCTCAAGTTGTTCATTTCTAGGGAAACCTTCCTTCTTGGCTCTGATCAGCCTGTGCAGTCCTTTAAAAAACCTACCTCTGGTCCTTTTCCTCCTTCACCAACCTCTGCCTGGCCAGCTAAGGACAGCTCCCAGCCTGATTTATCAGCATTACAAACCTTCTCCCGATGCCTCCCCACAGAGGGGCAAAAGAGAGGAAGTTTAGGGCAACTATGCCAACCCACCCCCCTCCCTCAACTTTTCTTGACCTAGTTGGATCCTGGGTGCCTGCTTTTCCCACCATGCCTTGGACCCCTTTCCATTCACACACACACACACACACACACACTTTTATATTTGTGTTTTTTCTACTTTTGCAGAGGTCCTGTGCCCCCTAACCATAGCAAATGTGGATGGCCAATTGTAGACCAAGCCACAGGCTCTCTGCCCTTGTTCTGTGACAGGCTTCTCAGTCAGTATTTCTTAGATTCAATTGCAAAGGAACCAGTCTACTTGGTTAGATAGGATGAACATGGCAATCTCAATGCCTCCAAACCACTACAGTCTGTCTGTGTACAGGATTGAGTGTTCAACTCCACTGTGATGTAATTGTTCTTTTTCAAATACCTTATGTTTGCACCTCTGGGGCCAAATTTCCTATTTTAAGGCTGAGTAAGACTGGGAGGCTGCCAGAATGCCCCCAAGGATGTCAGTCAAGTTGCCTGTCTGGGAAGAACAGTTTATTTGGAGAAGCCAGAACCTGGGTACTTTTGATGACTCCGGATGTTGTTGTGTAATTCGTACATGAAACATTGCCCACCAGTTCCATGGTAGCCACAGGAAAGGAATGGCTTTTAACCTATGCCCCTACTCCCCGTGTTGCATCCTTGACAGGCTGACACAGATTATTGCAGTAGGAGAGATTTGGTTTGGGATGCTGATCCTCGTCTATTTTAATTTCAATCAAATATTTCCTTGGATATATTTTCGTATCTCCTCATGTAATATTTTAACTATGGTGATGATCATGACTATGATCATTTTATATAGTGCCATCAGCGTAGGAGGATGGTGATGGAGGAGGAGACTAAGTCCAGAAAATGCTAAATGGTGGTGTGTGTGTGGGATCTTCTATGCTTTATGCAATTCTCTAAGTAATCTCATATTGTGCCTCACAATCAAGTTAAACGGGGACCTATCGTGAGACTGAAGAGTGGATTGGGCAGGGCTGATATGGAACTTTTCCAGAATAAGCCTACAGTATCTGCTTTCTTTCTTCATCAGCCCCATTTGCTGCTATCCTGCACTTTGGTGCCTGGAAGGTCCTATAGAAAGCTTTCTCCTGCTCTGTGACTCTTTCCTCCCATCATGCCCTCTGCCTATACCACTCACAGGACAAAATTGGTAATGAGGTAAATGAGGTACAAGGCACTTCTTACCTACTATATCAAAACATCAATGGAAGAATGTCAAGACAATGCCAGTGTAAAAGGGGTGTGCTGAAATTCATGCAGCTGCCTTCTCTACTCTACTCTCTTTTGTTGCTGTTCTTAACAACTAACTTAACAACTAACAACATATTGACTGAGCAGTGGGCTAGATCAATGCCATATTTATCCTGGAAGCCTCTAGAATTCCCAGGGGTGTCAGACATCCTTTGAGAAACTCGATTTTGGAATAACAACCTGAAAATTGTTCCAGGCAGAATTCACACTGTTACCTCTTTTAATGCAGAACAATGCAAATTTGGGATTCGTTGTGTGGGCAAAGGTTTAGAAATTCCATCAAGGGCCTGTGACAATGTTTGTCTTTTTTCCTAATTAGGCACCTTGGCACTTTGTCAAACTCCTGGGTCTCTTCTTTGGTGCCTCATTAACAGCAACCACTCCTCAAAGAGTTCAGTAAACAGCCCTTCAAAAAGATGGGCGTTTATAATGACTTAGCAGATACTTCACAGCCTCAGTGTTCCCGGATCAGTTGATCCCTGTGAACAATAGAAAAAAAACACTCACTCAAGTGTCTTCTATTGTGGTTGGTAGCCAAGACTGGCTCTAGATTTTTCAGAACACTTCCCATGTTTGTGTTCTTGTTATATGCCTTCAAGTAACCTTCAACTTACATGGCTGTCTTATGAATGAGAGACCCAGTTATTAACAGTCCTGCTCAAGTCTTGCAAACTCAGGATCATGGCTTCCTTTGTTGAGTCAATCTATCTGTAATGTAGTCTTCCCCCTTTCTTTTTTGCTTTCAACCTTACCAAGCATTGTAGTCTTTTTCAATTGATCATGTTGTCTAGAAAAGCGACCGATGACACTAGGGCTTTTTCCACATGGGGTTTTTGAAATGGTGCAGTCTGTCCTCCAAGGAGGAGGTCTGAATCTCGGACAGGACTGGGTTGGACCTATTTAAGGTAGGTCTGCACCTCAGTCCGGTCCGGAACGACCCCAAGTGGTCCTCCAGCGTGCTTTTGAAAGACTTGATTTTTCCGGTCTTTCAAAAGCACGGAGCACGCCACTGAGAGCCTGCTCTCTTATGCAGATTCGCAGGCTCACACCAATGCAAGCCTGCGGATCTGCCCGGGGGCGGGCTTTACCAGAAGCCGCCATTTGGGATGCTGGAGCATTGCTTATTGATGAGTACACACTGCTCCGGAGCACCATGGACCGGCCTGGGAAGCCAAAAGGTCTGGTGAGTAGCAGCGTGGGGCGATTCCCTCGCCCCGTGTGGAAAAGGCCTAAGTAAAAAAATGGGAGTGTCACAACATTTGATTTTCGTGATGCATAACTGATACTCTAGGTAAGAAGCCACTGTCGGGCCAAAAAATGGAGAAACAGATGTTTTTCAGTTGGCAAGGAAGAACAGACAGGGCTGGATTTTATTACCCTAATTCATATATAGAACATATACAGAAAGCAGGTTTAAATATCAGAGGAAGGAGGTATGACACCATATTACTTGTAAAGGAACAACTACTTGAAAGGTAGTTGAAAGTAAGAAAATGCAAAAGCAGAATTACAGTTAAATATTAAGAAAATAAAAATAATCACAGATGATGATGATATTTATTTCTATCACATTTTTTCCCAGTCTGGGACTCAAGGCAGCATACAAAATTTAAACCAGACATGGCTAAAAATTTCACATGATGCAGAAGATAAAAATATATTTAAAATATCCATAAAGCTAAAAACAGTTTAAAACAAACCAAGAAAATGAACAAATAAAAAGAGCATTGCACATGAAAGGTTCTTTCTCCAATCAGAAGCCTACCAAAACAGAAAGGTCTTCACTTGCCCAGGGAAGGTAGCAAAGAGGGTGCCGGTCTAAACTCTCTGGAAAGGGATTCCCAGAGCCTGGGAGCAGACACTGGGAAGGCCCTCTTCTGTATTCCAACCAGATGTAACTATGCAGGTTGGGGGATAGAGAGAAGATTTAGACAGATTTACATTATTGAAAATCAGGATATCAAGGAGAGTGCCAGGGAAAGCTGAAGCACAAAGGCCTGCTTTTGGATATGTTCAAAGATGATTAAATTAAAAGAGGCTACAAATGCAAACTGCAACTGTTCCAATACATGCTTCAGCGAATTTAGGTGCTTGATGGCCATCCTTCTGGTGACAAATCTCTCCATATTTAGCTAGCCTGGACCTCAGATGACAGTACACAGTCTGCCTCTGTGCTCCTCCTCAGAGACTTATCACCCTAGTACTACCTGTAAGATCTTACAATCTGCTGGCTTTGGGAACCCAGGGTAACCTTCATTCCACAATACGGATTTTTAAAAGTAGAATAGGACTTTTACTGAGAGCCAGAGCAATGTACTGGTTTGAATGTTGGACTGGGAGACCAGGTTCAAATCCCTGCTTGGCTATGGAAAACCCCCAGCTGACCTTGTGCAAGTCATACTCTCTCAGCCTCAGAGGAAAGCAAGGACAAACCTCCTCTGAACAAATTCTGCCAAGAAAACCCTCTGATAGATTCACCTTAGGGTCACCGTAAGTTAAAAATGACCTGAACATAGACAACAACGATAGCAAGGACTATTTGGAAGCAAACCTAATGCTCAGATTAATCCAACTGTTTACAGAAATAGCTAATGTGTCGAACTAGTGAGCTGGGTCACGCTGAGGAATAAACCAAAGAACTCTAAAACTCACCTTTTGAGGAGAATTTTTTCTGTTTGGTTTTCATAAAGGTACCACTGGCGTTCATGGAAACAGGCAAGATTTTTGATATCACAGCGAAAATGGAAATTTCTGACTTGATTGTAATTTGTTGCAGCATCAGTCTGCATAGGCTACAGACCAGTTCTTCAGATACATGGAGTGCAGCTTAGGTAGATATACATTCTGTACATATGGGAGGGGTGTGGATGTATCTGAAAAGTGCCAGGCACAAGCTTTTCTTGAAATAAATTGGTTGGTTTGTCAGTGTCTCTAAACTCCTTTTCCCTTTACTTTTTCCACTGAAACAGACTAACACAGGTATCTCTTTGTAAACTGCTATCCAGAGAATGGCAAAGAAATACATGCAAATAATTTTCCTATTTTAAGGGACTTGGTTCCAGTATTTACATCCCAGTTTAGCTAGGCTCTAATGTTTGACACTGCAAAAAATGCAAAATGCAAATAAACCACATGCTGTCGAGGAAAAAGAAATACAGCTAGGGGGCAGTCACAGGGAGGTGATTAAACAGGAGAAATCTATTTTGCAGCCTGTAATGGATATTGCCCACAGTTGTTAGCAACAACTGGTTGTGTTCAGATTTACCCTTCTGGTTTTAGAATATTACTTTGTCTTTCCTCTATGTTAATCTTTTCACTATTGATCATTCAGATAGTAATTTATTATGCAAGATAATTTGTTCCTGTTTCCATTGGTGTCACCCTGACTGTACTATGTGCTAGATACATTATGTTCCCATGTCTCCCCTTCCATACGTTTCTCTCTGTTTCTGTCCTTTTCTTTCCATAGGGAAAAAAAAGCCCACTTATTTCTTAACCCTTCCGTGAAGCCTAGTTTCACTGATGCATGATAGCAGCTGTAACTATGGACTTCTGTATATGGACAAACCTTCATATGAATAAGAGGAGAAATGACAGAGTACATGAAAAGCAAAGAGATGCATAAAAGAAATATGTAAAATTGTGAGTGACATAGAGAGAAAGATAGATTTTTCTGCTTTTGGGGCTATACAATAGAAATAAACTGTAGGTATTTAGAACAAACAAAAGGAAGTACTTTACACAGTGTGTGTTAAAATTGTGGAATTTGCTATGGCAAGATGTAGTGATGGCCACCAACTTGCGACAATTTTAGAAAAGATTAGACAGATTTCCAAAGTCTGAGACTTGTATCTGTATGCCTTAAAATAATTTCTGACTTTTGGATAAGGTGAACCTATCAGGGTTTCTAGGCAAGATTTGTTCAGAGGAGGTTTGCCTATGCCTTCCTCTGAGGCTGAGATAACATGATTTGTCCAAGGTCACCTAGTAGGTTTCTATGGCTGATCAGGGATTCGAACCTTGGTCTCAAAGTTGTAGTCTGATGCTTCAGTTACCAAACCATGCTGTGGTTTATCAAGGGCTAATAGTATCAAAGGCAGCATTCTCCTGAATACTAACCTGTGGGGAACAGAAGGAGGAGGCTGCTATAGACCTCATGTACTAATTGAGGATTTCCCATCAAGAAGTGGTTGGCCACTGAGTGAACACAAAGCTGTACTAGGCTGGTCTGATCTACTTATGAACTTATATTAAGGTTATATTCTTAAGAATCTCAAGAAGTGATGCCAAATTTTGCAATTGTTATGGTTTTGAGAGGTCCACAAGATACCGTACAAAAGAGCCTTCGCACATACCCTATCTTGTTCCTTCCCTACCTTCAGCAATCTAGTCCAGTAGTTCCAGCACCATAAATCAGGCCCAGACACCAGTGCATTGGCATGGGTTATGACCTTGCACATCATTTTCAGGATGCCCAAGTCTCTCAGCTGTTCTGGAAATACAGCATCAAATGACAAGACTGGGCTTTGAAGTTTTTACTTCTTTTTACATCTTGTGGTGCACATCTTCATGGATTCCCAAAAAATAGTTCTCATACCAAGATCTCATAACATTGTCTTTCTCTCAGGGACTGATGTGAGTGCCAATACTGATATAGTCAAAAGGCACCCTGCATATACAAGATGGAGCTATTAGCAATTTTGAGAAAACCTCAATGTTTGCAAGAGTACAAAATTTTTAAGAGAGCCTTCCACTCCACCCCACCCAAAAAAACATGGAAAAACAAACACCAAAAAATCTGAGAATTCTCAGTGTCCATGGAATGGGAATGGTGGCTGTTGAGTGCAAAATGGGAAACAGATGGGGTTGGAATGGAACAGTGCATCTTTGAGGAGGGCACACATGCCTGACTGACTGAAACTTTGAATAGAATCACCCTGTACTGCAGTATTTTGTTGCAGATCTTACTTCGTTTCTCTCACATTAAGTCTTCAAATCTGAATTATCAACCTATCATTTTGTACCTAAAGCAGGGACACTGTCTTACCATAGTATCATTTGGTATGGGCAGCTCTCTGGTGGAGGCATGCTTTCATGCTTCCAGAGTGGAAGAGGAATGTAGAATTTTTCAGGAATAAAATTAACTACAACTTTGCATGTGGGAAGGTATGGGATGGATGAAATGGAGAATTGAATTGTGCCCATCAAATGTTGTATTTTTTCCTAAGTGCTCAAGGGACTTCACATCCACTACAACTCTATAGGAGAAGAACTGACACTCAGAGAAGAGGCTACATAGTGACTGACCCGGGTGTTAAAACAGAATAAATAAATAAACAACAACAACAATATCAACACACATGGTCTTTACCACTTTGCTATAGTAAAAAGGATTTGATATGTTGATATTCCTTTATACTTGCCATTCATTCCTTTACCACAGCAGTATATCAGTGACCTCCCTTTTACCCTCATAACAACCCTGTGAGGTAGCTTAGGCTGAGAAGATGACCAACTCATCACAGTCACTTAAGTGAACTTTGTGGTTGAGTGGGGATTTGAACCTAGGACTTCCTGATATTGGTCCAAGAATCTATATGAGGCCTATGCTATATTGTTGGCTGTTGTCAGAATGTATCTGAGAACTCTGTGTAACATTTGAGTATGATCCTTTATTTCCTAACAAAATCAACACTGAAATGGATCTACAATGGAATTATGAAAACCCTACCATAATTAATAGCACTTCCTTTAGTAGTTTTCAGCAATAAGCTATAGTTAAATGCTAACTGAATGAGACAGAACTTATACCCATGCTGGTGCCTTCCAGAAGTGCTCTACTACAACACCATAATCTCCACCATGTGTAGAATTTATCTAGTGCTGTATGGTGAAACCAGCATCCTGGTAACCTTTACAACAGCCTTATAACCAGCAGTACCATCTCCCATATTGCTGACAAGGACTTGATTGAGAGTCAGTGACTTGCCTAAGGCTACCTAGGGAGATATAAAACACATATTGAATTTGCATTATGTTAAACTGTAAATAGCAGCCATTGGAAGAACACTGTGGAGAATATCTATTAACCAGTGGCAGCTTTCTTTCTATGTGACAAAGCAGCGAAGAGTGATTTTCATCAAGATCAGACTATGGGAGGAAAAGGTCATCACCTTTCCTGCATGCCATAGTTTCAGTCTTAATCAGCCTCTCCCCAATGCTATTTGCTAACTGCTAGTTACTTTGTGTGTGTGTGTGTTTTCCTACAACTTCAAGTTACATGTTGAACACAATGTGCAGTTTGGCCCTAAGTGTTCTTCTGATGCAAGATCTGATCTTCACCTCATTACACTGCACTAGTTCTAGCACAAATTCATCCTTACATTCACTGCCTAATGTAGGAAACAGACAGCCTTCTGTTTCAGATTAATTATGAGTTTTACAACCCTTGACACTTGGCTTGTTTCTCTCAGAAACTGTCAGTGTTTTTGCTATGCAGAGCATTGTTTCTGTGTTGATCTCAAGCAATGAATGAAGTAAAGTAGGTAATATGACACTTTTTGTTGGACCAAATTCTGTTGGCAAGAATGTGCAAGTTTTTCAGATGCACGTAGTCACTTCAGGTAAATCAGGGACATGGAGAGCAATCCACCAGGGGGACATGCAGATGTTGCTGTTTTTCATAGATCTGTTAGTATGGGCACATAGTTTCTGGCCACACAGTTGCTCTGTTTTAATTTTTGATGCCTATAGGAAGCTCTCGCCCCACCAAAATCAATTAGCTATTGATTTGTTTCATACACAGTTAGTTGTAAATCATATTGACTTAGCAACTAAGAGCTTTCATTTACTTAGCAAAATGACTCTGCAGCCACTTTATTTGAAGAAGGAGGCAAAGACTTAGTTCTCACTGGGGTAGTTAACTTGTGATTCTTTAGTACCACTGTAGACTACAGGTGGTGCTCATCTGATTGAACGTTCCTGCAACACAACAGACAGGTTGGCTGGCATCCTTTTGGTTTGTCCCAAGTAGAGTAGATCATTTCATTCATTGTTAAATGGTTGGTCAACAACATACATAAATCTAATGGATTCACTGGGTCTACTGGCCAGGACAAAAAATGATTTAGGATTCTGCATGCAGATCACACACATGCACTGTAAAATTGTATGTTGGTTTTATGTACCTTCAGCTTGACTCTGACTTATGTCAGCCCTCTAATATGATGTTGTTGTTTTTTTGACAAGATTTCAGAGGAGGTTTGCCATTGCTTTCCTCTAAGGATGAAAGAATGTGACATGCCCAATGTCATACAGTAGGCTTCCATAACTGAGCAGGGATTTAGATCCTGGTCTCCTGGAATTCAAGTCCAGCACTCAAACTTCTACAATACATGAGAGGGTAAGGAGAATTTGCCTGTTTGGCCCTGTCCTTTGCAAACCATTAAGTAACCTCTTAGTAAACCTGCATGTTTGGCATTAGGAAAAAAAGGGGCTGCATAGACATATCACTTCTCCATTCAGTTTGAAGCCCAGCTTAATTAGGGCTTCAAGTCCATTGGAGGAGCTGAATGAATATACAGGCTGCATTCTCGTTCATGCCAAATGTCCAGCTGTGTCAGTGTTGGAAAGCTGTGGTTGGCTAATACATTCTTGCTACCACTCATGTTGTCACTGAACATGACAGGGAGTTCACCTGTTATAGCCCAGCGAGAAAGAGTTCCAAAAAACAAGCATCTTTGATTTGTGTTGTGCATTCCCCATACCACCAACTGTCAGGGACTGTCCTGTTTAATCCTTTAGCATCCCAGTTTTTCCAATTGCTTTTTAAATATCCCACTTTCTCTTTCCTCTTCTCACTTTCCGCCTTTTTCCTTAGCATATTTCAATTGTTGCAAACTGAGTTTAAAGTGCAAAAGTAGTTTGTACTCAATTAACGGCAGGAGGGAGAAGAGAAGAATGAGCAGAATCTTGGTCTCCCCAGTGGACTCAGGCAAAAGCAAACTGCAGCAGCCTTTCCTAGCTTGTGTTCTTCCTCATTAATAACTTTTGCCATTTTGATCACATTCTGATGTTGCTTGAGCGCACATACCCCAGTTTTCATCTGTGAAATATCAAAGGGCACGTTTTTATTTTTTCCAGATGTTTGCTTTGTGCAAAAGTTTGCCACTCCACGATAATGGTTTGTAATTTTTAGATCCTCATGGCAAGGAAGGGAGCTGTCATGCGGCTGACTCTCTTTATTGCTGACTCAGGGGAAAGCAGAGACTGGAAAAGTTGTGTTTTTTTTTCCTGGTAATTGAGATTCTGGGAGTTGTAGTCCAAAATAGGAACATTTCCAGGTTCTGAATTACACGAGCAGCATTGTTGATATTAACTGTCAAGTTGACTTCAACTTATGACAACCCTTATGGCAACCCTTTGAATGTGAGATCTCCAGGTCACTTTCTTCTTAACCGCTCTGCTCAGGTCTTGTGGACTCAAGGGTATGGCTTCCTTGATTGAGTCCATCCATCTGTAATGTGGTCTTCCTCTTTTTTCCACCTTACCAAGCATTATTGTCTTTTCTAGTGAGTCATGTCTTCTCATGACTACAGTGTCAGTTTAGTCATCTAGACTTCTAGGGAGAGTTTAGACTTGACTTGCTCTAGGACCCATTTGTCTTCCTAGCAGTCCAGGGTACCCGTAGAACTCTTTTCCAACATCACATTTCAAATGGGTTGGTTTTCTTCTAATCAGCTGTCATCACTGTCCAACTTGTACGAACTATACGTAGACATTTCAGATACGATGGCATGTATCACCCTAACTTTAGTATTCAATTAAATATCTTTATACTTTGGGATATTATGTAGATTCTTCAAAGCTACCATTCCAAGTCCTAGCCTTCATCTGATTTCTTCATTGCAGTCACCATTCTGATTAATGACTGAACGAAGGTATGGAAAATCTTTATTTCAATGCAGCATGCAACCTTAATTTGGTCCTTCCTTCAGTGGTTATTAATTTTGAGTTTTAAGTTTTTATTAAGAGTTTTCCACATAAAAACAAAATTTTAAACAATGATCAAACAAAGAAAGGAAGAGATAGAAAATCAGAGGGGATGTGTGAATTAGATAGAAACAACATACAGGAAAAAGTAGAAATACGGATAAATGACTTCCAATCTTGTTTTCAGCTTTTATACTCATAAGATAATCCTGCCCTGCTTTCTAAGGACTCACTCATAAACTTCTTCGCTAACCAACTCATATTAATTCTTAAAACCAACAGTTATTAAATCATTTTCTTTTTTCTTTCAAACTGCATTTTGTTTCAGCGCATTGGTTCTGCTTGAGAGATGAGAAACAAGGACACCCCAACTCCAGCTGCCACAAGTATAACAACCCAGAATCCCCTTTCTTCTGTTTGCAGCCAACAGGTCTGTTTGGGGTAAGCAAACAGTTTGAGAGAAACTGGTGCCTTCTGTGTGACCTTGCAGTTGGAAATGGCGACTACTCAGGTGCTGTTAAAGCAGAAGAGTAGGGGAGAGAGAAAGAGGTCGCTCCAGGGAATGCCACACAGTGCTTTCACCTCTCAGTGACCTCCCAGAGAACTAACTAACTCTCTCCCCATTTGGAATAGATAGGTCAATGACCCTGTTTATCCTCCCAAGCATAGAGGCTTGTGTTTACAGGACATGGTGGGTGGAGAAGAATCAATAGCCCACTTATCCCTACCTTTCTGTTTGACAAGGGCTGGATCACAAACACGGCAGTGTGGATCCCATGGACTTTGGAAGAAATATTATTAGAGGTATGAAAAAAGGTAACCTGAGGTCTCCTGTGATACCTTGTGTTCTGGCAGAATTTCTGCAATACCACAGAAATATTGGAGTAGGAGGGAAAAGTCTTCAGGTCACAGATCTTTCTGGAATCAAAGGAGGTGGTAGCGCAGGCATAGGCATAGGCATATCCCATCAGACTTATTCTGCATAGCCAATGGCGAGGAATGCTGGAAGCTGGAGTCCCAAAACCTTTGGAGAGCTTCATCATTCTTATACCTACTTTGAAGCCTGGAGACCCATCTCTGCTCATTTCCAGTTGGTGCCAGAGTTTATATATGTGTTGTGCTTATACAACACTTGTGTACCAAAAAATCAAGAGTGAGGGGAATGAAGACAGAAACTGAGCCATGGTACTAGAGTGGCTTGGGTGTTGAACTACAATTTTGGAGTCAAAGATTCAACTCTGCACTCAGCCATGGAAACCCACTGGGCAAGTCACATTCTCTCAGCCTCAGAAACCACCCTAAGGTGACCCTATTATGAGGTTTCCTTGATGGAATTTGTTCGGGGGGGGTTCTCCTTGCTTTCATTTGAACGGAGAGAGTATGACTTGCCCATAGTAACCCAATAGATTTCCATGACTGAGTGGGCATTTATACTCTGGTTTCCCAGTGTCCTAGTCCAACTCTCAGACCACTGTACCATGCTGGTCCTCAACATATATTATATATATCCTCTAACATAAATTAGGAACAATTATACATCAAAGCAATTAGGAACCGAAGGTGCTTTGTGGTTTGTAGATAATTTTGCACAACACAGAGAGAAAATGTTATCAACAGGCACAGACAGGCAGAGAGAGAGGGAGAGGGAGAGGGAGAGGGAGGGAGGGAGAGGAGGATGATCATACTGCATTAGCTGTCAGTTAATACTTATAGTTTCAGCTGTATACTTCGTGTACACAGTTCTAAACATAATGTATTAAAAAACTTTTACTCATTCTAAAACTGATGCCTAAGCCTGCATGTTTTCCTCTACCATCCATCTTCTTGCTTCCTTTTCTGTTGTGTGTCTTCAAAACTGCAAGACTGTTCAGGCCTTTTAGATTGCAAGCAAATATTGCAAATATTATCGGATGCTGTCAGAATGCTACTTGAACTTCACTGCATTGAAAGGATGAACATAAGAGTAAAGACTTGCCTTTAGTGGGATATAAAAAAAATAGTCTGTTGTAAAAATATCTACCAGAACCTGTCTGAATGTAGTCAGAGTCATAGCAGAACTCAAGCAGTTAATCTATCATGTGAATATTCCTACGTTGACACACACTGTTTGCTAACTACTTGGCACAGTTTGAAACCTTGCCGTCATCTGTGCTCATTGGCTCTGAGACCAGATTACCATAGTAATGCTGCCACCTGCCCTGGGGCCGTGGCATTGACACTTCCATGGAGGGAGCAAAGGTCACCAAATCAAGCATCTGGGAAAAACAGGGGCGTTCCCTACTCTCATAATATGTAAATATCAGACAAAATGAAATCTTCCATAGCTCTGTCCACCCACTCCCCAGTCACTGCCATCAGCTATGCTGTTAGTATAGTACAAAACCAGTTATTCTCAGTATAAATTTCCCATGATTTCTTTCTTTCTTTCTTTCTTTCTTTCTTTCTTTCTTTCTTTCTTTCTTTCTTTCTTTCTTTCTTTTTATTTTGTTAATAGGGTTGCTACGTTGGATATGGGATAGAACTCCTCTGACTCACTAATTCTGAACAGATTATAGACTAGAAGGATGTACTGTTAAACTCCACCAAGCCAAAGGTACCAAACTCTAAATTTCAGACACTGCCACTCTCTTCCAACATGTTTATTGCGTTCCCATTTGGGGCTATGTGGAGGAGTGCCCAGCTCTGTTGTAGTTACTGGCACCTCCACGCCCTGTCCCCCTGCTCGCAACTGGTGAGGCGATAGCCTTGGTGGGAGGGGCAGCTGAGGCTGGCGTTTGTTGGGATTTGGAAAGTAAGGAAGAATGGGTACCTTCATCCTGTTTGGTGGAGCTTTACAATACCTCATCCTGTTAAACTGTTCAGGACAAAATTTACAGGAGCCCTGCCTTGTATCCAGCCTGGGAAGCCTATTTGTGATGGATTTTGAAGGGTCACTAAAATGGAACACAAAGTACAATACTGAAAGACGATAACAGACGATAACAGATTTTGCAAACCAGATAATCCATTATAAAAATTCCACCTTGAGACAGAGCAAACAGCACATGCATATTCAGCACTAGAACTTTTCAACAACCTGCCTTGCTACTGCACCCTGCCTTTCTGTGGCAGTAGGAGGCACATCGAGAGCTGAGCAAATTGCTGGCAGAAACTGGGTGTGGCTGCTAGGCACTGTGTTAGATAATCATTCTCCTGTGAATGACCCATATTTACTGTTAGGTGAGCAACTGAAAAGTACACAGAGCTATTATATCTGTAAAGGCCATTTTCCAACGAGCTCTGCATACATGTGCATTCACATTATGTCTGTAGACCCATGTGTATACATTCATCCCCTATGATGTGGCAGCTTTCTTTTGTCCTCAGTAAAGTCTCTAAAACAACTTCAGTCTGAGTATTGCTAAGGAGTCAGGAACAGCTCATTTACTTTCCAGTTTTTGTTCCCTTTCCTTCATAGTAAAGGAGTATGGCAGAGGGATAAGAGCACAGGCTATACAGTCCTCCCTCCACATTTGTGGGATTCACCATTGCAAATTTGATTATCTATGAGGTACTCATGTGCCTTCCCCATTCCCTTGTGTTTTGCAGGGCATGGAGAAGGAAGACAAGTGCTCAGACAAAAGGCAAGGAAATGGGGTGGGAGAGGCACACGCACACCTTTCTTCTCCCACTGGAACTCCTCCCTCCCATTTGTTTGTCTCTGGCCCTAGAGCACAAAACTAAGGTAATGGGAGGGGGCAGCCCCAGAAAGGAATGGGAAGAGGATTGTGGTGGCGGTGAACTATTCATGGTTTCTCCACTTTTGTGAGGGTTCTGTGTCCCAAGCCCTCCTCAAAGTGGAGGGGCCACTGTATATGCAGAAGATCCAAAGTTCAGTTTCTGGCATCTCCAGTTTAAAAGGACAAAAGCCATAGCTAGATGATATCTTTATTAGGAACAACCTCAAAATGTCACAAACAGACTGTCGAGTTCTTCAGAATTCTTCATCCAACTAGATGATAGGGAGTGAGGAAAGAAACGGAAGGGAAGGGAAGGGAAGGTGGCTATGTGTTATAGCAATAAGGTCTGCAACTAAACTCAGTCCCAAAATAGAGATTGTAGACTGAATGAAGTTATGCAGGTAGCACGAAATAGGTGGGTCAGAGAATATCTTTACCTGAGCTCCTAGACAGCTGCTGACAGTGGGAATGAATAGTATTAGACTGACTTAGTATATGGTAGGCTCCTCTGTTCTCATTAGCACAAATGGGAATAAAACTATCCTATTTCATAAAATGGAAGAAAGAAAGAGGAGGGTAAAAAAAAAAAAAATATGTGTGTTACCCTGTGAATTGGGGGTCCCGGGAGGGACACCCAAACAACCAAACATCAACAAGCACAGATGGGGAAATTAGCTGGAGCACTCTCTTGGCTAACGAGATGCATGGCAACTTAGCAGGGATCTTTTACCCTATGTATACAGCGTCAGGTCAGTGAGTAGTCAGGTAGTTCAGAATAGCAATTAAGATTTATTAGACTGTTATTAATAAAACATGAATGCACCCCTAACTAGAATAGGAAATAGAGTTTTTGGGGAATGGGTGATACGTCACCAATCCTGCAGACCTGGGGAGGCCAATGGAGGGTAGAAGGACTCGGCGCGGCAGCCGAGGGGAACTCGCAGAACAAGGTGGCAGCAAGGCAGGAGAGCAGTCCGAACGCAAGTCCGTTGAGTGGTCCGAGGAGCTCTCAGAACTGGGGGGTTTTATCAAGGAAAGAACGACCGTAGGCTAGTCTGGTCTTGGGCGAAAACAATAAGTTTTGGGTTGGAGACAATGCCTCCAAAAGGTCAGAATTTACATGATTGAGTTATGTTCCGAATTGACAATAGTATGGCTGGTATGTAAATGCGGCTAGCTCAGCAGTTAAGCACTTAGCTCGCCAGGGTGCCCTCTCAGGGCAGAAGGTCTCTTTGTTTATCGCACATTGGTAATGAGGGTGTTTGTTTTGGGAGGTCCCCTAAAGCAGATCTGGCAATCTCTGGCTTGGTTTGGTGTGAGCAACAAATAGTAGCCATGCCTAGCTTCGCGCTTGTTCAATGGCTTCACAAACACTTGGCTGGTGGCAGAGCAGGGCTGAATTATGATATCAAAATGATATCTTTGGTTCACCAAAGGCCAGGCCAGTACATGGTGGTAACATGTGGCAGTACCTTTAAAATTAACCAGTTTTTATTTTTGCATGAGCTTACATGGATATAAACCCACTTCTTCAGATGCAGTACAGAGTGATAATAAATGCTCAGGTACAAAACCGTATTTGAGCAGTTGTGGGAATGGGATGGAATGTTTCATGGTTGTGTTGTCAGGATAAGTAGTCTAAAAACTTAAAAGAGCTTTTCAGAGTTGGTGTTGTATACATCTGCAAGGAACAACTTTTTGTTTTTATTCTTAGAAGCAAGATAGCTCTTGGCGATCTTCTTTAAGGGTCACACCCCTTGATGCTGTTCCCACAGGAGTACTATGGTCTGAGAAGCGTGAGCCCTCCAGGCTCAATTTGTTAGAAAGCATCTTTTCAGTGCCAAAGGGATGACCCAGACCATTTCTGTGTACCTATACTCTGGGACTGGTGTGCACTTCAGGAGTGCATCAAAGGATGGTCTTGGCCTGAGCAATGTAGTTTCCCAAGAATCTGGTTGGGAAATCACACTGCCCCAAGCTAAATGCTGCACATGAGAGTCAGCCAAAAGGTCAGAGGCATTTCAGTCACCTGAAGTCTAGAACAGAGAGAAGCTGAAATCCAGAGAAATCTCTAGAGCAGTGGTTCTCAACCTGTGGGTCCCCAGATGTTTTTGGACTTCAGCTCCCAGAAGCCCCAGACACTATGGTCAATGCTCAGGGCTTCTGGGAGCTGAAGTCCAAAAACATCTGGAGACCCACAGGTTGAGAACCACTGCTCTAGAGTGTTTTCAAGAACTGGTGGGGTAGGCAGGCAAGAATGCAGAACTGCTCATCAAATCAGAAAGCATACTTTATGCGCAGTGATTGGCCCCACAGCACAAATTCCCTTGGAAGTTATCTGGAAGGAAGATTGCTTGCTGGGGCAGAAAAAGTAGCTGGGAGGCTGGAAGTGGGCTGTGGCTACATCTTGATAATTCCTGCTGCAGAGTATCAATCAGTATATTCTATAGTTTATCAGATTATTTTTTAACACATATTTCAGAAAATAATAGCTGAAACAAGTCACGTAGCTTGCAATTTTGTAAATTTATGGGAAACCACCAACGAATACCAGGTACTGTAGGCTGTGTTTCAGGGAAGCAACTGGCAAAACTGCCTCTCAGTATTCTTTGCCTAAAACTATAAGAAATTCATAGGGTCTCCACAAGTCGGCAGGTGCCTTGAAGGCGCATGCACACATATATTATTGCCAGGAGTATGTAAGCAATTTTCTATTTACTCAAAATAAAAACAACACTGACAAAATATCAGAAATGTTAAAAAAGTCAAGAAAGATTGAGAGATATTGGTGTGTGTGTGTGTGTGTGTGTGTGTGTGTGTGAGAGAGAGAGAGAGAGAGAGAGTTCAGTTAAGTTAATATATAACATATGGCTGTTTATCTTGTTTTCCTTAATTCACCGCATCCATGTGGCAAGGAAGATGATTCTTAGCAGAAATGTAGATGGCCAGGAGGAGAGCCTTATTTCTCTCCTCCCCAAGGATGTTGGGAAACAAAAGTCCTATTATGGTCAATGGCAACCTTTTTCCTAAGCATTCAAGTTGCCTTTGGGGTGTGGTTGCAATGAAGATTCTGATTGTCCTGATTGAAATAAACCTCTTCCCTCCCTGAATATTGAGTCCTTGGTAAGGATCATTGCCAGTCACGCCTCTAATTAATCACAGGTGTTTTTTAAAGGAGCCATAGCTACATGTTACACATTAATTGTAATGCGCAGTTGAGTCTGCAGGAGTTCTGACTTTTTCATGACACATCCACCCCCTTTTGACTGAGCAGCAGCAACAGCTGGTCAAGGACCACAGATCTACAAGTAATCATGAAATTCCTCCCATTCCCAAGTTGAGACATAATTACAGAAGCAAGTTTAATGTGTGCCAGTTGTGACTCAGGATGCTTCCTTCCATTGTGTTTAGTCATTTCATGGCATCACCACCATGCTGTGCAACAGTTCCAGTGGGATGGGAAAAGGTAAAATGTGAACCCTAATATTAGCAACTGAACTAGAAAGATAATCCCGCAGGCCGCTTGGACAGAGCATTCTCCTTTAGGCAGCTTGCAACACACAGTTCCTGTGACTCAGCAGGTATCAGAAGTTTGCTTAACCCAGCCACCTCACTAACTCTAAGGATGCTGAAGAAGTTGTGGCAGAACTTAGAAATGATCCATTAGGACAATTAGCATTGAAGGGTAGATGGTATATGTCTATGGAACCTGCCCTGTAGGCTCTGAGAGAAAAGAGACAGCAAATATCATGATGAATTTCTAACAATCCACTACTTTTTAAAAGCTATGGAAGATAAAGTACTGTGCTGTGAATAATAACTGGTTTATTCAGATACAAGCCTTGTTTTTTTAAGCAAGAGTGTATTTGTTTTAAAGCATGTGTCTCATCTTCTCATTCATCAGATCTTCAAAGTAGCTATGTAGCATTCAGCCAATGGATTAGAAAGACATTGAAAAAAACAACACAGAAATTATCTCCCCTCCCTTTTAAACTGGTCACCCTGAAGGATTCTTTCCTTTTCTTGTTGAGAGGGGTTGCAAAGTTTGCCTTACCAAAAGATTGCCACTGTGGGTTAGTTAAATTAAAGCAATTGCTTTCACATAGCAGGAAAATAAACATCCCACTGAACTCCTTTTGCATTGCAGAAGAGTTATATAAATGGAAAGGTGATGCTCAGACTTGCTGTCTCCATCCCCATGATAATTATATCGAAGCCCAAGCATAGGGAAAACTACGCAGAGATCAACCAACCCAGGGGTTTGCAGATGACAAACCCTTCTAGTGCCAAGGACTGAGAAAAAACAGCCTTCTTGGATCATTCATCTCTGAGATCTCAGTAATGTGTTGCCTTTGTTTTTGCTTTGATATAATTCTGCATTTTTCTAACAAGTGAATGTGAAGAAAGAAACACTAAAGCTACCTTTGTCAGCTTGTTCGAAAGATGAACTGGTCACCTTGCCCTACCAGACTGGCCTCTGACAGCTCTGTTTTCAGTCTGCCCAGTCAAACCATGACATCTGGCCTGGTCCCAAGCACAGAGGCCACACAAAGGGATTGCCAAGAACTCCTGCCTGCCTCCTGTATTTGATTATTCAGGAAAGGTCATTGGCAATCATCCAAAGGAGAAAAAAGGTCTGTTCAATGCTGGTATCTAGTAGGAAGTCACTAAGGAAGAATGATGAGGCCAGTGGTCCAGCCTCATAAAATGAGTTGACCTATGAAGTTGCCTTGTCAGAGGGCATTATTTTGCTGTTTGGTTTTAAAGGAGAACACAGAGGTAGTGCACATAACTAAAACTTAAAGAAAGAACCCGTGGGATACATTTGTATTTGAACATCATTATTTTGGTAGGAACAATGTTGCTCTGGAAATCAGAAAGGGCATAAACAAAGCAAGCAAACTGAACTAAACATGTTTTAAAAATCAGCAAGCGAAAAGATTTCTAAAGGAGCAGCCTTCACCATAGAATTCCTATGAATGGCAATATCAGGCCTCAGAAGTAATGCAGCAGTGGAGTCGTACTGTTGTCTCTCTGAGCCAAATGCTGAAAGTGATTTTGGGATGGAGAGTGAAATTAGAGGTGTATCAGAAGGATTTAGGATTGCCAAGTTTTCAAAATAGCTAGGAGGGACAGTCAAAGTTCTTGGTACCTAGGATTAACAAGTAGCTATTAACAAGTTCATCTTCTGCCTAAATACCCAATGAAAATATTGATTTCTGTTAACTTAGCCATGTGTTTCTCTGTAAAATTAATATGTTGTCCACATTTATAGACTACATTTCTGTCCTAATGAAGGGCCCATACCCAAAAATGCAAGGTGTTTTTTGACATCTCATTCCAGCTATGTAAAAGTTTTCCAACCCTCAAAGAGGTGACATCCATTATAATAAGGGGCATCTCCCAGCCCTAGAAGGACTGAATGTTGCAGTAATGGGTAGCTTCAACTGTGCTCATTGTTGTTGTGTTCCTTCAAGTCATATCCGATTCATGGGAACCCTAAGGAGAACCTATAATGGGATTTTCTTGACAAGATTTATTCAGAGAGGATTTTGCCTTAGCCTTCCTATGAGGCTAAGAAAGTGTGACTTGCCTAAGATCATCCAGTGGGTTTCTGTGACTGAGTGGGGATTCAAAACCAGGTCTTCCAGTGTCTTATTCCAACACTCAAACAGCTATACCACACTCGATCTCAACTGTGCTCATATAGACTGGGTAAGTGCATGTTCTGCAACAACCACACTTCCTCCCCCTCCTCCTCATTTACTGTATATCCTGCTTCTTCCCACTCCCCAGGTCTCAAAGCTCCTAGCATAGTTAGTCATGGAACTGACCATAGGGAAGGGGCTCCTAGTTGGTGCCCAGGAGTTGGTGCAAGATATGAGTATTGTTGAACCAATTGTCTTTTCAAATTAAATTTGTATGCAAGTGGACAATTGCAAGAAAGTTGGATATAATTACACTTGACTTCAAAAGAGAAGCTTTCTTTTTAAAAGCAGGGGGGAGGATGGTAAAGAAAGGAAAAGTTAAGAAGGTCAACTCTTTTCAGAGTACTTCAGGGTTATTGAAAAGAAATTCAGCTGGAATGTAAGCTATAGGTCAAGAAAGGCAGTATTAGCAAGTCTAAGGCCCTTTCCTCACAGGCATATTGCCCACGCTAGGGTGACTTCTCCAGGAGGTCTTCTTCACCGCGGGGTGCGCTACAGCAGTTTGAAAAAGTGAGGCTCTACACCTCAAACTGCTCTAGCACAGCCGCGGGGGTGGCACTGCGAGTTTTTTAAAAACCACCTTCGCAAGTGGTTTTTACGAAACTCGCCCATGCTGCTCCGTGGCAGCCCCCGGTGAAGAACTGCAGAGACACAGTAGCACGTCCCTGCAGATCTGCCCAGGGGCGGGCTTCCGGCTGGCGCGCTGCCCTGATTGGCGGAGCGCCGCCGGAAGCCGCCGGCCGCCATTTTGGGTGCCGCCGAACGCGAATCCACGCTCCCCACAGGGACGGAGCAACTCGCTACGAGGTAAGCTCCGCCCCTGCGTGCGCCACCCTGTTTGGCCCCCCCGTGAGGAAAGGGCCTAAGAGGATGCTAGCAAGACTAATGAGCAGAGCCTAGTAAGCCAGAAAGTTTTTGTCATAAAGTGGATGAGTGGCCCAAATGAGGACAAAAAGGATCACAAGCATAGGAGAAAAATGTGGATAGATAATGTAGGATACAAAAACAGCTTGATGAACATATTGCTACAATGATAGAGAAACTGAGCAAAGTCATTATGTCTTTCTTCAGAAGGGAAGGTCCAGAGCAGACACTTGTGCCTGACTTGAATTTTTTCAGGAAAAGAACCTGAAAAATTAGGAAAATGGTGAAAGAGATAAGGGTCTAAGGCAGTGGTGGAAATCATGCAGCTTTCCAATTGTTGTCAGATTACAACTTGCAGCATTCTTCACCACTGGCCATGTTGCCTAGAGCTTCTTGGCATTGCAGTCCCACAACATCTGAAGGGCTCTATGGTTGACACCCTCAGTATAGGGCTTATTTATCAATTATTACCTTATGACCCCATAACATGTTAACAAAAATTGACATATTAACTAAAATTAACACTTGGGCTGGATGATATTTGCCCAAGAACTCTTTACAGACATTCTTAGAAAAAATTGTAATTTGTCCCCAAGCCTGCCATCTAGATCTGAAGACTAGAAATGGTCAAAATGATCCAGTTTTAAACTAGGGATCCAATGGAGTTCCAGGAAATTACAGAATTGTTAGCTTAACATGTCTTCTGGACAAACTGGTGGTAGTCATTATTAATAACATTATCAAGCCTGTGGAGCCAAGTTTGCTAAAGTAGAATCACATGATAGGTGATTGTCCAATAAATAGATCCTAGTGAATAATCCACTATAAATATTGATTCGATACCAAACTGATACTTAACATTCTTACCTCAAAGTCACCATTCATTTCAAAAATTAATCTTTGGAAAATATCTCTGAAATTCGCAATCCAAAAGGTAATGTTTGAAACTTTGGTATTTAAAAATCTGTACTCAGATTCATAAATCTTATCAAATGTTGAATTCATACAAAAATGTTCTGGCTTTAATTGCTAGCTTTTGTTGGGGGGGAAGAATGGGAAGAGCCATTTTCCTTGGGGCTCATGAGTCATTTTATTTAAATCTATTCTGTTAAAAGTCTGCAACCATTGGATAACACTGAGGCTGAAGTGAAAACACACTGACTGTGAGCTGTTGCAGGGTGTGGACGAGTTGAACAGAAAATTTATGTACACTCAAACAAGGGGCAACCCAACCTTAAACAGACCTGAAATACAGTTGAGGAAGATTTTTCACCTACAGTCTTGGCAGAGATGTGAACCTCCCTTGAAAGGTGATGTTAATATGATACCGTATAGAAAGGAAGAGAACAGGACAAAATCTGAAAGTGCAACCACCTATTGACAGCTGCTTCTACAGAAATAATCAACACCTTGTTAGCTAAAGCCACTCTATTCTGCCAGAAGAACATGACCACTGGGCAGGTTATAAACTGGTTTAGCAAGGTTTTGGCACTTTAGATATATATTCCTTTCTAAAAGGGCAGAACCACTGTATCTGCAGTGTATAATTTCCCAGGTGTCTCTCTATGGGCTACACCATATGTGACTGTTGCCCTTCTTCTAATCTTACCCACATGGAGCTCTTCAGACATTTTAGGTGCATCCTTCTTCACCATTGACTATGTTGATTGGAGCCAAAAATCTGGAGCTCATTGGGTTGGGAAGGATTGTCTTTATTTTCCGGCTGCAATTCTGAAGAAACAGATTGGTGCTGCCAAACAAGCTCAACGTAGCTGGACAACTTGGGTGGCTGCATGCTGATGTCTGAATATGCCCGTAGCCAGAGTGATGTGATCAGACTTTCCAAGAGAATACTCACCATTTAGCCTATTTCCAAAGGAATGTTAATGAGTGTAGGAGGCAGTAAGTAGAGGATGGTCTGTTCCTTTGATCTTTTTGCTCCCAGGGGAGAGAAGGGGACAGTAAGAGGAGGGCAAAGGACATAATTCTGTGGTGCTGGAGGGGATTAATGCTTTCAACAAAGAGAAGAACACAAACATTACCTGAAATTTTGACTACCAGATAGTCAAAGCATATAGCAGATGTGATGCTGGAATGTGTACCATGCAATATGTGGGTAGGATGGTAGGTTCTCTCATACAGTTGCTACAACAACAAAATTGTATGTCTTTGTACTGTTCTCTGACAGGATGTATGTGGTCTCTGAGATAGCCACCCTAGCTTGGCCTTCTTGAGATGTGTTCAACCACAACCTCTCTCATCCTCTGCCGGTATGACAGCTGGGCTGCAGCTTGAGGGTGATGGGACAGGCAGGATATACACTCAATAAATAAATAGTCCAAAATCTGAAGAGTGCTGGGTTAGAGGAGCCTGAAGCCATATAAGAAAACTGATATGTCCCAGGCCATTTCCGCACTAGCCTGTTATAGTGTTATTATTCCACTTTCAAAGTTGAAAGTGGAATAAAAACACTATAACAGGCTAGTGCAGAAATGGCTCCAAATCCAAACAATTGCAGAAAGATGAACAATTCTATACCCTTCTACCAAAATGAGCATGGAGCTTTGGGCCCGTATTCACTGATTACTCCATCTATGAAAAAGAGAAAAACCAACTTACAAAATATTTGGGTGTTCGTACTTAAGGGTATTGGGTCTTGAACATCAGGGAGGTTTTACATATCTTTGTGAAAAAGGCAGGCAGTATATATCTATTTCAGTAATTGCACCATTCTTTTCTAGTTTTAAATCGTGCAGCTCATGCTGACCTGTATATATATATGTGTGTGTGTGTGTGTGTGTGTACACACACACACACACACACACACACTTTAAACAATCTGTCCTATGCTTCATTTGTTTCGTCCTTCTTGATTCATTTCTTCCAAAACAAGTGGTATTGCTGTAAAATACACGTCATAAATAGTCAAGGAAACTATGTGGCTAAACATCATTATATTGTAGTGAGTCATGTGACATGGCATCATAAACAGGACTTTAACAAAAAAAAACACACACAAATGAACAGGATCGGGACTGACAGTGAGCGGTGACTGATGCAGAGCTTTTTTCATCAGGACTTATTGGTGAAGTTCTTTTCCAGTATATTTCCTTATGTAACCATAATGGCAGAGGGCCACTGTAGTGTAGTGGTTTGAGTGTTTGACTGCACAATCAACCAACTGGGACAGAGCTCTGGGAAAAGGGGGTGGGGAGATAGGAAAACAAAAAATTCTGAGTGGGAGGGGAGAAGTATTACCAGTATTATTCTCTTATGACCAGCAGCACTTCAAGTTATGTATGAGATATGATGGGGATCTTGAATCACAGAAGACAGAAGAACCTTCTGATAGGAGGTTAGTTATAAAGCAGAATATACTATACTTCAGAATTCTTTAGGCTTGATCTTGTACCCTGATATACCAGCAACTAGCTGTGGACAACAAGTACGGCCACTGTATTTGAATCATGAAGGTTTGATATTTTGGGCACGTCAAGAGCAGCCCAGGATGGAATGCTGTTATGTAATTCCATCAGAGAACGATTGGGCACACAATAGATTTCACTGCAATTGTTCTTTCTTGCCCACACCTGCTTTTCAAGACATGTAAAACAGATGCAAGTTTTCTCCATCTAGCCCTTGACAAAGCCAAGAGATGTGCCAAAACTACTAAAAATGAAAAAAAAAAATATGATAAGGTAAACCAAAATAAGAAACGTCAATGTTGTCAATCTTGTTCTGGAAAGAATGGTGCCTTTTGTAGCAGATGCATAAGGAGGCCTTTCACTCTACACAGTTATAGTACTATAAACCCACTTTAACTGCCATGAGTCCATCCTATGGAATCCTGGGATTTGCTGTATAAGGAGGGGCATTTAGAATTCTCAGCCAGAGCGCTTTAATGCTTCACCAAACTACAAATTCCAGGATGCCATAGGATCCAGCCATGTCACTTAAAGTGGAATTGTAATGCTATAATTGTGTAGCGTGAAAGGACCCGAGCTCAAAACCTGTGGCACTGATGCTTTCCTACAAGAAATAGAGGGCATTGCTCCAACCTAAAAAAACTGAACACTGAAACTATGTCCCAAAGAGTCACTTTCATTAGACTCAATCCCAAGTCCTGCTATATTATATAGACTAACATAGGTATCATGGCATAAGATTTCAAAGACTAGAGTTAACAACAGGGATTTAAAAATAATCTAAATGTGACAGGTTTGTCTAAAGTCTCATCTACAGTTTGCAGATTTTGGTGAGAGGATTCTGAGTAGTGAAGTTAGAGGAAAATGAAAGGCAAAAAGTATATGGTGTGACAATTTTGCTAATGTTGAAATTCATGTCAAATCTTTATGGCAACCATTTGTAAACCACTGAGGATGGTAACACAAACATCATGCCATTGGTAAGATAATATGAGCAGTGTGATTAAAAGCACATTATATAATACATAAACCAGGGAGAAGCAGAGCCAAGCAATGGCCTTTGGCAAACTAGACAAAAGATGGGATATAATTGTGATTAACAAGGCCCTTTATACTGAGTAAAACCATTGATCAATACAGCTTAGCCACTCTAAGCCACTCTTCTTTAACTAATTGCCTTCCATATAAGTTGGAATACAGCTCCCACCATCCTCAGCCTGGATATCCATTGGTCATGCTGGCTAGAACTGGTGAGAGTTATAGTCCCAAAACATCTAGAGGCCCCAGGTTGGGAAAGGGTGGTCTAAGCAGGCTAGCAGCAGAGCTCCTTCAGGTCTTAGGAAGGGGTCTTTACCTGCTAACTGAAGAGAAATGAAACAGATCTTCTAGACGGAGAGCAGGGACCTCGACATTGATCTATGGTTACTCCTTCCCTACTAAGAGAGTTTAAGGATAGGCAAGATTTACAGAGGATACAGAAGATTTGATATCCTGATGGTGATATTTCATGAGCCAGGAGTAGAGGAATTAAAAAGGAAGCAGAACCATGCCCTTGCCTTTGAGTCTTCCTCCACTATTATCTGATGGCACTAGCCACTCCACTAAACTGCAACAAAGAGAAAGCAAGCAAGCAAGAAAGCTGAGTTGTTGCTGTTTCTGTTTCTGTGTATGTGTGTGCACGTGTGCATGTGTGTTCAGGTCACCTGTTAACTGAAAGGCAACCCCATGAATTTCACGAAGTTTTCTTAGTCAAGAAATACTCTGAGGTGGTTTTGCCCCATGGTTCTGCCCACAGTTCTGTCTGCTTCTTTTGTCTCCTCCTCTCCCAGCTAATCATTGTAAATGCTCTGTGGCTTTAAGACCTGGAGCCTGACTGTTTCCTGCCCCCATTCCTTTGTGTTTCGTATTGTAAGCCTGAGGGCAAGGACTATGTGTGTATGTTCTTTAAATTGATCTGAATGTTACTCTGGCAGCCTTTTTGGCTGAATTCCTGTGGTGTGCCTTTCCTAAGGTGAACATATCATGCGGTTTTCTGGGGAACAGCCAGGTTGAAATGTTTAAAATAGAACCAGAATTTCCTGAGGATTTCAAATGCCCAAGGAAAATCCCCCCAGATTCCACACCACAATCAATATATTGGTTGTTGTGGGTTTTCCGGGCTTTGAGGCCATGTTCTATTAGTATTTTGTCCTGGCGTTTCGCCTGCATCTGTGGCTGGCATCTTCAGAGGATCTGAAGATTTGTATATATTTTTCTTGGGATATATTTTTCTTTGTATATATTTTTCTTGGGATATATTTTTCTTTGTATATATTTTTCTTGGGATATATTTTTCTTGGGCCTAAAAGGATTGCTAAAATGGGTAAAGATGAATTGAGTTACCATTGGTTACTGAGATTCCTGGAACATCTGAAAGGGTGGTAGCTTCTAACACTTCCTCTCTACAATAGACATCATCACTATTATTTCAGATTAACAAATTTAAATATTATTTTCTTTCTTCCTCCTTTGTTGTTCCCCAAGTATGCTTATCTGCTGTACTTTGATCATTTATGTTTTATCTATCCACTTTTGGTCATTCCTTGACTCCTTGGGATAAGCACTATCAGCCAAAACAGAATAAAGAAATAAAACCATCATGAGACAACAAATTGAACATTCTCTGTGCAGATCGATGTCACTGTAACTGCTATAATGCCCTAAACCAGTGGTTCTTAACTTTTTCTTTACCAAGGACCTCCCTAAATATAATTGGTTGCGGAACCCCCAAGACATAAGATTTAAATATTTGAATTTAGATTTAAATATTCAAATAAATATTTGTTAAAGTCTACTGGAGACTAGGATTCAAATCTCCACCCAGACATTGGGTGACTTTGGCCAAGTCACACACTCTCAGCCTCAGATGAAAGCAGAGGCAAAATCCCTCTGAACAAATCTTGCAAAAAAAAACAAACTATGAGAGGTTTACCTTAGGGTTGCTATAAATCAGAAATTACTTGAAGGCACACAACAACAAAGTGCTGCTGACAGGAGGAGGTTCTTTCTAGCCATCATGTCTTTCCCCTTTGAAAACTGGCTTAAGGTGACACTAAAGTGAAATCATCATGGAGGTTTTCTGAGCAATATTTGTTGATTTTGCCTTTCTCTGAGGCTGAGATAATGTGACTTGTTTGAGGTCACTCAGTGGGTTTTCATGGCTGAATGGTGATTCAAAACTTAGTCTCTATCATTTGGATGTGCGCCCATGTTTGTTGCTGTTGTTACCACTGTGTACTGGCCTGGACTTTGGTGAACCAAAGATATCATTTTGATATCATAATTCGGCCTTGCCCTGCCACCAGCCAAGTGTTTGTGAGGCCACTGTACAAGTGCGAAGCTAGGCATGGCTACTATTTGTTGCTCCCACCAAACCAAGCCAGAAATAGCCAGGACTGCTTTAGGGGACCTCCCAAAACAAATACTCTCATTACCAATGCACAATAAACAAAGAGACCCTCTGCCCTGAGAGGGTACCCTGGCGAGCTGAGTGCTTAACTGCCAAGCTAGCCGCATCTACATACCAGCCATACTATTGTCAATTCGGAACATAACTCAATCATGTAAATTCTGACCTTTCGGAGGCATTGTCTCCAACCCAAAACTTATTGTTTTCGTCCAAGACCAGACTAGCCTACGGTCGTTCTTTCCCTGATAAAACCCCCCAGTTCTGAGAGCTCTTTGGAACTCTCGCCGGATCGCTCTGGACTTCATTCTGCCTTGCTGCCGCTCGGTTCAGCAGATTCCCCTCGGCCGCCACGCTGGGTTTCCTCTTCTACAATTGGCTTCTCCAGGACTGCAGGACAGGTGGCGTATCACCCATTCCCCTTGAACTCTATTTTCCTTTCCTAGTTAGGAGTGTGTTTGTGTTTTCTTTAATAATTGTCTAATAAATCTTAATTGTTGAACTATTTGCCTCCTCACTGACCTGACGCTGTAGACATAGGGTAAAAGATCCCTGCTAAGTTACCTTGCCTCTCGTTAGTCAAGAGAGTGCTCCAGCTAATTTCCCCATCTTGGTTGTGTTTGTTTGTTGTTTGGGTGCCCATCCCGGGACCTCCAATTCACAGGGTAACACTGTGTTCCTTTTGTCAGGGATGTTGGCAGTGGGATGTGTGTGTGTATGTGTCAAAACAGCTCCCTTGTTTGCAAATAAAGGAGAAGTTTGGATGAATGCACATGCCTGCCTGTGTGTCCCTTTTATCAGGGATGTTATGGTGGGGTGCAGGTGCCCAAGCTATGGCCCTTTCCACACGGGAGGGAGGAACACGTGGGGAAACGGGGCCGCGCAGGCGGGGAAGGAGCTTACCTGGAAGTGGGAGGCTCCGTCCCCATGGGGAGCAGTGTGATTTCGCCGCTCCACATGTTCGCCGGCGTCTGCAGCGCTCAGCGGTACCCAGCGGCGCCCAAAATGGTGGCTGGCGGCTTCCGGCGGTGCTCCGCCAATCAGGGCAGCGCGCCAGCCGGAAGCCCACCCCCGGGCAGCTCTGCAGGGACACGCTAGCGCGTCCCTGAAGTTCCTCACAGGGCGCTGCAATGGAGTAGCGCAGGCAAGTTTTAAAAAAACCACTTGGAAAGGTGGTTTTTATAAAACTCGCAGCGCCACTCCCGCAGCCACGCGAGGGCGGTTGGAGGTGTGGAACCTCCCTTTTTTTACCCGCTCTAGTACACCCCGCAGTGTGGGTGACCTCCGTATCCGGTCGTCCCAGCGTGGGGATTTACCCCCGTGTGGAAATGGCCTATGACTCTGGAGCCCAGAGTTTGATCTGAAATCTTAAATGAAAACATTCAAACCAGAAATGTCAAAAATAAAATAACAAAAATGTATTGTATGATAAGTTGCTTAAACATCTAGCATGAGGCTGGATCCATACACAGTATGGTTTAACCCAACTAAGTAACACTTCTCCCTGAATTCTTTCTATACTGCCAATTCCTATCAAGCCAAAGCTCCTTGTTTCACTTACTGTCCCTCTTTATCATGTATCCATTCCTGACTGGCCGTATCTCTAACTATTCCTCTTAAGCTTTATTTCATCCGTTTCAGCCCCTGCCCCTATCTCTGGGCCTTTCCACACTACACTGTTATAGTGCTATTATTCCACTTTCAACATCCTGTGGAATCTTGGGTTTTGCAGTTTAGGGAGGGGCATTTAGAATTCTCAGCCAGAGAGCTCTTTGGCCTCCGTAAACTACAAACCCTAGAATTCCACAGGATGTTGAAAATGGAATAATAGCACTATAACAGTGTATTGCAGAAAGGCCTTCTGTTCTATAGCTAACTATTTAACAGGCAAACCTCTGGTTTTATATTCTTTCCCCCTTAGGCTCCCCACAGCATTCTGAAGGCTGTCATTGGCTGGCTTTACTCAGGTTTGCCGGCTCCTCTCTTCACACCAACCAATTATCTTTTAGGCTAATAATTTTCATCCAAGCTCAGTGCTCTAGCCATTGCCCTGTCATGTTCTCATTTTGGTTTTAGAATCTAAATTGATATGCACTACTTTTATTACCATTCTTGTTTGTAAATGTATCTAAGTGAGGCATGTACCTTGCTTAAGGTAACTCCCAGTGGCCTAGGCCAGGCTTGAACATACCATGTATAGAGTTTCAGGGCAAGAATGTGCCCAGTGTCAGAGACTGTAATTTGCCTAATAAGTTTCTTGGTTTGTATTTACCAAGTTCTTTGTTGAGCATTTTACTGAGGACACTCCTTCCAGGGAGCTGGCACTGGCAAGAGTTTTTCTGTGGAAATCTTTCCCATACAGTTATTGAGAAATCAAAGATATTGTCTTAAGAATCTCAGGCTTGCAGCCAGATGTAATTTTCCACCTGTTTTGCTTTGTTCTCAAAAGAGCTGGAACAGGCTCAGAAGCAGATTAGATCAGGAGATCTTAGACATACATTGCTTACAAGAAAGAAAGAAAAAGAGAGAAAGAAACTGGTACTGTGAGTGCTGTCCAAATGACAAATGGGTTGACCTGTTCATTCATCATGAAGACATACTGAAATGGGCTTGGGCTAATGATAGCCATGCCTCATTTTGAAAGATCATTTCTATATATACACTGGCAAATTACGGTCTGTTTTCCCAAATGCCAGAGACTTGGTTAAGCAGGAATCTTCTTTTCACATATTTTCCCAGCTCTATACTATACCAGTTCTAAATACAAGGGTTAGAATCTTGTTAGTGTTTCCAGTTACACAAGTGGTTGGTAATTTTGCTAGCCCATATTACAAGGGTTTTGGAACCTCCTTGCACAAACATCTTTCTGGATTGTGCAGAAGTCCTTGAGAATTTGGAAAGATGTGTGGACACGGTTCCACCCTTCCCATACCAGTCTGGATGCTTTGATTCACTCACAATCCCATGGCATTACACCAGTCTAGCATTACTATTCCTGAGGTTTTTGCTTGGTCTTTGTGAGCCTGCTCTCAGTAGCTTTTTGGCCACAAACAGCTTCTGGGTGGCCACACTGTAGGCGAAATGTCAGAAAGCCGTACAAACGGCTAAACTTTTCAGTACATCTGGAAATAAAAAGTTGGAGTCCTATGGCATGCCTATGATTTAAGGTCTGGCTGCCTGCCTTTCCAGCAGAGTGCTCTGCCCTCCTCTGTAGGCAAAATCATACCATAGCAAATGTGCTATGATAGTGTGTGGGTGGAGTTAAGCTGCATATATACCATAGTAATGTTTTATGATGATTAACTCTTTGGACTGGATGTGTATCATTGCTTTTAAGAAATCTGGCTGTCAGTAGAACGTCTGGATCAGCACAGAGTGGCTCATATCAATGTAGTCACTGACCCAGTTAAGTATACCAAGTACATCTTACTGTGCAGCATTTCAGGTAACTGTACTGCCTGAATGGGCAGAATGGGCTATTACCCTATATTTGGTGGCAAGTGGGTTTGTGTTAACATGTATAGTTTCACAAAGGGCTGAATAGTTTTTGGAAACATAGTTATCTTTTATCTTCTTCCAGGTATACACACTTTGATGTTTTTTTTTAATTAGCCACACCTTGCCATGGTGAAGTTTCCAGTAAAAGCACTGTAGCACCCAAATGATGCACTACAGCCATTACAACTCCACGTGCTATATCCTATCCGAGTAATATATTTAACAGAGCAGCAGATCATAGGAGCAGGCATAATGATGTACCCAACCCACAGGCACATAGCCAAGTCAATACTTTGAAATGAGGGCCTCCCACTCTACATGCTTCCAGGCATGAAATGTCACAATGTTTGGAAATTCGAAAGCACAGCATGGTTGTGCAACAGAAAATTTCCTTTCTGACCTCTGTGAACTTACCCAAGTGTTCCAAAAAAAACAAAAAAACAAAACCAAAAACACCCTAATTTGAATGCATTTTAAAACCTTCTTTAGGCAGAGGTGCAAATCATGTCTCCATTCCTTTCCCATCTGCATATCTCTGGTACTAGCATTGGCAGTGGCTTTGATCTCTTTGTTACTCATTTGTTGGACAATAAAGTGCAATTATGTGTTGCTTCCTTTAAATTTCATTATTCTTGTTCATGCTGTTGTTATTATTCCCTGTGGGCTGGGAAATTTTGTTAGTTAAAAGAAATCATTTTTCCAAGCTCTACCAAAAAATGTAGGGCAGACCATACAGATTTATTTGTGATCTTTGACAGAAAATTAGAAGCCCTCACATTTTAAAGCACCTTATCAGATCATCCTCAGATTCTTAAATTATTTACTTAATATCACACCAGACCATGCTTTTTCCCTGGCACATTAACAGATCTGGAAGAACCATTACCACTTCTGGCCAATAGGTTATTGTTGTTGTTGTTTTCTGTTTATTAAAAGTTTCAAATTCAATAAAACAAAACAAAGGTGAAAAATTAGGAAAATAAAAAGATAAAATGATAATAGAAAAAGAATGACAAAAATAGTAGGAAAAAAGATTTACATTTGACTTCCAACTTTCCTAAGATTGATTGTAAATGACTATGAGATAACTTCTAAAATTACAATTACTATTAACATACTACTTTAATTTTGCAAAATCTGCTAATTATCAAAGCCTACAGTTAACATCATACTTTCTTTTTTGCTGCAAAAAGTTAATTAAAGGTTCTTAGTAATTCACAAATGTCACCAATGATTTTCTCAAATCAGTATTTTTAGTTTGTTCATTTCAGTGAGGTCCCTCTTTTGATGGTATTGCTGTATTTTTCCATTTCTGTGCATACAATAATCTTGCTGTGGTGGTCATATAGTGAAGTATTCTTCCATACTTCTTCTCCACTTGTTTGTCCACCTGTCCTAGCAGAAACACTTTAGGTTTCAATTGGATATTAACTTTCAACATTTCCTGTATCAAATTATATATTTGAGGCCAAAATTCTTTAGCATTCTCACAAGTCCACCACATGTAATAAAATGTCCCAACCGGTTTACATTTCGTACGTACATTAGAAACCTCTTTTTGAATTTTAGCCAATTTTTCTAGAGTCACATATCAATGATACATCATCTTATACATCATCAGCTCTCCTTAAGGTCATAACATAACGCAAATTTCATTCCTTTTGATCACATTTTCTCTGACTGTTCCAACTGTATATTATACCCAATATTTTGTGCCTACTTTATCATATAATCTTTAACTTGTTCCTGTTCCATCTCTATTTTTAACAAAAGTTTATACATCTTACCAATCAAAAGTTTATACATCTTACCAATCAAATGTTCATTGCCTGTACATAGCTGCTTCTCAAATTCAAATTTACTCAATTCAAAATCATACATCTTTTTATCCATCTTAAATCTTTCAAATATTTGTCTATAAGAGTACCACTGAAAACTATAACTCTTCATCAGACTTAATTGAAGATTGACCTAGGTTGATTATTGTAAGCAGATGTTGATCTCAATATATCTTTGGTCTGATTCAGCAGAGCTTTTCTTATTTTTTATGATTGCTAAGCCAAAAACACAAGCAAGTGAGAAAAACAACAACCCTGAATTCAAAGGAGGAAGAATTCACCAATTAATCATTCCTGTCTTGACCCCAGATTGATGGTATATCCACACTACATAATTATAGCAGTTTGATAACCACTTTAAATGCCATGGCTCCATTCTGTAGAATCCTAGGATTTATAGTTTAATAAAGGACATAGGATTATTTTAGTGCACTCCCCTAAAAACTAGCATTAGAGCTCCCTCACTGAGAATTCTAAGTACCTCAGGAAATTACAGATCTTAAGATTCTGTAGAATTGAGCCACTGCAGTTAAAGTGGTATCAAACTTCTGTAATTCTGTAGTACAGATACACCTTATGTTACCAGAACATTGGCCTCATTGAAATCAATGTGGGAAATTAATAATGTGTGTAACTGACTTTGGCAGGAATATAGGGTGAAGTTCTCTGTTCACCAACTCATTCTAGCATTTGATTTGAAATGCACAAGATGTAGATGTTTGTTTGGGTACAGTCCTCTTACTGTACCAAGGACTTCAGGATCTATCATCTCTAGCCAGCACAGCAAACAGTGAGTTCTACAACCTCTGGAACACCACATGTTCTCCATTCCTATTTTATAGGATGTGAAAAAGACTGCTACTATACAATAAAAGAAGGTCATTTTGACGAAGTCCCCACAGATTACTAGACTTTCAAGCCAAGTGTGATCTTTCCTGCCAGCAGTGCCTATCAATTAGGTAAATAGTCTAAGGTTCTAAGGCAGAAGTGGGCAACTATAGTGATTCTTTGGCCCAATTTGCTGCCCCACAATCCCTTGGGGGCCACATGAACTGCCAAAAAAATTCAAAGAAAGCAAAACCAGAAATGGCTGGAAGCCCAATTTTAGATATGCAAAATGTGCATTTTTAAATGTTGAATGGGTCAGGGTGCTGCAACCTATCTAACAGGTTAGTTGCCACTCCTGAATATTTCCAAATAAGCCAATCTCTCCTTTTGTTGTTGTTGCCATGAAAAGGGTTGTTTGGGAAGTCTAAAGAGGCTGAAGGCCATGAGAGCTGAATGTCACTTTTATCACTGCCTACACTTCACTGAGTGTGCACAATCACATGTGATTGGAGTATCACACAAAATCCATATGATGCCAGCTTTAAAGGTGCTGCACTGGCTGCCTATATCTTTCTAGTGTGAATTCAAGGTGCTGGTAATGATATTGACAGTCCTAAATGGATTCGGATCTTTATACTTGAAAGAGTGCTTCTCTGTAGCCCAGATTTCACATCTATTGGAGGGGCTCTCCACCGTGTCCGACCAGTCAGAGCAATATTCTGTACGAGGATGTGGGAGAAAGCCTTCTCTGCTATTGCACCCCAGTTACAGAATCATAGAAATGTAGAGTTGGAAGAGACCACAAGGGCCATCCAGTCCAACCCCCTGCCATGCAGGAAAACCCTCAAAGCACTCCCGACAAGTGGCCATCCAGCCTCCACTTAAAAACCTCCAAAGAAGGAGACTCCACCACACTCTGTGGCAGCACATTCCACTGCCGGACAGCCCTGACTGTCAGGAAATTCCTCCTGAGGTTCAGGCGGAATCTCCCCTCCTGCAGCTTGCATCCATTGCTCCTTGTCCTGGTCTCAAGAGCAGGAGAAAACAAACCCACTCCCTCCTCGACATGACATCCCTTCAAATATTTAAACATGACTATCATGTCCCCTCTCAACCTTCTCTTCTGCAGACTAAACATACCCAGCTCTCTAAGTCTGTCCTCATAGGGCATGGCTTCCAGGCCCCTCACCATTTTGGTTGCCCTCCTCTGGACCTGCTCCAGCTTATCCATATCCTTCTTGAATTGGGGTGCCCAGAACTGGACACAGTATTCAAGATGAGGTCTAACCAATGCAGAATAAAGTGGTACCAATACCTCCCTCGATCTAGACACCATACTCCTATTGATGCAACCAAGAATTGCGTTGGCCTTCTTGGCTGCCGCATCACACTGCTGACTCATGTTCAGCTTGTGGTCTATGAAGACTCCTAGATCCCTTTCACACGTACTATTAGCCAGCCACGTGTCCCCCGTCCTATATTTCTGCATACCATTTTTTCTGCCTAAGTGTAGGACCTTACATTTCTCTCTGTTGAAATTCATTTTGTTAGCCTTGGCCCAGCTCTCCAATCTGTCCAGGTCCTTTTGTATTTTGACCCTATCATCAGGTGTAGTAGCAACCCTTCCCGATTTGGTGTCATCTGCAAATTTGTTCAGCGTGCCCTCTATTCCTTCATCCAAGTCATTAATGAAGATATTGAACAGCACCGGGCCCAGGACAGAACCCTGTGGCACCCCGCTAGTCACTTCTTTCCAGGATGAGAATCTGCCATTGGTGACCACCCTTTGGGTACGGTCAGTCAACAAGTTACAAATCCACCTGTTATGGGACACCCTCGCTCTGGAGGTCTGACTGGCACCAATATTGGTGCTGTTTAGGCACCCAATGAAAACATGGTTGTTTATGAAAGCTTTTGGGGCCTGATTTTACAAAAACCATCCCATGTACCTCATTTCAATTCATTTTAACCCATTTTAAGCCTTCTAATCTGTTTTTTTACTTCACTAATTGTTTAGTATGTTTTTAGTCTTTTAAAACTATTTTAATTACTTATGCTGTTTTTAATTATTTAGATTGATTTTATTGTGTGGCACCCTAATATCTTCAGATAAAGGGCAAGATGTAAATATTTTAATAATAAATGATAATTTAATGATAATTTAATAATAAAATAAATAAAGTTGTACTTTGCCTATCCTTGTTCAAAAGATACAAGCCTCTTTTCAAATGTTTTAGTGATCACTGTCATCTCTTTATCACTGCTCACCTCACTGAGCATACACAGCCACCATTTACATGTTATGCTTTTGCCACTTTGATTGTCACTATAGTTCCTTGATCTAGTGTGCTTGCTACTCTGGGTACAAGAAATGCATCTAATTACACTGTTGGCTTGTTATATTGGCAGGAGGCCACATCATAAACCACACCACTATCCTCTGAAGAATCTAGTTATAGTAAAAACAAACCTTTTCCTGGGCTTCCATTCCCATGGAGGGAGAAGCAAATAGAATAAGCCATCCTGCCTCTCTCCACCCATGCCTTTGTTGTCTTCTGTACCACCAAATTTAAGACTATAAGCTCTTGAGGCAGGGATTTGGGGATCCTCTTCATCTCTTTACTTTCATTACCCTATGTTGTTCTTTTTGTATGCCCTCAAGTTATGTCCAACTTAGGGCAACCCTAAGGTGAACCAATCATGCGGTTTTCTGGGGCCATTTCCGCAGTAGACTGTTACAGTGCTATTATTCAACCTTCAACATCCTATGGAATCCTGGGGTTTGCAGTTTAGGGAGGGGTCTTTAATGCCCCTCCCTAAACTGCAAACCCCAGGATTCCATAGGATGTTGAAAGTGGAATAATAGCACTATAACAGTCTACTGTGGAAATGACTTGGGATTGATCATGTGTAATGTACCCAAGGTCACTCAGTGGGTTTCCATGGCTAAGCACGGAATTGAATCCTGGCCTCCAGGGACGTATTCCAGCGATCAGACCACTACACCACATTGGCTCTATGCAACATTATAAAAGAACAAAGAGTTGTGTGACAGTTTAAAGACTAACAAATTTATCATTGCACAAGCCTTCAGGGACTACAGGATTTAGACTAAAGCCTTAAAAAGAATTTCAATTGCATGTGTGTGAATGTACAGAGAGAGCAGGGACACATGTTTGAGGGTGGGATTGTACACAGTGAGATTAGTGGGACAACTACATAACAATAGTCTTTCAAACTGCTGCAGATAACACAAACATCCAGGCATTAAGTAAGGCAATTAACACATGTATTGTGATAGCAAGCCAGTAATCTAAGTCAATCCTCTTGTGACTGAATCCTAATAAACTATATTTTCACAGTCTCTCACTCTAATCTTCCTTTGAGCTTCTTCGCTCCACAATGGCTACTTAAAGGTCAAGCAATTCAGTGTTCTGGGAGTCTGATGCATTCTCTTATTGTGTGATTAGCATAACCAGCAGCAGCAGCAGCAGCATAACATCCTGCCTTTTCTGCAGCCCTGGGACTCACAGCGACTTACAAAAAAAAAAAAAAAGAGAGAGAGAGAGAGAGAGAATAAAGCAGATACTGCTAAAGACTCACATAACTGAAAAACACAGAAGTTAAAATATAATTAACCATGAGATTTCTATTGTTATCAGCACAATTCAAAACAATTTAAAAACATATTCATTTAAAGCAGCAAATATGAACAATATATGTGTATGTGCTTTCAAGTTATCCATTGACTTATGGCAACCTCATGGATGTCATAGGGTTTTTATAGGCAAGGTATAGTCAGAGGTGTTTTTGCAAGTTCCTTCCTTTGAAATGTAGGCCATTTTCACAGTACACTGTCATAGTGCTATTATTCCACTTTCAACCTCCTATGCGATCCTGGGGTTTGCAGTTTAGGGAGGGGCATTTAGAAATCAAAGGCCCTTCCTTAAACTGCAAACCCCAGGATTCCATAGGAGGTTGAAAGTGGAATAATAGTGCTATAACAGGCTAGTGCAGAAATGACCTTGGTTGCCAAGAGCCCATATCAGAGGCATAATTACAAATGTGTAAGTACATCTTGTCTCCTGCCCTGACTCCCAAGACATACTTGAAGAGACAGCAGCCACATTAAGTGATGGAGATGTGTTCCACTGGTGATTGGGGTGCAGCAGTGTGATGGTTCCAAACCACTCCCATCAGCAGCCTCCACAACACTGAGGAGTTGCAACAGCAGTCCTGGTGCTGATTGTTGCACAAAGATTGCTGGTGGAAGGTGACTGGCATGTCACACTGCTGTTCCTCAGTCACTAGCAGAACAGACCTCTGTTGCTCATTGCAGCTGCTGGCTACCAAGTTAGGTTTGGGAGACATTTGTGATTGTGGCAATAGTGCCACAATTGTGAATACAGGATAAGGCTGAATAAGGAGCAGTTATGGACCCATAGGAGGTTGGATTCACAGGATATAGGATGCCAGTCAGTGTTCTGTTTTGTTTTTTAATTAGAATGGCATACTCTGTGCAACTGTGGCTGACACTTAATGTAACGTACTTAATAACATCACTAGAGTCTGTTCTTTGTGACATTACCTTGAGGACATCAGTGGGGCCTTCTCATATGAGATCACAAGGGATTGCCTTTAGGTCTCAGGTTTTGGGCCTGAAGTTTCAGGGTCTAGAGAAGTCCTCACCTAGCAACCCTAGTTTTATCACTTATTGGTAGTTTTATGTTATTTGTAGGCTGCTCTGGGAGTGGCAACACTTAAAGACAAGGAATGCATTCCCAAACAACATACAGAAAACCCCCATCTTTTCCCATTATCTGATGACTTGCTCTTTTGACACCTCCAAATGAAGGACAAGTTCCATTAATTTGATGGAGCTCCGGCTCTTTCATCAGTTCTTCTTGCCTACAGAGGTTCACTTGGAACTGCTTGCACATGTGCTGTTTGCAAAGCGAACTGAGAGGGAAAAAGGGGTTCTAAGCTGACTAAGAGACTTTGCAAACCCTGTGTGCAGTTGGTGCCAAGTAAGTCTCTGTAAATCCTTCACGCTCCCTACAGTATAGTATGTGGGTTCTATTTTTCACCCAGTTCCATGTTCTGACAGTGCTCTAGCCCCTAATCTGACAGATAAGTGGAGGAAGCCTGTATATAGGTTATTTGAGGGACTGCCTCCATTCACATGAACTTGCCTCTGCTTTAAGATCAGAATGACAGGCTCTGCTTGTTGGCCCTGCTTTAAGATCTGTTAGAGGGGCAGGAACAGTGGACAGGACCTTTCTAGTAGCTGTCCCTTTCTTCTGAATGCATGTCTGAGCCCCTCAATGGAAGTACCTGATAAGAGTTTTGAAATCACACCTAAGTTTTTAATAGCTGCATTTAATTGGTCATGCTGTTTTATTGCTGTGTCATTGTTGTGACTTTAAAAATAGCTTTTACACTAGATGAGTTCTGTTTATATTGTTTTTCATTCTTTGAGCTTTAAAATTTTATTATAATATTACCCGTTTAATTTTTTTATTTTGTTTGTCATCTTGTCTGGACTTGATCTGGAGACAGACTGTATATTGGTATTTGAATAAACAAACTAAAATGCTTCTACAGGCTTGTCAAAAAGGCAGGTAACCAGTTACATGCTCTTAGCTCTTGATATGTTGAAGAACATACAGTGCTCCAGTGCTCTCTATCTTCCTTAATGAGCACATCATTTGCTATAATATGCAAAACTTAATTGAAGTGGAATGTATTCACATCAATGTGCTACAGGAATGTACTTGCTTTTGCAAGAGGCAAAGGATTCCAGCAGTGGTTTGGATGGCAGAGATTAACAGTAAACAAGTTCAGACAAATTTGGGCTGCTGATGACATATGTGGGAATTTACAGTATGACAAACGAGAGGCATAGCTGACAGAAAGGGTGTGCATGCCTGTCAGATTTTCCACTTGAAGGAGTAGAGAGAGGGCAGGTAATATCAGCTCACTAGTTTCTGTCAACTAAGCTTCCGGTGCAGTGTCCCTTAACTGAAAAGCCAATCACAAGAGAGTGATTGGTAACATTCACAGGGGGCCTGATCTGTTTCTTTTCACTAAGCAAAGTCTTGATTTCAGTGGGAGAGGAAAATACAGTATGAGATTAATCTTGGCCATCTGAAATAAATAAGACTAAAAGGTTTAGTGTTGGTTGGATTAAACCCCGTGATCTTTTATTAAAATCCTGTGGGACCCAAGGTGGAGTTTTTTTTTATTGCTTATTTGTTCTTTGCATTTCAAGATGTCTCTAGTGCAGCGAGGTACACTATAAACCAATCACCACTGCCACTATCCCACAAGCATACTTATTAAAAAAGTTATTGGTACACTGTCTGCTTTTCACTTTGTATACAGGTTGGTACTACATGATAAATTTATCCTTGACATTTTCCTGCTAATTGCTGCTGTACTGTTTATACTTCTTCTGAATGCATTTTAATGCCAGGCGTATAATGATTTTTAGATATTTTAGTAATATTTTATTGATTTAGGAGTGAGTTGTGCACACATTTATACTGTCTTAATTGCCAGCTTGAACGCAGCTTTTATTTTTTTCAGAGCCACTAAAGAAGAAAGAACTAAAATACATTTACCATGGAATTTAAATATTTATGTTTTATTTGTTGCTCCAATAAATATCTATAACATCTAGACTCAAAAATAGGAATCTTGATTTTGTAAGGAGCATATTTTCAAATTAACTCTTTCATTTCATTGGCTTTGAGATTCCATAAGAGTTCGTGTTAAGTGGCCATTTAATGTACCCACTGTCATGAACTTTACAATGTTCATTGTAAAGCTAGTGTATCTATTAACCTATGTCAAATATGTCCCAGACATGAGAATATCTGTATTTATTAATAATATGAACAACAAACAACATCATGGGTTTACACAGTAAGCTGTTCTATAATGATAGTTTATTAGAGAAGTAGAATTTAAACCCAAACAATGGATGGTAGCAGTGATCAAACAAGATAATGTAGATGGTTTTGGTTGGACTTAGATAAACTTTAGCACCTCAAGAATCTTTGATAGGGTGTTTTTACTTCTTTGGGAAAACAACAAAAACCATGTGAGCTGCAAGACAAACTGATGGGCTCTGGGTCGTCAAGTCTGCATGTCTGACACCTACTGATAAAGGTGCCAGGTGGTTTGGTGCAGTCTGTAATGTAATTCACCTGCTTGGTAGGGTGAAAAGCAAATGGAGTTTTGTACTCATGAAGTTAGCAATAAAAGTTGGAAAGACAATAAACCCATGCTTGTGTTGTTCCTGGCAAAAGATCTGGGAACTGGGCTGTTCACACATATGAATGCGCGCGCACGCACACACACGGGAAAGCCATGGTACACTGTTAATGAAAAGGACAAAGCAGTGATGGATTATCATCTTCTGCAAGGACAGCCCCATGTCCTGACATTCTGGAGCCCCTAGCTAGAATCCACAATATCTTATATCCCAGAAACTGAACATATGGAACCTAAATAATGGAAATTATGTTGAATTTTTCCTTACTTCAAAGAGATAAGAATTAGTGTTAACTGCAGTTCCTAACAGACTGGAATACAAGACAGGTAGGTATGGGGGCTGAGACCATTTCTGTTAATAACCAAAAAGAGGATCTCAGACAAATTTCTGTGTTTCAATTTCCCTTTTGTAAAATACTGTAGATCCCTCTCTTTCTACCGTCTGCTGGAAATGTCAATTGTTTGTGGGCTGGAGGAATACAGATTATCTGTGCCACATTGCAGCAGTGTGTCAGCAGAAAACAATAAAATAAAGTTTGACCAGGGAAAGAATGGGATTCAGCTCTAGTTGGTGTTACTGTGGCTGTGTGTGCCTGCCTAAAGGAGGCCAAGCAAAGAGCAGCTGTATCCAAAACCCATTACCGGGCATGCCTAAACAGCAAAACAGTGAGAAAAGGGGGAGAGCAGATAAGCTTGCCTCAACAGCTACCCTCCAGTATGTCATAAGAAAAGGAGAGAGTGGGAAGAAACCTTCCGGTGATCTCTAGCCGGGTTCAAGATGTTCTTGTGTATTTATGCAAGGCTTTCCTGATCAGTTGTGCATATTGTTTAGTTCTGAATGAAATGTTTGCTGAAACATGTTGAGCTTCTCTTCTTTCTTGTGGTATAGGAACCTGTCCCTATTCATCCCTTGTTATTTCTGCCTCTAAGGGAGGAGTGCTTCTACTGAAAGCCAGCGTGGTGTAGTGGTTGAGTATTAGACTACAACCTTGGAGACCAGGGTTTGATTCTCCACTCGGCAATGGAAATCCGCTAGGTGACCTTGGCCATGTCAGGTACTATCAGCCCCTGAAAACCCTGTGATAGATTCACCTTAGGGTCAGCATAACTCAGTGATATATTTAAGTCTTTTATTCCAAGTCCCAAGTCAAGTCTCAAGTCCTTGCAAGATACTTTCAGGTCAAATCTCAAGTCTATTCTCAAGTCTGAGAGCCAACTTTATATCACAATCTATATTCCAGAATATTTGGACAGAGTCAAATAAAGTCAGTTTTAGCAATTTAAGCAGAATTGGCCCTACACATTTGTGATTTTACCATCTGCACCTTTGGACATGGAGAATAGGATCCTTCTTACTTCCCACTGTTGAAGCTTCAAAAGCTTTAGAAGGAAGGATCCTTCCTCCTCATGCTTGTTGCCTAACACATTTGCTGTTCCCCTTTGACAAATGCACCCTGCACTCTGGGGGTGAGTCTGTTCTTGTCTTCTGCTCTTAGGAAAAGTTTTAGAAGGCTCTTCTGATATGCAGCAGCATGGGTTGCTGAGTAGACTTCATGCTTGCCTCAAGCCTAACCCGTTTGCTGTTCTCCTCTGAGAACCCACATTTTGGGCTTGAGACAGATTGTCATGTGACCAGTAGGCAAAAAGAGATGGAAGTGTTGTTCAAAGTTGTAAGGTTTCTGGATGAATGTGTTATGTTACTGAACCAAGGGCAGCAAGTCAGTCACTAAAAATATACAAGTCTTGAGGCAAGTCAGTGCATCATTTTTTGCCGAGTCACTGAAGCGACTTAAGCCTGACTTGAATCCGAGTCAGTCGACTCAAGTCTATATCACTGCCATAACTCAGAAATAACTTGAAGGCACACAACAGCAACAACAAGTGCTTATACTGAGATCTAGATCTTGCATACATATTCAGCACAATTGTTAGCAATTTCAGCCCTGGCTTCTATGTATGAATAATTAACATATTTTTCTTACTGTTTGGATGAGAACGGCTTCAGCCTACTGTTCAAGCAAGAATCTGCACTTCAGCCTGTTCCTCCAAGGGAGGTAGCCTGGGGGTGGAGTAGTCACATTTAAATAAATTTCCACTGCATATTGTCAAGATTCAAAGGTGGCTGCTTTTCCAAGATGAATGAAAAACAAAATAGAATTTTTCTTTATTAATTTATAATTTGGGAGCAGGCAACTGAGCAGGTCCATGGGATTTTTTTTTTTTTTGATCCTGGACACTTAGTGGACTGCACAGACTGCCAAAACAAGGGGTAAAAAATGAAACAAAATTGGATATGGCTGGAAGTCTACCTTTTTAAAAAAACATTAAGGGGTGCAGCAGGGTATAAGTAATTTCTAAGTGAACCACTGCTTCCAACAGTGGCCAGTCTTTCTTACAAAAAAAGAAAAAAAGGGAGGGGCAGATTGGGGGTGAGAAGAACTGGGGGCTGCACAGCCTTTTGGGGTCATCCCTTTCCCACTCCTGATACAAGTCATTAACAGATTGCAATGCTGGTTGAGATCTTGCATCAGGAGACCTAACTGTGGTAGCATACTTACATCTCCCAATGCTACCCTCCTCCCAAAAACTACCTTTTAAGCCATGCAGTCTCCCCTCCAACAGGAATTTCCAAGGTGCTGGAGAGCAGAGTGATGATGCGTCCTGCCCTCTACCAGTAGTGAGGTGCCTGAAACAATTGAGGGCAAAACCTTAGCAAAAATGTGTCAAGGTCAGAGACTTTGACCTTGCTGCCTCGGAGTGTAATGGAGTCTCCTTCCTTGGAGGTTTTTAAGCAAAGGCTAGATGACCATCTGTCAGGAGTGCCTTGAGGGTGTTCCTGCATGGCAGGGGGTTGGACTGGATGGCTCATGTGGTCTCTTCCAATTCTACATTTCTATGATTCTATGACCTGGGTGGCGAGCCAGCCCAGAGAAGGGAGTGTGAGAGCCAGCAAAGTCCAGCCAGGAAGAGACAAGCAAGCACTTTACACAAGGGAGTTCATTTACCAGAGTGTCAAGCAAAAGCCATAGTCAGAGTTCCAAGAGTCAAGAGACCAATTCAAGGTAGCAGGTGCTGGGAGCAAGGAACAGGCAAGAGGAAGGCTTGAAAGAAGTTTGCCACAAGCAAAAGAAAGCTTCCAGGCAGGCAGTTATATAGCCCAAGACACAAGTGTGGCTAGTCACTGCTTCTTGAACTTAATCAAGGAAGCCTCCCTTTGCTCAGCTCTCTTGAGTCTCCGCCTTGTTTGTGGGCTGATTGGCACAAGCTCCAAACCATCTTCAGAATCAGATCCCTGTTGCCCTAAAGGAGCAGGCAGAGGAACGTCGAAGCCTGCTTGGTCCATGGCAGCCGGGGGAGCTCCTGAGCTGCAGGACTCATCTCCAGCCAGAGCCACAGGGACCAACAGCTGCTGCTCATCATCACCACCCTGAGCAACAGGGACCAGCAGCTGCTGCTTGTCATCAGCCGCTCTGACAGTTATCACAAAATGTTCCCCATGCCTCTTGGAGGTTATTTGGGGGCAAAAATAACTTTGCAGGACATCATGCAGTGCACTTACAACATCATAGCTACTGAAAGGCAGCTACTGCATTCTTTAATACAGAGGAGGCACTAACATGGCACATTGACCCCCAAAGACCTTGGAGGGCTCATCTCCATCACACCCCCAAATATTGTCTAAGAAACATGGAGGGAAATTTTTGCTATGGATTTAGCCCCCAGATTGTTTTAGGCCCAAGAGAAGCCATTTTCCACAACCCTTCCAGTTCAATTCGTTGAGAAAAAAATTACTCTTCCTGGGC